>HG995392.1:8125000-8750000 GCA_905333075.3 Atethmia centrago | reverse complement strand
CCGGCTCTGGGCGGAGCGGGAGGGTGTGTCAGACTCTTACTGACTAAAACCCACCCGTATTCCGTCAGTTGCCTGTGTTGCCAGGGGCCTCGGTAACCCTTTGGTACCTTCCCGCGACCCCGGCAGGCATCGACCCTAGTGGACCCCTACGCCTGTGGTGACGACATCTCTTTGAGGCGCGCGTGGAATACAAATACAACGCGCCGTCGACCCGGGCCTGGTCCTTACCGGACGGTGAGCTACCCGTTGCTCACCGTCCGCAAGCCCGCGCCTTTGGTGGCCGGAAATCCGCCCGGGATCCCCGACGCCCAGGGCGTCTCCTGCGGCGGCTAGGGGCGGGAGGGCGCGAGATTTGCCTTTCCCTCAACCGTCACGCCTCCTCCTTCGCGAGCGACACATCACGCCTGTATTCCCCAAGCAGTAGGCAGAATTAGTGTACCCGTGTAATAGAGGCGAGCCTATTGCCATCAATCAGCACAAATCCAGACTACGGCTTGCTACTGAGAAATTCCTAATGGAAAAAAATGCTTTGCTCACTTTGTTCAATCTGAGGATCGAAACCATGACCTGCCCAGCAGGCATGTTTACAAACTCAATGTGAACTGCATTTGCGCACAATAGGCGAACGCGGGTTTTATTTCAAGCAAAATAATAAAAGCATAAAAATGACAAATGTGTATTATTATTGTTGTTTCCTTTAAGCTATTTATAGCAATTATGCACACGTTATTAACTCATCATTATTATCGGGAACCTGTTGTACCTAATGTCCATTCCCGGCTTAAATAATGTATTTATTTTTATTTCATAATAATTTTATTATTGTCACTAGCTGCTGCCCGCTTTTTCGCCCGCGTGGCTTTTTCTAAAAGAAAAGTAGTTACTCCTTGTACCATCAGGTATCTGCCAGTGAAAGTCCCGTTAAAATCGGTCCAGCTGTTTCGGAGATTAGCCGAAACAAACAGACTGACAGACAAAAAAATAAAATTTAAAATATTGTTATCTTGTTGTAAGTGTCGTAGTATACCTGTATATTGTCTTATACATTTAGTAAAAATGTTGACATTACAAACATACACTCCAATTTAATTTATTTGTACATCTATACAAATTAAAGTAATCTAAATTAATCGCCAAATATTTAATCGACGGGTTATCCGCAATATGTTAGGTGTATGTTATGTTTATAATTTCATACTAACTTTCCTTAATTTTATCTAGCTATGTCGGTATGTTCCAAATAATGTCTCTTCTATTTTCAATTGAGGGGTCGTGCACGAAATCGACAAATCGAATCGACTGATTTTGATCAATTTTGTTCATTCTTTGTGAGAAAGAGAAAAATCATTTATAAAACAAAATAATTTGTGATTTGAAAAATCCAGTTCTTGGTATTGCATATGGCTTGGAAGGGATTTTTCGAATACTTAAATTAAGTTTTCATGGAAAATCTTCAAAATCATTAATATTCGCAACAAGTTTTCCGAAAAATGATGCGAGACTGACGTTTGATCATCTTTTTACAAGAAATTACTTTTGATTTTGAACATTAAAAAGTATCATCTTCATCATTACTCGTATATCGTGGGTACAAAAGTAAAACTCACTAAGTGACATTTTTACGAATTATCTTATAATCTCTTAGACAAAAGTGTCTAAGTTCATTATGTTTACCACTTGTTTAACAAGTGTTTCGTGAAAATGTCACTTAGTGAGTTTTACCTTTATACCCACGATATGGTCTACTTATACGTGGCTGTACCACTTTTTTCAACTTAGGTACAAAATATAGCAGAAAATTAAAGTTGAAAATACCTTTTTTTTCTCATTAGCAGCTCATTACATGGGACTGAAACATAACTGGCTAAATGTGATGTACTATAGGTACACCACCTCTGTCTACCCCTACGGGGAATACAGGCGAAATGTTATGTTTATGTTTATTTTAAATAATATGTACAATTAAACCAATTAGATGACATCACCACTACGATATTCAAAACAGAACATTAAATAATTTAGTGTGATCAATACGGGGGCGAAAAAGGTCGAATGTCTAGACTAGGGTGCTCCCCAATGTCTGGATACTGTCTACTATCTCTAGATTTTGGATGCTTACAACGCATTACTCATCTCGAGTGTCGTAAGTATCTATGCGTGTTTGTGTGTTTATAATAACAAAAGCAGATGAATTTGAAATTAGGCCTTACGAACAAAGAATCAAATTCTAACCAGGGTTTTAATATGATTACAATATCTATAAATTGCATTGGGAACAAATTACAATGCTACAATTAATTAATCAGTGAAAGCGGATTAAGAATTATATTATAATATTCAGTAATTTAAACTTTACTGAATTTGAGTTTCCGTGTAGTTTGTCCAACAAAAACCTATCGGTTGTTAGAAAATTGTGGACGATATAATATTCATAATTTTTAGAGCCTTTCAATGTCTTGTAACCTTATCCAGTTCCCTAATTGTTACACACTGGTGCCGATTCCCTTGTTCACAAACTAAACTAAATTTAAGTTCAGTGCATCTTTTTATTTCTATTTCATTAAGAAAAGGACAGAAGACAGGACTAAACTGAAATTTATTTAGTTTAGTCCTGTCAAATTAATCAGCGCCTATCCCTACTCCATACAAGTTTAGACGTGATTAAAAACTTGCCTACTAAAATTTACGTCAAGCGCTGATTAATTTGACAGGATTGAACTAAAATTTATCTTCTGTCCTTTTCTTAATGAAATAGAAAGAAAAAGATGCACTGAACTTAAATTTAATTTAGTTTGTGAACAAGGGAATCGGCGCCACTATCAATCACAATTTGATTGATTTTGTAGTAGGTAGGTACCTATATTGCTAATCCATTGCTCCATATATTATGTTCGAAAAATTTGTCAACAACGTATATAAGGCAATGATTGGATTGTCAAAATAAAACTCATAGCTACCGATAGTGTGTTACGCAATTTCCCCGTAGTTGTATAAGCTGACCTCTCATTGTACGGAAATCCTATACAATGTGAGATCAGATTATACTGGAAATGTATAGCTTGATATGTAGCCGTGTGTCAGTGGCGTGCCTAGGGTTTCAAAATAACGCAAGCCCAATAAAATTTTAATCGATTTCAAAAAAAGAAAGTTCAGTTTTCGACTGAGTATGTAGGTACCTACGTATCTACGTATGTACCATCGCAATTTTCTCATAAACTACTGGTTAGGTACAATAAATTCTCTATCGAGCATTTTAGTTAGGCATGGCCGGGCTTTTGGGCTTATATGAAGGTACCGCCACTGCCGTGTGTACTAGTGTTAAAAGCTTTCCATTAGTCTACATTCAATGTAGATTGACGGGTATATCGTGTCAACTCAGTTGTGATTTCAATCTGCCTAGCCTTTTCCCAACTATATTGAAGTCGGCTTCCAGTCTAACCGGTAGGTACCAGTATTTTAGATGTAGCGACTGCCTATCTGACCTCCACAACCCAGTTATTGGGTAACACGATAGATACCCCTTGGTAAGACTGGTTGTCAGACTTTTGGGCTTCTAACTACCCGTTACGTTTGTCAAAGACGTATGAATGGCAGCCAGGACTAACACGGAGGGATTTCGATATGTAACCGATGATCACCCATCCATGAACCGACCGCGTCAAGATTTACTATTCTGTAATTGTTTAGCCACAAGCCCCACCAAATTCAGTTGTGATTTGATATAAGTAAATGTTGATGACCGATGATTGAATCGATTTATTAAGTTAACGTTCAGCTGTAGACGAAATGGGTTAATATGATCATGAATTCATAAACAATATAACGGAATCAATTACTTCAATTAAGAAAAGTCTCTAAATGGTATCTCTTCAATGAAAAGTCAAATTATTTGCACCATTTTGAAAGGCGGAGACAAAAGATATAGAGAAAAATAAGTCTTGGGCTCTGGTGTTGTATTTATTACCGAATTTTCATAACACTAAAAGGGACCCTAAATTAAATATAGTATACACCAACACACCAGGGGGCCAATCAACACTTCTTATAGCAGTATTATTATTATATTACTTCACAATGGGAAAGTCATGGAGCTGTACAGGACTTATATATAGCTCACGCTGAAGTAATATTGAATTAATAGATAGAATACTGATATTGATATAATACTGCTATAAGAGGATCACCTCTTATAGAAGTATTATATCAATATCTCTCTTGGTCTTAGGTTGCTCTCCAGATTAACTGATTACACCACACGAAAGTATAACCATAAGCAATTTCAGAGTGTTTTTCATACTAGTTCAAATAATGTTTATAGTTCGAGTCTACGGTGAATCTAGCGTCCAATGTATTTATTGGTAGCTTGCCAACGAACAAACTTACTAACCAGTATTCGTGCATGAAAATCGTCAACAAAATTCTCTGGAGCCGCTGAAATATGATGAAAATTATGTGTTTTTATTATATAGCGTTGTTTGTAACCGGGGATATTATGTGTTAAGATTCGTGTGAGTAATTCTTTAATTGATGCTTCGTTTACAAGCTGTTTTTCTTTGAGTGAAATCTTGTGATTACTCATTTGTTTATCTTGTCTTTAGTCTTTGTCTGCACTTTTTTGAGAGTCATTTCACTGATGCAAAGTTTATAACTGGTCTTTTAATCTTATGCCAATAAACCAACATTTTCTCTGAAGTAATTTCCTTCATATGTTTCTCTACTGTCTTGCTCTACTAGTGTAGCGTGTCGTGTTATTTTAGTAGCCTTATCGTACTATATCTAATTCACACTTCCAAATGATATCTCAATCTCAATAGCCGGCACATTTTTATGACTAGGAGGGTTATTCCACTGATTATGAGACCTCAATGCGGATTTGTAGAAGAAAAGTTCACAAATCCCCATTGATGGGGATCGTCAATGGAGATTAGTGGAATACCCCGAATAAACGACATTCATTCCAAATTAAAACATTATGTCGTTCAAGTCCCATTAAAATCATTTCCAATTTTACTTTCCCACAAAAATATATAAAAAGTGCCATATGTGTCGTAAAAGCTGTTTTAATTTTAGCACAAGCAATTACCGTACGTTGTACTCGGCGCCGTATGAGTGACTGGTACAGTCAACAGCGCGTAGATGAGAACAGTTTCACCTTGAAAGCGTGTTCATTTAGAGGCAGTAAGGGCGGTTTTCGTGGTTCAAGTGTTATTACTGACGTGCGGTTGACCGTACATGTGACTGGTATATTGGGACAGACACACTTCGTGTTATGTTAGTAGTGATTGATAAATGGTGGTAGTGGACACGAGTGGCAGTGATGACGCACCAGCTATTGATATGGCTTGGTTATGTGCTTCACAATGAAGGAATAATGATTTTGATTTTGGTAACGAGGATGAAGTTAAGGTATCGAAGGCTTCATCAAAGTTTTCAGTGTAAAGAAATGGTTTGAGAAGAAAACACGATTACACAATAAATAAACAGTAAAGATCATGAGGCCAAAAAAATCTCAACCCTAACAACAACTGTATAAGATACATTCTTCGAGTAATTGATCGAAGAATACATTACACAGATCGCCTAGAAGAAGTAATAAGCATTGCCTCTACAGAAATATTTAAATTACTGAAAATGTAGTAAACCAGGACCAAGGTCCACATCAAGGCCTAACTATTGACACTGAATAAACATATAGAACCTAGGGTTTCAGACACACATTCAGACTGTCCATTCCCCTCTCTACAAAATAAGCTTCTCATTGTGAATCAATGAACTACACATATAACGTTACAATCGATTGTTAGTTCCGAGAAACTAACGTTTACCAATTGATTGTAAGATTGTATTTGCATATGTACTATGTTAACAGTGAATAGGCGTCTGCTTTGTAATCGTAGAGCAATTTATTAATGACGGTGTTCTATACATTTTTATTCAATGACGATATGAACATTATCATCATTGATGGCTTCAATTGACTGGCTAAATATCAGAGTCAGACCCGTATAAAACTGAATGAATCATTTTCGATAGATATAGAGCGTTCTATCTGATGCTCTTGCTGTTTTACCCACAGGTTTTTAGGGTTCCGTATGAAACAACGTATTTATAGTTTCGCCATGTCCATCTGTCGCCACTGTAGCTCAGAGTCGCTTAGTATTAGAAAGCTGTAATTTGGCATAAGTATACATAGGTATTAATCAGGCCGACAGTGGTAAAATAAAATTTGTTTTTTTTTTTCTCGTCGATCCCTTGGTGTGGGGTATCGTTGGATAGGCCGTTCAAAAATATTGCGGGTCGGTAAACACCACTTTTCGATTTAAGGATCCGCTTGCGTAATATTAAGCTTTAAAGTGCTAATTTCTGTTAGAGTCAAGTATCGCCCCTTTTTTTTTTTTTTTTGAGGGTGGGAAATCATCAAATAACTTCTCCCGCTCTGGGCGGAGCGGGAGGGTGTGTCAGACTCTTACTGACTAAAACCCACCCGTATTCCTTCCTGTTGCCTGTGTTGCCAGGGGCCTCGGTGACCCATAAGTACCTTCCCGCGACCCCGGCAGGCATCGGCCCTAGTGGACCCCTACTTTTGTGCTGACGACATCTCTTTGAGGCGCGCGTGGAATACGACGCGCCGTCGACCCGGGCCTGGTCCTTACCGGACGGTGAGCTACCCATTGCTCACCGTCCGCAAGCCCGCGCCTACGGTGGCTGGAAATCCGCCCGAGATTCCCGACGCCCAGGGCATCTCCTGCGGCGGCTAGGGGCGAGAGGGCGCGAAACGTGCCTTTCCCTCAACCGTCCCGCCTCCTCCTTCGCGAGCATTACTGCTTCGCAGAAGGAGGTGACGGCTCTCGCTCCGTACCATGGCCTTAACCAGGGCCGGACGCGAGAGGTCTCTGCCGCCGCCGATCGCCTCCACGAGGACACGGCGGTGCTCTGCCCAAGCCGGGCAGACCTCCACCGTATGCTCCACCGTGTCCTCCGGGCGATCCACACAGTGGTGACACCCGGACGTTTCCTCCCGCCTTATCCGACACAGGAACCTCCCGAAGCTGCCGTGTCCGGTGAGGACCTGCGTCAGGCGGAAGGTGAGGACGCCGTGGCGCCTCTCCAGCCACTCCTCAAAGAGGGGACTTATCGCCGCAATCGTGGCGTGCCCAGCACTGGGTTGCGACAACCGTACTTTCCATGACGCCATGAGATCCCGCCGGAGCTCCGTCCGCTGTGCCGCGATTTCTCGCGGCAGCGGACCGCCCCGGCGTTTCGCCTCCTCGCGCCACTCCCATACGTGCGCGAGGACTTTTGCCTCCAGATCCCATGGCGGCAATCCGGCAAGGAGGCTCAAGTATCCCCCCTGCCAGCTAAATGGTTGTATATGGAGATGTGAAAAAAATCATTGCAGTGGTAGATATAATGAAATTAAAAGAAAAACTATAACAGCTAAGTAGGCTTTACAAATTAACGGGTAATAGTCGACCAACTTAAATTTGCAGTTGGAGAATTGACCGTGACGTATGGGAGTGGGAGTACATGTTTTCAACTACAATGTTAAATTTGTTTTTGGGATTAATTCATCCCAAGTAATCCCAACTACGGGACCCTTCATTGTGCGTGGTCCGACACGCACTTGGTCAGTTTTTTCTATTGCCTGCCGTAGTTCTATACTTACAGGTTAAATCCCTTCTGTCAACATCACATTACTTACCTATCATCTACTTTCTTCTCCTTCATCTCATATAATTCACACTTTCTGTCTCTGTCCAACTATTAGTATTTAACCGACTTCGAAAAAGGAGAAGGTTCTATGTTCGATTGTATGTATTTTTATGTATGTTCACTGATTTCTCCGTGAATTGTGGACCGATTCATTTGGTTGAAGAAGCTTGTTCCCATATTTTTTTTTATTAACCTTGTTTGGGTATTTTTTGAGTTATCTTCAATAATACGTATTTTTCCCACTTAGTATATGATATAATACGAGGGTCATTCAATAAATACTTAGCCTACAAAAAGTAAACGAACATTTTGGAAAAGTGGCAATTTATTTTTCAACAAAGTCTCCTTTTAGTTCGATAAGCTTAGCCCAGCTATGCTCCAACTTTTTTAACCCGTCCGAAAAATAGTTTTTGTCAAACTCTGCAAAATAGGACTCCGTGGAGCACGTTCCCCGGTCTGGATCCATTGTTTTGATTGCTCCTTGGTCTCTGGTGTGTACCAGTGGATCCAGGTTTCATCGACGGTCACAAAACGACGCAAAAACTCCGCTGGATTCCGCTTAAACAGCGCCAAACACGTCTCCGATGTGGTCTCACGGTTGCGCTTGTTTTCTGGTGTGAGTAAACGCGGCACCCATCGCGCCGACAGCTTTCTCATGCCGAGTTCCTCGTGAAGAATATGATGCACTGTTCTTTCTGAAATGCCTACAGTCTCAGCTAGCTCCCGAACCTTCAATCGGCGATCTGCCAATACTAAATCGAAATGGATTTTTTTAATGTTTTCCTCCGTAGCAGCTGTTTTCGGTGCACCTGGACGTGGTTCATCAAAAACCGACGTACGGCCACGTGCAAACTCGTTGAACCAATTCTTGACGGTGGCCATCGATGGAGAAGAGTCACCGTACACAGCATCCAAGCGCTCTTTGATTTCGATGCGCGTTTTCCCTTCCAAAAATAGGAATCGAATCACCGAACGATATTGCTCTTTTTCCATTTTTGTAAAACCGATCGACACGTTCGCTTCCATAAGTTGTCAAATTAAAACAAATGAAGGGATTGGAATGAAAATTTGAAAAAAGAATTAAAAAAGAATGTGCTACACTGTGGTAAAACTCTTTTGAAACTACAGCGCCCTCTGGCGATGAGGCTAGGTACTTATTGAATGCACCTCGTAACTTCCTGGACGATGCTGTAACTTCCTGTCACTCATTGACATAGCAGATAGTGGTATTCGAAGTTGTGTGGGGCAGGTACCACAACTAAAAAGTGAAAATAAAACCTTTTTTACAAAAAAAAAAAGACCAAACGACTTCCAAAAAAAAACAGCAATGTAAAAAATAAAGTTATTTTCAGTTTCTTTGGTTTTGTATTTTCGTTTTTTGTCACCGACTTCCGAAATTACCACTACCGTATTACCACTGTGTAAATAACAGCCACAGGAAGTTTTTAGATTCAGTTTTTTACATTTTACCTGCCACAGGTTTCTTTCGTAGAGCAGTGGTGTCCAGGTGGGAACGGCCCCGACTTACGAGTTGTAGGTCGTGGGTTCGAACCCAGACAGGCGCTCTACTTTGTGTAAATAATTTCATCACCACTGCTCTAAAAACCGTGAGGGAAAACATCGTGAAGAAACCGACATGTCCTAGAACCAAAAATTCGAAGTCATGTGACATCTACCAACCCGCACTGGGCCAGTGTGGTAGATTTACTGCCCACTCCCTCTCGAAGAGAGGAGGTCTGTGTCCCAGCAGTGGGAATATTATAGGTTGATTATGCAGGTTTCTTTCTATATTCCTTATATTTGAATTTATGCAATATGTTCAGCTAATTTGTGGATCATTAGGATTAGATACATCTTTGTTCTAAATATATAATACAGTTTATTTAATATCTTAAAAGATTCTATCGTAATCTTGAGTGAAAGTGAATATACTCCAATACGAGGACATGGTGATAATGATAACATTATCTTTTATCAAGTTCAATGTACATGTACTTATCTGGCTTGTAAACAATAACAATGTTTTGTATATGCATAATTGCTATCATGATTAAATCAGTATTTCGAATTTACCAAATTATCGTTATTTTGAACTTATTGAAAATGGACTATAGTTCGTTTTTTAATCCCAGAGACTAATCTAGTTTCGGAAGTTGGTGGTACAAAACTAAAATACAGATCCAAAGACACCGACTTCCAAAATTAGAGTTATTTTTCACATAGTAGTGTTTTTTAGTCCCTTGTTTTTTTGTAAACAAGTTTTTTTTTTTTTAAGGAATTGTTTCTACGGGCTTCCAAGTTTCAACCAGCTACGCTCTCGTAACTACATTGGATATTATTTGCATTGCATGACTCATGCCATGGGGTTGACTAAAATATATCTGTCTTCAATTCCCAATTCAATCGATCTATTTAGAATAAATAGATTAGACCACTTGACAAAATTATTGATTTGACCTACAATGACATCACTTTATCGATCGGCAAACAGAACAGTCAATATTTAATTTCGATCAATGCGGGCTTTGAAACGAATTACAAAAACGATAAAGAAGGAGAGATTAGTAATTTATGATGAACGCAGATTTCTTCATCAAAGCTTGGCATTCAATCAATTATTTATATATTTCTGAGCAATGAATAATATGAATATTGCGAAATAACGGGGCAACAACCTATAATTTATGTATTCCTGCTTAGAAAACAGTATTGTCGTGTGAGCGACGTTATTTGAATATGCATGAATGTTCTTATCTCTCTAACATTTTTAAGCTTTTGACCGCCAGTCATGTATTGATGACAAACCAAAATGTGCCCAGCACGCCACGGTCACCACTACATGACTGATTTATATGGAACAATTCGTAGCTAGGCGCCGAGGGCACACTTTTGCATTTTTGACGAGGCGGTGACAGGTTAAAGACTCTGTTAATTATATTTAAGTTTGTAGCATTAATTATTACTTCTAAAGTATTTTTCTTCTTACGTTTTTGTTTATCAACGTCTCTATGATGTTGGAAATCTATGGCTAGTGAAACCATTTCATATATTCGTACCTACTTCATTCGACCGTGAACTAGTACAATTCAAAACAATGTAATTAGCTTAATGAGTGATTCAGCTTGTACAAATTTGTAATCGACCATTTAAAATTGAATTGTGAGGAAATGTTACAACTATTGGTTTTTGGCAACTTTAACTAAAAATGACACCGTTACACTGGTTCTGTTATGACTTTATGAGTTTATGACATTAGCTGTCTTCAGAATGACTTCTGTATTGTAGTTTTCTTCGCTCGTATCTTTATTTATTTATTTATTACATTAGGGAAAACAAACAGTAGTATATTAAGCATAAACAGTGTTGTTTTAAAATTAAACTTAACAAATATACTACCCACATCCTTTTCCACAGATTACTATATTATATATTAAAAACAACCTGTTAGCAAACGTTAACTTTAGCAGGGCTTACTTAATTTAAAAAAAAATGAAAAGAAAAAGGTTAAGCAATATTCTATTTATGATATAACAAACAAAAAAAAATCAAACTAAAAATAAAACGAATTCGTGCGTGATGTATCATACAGGTCCCTAGCCTATTAATAATGATACCTACATTGTGTAAAACCTGGAGCCTACTGGCGATCCTTTAGAAATTTAATTATATCATTTATAAATTTATATCTGCTTTTTTTTATTCTGCTTCGGCTTTATCTGCTTTATCATCATATTCTATTCCTTCTTTGTCACAACTCTTCTACCTTCCATGAACATCTTTATTACCACATCTTATCTTAAAACAACTTGAAAACTGTAACCCGACACGACACAACTGAGTCAAGATGCACTAGGTAAAGAACTAGCTATGTATGTAGGTATTACGGATCAAATGATAAGCCGGAGCTCTAAATTGGACAATTGCAAGTCTAGAAAGGTCATGCGAAAATTAACTAGTTGACTTCATTTTATGCAGTGGGGATTAAACAAGATAACATATGGACGCAAAGTGTTCAGATGAGGCTTTTAAGAATAGGAAAGGAGTTTAAGAATGAAATTTGGAGTTTGTTTCCAACAGTCATCGTCATGACTCCTCACAATAGACCGAGAATGGGATTTGATGTTGGTCTGATTTCTCAAGGGCGTGTTCAGAAGACGCATCAATCTTTGCGTAGACCAAATCTATATGAAAATGAAAGATCACGGTGAAATACATTCATACGATCACAATTTCACTGCATTTGTTTTAGTATTAGTATTCCTAGTGTAGAATTAGTTGAAATACACTAAATTACAGTTCCTTTATAGTTTATGGGTGCCACATCCTGTCAGCGTTAAAATAAATTTCGTAGCCTATTTTTGGCATCGGCGCACCCCACTTGACTCTCCAGTCACCGATCGTAACGCACACCCACAGTTAATATACGAACAGTACCTACCACTCCAATTTAGTTATAGCTCTATTGTAGATTTCCTTCCTTCAAATTCTTGGCATGGGGATAAAATTGTGTAGTTTTCCTTGTCTCTTCAAAGATTTGTCTTGTTGGGATTGTCCCGCGTTCGTTCTTTAATTGATATTTGAATTCGTATTTTACTCATTACTACTGTCTTCTGAATCCTTGGCTTTTCGACCAATTTTAGAATTGATTCTGCATAGTGTATGCCCAAGACAGAATATGTTCACAGAAAGGTTTTTTGTTGAATTTGTAGAAGGCAGGAAAGTGTGTGTCTACCTAATTGAAATAATTGGTCTTCAGTGTGGTTGGTGCATGTTGCTATAAGTGAGTTAATGTATTGTCCTCTTTGCTTGAGAATATATCATGGAGGGTATTCATTCATATTATTATGTTGCCTTGAGTGGCATACGTATAAAGCTTGAAAGAATGAAACGAGCCTAGAATCGCCGCTATCGACTACAGTGTAAATTAACACTAAATGGGATGAAATTGGTACTTTATGGTTTTCCATCCAAGAATCCAAGTGATTCAGTCAGTTTTCGACCTATCGTTACAACTTCCAGTTTGATGAATAATGTCTGTAATTACTGCTTTGTAAATCTAACCATGGTTTATGATAATAATTATTAAATTAGTGATGGATGTCTGAGTCAGCATCTAAATAAATGTAAACCTTGGGTAAACAATACACTTACATTATTTAACGACGATGAGACAATTCTTGGCTAAATTATGAAAATAGTAATTATTCATCTAACTGGAATGCGCAGAGTTTATTTTGAAAGTTATTTCACGCTTTCCTCCATAAATTGAACCAGAAAACACTAGAATGCCACAGAGTACTTTGGATTAGGTTTTTTATGATTCTGGTCTTGCAAGAATTTCAACACGACACAGTTGGAGAACTCTTACTAGGGTAAGAGTTCTCCAATACTGTAGGTGTGAGATGTGCCCAAACAGGCATTGCATAGAGGGGTTTCGGATCGGTCTTCTGAGAGGTAACGATGCCCCCTACCATGTGCAGATGGTGGTCACCAGGGTGGTTTTAGTGAGGTATTTTATCAATCTTAACCTGCTTAAAACAATCAAATTCCAAGCAGACATTCTATCTATAAAACTAACGGGACAACTAGTGAGCACAAATGTCCCTGGCATGCACTATGCAAACATACATTACCAATTAGGTGGGACCGAAGTATTTCAAGTGACGTCTTTAACAAAACAATTACCCGCTATCAGGTTTAAATACTAATCCTTTAAAAGAAATTGTAGCTAATTTAACCGTTCCACGGTGTGTTTTGGCAATTTAACTTCTAATACTGACTGTATTAGAACTTACGTTGATGACATGATGATCAGTGCCGGAACCACTCTCTGGTTCATGAGAGGTTTTAACATACAGTAGGGACATCTAATATACTTTGGTCGTTAGCGCTTATTCGGGAATCCGAATGGCTTTACCCAAATTCCGCCACCTGACATGTTAATAAAACGGCAGGTGGTTTGCTGAACTCTGGTATCTATGGAATCGGACAAAGAAGCTGACTATAAATTATCCAAAGACGGGCGAACGGGCATAGGTACTCGATATCATTAATTTACTCTTGGTTGAAAGGCTAAATTCCATAGGCATTCGGGATAAAGACGAAGTGTAATTAGTGTAATTACGATACAGCGGCAGCTTTATGTGTCTTCAAAATTTTCCACGATATTCTAATTATTGTAGACAAGCATGTTTTAATACTGATTAATTTATATATCACCCTATAAGAACTTCTGGGACACATCGTTAGCAATAGAAGTTTCCATGGTATTCTAATTATTGTAATTATGTATGTGCATGTAATAATGCTGATTAATTTAAATATATAAAGTATGCAGTAGTGTATCCACGTTAATTTCCTACGAAATGTATTGGAAAAGTTTTGCGATTTGCGGCTTTTCTAGTACCTTTACCACAATTGGTATAGAAGAGACTTAATTCTTATACGAATCTGCATCGACTGCCATCATAAAAATAAAACGTGAGAATCGACGTTTTTGTAGCTGACTGTACCATTTTTCCAAAATCTGTGAATGCAGTTAGCAATTACCCAAAAAGTTAGGGACAGTCTAGTAAAACGTTTTCCTGTATCTACAACGTTTAAAAATCCTGTATAAGGACTACTGGGACTCATCGTTATTATAGCTCCAGTCGAGCGCTATTTGGGAGCTTGATCATCAATAATGGTTTTTTTATGGCGTGTTTGTACTTATGTAACTAGATAGGTCTGAGAACGGGATTCCGGAAGTGGATATCGAATGCCGTATCTAACCCGTTGGCAGAATTGAGGGTTTCGCTGTGTCGAATTTAAAGTCGGAAATCCGATCACAATCCAATCCAAACTCACCAAGTTCTGTCCCTGTAGAGTAGGACGCGTCGTTTAAAATCGGGCTCCCAGGGGTCGCGTCATTCAACTCAGCCTATCACAGTCCAATGCTGGACATAGGCCTCTCCCAGGCTGCGCCACAGTCTGTCCCAGCCACCTTCTTAAGGTCGTCGGTTCATCTAGCCGGAGGGCGTCCCTCACTACGCTTGCCGATACGCGGTCTCCACTCCAGGACTCGTCCGCTCCACCGGCCATCTGTCCATCGACAAACATGGCCAGCCCACTACCACTTTAGTTTGCTTACTCTGCAAGCTATGTCGGTAACTCCGGTTCTTTTCCGGATAATTTAATTCTTGATTTTATCATTTAAATATACTCCGAGCATAGCCCGCCCCATAGCGCTCTGAGTGACCTTGAATTTGTGGACCAGGCTGACTGTCAGTGTCCACGTATCGGCACCGTATGTCATGATGGGCAGGACCCACTGGGTGAGGACCTTACTCTTCAGACACTGCGGGATTGGCGACGAAAAGACTTGACGAAGTTTTCCAAACGCTGCCCACGTAACAATAGATAATTCATTGTGATTGTGATTGTGATTGGCTTCCTAGATGTAGGTCTATCATAGCTAAGTACTAGGTTTTACAATGAATTATAGCTGGGTCACATGGCTACAAGCGTCATGATAAGGAACCTATAGGTAGACCCTACACTGTCATTGATTCGAATTAGCGCCGGAAACAAAACAAGTTACCTACCTCACTTCACTATGTTTTAAAACGTGATTCACACACAACCGGTTTACGTCTGCACCTAATAAAAATCTACTTGTCAGGTGAATAAAACTCATAAAATGACGCGCCCGCATATTATGGTGGCTAGAATGTACAAGATGCTAAAGAAGTATGCAAAGATCGTGGCGTAGTGGC
Source organism: Atethmia centrago (assembly GCA_905333075.3). NCBI lineage: Eukaryota > Metazoa > Arthropoda > Insecta > Lepidoptera > Noctuidae > Atethmia > Atethmia centrago. The sequence goes on along the minus strand of HG995392.1, from coordinate 8,734,533 downwards.
ATTCAATACCAAGTTTGTGCCGAAAGAAACGTTGGCCCAACATGCTTTATTGTTGGCAAAAGAAATGTTGGGTTATTGGCCCAACATGGCTCATTGTTCAATAAAGTCTTGATGTGTATTATAATGCAATTGTTTTTCTATGCTATTATCATATATTATATACAATGAAATTTGTAATAACAGTATAATAGTTGTCTAACCGCTGCAGGTTTATTATCAAAACAGAAGGACCAAGCATTGATCATTATTAGAGATGCCGCGAATAGTTGTTTAGCGAACAGTCTAAGCTAGGCGAAATATTCGCCATTATTACTCGACATAAAAAAGGAATATAAAATAACAAAAACAGTTTATTTATTCTCAAATAATAATAATTACAATCACAATCTGCCCCATTTGGACTTTAAATATTAAAGTATTAATCAAAAGCTTCTAATTAATTTCAACACAACTGATTTTTGGCTAACTTTTTATGATAATAATACTTTTTTTTTTTTTTTTATTTGTGATGGGTTTGCTCTTGACCTTAGTCTATGTCAGAGGTGACAGAAACAAAGTCGACGATGGAGCGAGCTTACCCAGAAGAAGCCTGTTCACTCTCACTTTGAAGAGATTAGGGTTGTATGCGTTCGGAAACACAAACACAGAAAAACAGAAACACAAAATATAAATACTAAGTGTGTTTTGTTTTTAAAGATTGTTTTTAAGTCTAGTTTTTTGTTTTTATTTATACAATAAGTCGCCGAATGTCGAATAATAGCTATATAACACTATTACTCGGTATTCGACGAATAACGAAAAAATTCGAGTAATGCCGAACAATAGCGAATATTCGCAGCATCTCTAATCATTATATTTTTACTGTATTAAACCATTTTTTCACAAGTTTACCACACCATAAGCCAGTTGCTGCTTAAATTAACTAAGAGAGTACATAGTATGGCCTTCAAGGGTCACGTTGGTAATTTAGTACTGGCCAAGTTTGGAACTTGGTACCAAATATTTATTATACCAAGATACCTATGCTTCATCTTACAAGTCAATAAACTGCGTAGGTGGATTGCTGATCTTTTTTGTTAAGTCCCACACTAAAATATTATGAGTAAAGACAATTTAGGAGTACATGCACCTGGTGAGTAATGAATTCAAATTGTAAGATAGCTTTGAAGAAATATAGACAATTTTGTTTCAAGTTTAAACTATGTATATTATAGATTAACCTTTTGTATGCTGGAACGTAGATCTATGCGAGACACAATGGCTTTTTAATTACCGGCACACAAAAGGTTAAATCCTATGCAGACAAATACATCATCCATCCATCCATTTTTTCTAACAAAACTCAAGTCCCTACCGCTTGATCCAGGTTCGACAAAAACCAATAAAGCCGTTGCAAATTAGAATTTTTATCAGAATTAATTAATGGCAAATAAATTACACCTACCACTTTATAATTCTTAATGCTCGGCAGGAACCTCTTCTGTTCCACCTCCTTCTTCTGGAAAACCTCATTGATGATGTTGCCTATGGCCTGGGCGCCATATTGCATGAGCGCCTGGCCTCCTTGGTTGAGTAGCTGCTTTCCCGCACCTGACAGCATGGCACTGAAGTCCACAGCGCCATTTTGACCCGCCATTATGGCGAGGTCTCACTCACAAACTACTCTCTAACAAATTTTATTGTTTTTGTCACCTTGCTATGGCATTTTGGGGGTGGCTGTGTGGAAAATTGGAGTTGATTATTTTACTGTGCTGTGTGTATAAGCATACAAGTACAACTTCGTATATTTAAGACTCGGTATTAAGAAAAAGTGTCTCTAAAATTAGTCACCATCTGCTGAATAGAGACATGGAGTATAAAACCATCATGAAGAAAATTTTGAGGGGAACATAATGGTTTCATGACTGAACAGTGAGGTCCATGTTACAAAGTAGAAAACAAAAGAACAGTCTATTTAATAGTTGTCAACTACTTTTCTCAAAAATCTATTAAAACTAAACAATACCTACTGTGTTAATAACTCAAATAACTGTAATGGAATGTTCAGAATTGCACTGTAAATTATTTTTGCAGGTAAACTAATTAAAAATACAAATTAATATAATTAATACAAATAATAAATTAATTATTTGTTCAGACAAATACCAATAAAATTAACCCAGAATGTTATTTTTTATGATCTATTTAAAAATAGAAAACCAACACTAACATAAACAAACTTCCAGACTTCAAAAATTTAAAATCAAAGGCACTGGACACAGTCATTCATCCTAGTGTGTGAACACAATACTGAGTAGGAAATGCATGGAGGCCACCATAGATATAATTACAATGTTTTATAGTGATGTCACCTGTAGAGCCGTGCTAATTAAAGTACCTACCTCACAGTTTTTTCTCATAAAGATAATTGAGTATGGATGTGTATTGACTACATGATAAATGTTAAATACTATCAACACTTCATAATTATTACTACTCTAGAACTTTGAATGAGTGCAGTAAAATGACACTTCTTACTGTCATTTTACTACACCATTAATCCATGTTGTTCTACAATACACAGAGCTCAAATATTTTGTAAACTCAGCTGTTTTTTTTTTTAATTTAAGAGGAGTTCCACAATGAGAATTAGCTACTTAAATCTAAATGATGTACCAAGTTTACTTAGTTTAAAATAATTCGATTTTCCGACATTAGTTACCTACCAATCATGAAGTTTTATTGAAGATAATCGAATATGACCAACTTGCATATGTGGATACCTATTCTTATTTGATAAATTGATATGCTAATAATTTGAATTTAATTGATTATTCTGGTATTTTCAAACCAGTTTTTACAATTGGTTACTTTAATGGACTGGATTAACACTGCAGCACTAGTATATTATGTAAAGCGTTTTTTCTAGACTAGATTTATACTAGGATCCTGTTTTTTACTCAGCATGGTCACATTTTAGCTCTTTATAACAGTAATTTTAAAAGAATAATATAACCTCTATGCAGTTCTCACAATGAAAACGTATGAAGATCAAATTCCAAGACAAACCGGCAGCGAAAATATAACGGTAGCTGGACCAGAAGTAAATTATAATTTAGGTCAATATTGCACTTTCGAAGTTATGATAAAAATCTATAAACTTAGCTATTATTCAACGCTACACGATATTTTTCGGCACTTTTAAAGCAAGACAAACATGTGTTGGAACATCAGTATAAGTGAGATCATCAAAAAGCCGAAGTTCACTGAAAAATTGTAAGAATCTACGAAGGAATGTTCCACACTAAGATCCTATCAAATATCACACAAACAAATGCTCGAGTACACACACTAAACAACAAATTACTAAACACACAGCACAGTAAAATATTCTGCTACATATTGCACATCGATTCGACTAATTTTCTATTAAAATATTATTAAAATTATGTTTTAAAACCAGAGAACAACCGTACCCAAAACTGTCTCATGGAAACTGACAGAAACACAACCAACTAAATAAAAGAGCTTTTAGCTACGCGGGAGATGCAATGAAGTCGTGATCTTTTGAACTTGGTCGTATAACCGACGAGATTATTGCCAGCGCAGAGCTTGACGTCACCCGCTAAAATGGAGGAGAGCATTGATTTTGTGCATAAGTATCTAGGTACTGTTTACATGTTTGAGTTTCCGTTTATTTATCGTTCATGAATCTTTCGAAACTTCAATTATAAGAAATATCTGGTAAACATCGTGATAAAATACGCAAGAAAACTTTAAATTTTTTGTCTTGGAACACTGGTTAAAATAACCTTGACAAGGAATCACAGGAAAATTGTTTAGCCATAGATTTAGTTTAGCATAATTATATTAATTAAATCTATGTTAAGATCCAAAATGGATCCAAATTAAAAACTATAAAAATCAGATAGGCCGTCGCTCCATGTAAAATACTGGTATTCAGCTGCATCCGGTTAGACTGGAAGCCGACCCCAACATAGTTGGGAAAAGGCTAGGCAGTTGATGATTATTGAAAAATAAAAAAAAATCTAATATCTTTATAGTTAGTTATCATTACAATAACGTTGAGTGTAAGTGTTACTTTGTCTACAGTTACACAATAAATTTACAAACGAATGATAAAACTTTTTTGCATATTTCGCATTCCAGGGCCGTATTAAGGAAATTGATACAACGGGCGCAGTAGCACTTGGCGTCATTTTAAACATTAGTCAACATTACTCATTCTTTTGGTGCAAATGAACTCACAAACGCAAATTCATGTTTTATAACGCTCGCAAAATCGCAAACGGTAAGCAGTAGGTATTACTTACTATACGGAAGCAATTTTGTATGCCCTTTGTATGTAACCTCGTCTAGTAGCCTCTAGTACTCTAGTTATACATGTTAATAAATGTAATCCAATAAAATCAATGTTATGTTGCGTATAGAACTAACTCAACAATCTCACCCCAGTTGCTCTCTAATATTTCGTACTTAAGTACCTAAAAAACGTTCTCTGGCTGACATGGGAAAAGCATTTAGCACAATGTAGCCTATTGTAGGGGAATAGGTACGTACCTACACACTTGTATTAACACGTTGTTATTGATTTTCGATACTTTGTTTATTGTTAGGGAGTCTGTTTTTAGTTTTCTCGCTTAAACATGAGCTGAACAATAACAAATAAGTACTAATGAGGGCCTTGTTTAAAAATAATTTTCTTTTCTGCATTTCCGAAAGCAAATGAAATGAAATCAAAATATTATATTTCACATAAACCTACATGGGACACTTATTAAACATCAGAAGTTAGGTGCACGTTTCCAATCGGTCGTTTCTTAGGGAGAAAAGACGGAAAGAAACTCCACGGTTACTCTTTTACAAATTGAAATATTCATCGTTCAAATCACGTATTTGGGAGTAGGACACGCTGTTTCACATTTCTGTCAAATGATAGAAGTTTCTTGTATAGACATTGGTCCAGTCAAGGGGAACATGAATAATACATGACCTAAATCTAGAACACTGGCTAGGTCATGCGGTGTTAAACGTAGTTATTTATCACTGTGACTGTCATATCAGCAGTGCGATTCTGTAAATATCTCACTGTGAAGACTTATGTGAAGTGAGCTGCAGATAGTGTCAATCTCTAGCATATATGGCGGACTGACAGCTCACTTCAAACTCACTTCATTTAAGTTTTCATGGTGAAAGTTTTACAGAATAGCGTGGTGCTACAATTTTGACCGCAAAAGCGGGTTTATTTAGCCATGTGAAGTCCTGACGATTCCTATTTTTAAGTATTGAGTTAAGGATCTTACAGACTGGGTCGATATCGCGGGCGTGACAGATGTATTGCTGCCTGTCGCGCCCGCGATACCTATCGCCTCAGTATGCAGGAGCCTTTAGTGGGAGTTTTGTTATTATCAAATCTTAAGTAGGTACCTAAGTACTTATAGTATCTTGAGATCAGAATCAAATAAATTGTCATCACATAGGCCGATATCCTGACGGTGAATTGTAGAAGTAGGACAGTAATTACCTCCTAAGTACACCTCTGTTTGCCTACTGGGCATATGAGCGTGAAGGTTATATCATGAGAACCAATTATCTTAATTACACAGGTAGTATAACTGTTACGATTTAAAGTCTCTTTTGTAGACCCAAACGGAAATACCTACGGCCATTTTGCCTTGACAGACCAGTTTACGATTATGGCAGGAAATTACTGACGAAACTGACCAAAACTTGTTGCATTGTCGGTGCTTATCTTCGTCTGACTACTAATTTTAAGGTAAACTTAAATAAAATTTATACAAATAAATAAAACTGGAGTGTCTGTTTGTAATGTCACAATAACAGCTTTTTACAGGGGCCTCGGTGACCCTTTAGTACCTTCCCGCGACCCCGTCAGGCATCGGCCCTAGTGGACCCCTACACTTGTGCTGACGAAGCGCGCGTGGATTAGAACGCGCCGTCGACCTGGGCCTGGTCCTTACCGGACGGTGAGTTACCCATTGCTCACCGTCCGCAAGCCCGCGCCTACGGTGGCCGGAAATCCGCCCGGGATTCCCGACGCCCAGGGCGTCTCCTGTGGCGGCTAGGGGCGAGAGGGCGCGAAATTTGCCTTTCCCTCAACCGTCCCGCCTCCTCCTTCGCGAGCATTACTGCTTCGCAGAAGGAGGTGACGGCTGCCCATGCCCTCTTGCTCCGTACCATGGCCTGGACCAGGGCCATACATTTGTACACACTGGTCTCGTTTTTACAAGGATTGGCGTAGCGAGGGTGGTTTTGGATGGATTGGGGAGGTTTTGGCTGTAAAAATATGTTTGCCTATTGTCTGCCTCGTTGGTCTAGTGGTCGCAAGCGCTACTGCTGACCATGAGGCCCTGGGTTCAATTCCCGGGTCGGGCAAAGTGTTATTGGGTTTTTCTATCTGTCATTTCTTAGTAGCAGTTCGGAATCTGGATTTGTGCCCGGTTGATGGCAATAGGCTCGCCCCCTATTACGTGGACTTAAACTAAATGTGGGTGTACTACAGTACAGGTACACTTCTACTCAACCTTTCGGGAAAACAAAGTGTGATGATATGTTTACGTTTAAAAACATATCATCACACCTTGTCTGTCTGTTTGTTTGTTTCGGCTAATCTCCGAAACGGCTGGATCGATTTTGACGGAACTTCCACTAGATTACTTTTATTTTAGAAAAAGCCACGCGGGCGAAGCTGCTGGCAGCAGCTAGTCATTACTATAAAATAAATAAATAAATAAACATTTATTTCAGAATCACTTCCATATTTGTTAAAGTTCGTTTTTTTATCCCAGAGACTAATTTAACATTTCAAATTATTGTTGTTTGGTTTTTCAATATGGAGTTTGACATTTGCACCTGTCAAATTATTATCCGAGATTAAAAAACAGACTTTAGTAATAATGTAAACTTATAAACTACCTACCTAGTGTTAGTAAAATTTATTTTTTTACGTGTTTTGTCCTGACATCTATTCACAATTCATCATCATTCTCTTGTATATTATTTTGGCAATAAATATACTATACGTATTACATCCAAATAGTCAAGATCAGCCTAGATTTCCAAGGTTTTCCCAGTTTCCCTTAGACATAAACATCAAATTTTGGCACCAAACCAGCTTCTCTATAGGTTTCCTGTAACGGGCACAAGGCCGCCATGGCTGCTTTTCTGAACGATGTCCAGCCATTAAATAATTGCTGACGTGTTCGTCCATAATGGAACAATCAATAAAGACTGGTACAGGACGCTGTGGCCGCAAAAAGACCGAAAATTGACCAACAGCCTTGAACTGCGATGACGGAATTGAAGTAAACGGATAATTAATTATGATGTTAAGTCTACTTGTGCTAGAGTCCGGTTTGATAATGATGTGGGAGGCTGTAGATAATCATGTTTTGAGTGTATTAACTTCTATTATGACGTGATTTATTAATAACTTGAAATATTTAATGAAACATACATACGATAAAAACTTTTGTATTTTCATTTTTTGCCACCGACTTCCGAAATTAAACTTATTTTTCACTTTGTAGTGTTTTGTCAGAAAAATGCTGTTTTTTTTTTTTGCAAAAATGTTTTAGTTTTCAATATCTACAATCTAACAATATTATATTAAATGCAGTCGGAGGCATCTTCTTAAATTTAAAGCTTCCGATGACTTGCTGGCGATAACTTTGATTTTCCAAATGACTTTCTTTATTTTACAGTTTTTATGCATTATTTTTCACATTAATAAGACCTATCATACAATAATGTTATAAGAACTTTATCGCATAGTTATTATAAGTTTTGAAAATTTAAGTGAGAATGGCTGCTAACCAACTTTAAACCGTTATTGATCCTAAATGGTCATTCAAAATGAAAAATGATTACAGAAACCTAAAGATGATTTTCAAATACTTACTTATTCAATGATACACCACTTGACATAGCGCACAGATAGAATTGATGTGTAGGTATGCGGTCTAGTTTAACATACATTTTTTGCGTAACTGACTTGCATTAATTGAAGGCGTAATTACAGATTTAAAAGTGACTAAAATCATATACCTATCTGCGCCTTAATAGAATACTGACCTATTAGAGCTTGAGTCCAAGTTAGGATTTCTGATTTTTATTTGCCCAAATTTAATCAATGGTTTTTGAAAAGTATGAATGGATGAATGAATGAAATGCACCGACCCCAGCGTGGTTAAACCAGCATACGGTGGAGGTCTGCCCGGCTTGGGCAGAGCACCGCCGTGTCCTCGTGGAGGCGATCGGTGGCAGAGACCTCTCGCGTCCGGCCCTGGTTCAGGCCATGGTACGGAGCGAGAGGGCATGGGCAGCCGTCGCCTCCTTCTGCGAAGCAGTAATGCTCGCGAAGGAGGAGGCGGGACGGTTGAGGGAAAGGCAAGTTTCACGCCCTCTCGCCGATAGCCGCCGCAGGAGACGCCCAGGGCGTCGGGAATCCCGGGCGGATTTCCGGCCACCGTAGGCGCGGGCTTGCGGACGGAGAGCAATGGGTAGCTCACCGTCCGGTAAGGACCAGGCCAGGGTCGACGGCGCGTTGTATTCCACGCGCGCCTCAAAGAGATGTCTTCAGCACATAGGTAGGGGTCCACTAGGGCCGATGCCTGCCGGGGTCGCGGGAAGGTACTTATGGGTCACCGAGGCCCCCGCAACACAGGCAACAGGTAGGAATACGGGTGGGTATAAGTCAGTAAGAGTCTGAAACACCCTCCCGCACCGCCCAGAGCGGGAGAAGTTATTTGATGATTTCCCACCCTCAAAAAAAAAAAAAGCGTGGTTAAACCAGACTCGATTGCTCGAATGAACCCAAGGATTCGCACTAATCCTTGGAGCCTCATGTTTCATGGGACTACAGAGACCATTGCATATCAAAGAGTAGACCGGGGGGCGCGGTAATGGTCAGGAAGACGTGCCCTTAGGATAGGAAGGATTATTAGAGCCTACCGGATAATAATCAATGGTTTTTGAAAGTAGATAAAATATTTAACAGTAAATTACATATTTATTATATTGGCTAATAAGCCGACTAGACCCCAACTGCAAAACATTTAACGGCGATTTCCCAAAAATCTACTTTTTTGAGTTAAGCCAGTATTCTATTAAGCGTGCGATAGTTTGTCGACTTTCATTTTTTCTGTTTCACAATATGGCGTCTGGTTGTCACCATATTGAATTTTGATTACTGTCATGTCTTTAGCTAGAGTGCCACAAAGGAAGGACCAAAAATACATACATACATAGGCTGATAAACACATTATCCTGTGCGTTGCACGGTCTGGTAAAAAACAAAGTGCAATGACTGATTTTAACACTCCCAGTGTTAAAATCAGTAACAGCAAGATTCACTGTAAATCCGTTTCGTTTACTAGACCAAAACAAACAAAGCTAAAAGCATTTCGACGACTGCTTATTATCTCGGAATCTGCTATGGTAATCAAGAGTAGAATTTATTCATGTGAGAACAGTTTGAATATACTTTTATGCCGTTTGGTATTTTATGGGCTCCTAACGTAATGGATGACTGACGGCTTTGAACAAAGTGCTCAGTTGCTGGAAATCAACAAAAAAATCATCATCATTTCATTAATACTCAATACTCAATTCTTTATTGAATTCCATATGTATTACATAGGTAGATGGTATAAAAAGTAAAAAATCAATATGGACCCTGCTGGCCACAGCAGCATTAGGAGAGAGCAAAAGGGCTAAGTTTGATTAACAGTGGTGGCCCGGTGGTAACGGCCGCGACTTACGAGTTGTAGATCGTAGATTCGAACCCGGGATAGGCGCTATAGTTAGTGCAAATAATTTCATCAACACTGCTCTCAAAACGGTGAAGGAAAACATCGTGAGGAAACCGACATGTCCTAGAACCAAAAATTCGAAGAGGTGACATCTACCAACCCGCACTGGGCCCGCGTGATGGATTACGGCCGACTCCTTCTCGAAGAGAGGAGGCCTGTGTTCCAGCAGTAGGAACATTATAGGCTGATTATGTAAGAGGGCTAAGTAGCAATTCAAGCAATTCAATATTATTATAAACTATTAGATGTGTGATGTGTGTTACCTATTAGATGTGTTCAGTCTTTCAGTTTCACCAAAAACTGTGGCTGATACTTGCTTGAAAAAATGAAACTTTTTTTGAAACTCTGAGCCCAAATTACGTGTATTTTCCACGTTTTCCAGTTTACGCTGACCTCGGATTGTACGAAAATCCTATACAATTCGAGATCAGCTTACACTGGACATGTATATTTTGATGTGTAGCCGTGTGTACCTACACCGCCGCAGTATGTTACACGAGGCACCCACCAGCACCCTAATTGCGTAATAAAATCACAATCTGAATGATTATGAAGTATATTGCTAATCCATTGCTTCTTATGTTCGAAAAATTGAATGAATGTTGTTGAACTGTCAAAAGTGACACTGACAGTAGCAATGGGTATCCCCATTGCTACTGTCAGTGTGTTACGCAACTAACCCGCTGAACGGACTAGAGTTAAAAATAAATTCCTTTTTTATTTTCCTAGTCGCATTCTTAGCGAGTGATGTCAGAAGCCCTGCGCACTGATTGGTCTATGTTGGAGAAAGATTTCAATCATAAAGAAAAGGTTGGTAGCGAATGCCTATCGAATGTCTAACATACCATACATACATCATACACATTCATGCATACCTACTGTAGTCAAGGGACTTATGGGCTCCAATGGGAATCCAGGGGACTTACTCTTGAAACTAATTTTAATTCCAATCTAAGGCCAATACGATTCCAATCTTAATTTGGCAGTCACGTGATTCGGTACTCTTGAAAACAATCTTGTCAACATTGGATTGAAACTGGGATTGGCCCGCGATTATTTTGTTACTGCTAATCGTGCCATATTATACACTTATTACTAACTAAAAACCACGAAAAACGCAAAACAATTTCTAAAAAGTTACATTTTTGTTATTGGAAAAATCACAATTAACAATTAATCCCAACGCAATACTGGCGCAATAGACAGCTGTCAAAATGAAGTCAAGAGTAGCGTTAACAGCAAGCCAAGCCCGATCCCGATTCCACTTAGTTCCACAAAATAGACACGCAGTTTAAACACAATGTGGCGCTAGGTTCGAACTCAAGAGTACGAAACGTCAAAATTCCAATGTCTACAGATCGGAATTGAAATTAAGAGTAAGCCCCCAAGCTCCATGAAATAAAAAAAAAATTTCTTGAGTCTCGCGTATTAAACCATCATCAGAGGTTTCCAAAGAAATCTTAGGGCCAACTGGCCTCTCTCTCTCTCTCCAACTGATAACCCAACCTGCCTGCTGGTGCTCAAATTCTACCAAATCCACGAAAGGTGGCATTATTCATTTTGACCAGCGATTACTTATCGCTTGTGCTATTTAAATTACGTAGTCGTCCTACCATAATATTATGTCACGCGTCCCTGACATAAAAGCGTTTAATTAGTTATATACGAACTGCTATAAACAACTTTAAGTTCACTTGTTTTATTTAATCCAAAACTTGTTTTACTGTTTCGCCAGATATTGCTAATAAGTATAACTAGGTAGATAGCCTAGACACAAGGGGTACTATTAAGTTAAAGACAGCGGGATACCGAGGCCCCTGGCAACACAGGCAACAAGAAGGAATACGGGTGGGTTTTAATCAGTAAGAGTCTGACACAAGAAGCGGAAGAAGTTATTTGATGACTTCCCACCCAAAAAAAAAATGCGGGAAAAGTGCGTACTACACTATCAGTAGCAATGGCTTTCATTTTGACAGTTCAACAACATTTATTGCGTTATTTACGTTGTTGAGCAGACACATTTTTCAAACATATAAAGGAAATTGAAGCATATACTCGTACATCTAGAAAAAGCAAAAATAGAAGCACGGATTATAGCAATTACTTCAAAATCATTCATATTATGATTGATAGTGTGTTACGCATACACCCCTGAGTCCTAAAACTCGTTTCAGTACTACTAAAAGCAACTGTTCTTTAATTTTTGTAACTTCAGTAACGTTTATTAACCCTGAAAGATTTTTCAGTCCAAAAATACACAGTGTAATCATGTAGGTACTTAAGAAACTGTTGTTATATCAAAAGGTAATGGACTGCGAGTGTGTTGTTTTTATAAAAAAAAACTATAATGTAAACTGGTCTTCAGTAACATGTTAAACAGATATTAAAATATCTTTTATTGAAGCAGTTTGTTGACCTTGTGCGAAAGTGACCGAACGGCCTTCGAGGTCTCGAGAGAGATACGAAGTGTGGGAAACATGAATATTGAGAACGATATGATAAATTATATTATGCTTTATAATAAACAATGTCCTGGTCATGACTACAAGCGACCAAGACCCCTTAGATGGCGACGAAATGATAAGATCCGATATTTTGACAATATTTTCGAATAAGGTAACGTAATTATATGGAGCAGCGATCAGATGAGATGAGCTATAGGCACCTAAGACATAAGATTAAGAATAGGTAGCAAATAATCTTAAGTTTAAAAAAAGTCTTTTGTTGGCGTGGGTTTTATAATTAATTCTAAGGACAAACTTTAAAAACTCATGCTAGGAAACTGGAATTTCCAAATAAAATTGCCCGACTTATTACCAATTATAACCGTATCACCAAATACAAATTGGGAGTAAGAACATGACTAAACAGGCGTGGGAGCTTATCGATGATAAAGAAGACCACGGCGCGCGGCGCGACGCTAAAATTATCTACGTCACACAATGATTCAGAATTTTTAATGTCCGACAAACCCGTGTTAGTCAGAGTATCTGAGTAAACTTTAATGAAGGTTTGCACATGATATCGCAACGATCGTAAGACTAATGAGTAATTAGAGTCATTATTTGTTCCTGTTTGTAATCAAGAAACAATCAACAATTTGTAACGTTTGGCACAAATATTACTAAGATTATACTTACATCAACAACTTCCACTGTATGCTTGGAAATAAAAAACAACATCAACATTTTTGGTAAGATTTTGTCTCTGCTTGAATAAGAATGGTGAATAAAACATATTGCATTTTTTTTATACAGCCGGTCTCGTTGCAATGACCCGGTAAAGGACGACTACCTAAATAGCCGGACATTTCAATACCTTTTAAGGACCACTATTTAAAATCCGGATTTGGCAATGTTATTAAATACAAAATTATATGGATGAAACACGTATCTACGACATAGAGGACCAAATTAAAAACATCTGGTGGCTTTGTTTGTTCCAGAAATGATAAAATCCAAAATTTTGTGGACAAAGCATAAGACCATTAATTAGTAAATATCTCTCGATTCATTGAAATGAGAAAGTTCGCGTATTCAGAGTAGTTTACTATTTGGCAGATCCTTATGAGGTCATGGTTTCGTTGAAGGTCTAATTCAACACGTCCTGCTTTGGCTAGTCCAAGGTATTTTCTTGAACTCTATTTCAAGAGAACAAAGCGTGGCATAATTTGCATTAATAGAAACTAATGAGTTGTTTCCATTACATATTCCATTGTAACATTAGTTCTTTGCCAGAAAGCCATTTCTTTTTTTAGGTTACTTTGTGAGATAAATCTGACAAACTGAGAAAAACAGTATAGCATCTTTTACGATTCATGTCATGGTTATTAACCAGGAAGGCAAGCGTTAAAATCGTGGTTATTACAGTCACAAGTGTTATAAAACTTGTTGGAAAAAAATAAATTACAAGAAAGTGCTGACATGAAAAAGTTAAGCTCTTGCCAATAGGAATACTGTAAACATTTGAGAGGGATTTTGTTCGTCATTTCCTTGTTCCTATAGATAGAACTCTCCACCTGGGTATGTAAGATGTAATTTACGGTAAGCTATCTAAAACACATGGTTTTAACAGCATCGTAAAGATTATATCGATGCCAAGAGCGATAAAATAGATGAAAGTTACTCACCACAGCGTTCACGTTTACTGATGCACAAACTTCCTCTATCACTTCTTCGACGGCTCCACTTTCATACTCCTCAGCAGGCAGGGCAGGGTACAGCCTCATATTGGTACTAAACAGAGTATCATCTTCCGTCGGCAGGGCAGGATAAAGACTCCCATTTCCAAGCAAAGGCTCCGTTCCTTCACCACGTTCTCCTCTAAGGAAGCCTTTAACTGCAGTAGCAGCATTGGCAGTACGATGCCAGCCCCAGCCATTGGCTTTAAAATTCTTCGGGTAGTAATTAAACATGGTTAGCACTTCACTGCACTTCACTGTATAGTTTGAACTTTTCGCACTGAACGTTCGAGGGTTAATGCTCCGAAAATATCCGCGTCTTCGCCTCTCAGCGGATGAACGGCGAATGAAGTGGTCTCGTGTTTTTGTTTATTTTATAAATCTGTAACAAAGGATGGTTTCCCGTTAATTTGTAAGTGAATCATGATTTTCCTTAATTTTAGGGTGGGCTTTGTGATTGTGGGAAAGACAGTCATAAGTTTGTCATTGGCTTTGTTGGGAAGACTTAATCATAAAACAGTTTACTATGCAAATTATCCTTCAAAAGATAGGTCCTTCCCTTCGGTACCATTCAGGCAACAGGCAAATTACGCATATTGTCAAAGAGATGGAGAAGAGTAGGAGGAAATTCTAATATATTAATTTATCATCTTCTTCCATGAATAGCTTCAAGAAAATGACGCCCACAACTAAGCAAAATTCCTTTCTTCATGTAGTTTTAATAGCGCAGTTTTTAAGACGACTAGCATTCAAATTCGAAACCAAGATCTCATTAAACCAGACAAAAAAAACAGTAAACATGCATTGTTTAGTAATTTTGATCTAACCGTGCAAAACAGACGCGATCAACCTTGTGGTAGTTGTGGTGCTTTATCAATCGTGATCGTTTGATTGACGTCAGAGTAATCTAAGCTATTTAAATGTTTTGGATAACATATAGACCGTTTTGATCTGATCTTTCTTGCAAAGACGTCTTCCTAACCTTTGAATTAATGGATAGCTACCTATTTGCTGTAAATGTAATGGGGCTTGTGGCAAAGTAATAACAATCGATCAGGTTAAGTTACGCTTGCCGCGGTTGGTCCGTGGGTGGGTGACCATCTTTACAGACCAAGACCCACCGTGCCTCGGAAAGCACGTTAAGCCGTTGGTCCCGGCTGTCATTTGTAGATCTTTGACAGTCATTACACGTCAGAAGCTCGAAAGTCTGACAACCTGTCTTACCAAGGGGTATAGTGTTACCCAGTAACTGGGTTGTGGAGGTCAGATAGGCAGTCGCTCCATGTAAAATACTGGTATTCAGCTGTATCCGGTAAGCCTGGAAGCCGACCCCAACATAGTTGGGAAAATCCTGGGCAGATGATGATGACCTATTTGTTGTTTTACCTACTTCTGGCGAAAATCCATAACCGTTTAGTGTCTAAATGTACCAAAATGCACACCCTTATCGCGTACTAATAAAAAATAAGGCACGCGAGAGAGGTGGCCTATTATTTATTAGGGTCGGCATCAAAAACAAACCAAATCAAAGACAGGGTCAAATTAAAATAGCTAGCGACTACACAAAGCCAAGTGACCACACAAAAGGAGGAGGCGGGACGGTTGAGGGAAAGGCAAATTTCGCGCCCTCTCGCCCGTAGCCACCGCAGGAGCCCTTGGCGTCGGGAATCCCAGGCAGATTTCCGGCCACCGTAGGCGCGGGCTTGCGGACGGTGAGCAATGGGTAGCTCACCGTCCGGTAAGGACCAGGCCTGGGTCGACGGCGCGTTGTATTCCACGCGCGCCTCAAAGAGATGTCGTCAGCATAAGTGTAGGGGTCCACTAAGGCCGATGCCTGCCGGAGTCGCGGGATTGTACAAAAGGGTTACCGAGGCCCCTGGCAACACAGGCAACGGAAGGAATACGGGTGGGTTTTAGTCAGTAAGAGTCTGACACACCCTACCGCTCCGCCCAGAGCGGGAGAAGTCATTTGATAATTTCCCACCCAAAAAAAAAAGTGACCACACAAACTACGGTCAATAAACCCCACAAAAAAAATATTTAAATTAATATTTTTTTTTGTATTTTCGTGTTTAGATATCGATATCCATTAATTTAATTTGACCCTGTATAGTTGAGGGGGCTTGTGGCTAAGTAATAACAGCGGCACGGGTCGATCAATCAGTTTAAGCTACGCTTGCCGCGGTTGGTCCGTAGGTGGGTGACCATCTTTACATACCAAGACCCCTCCGTGCCTCGGAAAGCACGTTAAGCCGTTGGTCCCGGCTGTCATTTGTAGATCTTTGACAGTCGTTACGGGTCGTCAGAAGCTCGAAAGCCTGACAACCAGTCTTACCAAGGCGTATCGTGTTACCCAGTAACTAGGTTGTGGAGGTCAGATAGGCAGTGGCTCCCTGTAAAATACTGGTTTCATCTGTATCCGGTAAGACTGGAAGCCGACCCCAACATATGTAGTTGGGAAAAGGCTAGGCAGATGATGGTTAATAACTCACTGTACAAGTATTAACAAATTGACTAGACAGGACAAAATTAACATGCAATCCCCTACTGTTAACATAAAGGGGACAATGTATTCGTTAACCTTGGATGCAATTGAAACGTGATTAAATTCTCCGATCCATTCCTATTGGTGTGCATTATGCATTTTAGGTGGCTCTAAACTGCATAATGCACAATAAGTTGAGTAAATAAGAGGATAGTATGTCTACTATCCTCTTATTTACTGAACCTATTATGAATATCCCGATTATTATGTACCTACATAATCAGCTTATAACGTTCCCACTACACAGGCCTGATCTCTGTGCAGTGCCTGATTTAGACTTCTGACAGCCCTAGGCTAAATATGAATATGCGCCCGCCCCCGGCCTGTCCTGCCTGCGCCTGTCCAACCCACGAATATACTTATCTACTACATTTCTATGAAACCCTTTTTTTTATGATTTTATTTTACCACTTTATCGGCGTAATTAATGTGTATACCTATGCCAAATTACAGCTTTCTGGTACTAAGCGTCTCTGAGCTACAGTGGGGTCAGACAGACGGACATGGTTCCTTGTTTACTACGGAACCCTAAAAATGTCGTTTTAATATTTAAGGTGGTCGGTAGGTATCGCTGGAATATTATTTTGAAATTAATGTAAAAGCATTAAAAAAAGTCATGAATGCAGAACTATTTATAAATGAATAAAAATGAGAAAAAAAAGTAAAAATCAACGTTAATTCTCAGCGCCCCCTCGGTCGTTGCGCCCTAGGCTCTAGCCTAACTAGCCTGTGGGTAAATCAGGCCATGTCTCTGTGAGATGGAGTGGGCCGTAACCCACCACTCGGGCCAATTGCGGCGGTATCACAATATGTCTTCGAATATTTTGTTCTAGGACTTGCCGGTTTTCTTACTAAGTAAGGCGCCTGGCACGACCTACGACACGTAAGTCGGACCCGTTTTCGCTGGGCTAATACTAGGTAGGTTATCCCTATAGTATCTACAGCAAAAAATAAACATTCCCATTGCAAGAACTGCCTCCTCTCTGTGAGAGTGTGTGGGTGGAGTTGGACCCATGCGGTCATTAGTGCGGATTGGGGTAAAAAAAACTTGCGAGGAAATAAGGCTGCTGTTGAAATACAATATCGGAAAAAGCATTATAAGTAGGTACCTACAGTCGCCAACAAATCAAGTTACCACAAACTGTCAAATTTCCCCAAATGATTTTAAACCTTAAAATTTTTATGGTTTAGTTCAAAATCCAAAGAGAAAACTTTACTTAAAATTACCTTTATCAGATATCTTTTATGTTATTTCCACGAAGTTGATAAAAATGCATATTGTACTCGTACATGTAATAAAGACATTATCTAATGAAAGCTTATCAGTAGGTAGGTAGGTAGGCTTTAGTTGTATTACATTTTATTTATTTTGAGATACGGACGCGGTGTCCTTTAGCAACTAATGAGCACGCATACAAAAATCGGGTGTGGTGTCTAGGTAACATTATTTTTAAAACAAAGGAAGTTAAATAACAAAGACCCTCGGTCCGTGGGGTCCCAGTGCGCATAAGTTATTTGCGGAAATCGCGAAACGTCTAGTTGATGTAACTGGTGACCGACAAGCTGGCGGCTTTCTCGCGCAACGCATCAGCATTGCAATTCAGCGAGGAAATGCCGCCAGCATCCTCGGTACAATGCTCCGAGGGCCTTCTTTAAGCTTAACTTAGTTTTAATTTAATTTAGTTAATGTTAATAATCATCTTGTAACGAAGTTAAATTAAATTAAAGTCTGCAGATATAACGTAATAGCTAGCTGAATAAAAATATAACATTACTTATAGGTAATGTTTCTACTTAAGGCGCTGACAAGACCCTATTGACCAAAATAGGCTTCTCTTAAGAAAAAATATTGCCAAATCCGTATAGTTTGTGGTAGCGGAAAAAATATATGTTAATTTTGAACATATTTCCCAGAACTTGGTTGTTACCAAAACACGTTTTGAAAAAAAAGCTCGACACAAACTAACGTTAAACTAACCTCTTACCTTGAGCTCTAATCCAAAATACCTGTATTAAATATAAACATACGTTACGTATTTAATTAATAACACCAACGTCTTATTTAAATACAGAACTTGGTTGTTTTTTATTTTCGATTACTCATCTCAATTTTGAGTAAATAGATAATTGCATCATATTTTGCAAATAAAACATAGTCAATATCAACAATAATTTAATGCACTGTTACTAAGTTCGGCCCTGCATTACTTAGTTCAGGAACGCGGAAATAGAAAAGGGCATAACCACGAATATCGATTTTTTTAAATGTAGATTTAATAAGTTCAATCTGAAGTCGAAATAGTATGTATTTAGAATATTCATAATGTTCTTATGATTAAGTTTTGTGAGTAGATAATTCATATTTACAATAGACAATAATGTAATTAACTAATTAATTAGGTCCTCATTTAAGGACACGCACGTCGTGTCGCACACAGATTTATTCGTACGAAATTCTGTCGTGCCGCAAATTATTAGCCTTGTCTTTAGATTAATGTTATATGTTAGCGATCAAAAAAGGGGCATGAACTTCGCAACGAAAAAGTTTAATACAAGGTGTCGTTTTGCATCCTATTCAAGGAGGTAACTATGCTAAATGATTCTCGACACGAATCAATAATAAAATAAGTAGATCTTTATTTTTTTCTTTTTTTTCCAAATTTCGAAAATTGGCATGAGTGGGACACGCATGATAAAACGCGGCCCGTATGATACCGCACTGTAACTGCCCTTTTACACACACACTACCGCATACGCAACGGGGTTATGTTAAGTGAAAGTGGTGTATTCTAAAATACTGTCAAACTTAAATAACTAAAAAAACAAGTATGTGTATATTATTGAGTAGGTATCGTAATTTTATTTGCCTTTCATAGCAGCCTCCTGAAATTTGACGAGGATGCAAAACGACATGCGACACCTTGTATAGTTCTGATGATTTATTTGATGGTGAAATATTATAAATCAACTGTTAGACAAACTTGTACAGAGTTACTAGTCCGTGCGAAACGCTAACATAAACGATTTATTTTTGGAAGTAGGTACGTACTGTTGTGTTCACCTACAACTTTTATAAAGTTCACCACGGTACATACAGGATGAAGTAGACTAATTAATTTGTTAAATAATTTACTGAAACTATCGTGTAATGCATGATGTGCTTACCTGTAAGAAATTGGTACACTAGTCTTTAAGTCTATTCTCTCATAAATTTGTATCAGTGTATACAATTGTTGGTGAGCCAAATAAATAAAAAAATAAAAAATAAAATAAATAAATAAATAAATGAAACCAGTCATCCTCAAAATTAAAAATTATGTAATACTCTCGTAAAGTTTTTTTTTTTTAATAAAGCCATTTTCAGCAAGATATTTTGCTCACAATTATACGTCTGGCGCTGACTAGCGTATTACGATGACTAATTATGTAGATTTCCTAGCTTTAAACTTGTAGCTAAAAATAAAACGAACCCGGGTCATCAAAGACTGCTCTGGCAAACCCATAAATTCCAATTTAACATGTAAGGAGAAAAGCACGTTCTGCACACGTAGCTTTCTCAGAGCTGAAACTCATTGCGGAGTTCTCAGAAGGTAGAGACACTAATAAAGCTCATACAGTACGTCTTTACTATATGAACTTGGTTCGGTTGGTGGTTTTCCATAAGCCGCCTTCCAATCATGTCGAAGCTTTTTGAGAAAATATTCCTACGTGGATTAAAACCAGTCCTTGACGAGTTTCATAATATCAGACCATCAATTTAGATTCCGTGAAAAGCACGCAACTGTAGAACGAGTACTTAAAGTGGTACACTAAATCGACAGTCGTTGGAAAATTAAGAATACTGTTTTGCGGTGTTCTTGGATATCCAACAGGCTTTCGACAGGGTCTGGCACAAGAGACTTCTGTGTAAAATTAAATCTTTTTCTGCCTAACTCTTATAGCGTGATATAATATCTTACTTAGACCAAAGAACATTTCAAATTAAGTATGAGTAAGGACTGTCTAATCTTTACGAAATAAAAGTCCCCAGTCCCACAAGGCTCTGTGCTCGGGCCCTAACTGTAATTAATCTTTACTGCAGACTTCCCTAATATTCATGACGTGAGAACGGCGAAATAAATATGCAGACCGTACTGCAAGCCAAGTGCACGCGCAGTGAAGGGTTCTGTAGTTAGGATTAATTGATCAAGGACAGCTAATGAGACCCAATTGATTTTCTATTGTTTGACTCCGAATCGGTGTCACGCGGGGCTTAACAGGACCAAAAAAAAAAACTTAACAACGTGTACCTGAAAACGTGTTCTCCCATACATAGATACCATACATAGATATACGTCGCGGCCAATTCTCCAACTGCAAATGTAAGTTGGTCGACTATTATTCGTTAACTTGTAAAGCGTAGACTTAGCTGTGATAGTTTTCCTTTTTATTTCGTTATATGTTAATACATGTATCGAAATTAAAAGGAAAATTATTATCACAGCCATGAATTTTTCACCTACCTATCCAAATCACCACCACTCGACTCTAATAAAAATATGTATTTTTAAGCTTAATATTACGCAAACGGATTCTTGAATCTAAAAATGGTTTTCACAGACTTGCAATATATTTGAACGGCCTATCCAACGATAGGCCTTATGGGATTGACGAGAAAAAAGTATCAGCTTTCTAGTCCTAAGTCTCTGAGCTAAGCCGCGGACAGACAGATAGACGGACATGGCGAATCTCCAGACGAACCACAACAACGGAAGTCCCGTTGAAATTAGACCTAGTAGATAAAACAAAAAAATATCATGTGACCTAAATACTTAATCAGCCTATAATGTTCCTACTGCTGGGATACAGGCCTCCTCTCTGTGAGAGGGAGTGGGCCGTAATCCACCACACGGGCCCAGTGCTGGTTGGTAGATGTCACGTCTTCGAATTTTTGGTTCTAGGACTTGCTGGTTTCCTCACGATGTTTTCCTTCACCGTTTTGTGAGCAGTGGTGATGAAATAATTTACACAAAGTAAAGCGCCTGTCTGGGTTTGAACCTACGTTCTACAATTCGTATGTCACGGCCGTTACCACTGGGCCACCGCTGCTGCTAAATAATAACACCAGTGACCTAAATAATAATTCCTAAATAAAAAGTGAAGTAAACAAAATAATAATTAATTTCAGAGGACAAGTAAAGGTGTGTTCAGGAATAACGAATAGACCGAAATTAGGCCACTCCCTTTGGGCAAACATGGCGTCATCGCGACCGCCTTGCTCTAGGCTCTAGGGAGCGTTCGCTTTAATTACTGGGATTAAAACCATGAAGTCTTTGTTGTTTAGGGCACGCCATTGCGTTTGTGTACTAGCTAATAAAATGGCTTTGTTTGATTAAACGACGTCATTAATGAACGATCATCACAATCAGTCATTGCAGCCTATCAGCTGCCTGTCTTTTAATTAAGGCTGCTAGTTCTCTACTGAGGATATGATTAGGTAGTTACGTGGAATGTTTCAATTACGGAGTGCAAGGCCCCTGTCCCACCACCGACGAGGAAACGACAAGCTGTCAATGATTTTATCGCGCAAGAAACGTACAAAAGATTGGAGGTCCCGTGTAACTAAAAGAGATACATATATTAATAACTGCCTCGTTGGTCTAGTGGTCGCAAGCGCTACTGCTGAGCATGAGGTCTTGCAGGCTTAGCATGACGCTTTGTATTTCTTCGAAGAATAGACACGGCTCTTTCTATACAAAGTGACATTTCGTTTCTCCATTTTTGACATCTCACCGTAGAAATCCTTCTATATACATATATAAATAGTTGATCAGCTGACTGTTCACACCGCCGGCGAGTACTCGTTTGTTGCAGCGACAAGAGCTATCAAAGAGAGTACTCGCTCAGCGACTTGCGCTTGGCGGGCAGAACACTCGCTGAGAGACTCACGCTTGGTACTACATACGCATACCACAGCGAATAATCGCTTGTCACCGTCGCTCACTCGCTGCTTGTCAACTCGTTTTAGTAGTTAGCTCTACTCGCTTCTCGTTAATTGCCGGCGGAGGAACGAGTGTCAATGGCGAATGGCAGTTAACATTATTTATTTGCAGATTTGTATTACGATAGTCAAGAAAAATTACGTCTTGCCAAAGAGGCATGGAACGCTGCCTGCTGAACTTCAAAATTAAAGACAAAAGAGAGCTAAAAATCAGAGGAAAATTACCAAACTAAAGAATGCTACCTTCCATATAAAAATACTGAAATGGAGATGGGCGTGTGATATGCTCCGTGATAGTAACAATAAGTGGTCTAAAGCGGTGACGGAATGGCTAATTAAAGATGGGTCGAAAAGAAGTAGAGGAAGACAACGCAAACACGGGACGACGACCTAGTGGAGACAGCTGGTGCCCTGGGGGTAGAGAGACACGAGACCGTGACAAATGGGCTGCGGAAGGCCTATCAATCAATTCAATTCAATTTATTTATTCAAGTAACCATGACTTATTTGTTAGTAAAACTTATCCTATGTTAGTAAATAAGATAATTTGATCTACAGCCTAAACAAATTACTGTATACGAGTAATATACACAGCGGCAGTACTGTGAAGTACTGTCCGACGCTTCACCGTGGCGGCACCATTCCATGGGAAATGGCGCAGCAGCGAATCACGTACGGACAGTCCAGCCTGCTCGAAATTAGAGACAGCATACTGTTATTACTTATTAGATACTGCTATAAAATTACGATACCTGCTCAATAAATAATACATACTTGGTTTTTTATTTATTTAAGTTTGACGGTATTTTAGAATACACTACTTTAACAGAACAGAATCACCCCGTTGCGTATGCGGTAGTGTGTGTGTAAAAGGGTAGTTACAGTGCGCTCACGAGTGTCACACACATACGCTGTGATTAACTCAAGACAATGTTTATGTTCTTTCTCCAGAATTAGCTTACCTACTGAGTGCCTATGAGTTCATGTAATTGATTATTTTTTTATTTGACTGTATAAGTCAATGTAATTTAATTTAGTTAAATTTTAATTTATTAGTGATATAATCTACTAATCTATAATGTGTGTTTTTTGAGTTGTATTGCAATAAGTGGTTAGCTAGCGTCCTCGTCTATTGATTATACTATTCTTGCCTGAGCAACCGGCAGCAAGCTCGTCATGCTCCCTTAGATGTCACTGCCTGCGGTAGCGTCGGGAGTCGGGTTGCCTCCTTCCCTCTAATATGGCGACGGGGTGATGGCTGATCTTTGCGTTATGCTCGTGAACGGGTGCTGCTTGTGGTGACTGGTCGTCTTGCTGATCATGGTTTTAATTATTATTATTAATTGTTTACTTATTTTACTTCGATGGGGCTAGTTTATCATTTATCATTTCGAATTACAGCAATAGCCTTATGTAAGCGGGCACGCCCTTTATGCCTGGAGGCTTTTATTTAGGTATTAAGTTCTATTTACGTTTTTTTATGTTGTAATTTTTATCTGCTTGAGTACAGTTTGTTCATTGTTTTGTTGGTATACTGGCGTGTGCTAGCTAACATATGTCAAGTGTGTAATTTAATCTAATGTTTTGTGTTTCGTAATGTTAATTACTTTGCATACGATTTGTATAGAAACAAGTTTATATAACTAAACAGACGGATGTGCTGCTGGGGCGTTTGTTCCACCACTTCTTCTTCCCAGCTAAAGCACTAGGAAGTGGTGAAGGGCGGGCATTTTTGGTGGACTGTCTTATGTAACTTTCACGTTCAAAAAGTGCCGATTTTCAGCCTAGTTTGAATAAACGACTTTTGATTTGATACCGATTTCCGAAAATTAGAAAAAAAAGACCTACTTATTTTATTATTTTGACGAGGATGCAAAACGACACCTTGTGTATTTTTTATTCGGGAATGCTAATATTGTTTTTAAGACCTCTGTTACTAATATTATATGGACAATTTTTATTGTCTGGAATAAATGTATTTCATTTTTTATTTTCCTAAAGCTGCAGCCAAATCGACCGAACGGCTTTTCCCATTCGGCAGTTGTCCCACCGCCGGCGACGAAGTGACTATCAGCTATATTCTCGCTCAAGAAACATACAATAGATACATATTCCGTGTAAACAAAAGAGATGCATATATTAATAGTTGATCGCTGACTGTTCACACCGCGAGTACTCGCTCCACTAGTTTGTCGCTGAGCGACAAGGCTATCAAAGATTTATTTATTTATTATTTATTTATTTACAACAACAACCTTACATCTGCCATTACAGTTTCCCAATGCGGTACTGTAGTTATTAGGACAATTATATACAATTTATTTATATTTATACTATTCTTAGAATTATCTTACTAAGTGCACAACACCTGTAACGTCACCCTTCCGAACTCGCCCCGTGAACATGAGAACAGATCTATTTTATTGGCAACCACATTAAGTACGCGCATTGTTCGCGTGAGGGGTGCATTATAGGGTAGATAATAAAGGGGGTAGATAATACTCGCTCAGCGATACTTGCTCAGCGATGCTCGCTTGGCGATCAGAACTCACGCCGAGAGACCAACCAGCGGTCGAGCAAGTCGTGCGAGTAATAGCCCGTCGCACTCGGACACTCGCTGATAGCCCAGCGACAAAACTATCGGAGCTACACACTCGCCGCTCGCCAACTCGTTTTCAGTTGCTAGCTCTACTCGCTACTCGTTAATCGCCAGTAGTGGGACAACTTCCTGATGTTTATTTTGTGCGGTGTTCTTACCCAGATGCACAAATTGTGCTATTTTAGGTACTCATGTTTGACTTACTAGCCATTATCACTATTTTAACTACTTCGGCACCACTGAGGTTTTCCTTATTTGCTAAACCGAGCGGTTCCTCGATGAATTTCTAAAAATATTAATTGTACTCTTATGCTGTAAGCTTGTAATATTCATTAGTACACACTTATTCATTATACATCGATGGCAACCAGTCTATTATCATTTAAAGTGACGGCGCGGGAACATATTCGTAAGAAGTTTGCAGAATCACCAAGCGCTGATTCGTTTTCACCCCTACCAATCGTTATTTCTCCTGACACTATTATTATGTTTATATGTGTGTGATGTATCTATGTGTTAGTATATATTTTTGGTTTTCCAGTTATCTATCCCTTATGTTGCACCTGCCATGTTTTGTCTCTGCATCACCCTCTTTTTTTTGGATGGGAAATCATCAAATAACTTCTCCCGTTCTGGGCGGAGCGGGAGGGTGTGTCAGACTCTTACTGACTAAAACCCACCCGTATTCCTTCCTGTTGCCTGTAATGCGGGGGCCTCGGTGAATCATTAGTACCTTCCCGCGACCCCGGCAGGCATCGGCCCTAGTGGACCCCTACATATGTGCTGACGACATCTCTTTGAGGCGCGCGTGGAATACGACGCGCCGTCGACCCGGGCCTGGTCCTTACCGGACGGTGAGCTACCCATTGCTCACCGTCCGCAAGCCGCAAGCCCGCGCCTACGGTGGCCGGAAATCCGCCCAGGATTCCCGACGCCCGGGGCGTCTCCTGCGGCGGCTAGGGGCGAGAGGGCGCGAAACTTGCCTCTCCCTCAACCGTCCCGCCTCCTCCTTCGCGAGCATTACTGCTTCGCAGAAGGAGGTGACGGCTGCCCATGCCCTCTCGCTCCGTACCATGGCCTGAACCAGGGCCGGACGCGAGAGATCTCTGCCGCCGATCGCCTCCACGAGGACACGGCGGTGCTCTGCCCAAGCCGGGCAGACCTCCACCTTATGCTCCACCGTGTCCTCCGGGCGATCCACACAGTGGTGACACCCGGGCGTTTTTTCCCGCCTTATCCGACACAGGAACCTCCCGAAGCTGCCGTGTCCGGTGAGGACCTGCGTCAGGCGGAAGGTGAGGACGCCGTGACGCCTCTCTAGCCACTCCTCAAAGAGGGGTCTTATCGCCGCAATCGTGGCGTGCCCACTCTGCATCACCTTAAGGTTGACTGGTAGAAAATGCCTCAGGCATTAAGTCCGCCTTTGTACAGTATTTTTTTACTTGTGCATAAAGTTTTAATAAATCATAAATAAATACTGGTTCATGAGGTGGTGGTTGAGGCCCCTGTTTGCTAATAAATTCGCCAGTGTCATGGTTTTGTGCCTACATTTTTGTGAGATTAATAATGTGTTTAATTGTTGGTATTAGTTGTGTTAAGTTTGTACTTAATA
The DNA here is from genome assembly GCA_905333075.3 of Atethmia centrago. Taxonomy (NCBI): domain Eukaryota; kingdom Metazoa; phylum Arthropoda; class Insecta; order Lepidoptera; family Noctuidae; genus Atethmia; species Atethmia centrago. Next base: position 8,707,784 of record HG995392.1, on the reverse strand, counting down.
TATAGGTACTTTGATTTTGAATGTAATTGGTTTCTTAAGCCGTGTAAATCAAATAAATAAATTTAGCTATACAGGTGATTTTTTTAGACGTGGCAGTTAGGGCAGGTATCTTATCTGTTTTAGCTACAGGAAAACGCTCTCAGGAGACTGTCCTTAACTTTTTGAGTAATTGCTAACTGCAAAAAGTCATTTCTCACGAAAGGCCACAAATCGCAAAAAATCTTTTTGCAGATTTTTGCAACAATTTTTTTTTGGTTTTTATAGTAAGCAGTCTAACTTTAGTTGATTTTTAAGTCTTTTAGTCCTACGAAACTGCATTGGCATAAAAAAATAAAACGAGAGACATTATTTTTTCTAAATGACTCTAGGTACAATTATTACAAAATTTGAATGAAGTTGGCAATTATTTAAAAAGTTAAGGAATCTTGAGTTTTCCTATAGCTACACCAGTTAAGGTACCTACCCCTACTGCCCCGTCTCAAAAGTCCACCTGTATAAAAAATTGTCTTTAAAATATAATATTTTCAGTGGGCACAGTTTTGCAATAAACGATAATCGTATTTTAAACTCGTAAGAGATTTGTTCTTATGGACCACCACAAGAACAAATCTCATACTGAAAAGTTCTTGTGGAACAAATCTAACTTAGAGGGATGTATATAATTCTGCAAATACATATTTGTTATCGTCGCGAATCATATTTTGATCAAGATACGACCTGACACTGACTTGCAAACTGCAAAAAACGTAAGATAATTTGAATTTTGCGAGCCGCCAATGCCACCTTAAAAATCCTTTAGGTATAACTCCAGCACGCAAGATATTAGGGTTAGGATTCCCAAAGGGAAAATAATTAACATTAACATAAATGTTCCAGGCTACTTCCACCTACCTACTGAAAAATTCATTGAAAATGGCATTAAAAAGAAAATATAATTTAAATCATGAACGTGATTTAAATTATATTTTCTTTTATTGCCACTACGCTTCCAAAACAACTGAAACGATTTTCTTTGTTTTTAGGGTTCCGTAGTAAACCAGGAACCCTTATAGTTTCGCCATGTCCGTCTGTCTGTCTGTCTGTCCCCGCTGTAGCTCAGAGACGCTTAGTACTAGAAAGCTGTAATTTGGGAAAGGCATATTAATCACGCCGACAAAGTGCTAAAATTAAATCTTTAATTCTTGTTTTTAGGTTACCTCTCTTGCACGTAATGTGGGGATGATATTTTTTTTTCTCGTCTACCCCATGGTGTGGGGTATCGTTGGATAAAATAAAGTGCCAAAATAAAATCTTGAAAAAATGTTTGTTTAGGTTACCTCTCTTGCACGTAATGTGAGGATGATATTTTTTTCTCGCCTATCCCATAGTGTGGGGTATTATTGGATAGGCCGTTCAAAATTATTGCGGGTCTGTCAACACCACTTTTCGATTCAACGATCCGTTTGCGTAATAATAAGCATTAAGGCGCAGATATATGATTTTAGTGAAGAAGATGAAGTGCTAATTTTTGTTAGAGTCAAGTGTCCCCCCCTCTGCCAGCTAAATGGTTGTTTATGGAGATGTGAAAAAATTCATGGCAGTAGTACATAATTATAATAAAATTAAAAAGAAAACCATCCCAGCTATAGGGATTTACAAGTTAACGTGTAATAGTTGGAGAATTGACCGAGGCATAATAATATATTGAAGTATGGGAGAACATGTTTTTCAAATACAATGTTAAGTTTGTTTTTGGGATAAATTCATCCCTACTTCCCAACTACGGAACCTTTCATTGTGCGTGGTCCGACACGCACTTGGCCGGTTTTGTAATTTGCAAAGAGGCATCTGCTGAATATTATACACCCCGATTTAAGCAAACTATTTTTTTTTTGCAATGAATCCGTTTAAAGTGCTATCTCTACCAAACAAGGCCACCTGTTGCATTCAGCAGATGCCGCGTTCCTAATGACCTTGCAAATGCTACGCCTTGTAATCGTATTATGTGTATAACAGCATTATTATATTATAATCTCAACTTCATTCTGTGTGCTGCATTATAATCTGTGAACGTCATCTTTCTGAATCATTGGTGGAACGGTGACGTATCTTAGATTCTCAGATATCAGTCGTAAGGTTCCTCGATTATCAATGCTCATTGGCATACATTGACCCATGACAGCGTTTACTGATTCTTTTGTATGTGCGAGCGCTATTTAAGACTAGATGCTGCCCGCGGCTTCGCCCGCGTGGCTTTTTCTAAAATAAAAATAGCCTTAAGTAGCCGACAACACCTAAAGCGCGGTCTCTGTCTTATTGCATAGAAAAGAAAGAGAAGCGCGATGAAACAACGCTGGTGATTTATTGCAAAATATGAAGCATTTATCGATTTACAAAAAAGCTATAGATTGTATAAAAAAAATAAAACACTATTATGCTAATATGTTGCTTGTAGAATAATCTGACAAAAAAACAGAATGATTGCATGTATATTAGTATGGTTTTTAATCGTTAAAAGAAGTTTTTAGAGGTATCTTCGTGATTTTTTTCTATCGTATCAAATTAGTTATATTATGTTTTCAACACATTATCTACCTAGCATATATCCTTAAGAATATCATATATTTTTCTGATTTTGTTGACTGCAGTGGATCATATACTTTAAGGCATTATAAAACTTATAAAAGTTGCGTTTAGGTTCTCTAGTCCCCTTAATTACTCCTTAAAATATCAGCTATGGTCCAGCCGTTTTTTGCCGGAACAAACAGGCAGACAGAGAGTCAAAAAACTTAAAAAATAGTTTTTTTTGTTATAAGTACCGTATCATTATCTGCTTAGACTTTTCGCAACTATGTTGGGTTCGGCTTCCAGTCTAACCAGATGCATCTGAATATCAGTATTTTACATGGAGCGACTGCCTATCTGAACAACGCACCCCAGTAACTTGGTACTACGATACCCCTTGGTGAGACTGGTTGTCAGAATTTCGGGCTTCTGACGACCTCTAACGACTGTCAAAGATCCACGAATAACAGCCGGGACCAACGACTTAACGTGCTTTCGGCACGGAAGAGTCTCGGTATTTTAAGACGGTCACCCATCCGAGGACCAAACCCGGCAAGCGTAGCTTAACCTGATGGAACGACCCGTGCGGCTGTTATTACTTAGCCACGAGCTCCTCGAGAAAAGTACGGTATATACTTTCATATACATTTATTAAAAGGCTGCTATTTTGACATTTACAAACAGACGCTGCAATTTTGTTTATAAATTTGTATGTATGTATATACATATTCAAGGTGTCGTTTTGCATCCTCGTCAAATTTCAGGAAGCTGCTATGAAAGACATATATAATCAAATTAAATTACGATACCTGCTCAATAATGAATACATACTTGTTTTTTTAGTTATTTAAGTTTGACAGTATTTTAGAATACACTACTCTCACTAGTGATGGATTAATTAGCATTAGCATTCATTGTTAGCATGCGTAAGCTCATTTAGCATTTAGCCAATTAAATATAGTTGCGAAATTCTGTGAAATGCGAAATGAATTTTCGTAATTTTTTAATTTAAGGCGCTGACAAGACCCAATTGACCAAAATAGGCTTCTCTTAAGAAAGAAAATTGCCAAATCTGTATAGTTTGTGGTAGCGGAAAAAATATATGTTAATTTTGAACATATTGCCCAGAACTTGGTTGTCACCAAAACACGTTTTGAAAAAAAAATCTCGATACAAACTAACGTTAAACTAACCTCTTACCTTGAGTTCTAATCCAAAATATCTGTATTAAATATCAACATAAATTACGTATTTAATTAATAACAAGTACGTCTTATTCTAATGCAGAACTTGGTTGTTTTTTATTTTCGATTACTCAACTCAATTCTGAGTAAATAGATAATTACTTCATATTTTGCAATAAATTACAAGCGTTTTGTCGTCGCGCTTCTCTTTCTTTTCTATGCAATCTGACAGTGACCGCGGTTTAGGTGTTGTCAGCGTCTTAATGACTATCATACGTCAGACTCGTCAGAGCGTCGGCGCACGCAGCGGTAGCGTGCGCTCTCCGTCGCACCCACGGGAAGACGGGAATACTAAATATATCGGTTTCACGTGACAGTGACCTTGTTCGCTGCGAACTTACGAATAATGGGTTAAGCAATTGTTATCTTATTATCTTTGATTTGTGCGTACTTAAGGTTGTATATTGAATGAATGCTTGTGCTTGTTTAATGTATTTAAATTATGGATGGTGCGAAGAATGATGTTTAGAAATTATTACCTTATAACGTGAACACAATACCTACCTGTAAATAATAGGAGGTAGTAAACAGTAGTGAGAAGTGGCGGCATGTATAAAAGTGTAAATAATAATTTCAAGTTTAGTATATAAATATTTTAGTGTAAATAAACTGTTGAACGGACTTGAACGTGACAATGTCTCACCGAACTAATCCTATATGGGATTATTTTTCTAATATTGTTAGTGAAAATAAAATTGCTAACTGTAATCAGTGCTCTAAAAACCTTTCTTACCGAACATCAATCACCAATTTAAAAACCCATCTAAAACTTAAACACATTGGCCATTACAATAACTTTTTAGTCGAATGTGAACCGACTTGGTCCCGTTCGGTACAGGTGCGTCAGGTGCAGAATGCTGATAATTATGTGATCAATCTTAAAACACATTACATAAGCAAGTGTACTAGCACAAATAAAACGTTATTGGCGAGTAAACTAAACGCACGCTAGGAGACGTCCTAAGGCGAACGCGCTTTTTAATTCGCATAATTTAGCAAAATTCACATACTTCATTATTATCAATTATCGTCATATTAGCAAATAGCATAGCAATAGCAATTATCATGCTAAGACTCACGAATTAACAAGTTAATGAAATTTATTCGAAATCGCATTAATTGCCATTACTAACTCTCACAGAACAGAATCACCCCGTTGCGTATGAGGTAGTGTGTGTGTGTGTGTAAAAGGGCAATAGCACGGGCCGCGTACCTAATAACATGCGTGTCCCACACATGCCGATTTCCGAAAATTAGAAAAAAAAGACCTAGTTACTTTATTATTGATTTTGTCGAGAATCATTAGCTTAGTTACCTATAGTTACCTCCTTGAATTTAACGAGGATGCAAAATGTCACCTTGTATGTAATATGTTTTTTTGTATAGAAGATGCCAGTGATTCATAAATGTACGTTTGACTGCATTTAATATCGGTAATTTTGTGGTAGCCATTATGCGGTGATCAGAGGATAAAGGCTCCCGCAGACAGGCGCGACGCGCTACACTAGTAGCACGATTTCTATGAACACTTCATGGAAAGTGAGCAATTTAATAACGTAACAAGGTCGACAATCTTCTGGTTGTGGAAAACACATTACAAGATCGGTCGTTGTGGCAAGAGTCGATGATTGGGGGTGGCTTTTGTCTAGCATCATCGTCTGCCTAGCCTTGCCGCCTCTGCCAATGCAGCTGAATACCAGTATTTTACATGGAGCGACTGCCTATCTGACCTCCATAACTCAGTAACTGGGTAGTACTATACGCCTTGGTAAGACTAGTTGTCCGACTTTCGGGCTTCTGACGGCCAGTAACGACAGTCAAAAAAACTACGACTGACAGCCGGGACCAACGGCTTAAGTAGCTGCGCCCCGCGGTTTCACCCGCATAAGTCTCGATTCCGTGAGAATATCGGGATAAAAAGTATCCTCGTCCTAATCCAGGTCATGACCTACCTATGTGCCAAATTTCATCCTAATCCGTTCAGCCGTTTTAGCGTAAAAGCGTACAAAACAAACAAATAAACAAACTCAGTTACACATACTATATACTCGTAATATTAGTTAGAATTCTTGGCATGTTATATTGTGAGAATGTACACAGAATTGGCAATTACAGACCATTCAGAATAATAATACGGATGAGCTGTCAATAGGCAGATTTTTACTGTAGTTTATCCGGATAGCTCATGATAGCTCTATGATTGACTAGTTACTAAAAGAGCTATTGTAAGAAATAGTAGGTAAGGTTACATAAATACATACATAAACTCACGCCTTCTTCCCATGGGGTAGGCAGAAACTATAGAACGCCACCTGCTACGCTCCTTGTATACTCCTTTTGCTTCGTTTACGTTCATACATCTGGTCCTACACGCTCGCCGGTTGCGAGTACTACGCACCTGACCTTTCTGAAGAGCATCACCAATGAGGTTACTATAGGTCTTCCTGGGGCGTCCCCTCCCGGCGTTCCCACTCAAATCTGCCTTGTAAATATCTTGCTTGTTAGCAGCCTTTCATTCATCCTCTCAACATGACCAAACCATATAACCATACTCTTTTCAATTTTTGTCACTACATCTTCTTTTAAACCGCACCGTTGCCTAAGGTTACTTTTTGTGTTAAGATATTCCTAGTTCTTATTTTTTTTTTGTGTTAACGTATGTCCAGTTTTTTCTGGACTTTTCCTTTGCTTAGCGAGTCATGGTTAATTTTTTTTTTCTAATTGTCGCTATCATTTATTTTCATGAATTCAGCTAACATGTTTACGAATTTAAGCTTAGTTCTTTATGCTAAGTTTTATTTTCATCAGAGTGTGTTCTTCCCGGATAAATATAATACCTACAGCAGAACTACGGAAACCGTTATTACAAATTTTTCCTACCTACTTGTTCAAAGGAAATCTACGGAGTTAATTTATAAACATTAGGTATTTATACATTTATTCACGTGTACTAACGTGCTCTCTGTTGTTTAGTTATCTGCAACTGTAACTGACCTGAAGTTATTTTTGACTGCGTCTATTTTAATATAAGTACGTACTTCCGGCTGAAGAATGGGACCAATGTGAGTTTCGCATTCAACCCGTCTATTATTAATATTTTAAAATATTTTGGATTTTCATTAAATAGAAAGAAAACAGTGAAAGAACACTATTCTTCCACTTCGTCATAGTTGCTAAAATGATAATGTATATTAAAATAATAAATACATACTATTTATTATTTTAATATACATTATCATTTTTATTATTCTAGTCATATTATTTTAGAAGCCCAATATATGCATGTTAGTATATTCCTATATTATTTGTTTTGATAACTGTTTCGATTTTATGTATTGTATTATTTGTCTTCTACTTAGGTACCTACTCTTACACACGGTCTTCTACATCTCTTTATCTACTTTCCTATCGCAGGTAGGTATGCTGGAAGAGATTTCTTTTGAAATAAGCATCACCTTTGTACGTATTTTTCTGTTATTTTCTTCTTGTCTGTTTATATATGTGTGTACATAAATGGTTAAATATCAAATTACGAAATATATCGGTTTTGCAGCCTTGGGAAGTTGGGTTACATATTTTATGGATTAAAGGAGAGTGGCATACCTACATAGCGGAAAGTATTTTGTGAAGTTTATACCTTCTGCTACTTCTGGTTTACCAGATTACCTACCTACCTGTTGTATTTGGCAAAGGAAGGATGACCACAGAACACATATACTCTGAGGAGGACACCCTTCGGGGAAAATGTTAGGTGAAAAGAAGATACAATTTAAATATAGGTACAACATATTATCAAATTATTTGGGTCGATCTAATAAAATGAATATGTCAGCTGATTTTTGTATTCCAAAATTATAATCACCATCATCATACAATGCGAAAAACATTGAAGGCTTCTATGAATTTTTACTAGGTTGCTAGATTTGTTAGAAACCGGTACTAAATATGTAATTTAGTGCATTACAAGATAAGAGCTTATTGTGCCAGATAAGTCGGTTCAAACATGATAAAAGTTACAGGTTGGTCAATTTTGCAATAGGTACCTACTAAACAGGTTTTTCTTTATAGTGAATCAAAAAAGGACTTTCTAAATTGTATAAGGTCTTGTTTACTTTTTTATATACCAGATGAACTAAAGGTAGGTACCTAGTTGAGTCATCGTCTGTTTACAGATTTAGTACGCTAATTCCTAGAAATTAATATAAAAAAACTCTTTGTTATACAAAAAGAAACAATAATTTAGCGGTTATGCGAATTTTGTTTATTATCGTCACGTGCAGTTGATGAAGCCAGCCGTTCACTTGTTTTTTTCAGGGGCACATAAGGTAAAACAAAAACAGATGGTGTTCAATAAATATCTGACATAACGATACGCTTTACTTCGACCTATTTTAACTCTTTTATAGATAAGTTATATTTTATAAAGTAATATTTAAAACATTACAAAAAAGTTTGCAAAATTACGAGTATACGTACAAAAAATGGCAAAATACACTTACCACCTCTCTCTCTGGCCACTAGTGAACGATTTCCTTGAATGAATCATATTTTGGAACGAGTGATCTGTGATTGTGAACTGTGGATTTCAAGGTTCATTCATGAGTGCGGCAATTTAGTTGTTCCGAAACATTCAAGAATAAGAGTAATTCATTATTCGTTTCTCTTTTATAAAAAAGCGTTATCATTTCGTTAGTTGATAAACAGTAGAATAAAGCATATATTTACTATAACTTATTACATAGTTTTGCGCTAAGGCAACCGAATTTACGCGTAATAAATAGTTTTTTTTTTTTAATTCGAAAACGGAATCGCAATCCTTTGAATTGGAATAGTTTCTGAACGATACAAACAATGTCAAAGTGAACGCACACAAGTGGACACACGTGTTTTTATTATTGCTAAGATTCTAAGAAATAGTTAACAATCAAAATGAAAGTGCTATCAGAGGACAGGACGCGAATTTTATTCGAAAAACTAACTAAATAGTAAGTATTTTTGTTAACTTTCAGTTACCGTATTCATAAAATACAATATTCGTTAGTACGTCTGCACCAACGTGTGCCGAGCACAGTTTTTGTTAGATAAACACCATTATAACCTCTTAATGAACTATTATTACCGCTTAACCCAATCTCTACAACAATATACTATACATTCCTTCTGTATACTCCTTCAATAAACTACCATTCAGACACCAACCTCCAAATAACACCAAACTTATTTTTTTTAGTATCGGAGTCAATGTCAAACTCCTAATCGACAGACCTGACGGTACATACTGCTTCAGAGAGAAGAAAGACCGAGTATACTACATATCTGAACGCCTCCTACACTTAGCACAAACAGTGAAGCCAGATAACTTAATAGCAGCGGGGACATGCTTTGGAAAGTTCACAAAGACAAATAAATTCAGGCTGCATATTACGGCGTTGACTTATATTGCTCCATATGCACCATACAAGATATGGGTGAAGCCCTCGTCGGAACAACAGTTTTTATATGGACATCATATTATAAAGAGTGGTAAGAATTTGTTTATTGATGGTGTTATCTTTTAAAAACTCTATAGTTGTCTAAAACAATGTATGGATAATTCTGTAAAATAATTTACACAATCTCTTGAATTATTGTCCCTCTGGCAGAAAGAAGAGGCTTATGTCTCAGCATTGGAAACATTATAGGCTGATTATAAATTATTGTGAAATTCACTGTGCAGTAAGTTTGAGGTGTGAGACTTAGGCTAAAGTTGTACAGTCAAAACCGTTTATAACAACATCGAAGGAACCGTCGGATTACAGTTGTTATAGCCAATAGTCGTTAAATCAAAACACTATGTTAAGCCAACAGAAATTCTGGGACCTCAAGATTTCATTGTAATAACTGGTACGTCTTTTGAAGCGATGTTGTTATGAACGGATTTCACTGTATTTGAATCTAATGCAAAAAGCCTATTTAAGTGTACACTAGCTGCCCCTGTACTGCTCTCCCTATTCTAAATTTAATAATAATTCCTCCTTTCCATTTCCAGGTCTAGGCCGCATAACAGAAAACACACCAAAAAACCACGGGGTCGTAGTCCACACAATGTCTGACATCCCCATTGGATTCGGAGTAGCCTCACGAACCACCGCAGAATGTAGAAACGCTGACCCTCTAGCAACTATTGTATTCCACCAGGCTGATGTGGGAGAGTACATACGGTCGGAGGATACTTTGATATAGTGTTTAATAAATAGGTTTTATGATAATGTGTTTTATTTATTTTTAAAAGAAATATAAGAATTACTAATGTCGTAAATAATAATTAGTATTAGACCATGAGAATCAGGAGAATGAGCCCCTGCCCTTGTTATTTGTAATAAAAACACCACACTTGATGTGACCATTAACTATTTAAGTAATAAATTAAGCTGTTATCTAAGAGTGGATTAATGGCATGAAAATAATAAACTCTATTTTTCTAGCTAGCCCATATTTAGCAATAAATCATCACCAAGGTATTCATCATGTTATAAATATCTGACTGGCTAGAGTTGGAACATTCATGGTACAATTAATTTTTTTACATTACTATTTGTTAAAATTGAAATCAAGAATTGTATGTGTAATACAACTCTGCCTTTCCTTTAGAGCCTAAAGTTTAGGCCAATAAAGGAATGATGTTATGAAATCAATTTTAAAGCTGTGAGCGCCATCTAGCTCCGATAATCGAAAACAAATCCACACATCCGTACGAAATAACATATTCTGTAACGGTAATTTTTGACTGCGATGCTAGATGCCGTTGTTTTCAATATTTATTTCATGGAACTAATCAACAGCTTTCAGGCTTTTTTATTTTATTGATGCGCCTATTTACGGCAAGGGGCCTTTGATTAATGGTAAACAATCACAGCTAGTTTCATTAGAAGGGATATAAGGGATCATGAGCCGAGCTTATTATGAAGAAATAAAACGAATGGTTCTTTTTGTGGATCATGAATTCGTGGGAAGCTTACGATCCTATTTATTTATCTTAAAGTGAAGGCATACAAACTATTTGATATGAAACATTGCACATGTGGCTTCAAGAAATGAAAACTTAGAAATTTTGATTTTTAGTTTTTAGGGTTCCGTAGTAACCAAGGAACCCTTATTAGTTTCGCAATATCCGTCGTGTCTGTCCGCAGCTTAGCTCAGAGACTCTTAGTAGTGGAAAGCTGTAATTTGGCATGGGTATACATATTTCTCACGCCAACAAAGTGATAAAATAAAATCTAGAAAAAAGAATTGTAGGGTACCTCCTCCCACGTAAAGTGGGGATGATTTTTTTTTCTCGTCTATTCCATGGTGTGGGGGTATCATTGGATAGGCCGTTCAAAAATACGGGGCTAATTGCGGTCTGAACACCACTTTTCGATTCAAGGATCCGTTTGCGTAATATTAAGCATTAAAGTGCTCTTTTTATTAGAGTTAAGTGTCTCCCCCCCTGCCAGCTAAATGGTTGTTTATGGAGATGTGGAAAAATGCATGGCAGTAGTACATATGTATAAGTAGGCTTCACAAGTTAATGAGTAATTGTCGACCAACTTGAATTTGCAGTTGGAGAATTGACCGTGGCATATATCGATGTATGGGAGAACATATTCTAAATCTAACATTTCAACTATTATACAATGTTAAGTTTGTTTTTGGGATAAATTCATCCCAACTACGGAACTTTACTTTGTGCATGGTTCGACACGCACTTGGCCGGTTTTTATGTAACAAGATATCTCTATTTCTACACTGGTTGGCAGGTTCTGGCAAAGAGATGCGTCATGTCTGCTGGAACCTGTCTGCCAGACTGGAATTATGCACATGAGTAGATTATCCCACAGAGAGCAAAGCTTCATAATAAGCCTACTGCAATGGACAATCTCTGTATGTTCATCACATCACAGACCAAAGACACATACCTTGCTAGCTTGTACCAAAGTGAGCAGCAAGACATTAAAAATTGGTGTTGCACTTGCAGACACCGAGGATTACCTTCCATTGTTTCGGTTTTTTTAAATCATCGGACATGTCGTCCGGCATTTTGTCTAAGCACCGTCCAGATTTTGTCAGGACTTTTCAACTTAGGAAGAACAATTACACAAACAAACTTAGGAAAAACAAAATTAAAATATCCCGACTTTTTGCAAATATCCGGATTTTTAGGGATGAGTTGTCAAATAGTGTAACACATCCCATTCGCACCATCGCATTTTGTGCGATAAATGTGGGTAGATTTTGTGCACACATGCATATTTTGATGTTTAACCTTTTGACCGCCACAGTCATGTATATAATGACAAAATGTGCCCAGCTCGCCACGGTCACGACTACATGACAGATTTTAAGAAATAATTCGTAGTTTGGCGCCGTGGACACGTTTTTGCTTTTTTGACGTGGCGGTTAAAGCGCCTTGGGTGCCTATTCATATAGTAGGAAGGGTTATGATCCTTTTTTTTTGGGTGGGAAATTTGCAAATAGCTTCTCCCGCTCTGGGCGGAGCGGGAGGGTGTGTCACTCTTACTTACTAAAACCTAACCGTGTTCCTTGCGTTGACCTTGTTGCCAGGGGCTTCGGTAACCCTTTCGAACTTTCCGGCGACCCCGGCAGAAGGGTTATGATCCTCAAATAGAGCTATATCTACCTATATATATACACATACAGGGTGAAATTGAATTCATGGGCATCATCTTATGGGGTCATTGTACTCATCATTACAACTACTCATCAACTGTTACTATGGGACTAAACCTGAAATCGCGACAAAAAAAGCAGCTGTTTGTTCCCTACATTTTGACGAGTTAAGTGAACATAATTATGTAAATGTAGGGAAGCGATTTCAGGTTTATTTATCTCGAAGAGAGGAGACCTGTGTCCCAGCAGTGGGGCCACTATGGGCTGATTAAGCATATATACCTATTAAGTACCGTAAAACGGGGTGAATAGGGATCATGCAGGGGTGAATCGGGACGAACTTTAAAATGGATTTTAAAGTTATAATAATACAGTTTGCTGCCATCAAGGAAAGTTAGTCGTTAATTATTAGATATACAGTTAACAACAAAATATATTACTTATTTCAGCGTTAAAATCCATTTTAAAGTTTGATCCCGATTCACACCCGCTTCCCTATTCACCCCATTTTACGGTACAGTCAGCGTCAAAAATATCGGGACGAACCGAATGTTCAAAATTATCTCAACAACTAAGAAAATTAAACTATAACTCGATTTGATAAAATTCTTATCAGAATGACAGTTGTCGTGTACTTTCTTCATTTTGAAACAGTTCTGGTGTCATTGGGTTAATATTTAATTTTCATGGTCGTTTAGATCATTTTGAACAGTCTGTTCGTCCCGATATTATTGACGCTGACTGTAGGTACCTACCGTCACGTCAGTAACGTTGTGCGGATATCATGATTTTGTCGACAGAACGTAGATCAGTCCTCTGTTAGAATGTCATATACCTTTTCATGTTCCCAAAGTCCGTCAGTCTCCGTCTGTCGTTCCAGTCAACAGCTTGTGGGATAAGCTCACAGGCGAGCGGTCAAGCATTAGATAGAGCATTGAGCATACAGGCTCTCGGCCACTCACAGCCGTTAAGTTATGCTCATTGGCTAGTGGCAGTAACTAAGGGTACAATTATGTGGTTTGAACTGAAGCAGCAATTAATTAGGTAGGTGCTTACCTACATAATTACTTAGTGTGTGTGTTAGCCTTATAGAACGCTCGTGGTTTGACGTAGACCGTCGTGGGCCTTTAGTAACACGGACGGGTCTTGTATACATAATCAGCCTATAATGTTCCCACTGCTGGGACACAGGCCTCCTCTCTGTGAGAGGGACTGGGCCGTAATCCACCACGCGGGCCCAGTGCGGGTTGGTAGATGTCACATGGCTTCGAATTTTTGGTTCTAGGACATGCCGGTTTCCTCACGATGTTTTCCTTCACCGTTTTGAGAGCAGTGGTGATGAAATAATTTACGCAAAGTAAAGGTCCTGTTGGGGTTCGAACCTACGACCTACAACTCGTAAGTCGCGGCTGTTACCACTGGGCCACCACTGCTCTCCACTGGGCCACCTCTGCTCGGGTCTTGTATGTAGTTTCAAAATCAAATCAAAATCAAAAGTCATTTATTCAAACTAGGCTGAGAATCAGCACTTTTCGAACGTCAAAGTTACATATGACAGTCCCCCAAAAATGCCCGCCCTTCACCACTTACTAGTGCTTTAGCTGGGAAGAAGAAGTGGCGCAACAAACTCCCCAGCAGCACACCTGTCTGTTTAGTTATATAAACTTGATTCCATACAAATCGTATGCAAAGTAATTATTATTACGAAACACAAAACATTAAATTCAATTACTTGCCATATGTTAGCTAGCACACGCCAATATATGTACCAACAAAACAATGAAAACTATACTCAAGCAGATAAAAATTACAACATAAAAAAAAACGTAAACAGAACCGGCTTGAGCAGAGCACCGCCGTGTCCTCGTGGAGGTGATTGGCAAAAATCAAAATCAAAATATTTTTATTTCACATAAACCTACATGGGCACTTATGAAACGTCAGAAGCTAGGTGCACGGTTCCAATTACCTAACTATAAGCCTCCAGGCATAAAAGGCGTGCCCGCGTTTGAGAAGGAAGTTTGAAACTACTTTGCGTTTATTTTGAATTCAAGAAATCTTTCAGGGGGTGAAAGTTATGTTCATTATGAGAAAATTGCAGCCTGTTGTTTCGTACTAAGAATGCAATAGATAGGTACATTATTATAGCTTCTTACCTAGTACGTATTTAACAACAAAAAAAAAAACTGGATGTGGTTTTCCGTTTGAATAAGAAAGAAAAAAAGGTTTTATGCCACAGAAATAGGTGCATACTTATAGCACGGTAATATTATCTATACAGTATTCCAACTTCATACAAACGGACGAAGCGTGAGCTATGTCTACGCGCCTCGATCTCGGCATGCGCTCGGCATGCTGCGGCACAGTCGCGACTGTGCCGCAGTGACGAACGGACGGTGTCTTGTTTTTTTAACAATTACCGCGTGATTTATCACTAAAAATAAGTTCAAGTACATATATTTAATATGACGAGTAGGATATATTGTGCTGTTTTTGGTTGCATGAATTCGTTAATAACGCATCCAGAGATAACTTTTTTAGATTACTTGGAAACACTGAAAGGTATGACTATAAAATAATTTTTCAACACACTTGCTCATAAAGTGGCTCTATGGTCACCGCAATTAGGCACAGAATGACACCCATAAAATCAAACTATGACTTTTTCATTGCTATAACTCACTAGTCAGTTATAGATGTTTTTTTTATTTTTTTTGGTTGAGTTGCTTTGCTCTTATAAAAGTTTTTATTCAAAAAGAAGATCGTGTTCAATAGAACAAATAAATTAGGAACAGGTACCGGCAGCGGAGGCACAGCCAATAAATTAATGTTCCTATTGCTTGCTCATTTCATACAACTTCTTATTTAAATAGATAATTTTAACTCGTACGTGTTTAATAAATAAAACTTTCACTCAAATATAACTTTTGTTTTCTCTGTAATAAAAGAAAACTTTAAATTCCCCATTTTGTACGTGGCAAAATAGGCGCAAACCAAATGCGCGGAAAATAAAAAAAAAACTCATCTCTTTAGTCTGTGGTCGATCGCAATGCGCGCGCATAGGAAAACTGATTAATTTTTCCCGCCATAGCGAAACATTTTTCACAACTCGTTTTCACTGTTGGAATTATAGTTATTTATTAATTAAAATGTCTACAAGTACTAGTTACGAAGAAAATGATTTATGTTGTACACCGCCCGATATAAGATGTGAAGCCCTTAACGTTATGGAAAGTTTACTACCTGAAAACTCAAAGGAAAAATATCTATTAGCGTACCAAAATTTCACAAAATGGCAAAACAGCGAGAATACGCAGTCTTTTTCAGAAAATGTGTTCATGGCGTACTTTAAAGAATTATCTTCTAAGTACAAACCTAGCTCTTTGTGGTGTTTATACCTAATGTTAAAAAGTACAGTCCGAACAAAGAATGGAGTGGACTTAAAACATACTCTAATTTGTCAGCTTATCTAAAGAGACTATCCGATGGATTTAGAGGCAAGAAATCAAATGTTTTATCGTCTGACGATATTGAAAAATTTATAAAAGATGCTCCAGATAACCAATATCTGGCTACTAAGGTTAGTGAAATTAATTTTAAATATCTACGCGACTTCAGCCTGTGTTGTGTGTTGAACTTAATTATGGTTTCTTTTTTTTCAGGTTTTTTTTAACTGGTGCCTGTAGGATACAAGAATTAACAAATATAACCGTAAAAAACATAGAGAACCATGGCCAGATGCTTTTAGTGAAGATACCTATCACGAAAAATAAAATACCGAGGTCATTCACCATACACGGTCCATTATATGAAATTGTTAAGAAGCATGAAAATTTGCGGTCACCAAAAGCAAAAACTGACCGTTTCTTTCTAAATTACCAGAATGGTAAATGTACCTGTCAGCCTATATAGGTATAAACAAATTTGGATCTATGCCTAAAGAAATCGCTAAGTTTTTAGGTTTAGCAGATGCTGAGAGCTACACTGGACATAGTTTCAGAAGAACATCTGCTACATTGCTAGCTAATTCAGGAGCTGATATAATGACTTTGAAGCGTCATGGTGGGTGGCGATCTAGCAATGTAGCAGAATCATACGTAGAAGATTCCATACAAAACAAGAAGGAAATTTGTGCAAAAATCACAAAAATAATTAAACTTGATTCTGAGGCGCTTCCTACTGACGAAACACCAAATAGGTACATCCAATTATTGGATTCACCTACCTACACGAATAATGAGCCATCTCAAATTACAATAGAACATGAAAATATTTCAATAAATAATCTATCTGTTAAGACCGCTATGCCATCAAAAACAGTTAATTATAATTTTACTAACTGCACATTTACCTACTAATTGTTTCTCTATATATATAAACTTTTTACCTACTAAATAAAATGAGTTTTTTTGTTATTTTATTCACAAGTGTGTTAAAAAACGTCGTATGATACACGTGTGTATTGATGATTACCGTCCTCGGCTCTCTTAAGACCCTCGCCTACGGCTCGGGTCTCAATGGCGCCTCAGCGGTAATCACCAATGTTACACACTAGTACCATAATGTACTACTACTTACTAGTAGGTAGGTACATAATGTGTCTTTTTAATGGATAAGTATTTCCTTGTATCTCCCGAAAATAAAGATGTCTGGATGAATAAATAAAGTGAATAGAGTAAAGGAAAGTGATTGACACGAGTGAAATAGGTAGTTATAGGCAGTTCATGAATCATGATACGGTAGGTAAAAAAATTAATAATAAAGTGTTGAGGACAGAGGACTAGCTAGTAGGTAATTAAATGAGATGTGAACATTACTACCAGATTTATTGTCATATCCACAGGTTTTAAGTTTAGTATAAATTACATACACTGATTTTAGGCAAGCATGGCTTAAGTGAAAGTACCGTGTCTTATAACAATACGCGGTTACAATAATTGCGAGACTAGTGAACCTTACGTCTGCAGGCTTAGCATGACACTCTCTATTTCTTCGAAGAATAGACACGGCTCTTTCTATACAAAGAGACATTTCGTTTCTCAGTTTTTGACATCTCACCGTAGAAATCCCTCTACAATCTTTCATCTTGTCTTCCGTTTCTAACGATCTTTGTCTAGGTCCTTTTTAATGTAGAAAGATTTCTACGGCGGGATGTCAAAAAAGGAGAAACGAAATGTCACTTTGTATGGAAAGAGCCGTGTCTATTCTTCGAAGAAATAGAGAGTGTCATGCTAAGCCTGCTGGAAGCGAACTGCACTAAGGAAAATAAGACTGGGCGGATATTCCCTTCGTTTAAATCTACTTCCGGTTTCTAGAAATTTCGAGAACATTCTAGTATGTTCGACAGTGCTGCCCCCGGCGTCTAGAAGCGATAACTACAACATTGATTCATGACTTAAACAATGATTCATTGATAAATCGTCGCTCTGGTGGCGAGCAGCGCAAGCAATTTCCCAATATTTCATTCATAAATCCTGAAGCCATCTAGCGTCGTATAGTACGAAACAGAAGGACACGCCTACATTGCTTATACCACCCGACCACAGAGGGCGCTATTATGTATATCAGTCACATATAGACATGCGCAAAATGTGTCAGTGAAAAGAAATGAATGAAGTATATCTTTTGACTCAATGAAGTTGTCCACTCATTTAGTTCAGTACTTCATTTAGTTCAGCATATCAGAACGAATCAATGAGACAACGAGCTCGCGTAGTGTGATACGATGAATGATGCACTTCACTTAGTTCACTTTTATACGTATCTCGATTTTCCTTCATACTTTATATAGGATTAGGACTGTCAACCACGAAATATGAAACCGACTTAAAAAAAAAACTAAAAAAATATTAATTTAAAATTAACAGTTTCAGAAGTAAGCAAAACTACATAAGTAATTATATTATTATTAAGTAGTATATTTTCTGTTTTTTTTACTGATAGTTAGATTCCTTTTTGTCTAGGTTGGCGTAAAAAATAGTTATGTGTGTGTAAGCTAGACAAGCGACACACACATAGTATAGGCGCCGTCGTCGCTCGTCAGCCCGACTTCAGCCGACCGGCCGGCGAAGTGACACGAACACGTACGAGTCATGCATGCGAGCGAAATGAAATAAATGAATGCTGAGTTGGTGCGAGCCAAAAGAAGGACTGAACTAAATGAAGGAGAGACACATTTGAATGACTACTGAAGGAAAGATAAGTTTATTTTGTGAAATGAAGTACTTCATTTCCTTCAATCGTTCGCGAACTACCCATGTCTAGTCACATAAAGCATTTCGTACGTCTCAGTCGAGGCGCAAATATTTTCGGTCGCAAATTTATAAGACCGATTTGTTATTCAAACATAAACATGTATTTTTAATTAAATTCCAGTTTACACTGACCTCGCATTGTACGGAAATCCTATACAATGCGAGATCAGCTTATACTGGAAATGTATAGCTTGATGTGTAACCGTGTGTACATCGCGGCTGTAGGCATTTATTTCAAAGATACGGCCGAGTTACAAAAATGTATAGATAATATTACCGTGCTTATAGGTAAAAAATAAAATACATTACAAAAATCGAAAGAAATATTGTTAAATTTAAGAAGATGCCTCCGACTGCATGAGGTTTTTTATAGTATTAAGTTAATAAATCTTGTTTCCATCTTTTTTAAAGACACTTTTTCGCAGACAGGTTAAAGTAAAACTTTTATTACATCGCCTCAAATTTTTTCGTCCATCTATCGCATGTCGCATTACAACCAGCCACGGAGTAGGGGTAAAGTGAAAGGCGCTCGGCAGAGCAGTCAAGGCCAATATGGCGGCGCCCATGGCTCGCATCAGCTAACGTTCAGTGCTATTGTTTAACCTTCTCACCGTGAAAACTTAAGTGAAGTGGCCGTGGAGTGAACTGTCTGTTAGTGTCATCCCACCTGATACTAGGGATGGACCAAGGATTACATTTACAATCATAATCGAGATTTTTTAATATATTTATGGTAATTCTATTGATCATAATCAGTTAACTGATTAAATAAACGCAATCTCATGACCAGAGATCGGATATTCGGATGCATATTTACCTAAAGTTAATTTTTGGCTATGGAAGTATGGAAGCTGCTTCTTAAAAATCTTTTTTTTTAAAGAGCGCGGGTTGCCAGGTACAACGAAAATGCATAACCAGTCCGGTGTATAGTATGGAAGCGACTTCTAAAAAAATATTTATAAAAAAAACCCGGTATTATTGGATTGCATATTCATTTAAAATTATTGCTTCTACAATACCTACTTTACATCACAATATTGGGTAGGTACGT
The DNA here is from genome assembly GCA_905333075.3 of Atethmia centrago. Classification (NCBI taxonomy): domain Eukaryota; kingdom Metazoa; phylum Arthropoda; class Insecta; order Lepidoptera; family Noctuidae; genus Atethmia; species Atethmia centrago. Next base: position 8,688,042 of record HG995392.1, on the reverse strand, counting down.
ATGAGTCCAATTACATATGTAGTTTGAAAAAACATTAAATTTGTCGATTTCGGAATGGCGGGTGGGATTTTTACGATCGATACAAAAGTGCATTCCATATAAGCTAACATTTGAAAGTAAGTTAAGACGCTGACAATACCTAAACCACGGTCACCGTCAGATTGCATAGAAAAGAAAGAGAAGCGCGATGACACAACGCTTGTAATTTATTGCAAAATATGAATCAATTATCTATTTACTCAAAATTGAGTTGAGTAATCGAAAATAAAAAACAACCAAGTTCTGCATTCAAATAAGACGTTCTTGTTATTAATTAAATACGTAACGTATGTTGATATTTAATACAGATATTTTGGATTAGAACTCAAGGTAAGAGGTTAGTTTAACGTTAGTTTGTATCGAGTTTTTTTTTTCAAAACGTATTTTGGTAACAACCAAGTTCTGGGAAATATGTTCAAAATTAACATATATTTTTTCCGCTACCACAAACTGTACAGATTTGGCATTTTTTTTTCTTAAGAGAAGCCTATTTAGGTCTATTGGGTCTTGTCAGCGCCTTAAGACGCTGACAACACCTAAACCGCGGTCACTGTCAGATTGCATAGAAAAGAAAGAGAAGAGCGACGACAAAACGCTTGTAATTTATTGCAAAATATGAAGTAATTATCTATTTACTCAGAATTGAGTTGAGTAATCGAAAATAAAAAACAACCAAGTTTTGCATTAGAATAAGACGTACTTGTTATTAATTAAATACGTAATCTATGTTGATATTTAATACAGATATTTTGGATTAGAACTCAAGGTAAGAGGTTAGTTTAACGTTAGTTTGTATCGAGATTTTTTTTTCAAAACGTGTTTTGGTAACAACCAAGTTCTGGGAAATATGTTCAAAATTAACATATATTTTTTCCGCTACCACAAACTATACATATTTGGCAATTTTCTTTCTTAAGAGAAGCCTATTTTGGTCAATTGGGTCTTGTCAGCGCCTTAATATAGATTCGATTCTATATTCAGAAACCTAAGTTTGTATTCCCAGAACCGAGGGATTTTTCGATACAAAAGCGTATTCTATATTAGCCAACATCTTAAACTTTAGGTGAATATGCATCCGAATATCCGATCTCTACTCATGACCCAATCGCGATGTGTTTTGAAGAAGCGATAGTGGATTGAGTCGAGTAAAGACTGTGCGACGTTATTCAGCGTTGTTATTAACCCAAATCTATTCAATAAGAAGAAATAACCGAGTGTGTCAAGTGATCGAGTGCTAAAAGTGTGCCTGGCTGACGGTCCATAGAATTTATGCCCTCACAAACTATGTGGAAACTTAACTAAACGATGTGTGAGTCTGTGTTCATAAGCCATTTGAATAAAAAACGTGCGGGTTATTTAATAAGTACATTTCTAATATTTTGTTTTCGCGTTGCCAATAATAAAATAATATTCATAAAATCACCGTCATCAATACTATAACAAAATTCAACATTTCAACTGACACTCGCGCAGCGCGCGCACCGGCCGGCGCGGCGGGCGGGTAAGCTCACTTCACTCAGCCCAAGTGAAGTGGTGTTGCTAGGGCAACGAAAATCGAGTGCAGTGATAAGATCACGACACTCGCGCGTCGCGCTTACTGACTCACTTCACCTAGCCGATTCACTTCGGCGCGGGTGGTTACTATGGTTACGAGAATCGGGTGAAGTGATAAGATCACGCCGCGCTTGCGCGTGAGGCCAAGTTGAGTATTTTTAAAACAATTGTCGTTTATTATTTTTAAATGCGCGACATGGCAACGCAAAAAATCCAAAATGGCGGCTACAAACATTTTTCATCATGGGTGTCGTTTTCATGGTTTTCGGGGGTACTACAGCCGATTCTGAGGTCAAATCTAAAAAGCAAGATGGCGGCTGTGAAAATATTCAGATTTTTCATCATGGGTATCGTTTTCATGGTTTTCGGGGGTGTTAAATCCGATAGTGAGGTCAAAATTAAAAAGCAAGATGGCGGCTGCGAAAATGTTCAGATTTTTCATCATGGGTGTCGTTTTCATGGTTTTCGGGGGTGCTAAAGCCGATAATGAGGTCAAAATTAAAAAGCAAGATGGCGGCTGCGAAAATGTTCAGATTTTTCATCATGGGTGTCGTTTTCATGGTTTTCGGGGGTGTTAAAGCCGATATTGAGGTCAAATCTAAAAAGCAAGATGGCGGCTGCGAGAATGTACAGATTTTACATCATGGGTGTCGTTTTCATGGTTTTCGGGGGTGTTAAATCCGATCGTGAGGTCAAAATGAAAAAGCAAGATGGCGGCTGCGAGAATGTACAGATTTTACATAATGGGTGTCGTTTTCATGGTTTTCGTGGGTGTTAAAGCCGATAGTGAGGTCAGATCTAAAAGCAAGATGGCGGCTGCGAAAATGTTAAAATTTTTCATCATGGGTGTCGTTTTCATGGTTTTCGGGGGTGTTAAAGCCGATAGTGAGGTCAAATCTAAAAAGCAAGATGGCGGCTGCGAAAATTACTAAACCTTTTGGAATAAAAAAACCAAAATTGAGTTTCTGACTGAATTCTGTTTTACTATTTTATTTAAAAAAAAAAACCTAAATAGTAACGTTTCAACACTTAAATACTAGTTTTGAAATAATAAAAAATGATCAATAGAATTAGCATAAAAATATTATTAAAATCTCGATTATGATTATAAATGTAATGCTTGGTCACTCCCTAGCATCAGTGGGATGACACTGACAGCTCACTCCACGCGAGTTTTCTCGGTGAGGTTTTTACAGAATCGACATGCTTATAGCATTTATATTCTCACTCATTCGTGCAAGTGCTCCGCGGATTTGTGTGTTTTGATCAGTGTATTGATGTAAACGTTGTTGTTCGATACAGCTAGTGAGTCAAATAAACCAGTCAACGAAGGAAAAACCAAGAATAGTGCGAAAATATCCGACAAGTTTCACTTGCATCGTGGTTTCATAAAACCACACAATGGTTTTTTTTTTATTTTATACTTTTTAGTTAGGATCAGAAGACTGTAAATAAGGTTATTTACCCACATATAATCGGGTGATAACAGCCTCACTCACTCTAAAGTTCGGGATAGTTTTTATAATAAATTCTTATACCAATTTACATTTAATTAAACATATAATTTGTAGGTGGAGTCCGGGAGAGTTTACCCGCCTTCGACTAAAATGCTCATAAATCGCTTTATATTTACAAAAAACTATTTTCTACAATTTGTACCCTTTTTTTTTTTTTTTTTTTTTTTTTTTTTTTTTAGTGTGGGAAATCATCAAATAACTTCTCCCGCTCTGGGCGGAGCGGGAGGGTGTGTCAGACTCTTACTGACTAAAACCCACCCGTATTCCTTCCTGTTGCCTGTGTTGCGGGGGCCTCGGTGACCCATAAGTACCTTCCCGCGACCCCGGCAGGCATCGGCCCTAGTGGACCCCTACTTTTGTGCTGACGACATCTCTTTGAGGCGCGCGTGGAATACGACGCGCCGTCGACCCGGGCCTGGTCCTTACCGGACGGTGAGCTACCCATTGCTCACCGTCCGCAAGCCCGCGCCTACGGTGGCCGGAAATCCGCCCGGGATTCCCGACGCCCTGGGCGTCTCCTGCGGCGGCTAGGGGCGAGAGGGCGCGAAACTTGCCTTTCCCTCAACCGTCCCGCCTCCTCCTTTGCGAGCATTACTGCTTCGCAGGGAGGTGACGGCTGCCCATGCCCTCTCGCTCCGTACCATGGCCTGAACCAGGGCCGGACGCGAGAGGTCTCTGCCGCCGATCGCCTCCACGAGGACACGGCGGTGCTCTGCCCAAGCCGGGCAGACCTCCACCGTATGCTCCACCGTGTCCTCCGGGCGATCCACACAGTGGTGACACCCGGACGTTTCCTCCCGCCTTATCCGACACAGGAACCTCCCGAAGCTGCCGTGTCCGGTGAGGACCTGCGTCACGCGGAAGGTGAGGACGCCGTGGCGCCTCTCCAGCCACTCCTCAAAGAGGGGACTTATCGCCGCAATCGTGGCGTGCCCAGCACTGGGTTGCAACAACCGTACTTTCCATGACGCCATGAGATCCCGCCGGAGCTCCGTCCGCTGTGCCACGATTTCTCGCGGCAGCGGACTTACGCCCCGGCGTTTCGCCTCCTCGCGCCACTCCCATACGTGCGCGAGGACTTTTGCCTCCAGATCCCATGGCGGCAAACAAATTGTACCCTAAGCTGCATTATTAAGCTTTATTTTTTCTTAAGAAAGTTTTATAAATCATTAATACTTTATGAGTAATTAACGATTTCTACTGAAGTGAGATTTGGCTAATATCTCCCGCCTAGGTGGGAGACTTGACCCCCAAGAAGGGAGACTTTACCCGGGTTTAAAACTAGGCAAAATAAAAATAATAAATTATAATTAATAAAGAAATTTAATAAAAAAAACATGGCACATAATAATACGTAGTACATGATAACACGAACTATATAATTTGAGTATCTTTGACATACAGGTAGTGAGGAATTAAGTACCTATCACATATTATATTTCTTAAGATAAGTAGTTGCGTTTAAAACAGTGAGTGTTTATAAACTTTTACCATTAGAAACTCTTTCTAACATAACTTATAACCTTATTAATAAGAACTTTCACAACCAACTGTTACTGCATAATAATTTCAGTCTTTCTACAGCAAAATATTTCGATCTATTCCATACTCCATACTCTAATAGACTTGCCGTTATCAATGTCACTTACAGCATTTCTTATTACTGACAGGTCTAAATTGCTTCTGTTTCTTGTTGTTTCTTTTTTTTTATATTTGAAGGGCATTGTGGATACTTATCTAAAATAAAACAGAAAATATTATTGCAAGAGAAACAGAGGGAGATATTACCCTGGGTAAAGTCTCCTCCCGTCGCCATGGTAATGTCTCCCACCCCACGCCAAGCTGTCCGTTATTTAATTTACAAAAAAAACTATAATCTTTAAGCAAAAACTGTCTATCGTAAAGGTAACAAGGATAATTACACTAAGGATATGTATGCATGACATGCTGGAATATATGAACAGTAAACAACAGTAATCAAATATCGAAAATTGAAAAAATTAACTTACCGGGCATAAAAACGTGTTTTCACTTGTAACGTCAAAACGAAACTGCTGATCGCAACATCGCCGCGTGAGCTAGGTGGGAGGCGCCTATGAGCTGTGAGAAGTGTGGCAACGTCGCAATATCTAGTTATACAGGGATTCTATGATCAGTGGCTATTGTCTCCCCCCTGCTAAACTCTCCCGGACTCCCCCTATATATTTGGAGCTGCTGAAGATTTTAAAAACTCTTTGCATTGTATAAATTCAATCTCTTAGTATTGTATAGCTGCACAGCACATTGTTATGTGAGTACTATGTACTATAAAGCTGCCATTTACTGGATACGTCTTTCATTGACTTGAATGTGCCCTGGTGGCTGGGAGTATGTCGTGCTCACTCTAATGTCTCGCTGATGGTGGCGCGTGTGTTGGATCATTTAGCTCCCTTCAAAATGGTTGAGCTGAATGGTGCTGATCCACGCGTCATGTTCGTGAACGGGCGCCGTCAGTAGAGACTGGTCATCTCTTAGCTGCCACGGCTTATTTTAACTTTAATTTTTGAATTGCTTTTGTTTTTGTTGTAATCTTTTTATTACGGACGCTTTTACGTTTTGTATCGTTCTCACATGTATAATTTCAAAATGAATGATGTAAACAATATTTTGTTACCATAATACGTTGATTTAAAAGAGTGTCCTTGGAGTTCTTCTCCATAGGTACCTACTACGCTTTGGAATGGGCAACTAGCTTCATCTTTCTGACTGACTGACCGAACCCTTGACAATTCAAAAGTGCCTGTAATTGGTTTATTTGAAATAAATGCTTTGAGTTTGAGTTTGAGTTTGAGTATAATTATGTAATAGTATTTTTGTAATCAACTTTTAAAACGCTTTATTTTGATACCCTGATCGGTAGGTATGGGAGATTATTATTTAAACATACATTTTGGTGCCAAAAATCCACCATTTTGTTTTTTTTTTATGATTTTGTTATACCCAGTGACACTCGCGTAATAAAGACGAATCTAACGACATATCATTCATGAAAATCGGTTTAGGTGTTTAGTAGTTACGAGGGAGCATAGAGACGGACATACATACATACATACAGGTCAAACATATAACCCTCCTTTTTTGGCTTCTCCGCAGTCGATTAAAAATGCAATTTGACCGCCCATTAAAAGTTGTTTATATCATCATGAAAAGGTAGACCTTCTCATGATATTAACAACTTTTGGCAAATTGATTTGGCAATTATTCTAGGATTTAAAATCAGTCAGACTCAGGCCGCGTCCTATTTAAAAGCGATCGTCGAGCGAACACGCCATCGTCACGCACATTTATGTCATTTAGTTCGGTGAACCTGAACCGGTGGTCGTGCCAACAGAGGGCGTTTTCCAAACAAAAAGTGCCATGACGAGTGTCACAGTGACGAGTGAAATAGGACACGGGGTTAAAACCAGCCACAATTACAAGCTATTCATTGTTTTCTAAATCCCATATTTAATATCACCAACCTTACAAAAAAAATGATTGACATGCTCCCAGCGTAGCAAGTGTATCGGTAAGATTCCAGTCCCTCCTGACCCCTGATACGCTCGGGGTTCATTCGTCTAATCTTAAATCTTTTCATTCCTTGCTCGTAAACCTTGCTTGTTTAAGACCCCACGGTACAATCGTCCTGTTAGTTATCGAAGTATTATGCATAGGTACCCACTCAATAAAAGGGGAAAATATTTGTAGTCCTGCGGGCCTTTCTACCTCAAGACTCTTTAGGGCCCTTCCCCTGAGGCTTTGTCTTACCTTAGGACAAACCCATTTGGACCAAGAATTATATCTATTTTAATGAGGGTTTTCTGAAATGACGTTCACTTGGTGGCAGCACTGTCACGTCAGGTTCTTGTCAAAAGTGTCAAATCGCCTATGTTTTCTTTGAACGTCATCTTCTATTTGTACATAAATATTCATTGTCAAAATGGAAGATCTCTTGTCTTAGGTACCTAGTGGTGCCAACTGGTGGCGTGAATGTTTATGAAAACCCTCACAAACGGATCCCTGAATCGAAAAATGGTTTTCACAGACTCGCAATATTTTTGAACGGCCTGTCCAACGATACCCTTCAACATGGGAAGGACGAGAAAAAAAAAAAACGTTCTCACTTCACGTGCAAGGTAGGTAACCTACGATTTTTATTTTCAATATTTTATTTTACCACTAAGTCGGCATGATTAATATGTATACCCATGCCAAATTACAGTTTTCTAGTCCTAAGAGTCTCTGAGCTAAGCCGCGGACAGACAGACAGACATGTAAAAACTATAAGGGTTCCTTGTTGACTACGGAACCTTAAAAATAATCTTAGTAACGGGAAGAACAATTGGCGGGTTCATTATGACTATTTTTGCACCCGTTACGTTACAGTTCACACGTTATGTTACAGTCAGGGAAATGGATTGTTTTGCAAAAATAATTACCAAACACTGTCAACATCATGGAATCAGACAACAGTAGAGCCAGACACAAATAAATAATTATCCATTCATTCAGAGAATCGGACGTAACTTAAAGCCACGACGAAAATCTGGCTCGCCGGATCTTTCCATCAGTCGCTGCATGTACTCTCCGGAAACTCAGCTACCTACTCTGCGAAATGTCCGAGCTACACGGCATAATTATAAAACCAACATTGTGTATTAGGTCTAGTTCGATGGTTATTTTTTTTTTTCTAAAATGGTAAAAACATTTATTACAAAAAAAAATGTTTTTATATCTTTCACATTTTAATTGTGGTACCTACCCCACTCCAATTCGTACTTATTTATTTATTTAATTTTAAAGAAAGCTTACAGACTAATAACAATCTTGAATATCGTGCCTAAGTTTCGAAATTTGCTAATTACAAGCTTCCACATATATAATTATCTACTTAGTTACGCGCTATTTGCGTTGACTAGTTGACAGCGAATTGACTGTAGGTATGTCAAGTCGTGCAATATCAAAATCGGAATTAAAAGTTATCTATGGTTGTACTTGTTTAAAATCTTTCTAATTTTATGTGCGCTGGTGCAAAATAAATCAATTTCCAGGTGTGATGGTAAACTATTGAAAGCTATAACATTGCGTATGCAGAAGGAGTTGCGCCTGTACTTAGTCGATGTGAATGGTACACTGAGTAGCGGCCGTTTTCTTAGGTTGTTTAGATTAGTACGAAGAAGTATTTTGCTTAGTAGTTCGGGACAATCGACAAGCCGTTTGTGATGTTCACAAAAAAACAGATATCACTAATATTACGTCTCAGTTCCAACGGTAAGAAATGATATCGCTTACTACGATGTTCATAGTCGACTGATAATTGCCTAGCCTTGAAGTCCAAATACCGCAAAAATCCTTTGAACAGACTCAATACGAGATTTGTAGATCTCATATTGAGGGTTCCATACTTGAGAGACGTACTCAAGGTGGCTATGTACTAGAGAACAGTAAAGAACTTTTAATGGTTTTAGGGAACGAAAGCTAGAACAAGCTCTAATAATGAAGCCCAAGGCTTTGAACGCCTTGTTGACAATTGTTTCTACATGTTCATCAAAAAGCAGCTTGCTGTCGTGTACCACGCCAAGATCTCTGATACTGGTTTCTTTACTTATGTAAGTACCATCCAGAGTATACCCAGGGCCAATGATAGATTTCTGGCGAGTGAATATTACGTGAAATTATTTGGATACATTTAGTTGTAGTTTGTTGGTTTTGCAATAATGTACGAATCTGTCAAGGTCTGACTGAAGTAGCTCAGTATCGGATAATGTGCCTATGGACTTTAGGACCTTCATGTCATCAGCGTATAGTAGCAATATGTGAGTTTCTAAATCCGTAGATAAAATACGAATGATTGAAACTTAGTCACACTTACTCAAACACTTGCAAGCAAAATTAATACGAAATTATATGGGACCACCACGCAAGCTTCCTTTACTGTGTGGTACGAACTACGCATCACAATGACGTCACGCAAAATCCTGCATCGCGCAAGCAGAGTTTACCGCGCAACTAGCATATATACAACATCCCGACATCAACCGTCGGGCAGTTGCCCACCAGACACGACACCCGTCTGGTCGGAGGATCCTCCCTTTTCTATGGAGGATGAGTGAACTTGACACCCTGTTCCTCATGCCTCTATACTGGTGACCCCGACGTGATACGTCAGCGCAGCCTTCGTGCAACTACTTCAGCGTGACGTCATCATCATCACTTCCTCAAGCTCTAGAGCGGCGAGTCACACAGCCAGCCAGCACAGCACCCACGGCTTCAACGGGTATCTTGACCACCAGCATGCAGCGACCGCGCATACCTGGTCATCACCCTAAGCCTCACCAGCAACCTTGGCACAGCACACTGCACTTTCGGCCGGTCAACAAGCAGAGCTCTTCAACGCTCTCCTGGTCGACGCCAGCAGTCAGCCCTCAACCCGGCGCTGTACCACGTCCGACTCACTGGAGCATAACGCAGCGCCACCCCGACTCACTGGGGCATCACCGCAGACAGTTCCGACCCACCGCGAACTATGCGACAACCGGTTCCGACCCACTGGAACCCCACCTGGCACTGGCAAGCATCGCAAGATACACGACTCAGCCCACTATCGACCTCCGGTCTCCGGAGGGGAGTGATGTGGCGGCATCTACAGCGCCACATACAAAACTACGCATCACACTGACGTCACGCAAAATCCTGCATCGCGCAAGCAGAGTTTACCGCGCAACTAGCATATATACAACATCCCGACATCAACCGTCGGGCAGTTGCCCACCAGAGACGACACCCGTCTGGTCGGAGGATCCTCCCTTTTCTATGGAGGATGAGTGAACTTTACACCCTGTTCCTCATGCCCCTATAAAAAACAATTTTGTTAATCGGTCCATTATTCATGAAAATATCGATGAACATATAATATTTAAAAAAAGAACCGGTGAAGTGCATGTCGGACCACGCACAATGAAGTAAGGTTGAGATGAATTTATCCCAAGAAAAAACTTAACATTGTGGTTGAAAAGCATGTTCAATCCATCTGCAAATGTAAGTTTATACGCACAATATTGAGAGATTTTCCAAGTTACTTTAACACCATATAGACTTCTTAGATTTTCGTGAAGGTAATCTATAAGTAAAGTCTTTGTACGTATTTTTCAGTTCCTTTCTTCTTGTCTGTATATATGTGTGTACATAAACTGTTAAATAAAATAAAATAAAATAAAGAACTATTTTCTGTATTTTTTTTATTTTAGGCTCAGTAGTTTCGCAGACAACGGGTAATGTTCAATTTTCATATATTTATTCAATTCATCTAATATTTTTTAGACTTGGTCATTATTTATTTATTTTAAAATTATAAAACACATATATTTGAGACCCTCACAATAAGACGTTTCATTTGATATGTCACACGGTACAGTTTGCAAAACTTTTTTTTTCATTTTCTGATTTGCCCCCAAAAATTACCTTCATATAAAAAAATATTTTATGTTCTATACAAATAGCAAATCGGCTGTGACAGATGGACAGACATAAACACGAGTGGTCCTATAAGGAATCAGTTTTTTTTTCTGTGGTACGGAACCCTAAAAGAAAAATACTCCTCCTTTATTGAAGTCGGTTATAAAGAGTACAACCTTTCGTAAGTCTTGTAACTTTTGTTACTGCTGGTTTGGTTGATGTCGCCAACTTTTAGATAAAATAGCAAACTGTCGCGAGTCTTTTATTTCCCTGACCCCTAAAATCCCTTTAGTTATTCAACCGCCTCGCCAATTTAATACCTTTTAATATCTAAAATCGTATTTAAGGCCTTTTAGAAAGTCCTTTTGTGTAGCAAATAGGTGGTATATTAAATAAGCCTGTAATTGTTTGGCGTGAATGAACGGTAAAAGGTGCACCTTTTTGTTCTAAAGGCCCTTGTCCCTTGTAACGATATTATGGCGTGGAGTAGGATGTCGAGTCACAGAGTATATGCCTATTCGGCTGCCGTATTTCAAAACCAAGTAAGGGACGAAAAAAAAATCTTTACTTTCAGGAAGTCCCACCAAATTGTAAAAATATCTGCGTTCAAATCTAAGCAGAAGGTCTACTCCCTAATCACTAACTCCGTAGTTTCGGCGGAAGTTATGGGATGCAGCTGAATACTAATATTTTATATGGAGCGACTGCCTGTCTGACCTCCACAACCCATTTACTGGGTAACACGATACCCCTTGGTAAGACTGGTTGTCAGACTTTCCGGCTTCTGACGATGTGGCTGTTAATATTAAGCCACGAGCTCCACTTACGGTCTGCAAATCCATAGACATAACCTGAAAGAAAACACCGCCCTCATCTAATTTTTAAAATATGATTTACATTTAAAAGTGTTTTTTTGGTGGGAAAACATCACACTTCTCCCGCTCTGGGAGCGGGAGGGTGTGTCAGACTCTTACTGACTTAAACCCACCCGTGTTCCTTCCTGTTGCCTGTGTTGCCAGGGGCCTCGGTAACCCTTTGGTACCTTCCCGCGACACACGATACCCCTTGGTAAGACTGGTTGTCAGACTTTCGGGCTTCTGACTACCCGGAACGACGGTCAAAGATCTATGAATGAAAGCCGGGACCAACGGCTTAACGTGGTTTCTGAGGCACGGCAGAAATAGGTATGGATATAGAAACTTCCCCGGACGATCTCCTTTACAAAGATCAACTCTCTACTACTTAATAGTCTTCCAGACCCCCATTTCTGCCATGCCGGGCAATCTAGCCATCGTCACGGGAAATATTATAGTGCCCTAGCGTGTGCGCAGACGCAGGTGCATACGATTTATATAGAATCAAGTTTATATAACTAAACAGACAGACGTGCTGCTGGGGAGTTTGTTCCACCACTTCTTCTTCCCAGCTAAAGCACTAGGAAGTGGTGAAGGGCGGGCGTTTTTGGGGGACTGTCTTATGTAACTTTGACGTTCGAAAAGAAACAGACAGATGTGCTGCTGGGGAGTTTGTTCCACCACTTCTTCTTCCCAGCTAAAGCACTAGGAAGTGGTGAAGGGCGGGCATTTTTGGGGGACTGTCTTATGTAACTTTGACGTTCGAAAAGAAACAGACAGATGTGCTGCTGGGGAGTTTGTTCCACCACTTCTTCTTCCCAGCTAAAGCACTAGGAAGTGGGGAAGGGCGGGCATTTTTGGGGGACTGTCTTATGTAACTTTGACGTTCGAAAAGAAACAGACAGATGTGCTGCTGGGGAGTTTGTTCCACCACTTCTTCTTCCCAGCTAAAGCACTAGGAAGTGGTGAAGGGCGGGCAGTTTTGGGGGACTGTCTTATGTAACTTTGACGTTCGAAAAGAAACAGACAGATGTGCTGCTGGGGAGTTTGTTCCACCATAAATGACTTTTGATTTTGATTTTGCACTCTCATATTCCCTCACTCTCATAGTTCGATGCGACGGTAATCCGACACGACCGGAGGGAGATCAAGCGCAGAACCAACGGCTTAACGTGATTTCTGAAGCACGGGGTATCACACCGCCAATTTCCAAACTCCGGGCCGTTACTAAGAAATTCCTAAAGAAAAAACCCAATAACACTTTGCCCGATCTCGGAATCGAAACCAGGACCTCACGCCTACCAGTCGTGCTTGTGACCACTACACCAACGGGGCAGGGTGTCTACTACTTCTAATCGAATTTAAATGGCAAACACGAATTCAGTATTCCTAGTTTAAAACATATTGTGACAACGACGTCTAAAAGGATTGAATGTGCCAGAAAAAAAAACAAAACGATTGTAACATCGATTTGGGAACCGATTATTGGAATCGAGTGAGTGTTCCCGATAGTCGTATTAAGTTTTGTTGTGAACCCGCTACGTGTTACGACTGACAAACGTTTGGAGGTCAGTTTTGGATTGCCAGGTAGCGGTATATTTTTTTTGTGTGGTTTCAAATCGACACCAACCGGAAAGTTCAGACTAAAGTTATATTTACTGTTCTACTTAGATCTTACTTAAGTATTAAAATATAAATTGGACACATTTTTTTTGTTGTTTTCTTCTTCTTGTCATGACAGTAGTTCAGATTTAGTTGATCCAAAACTTCGCCAATTCCAAGCCGTTTCATGACTAGATGTTAGAAAAAAAAAATTGCCTCTCATAGTGACTGCCAAAGGAAGTGAAAAATTAAAACTTTGTAACAATACAAGGTGTCGTTTTGCATCCTCGTCAAATTTCAGGTGGCTGCTATGAAAGACATATATAATCAAATAAAATTACGATACCTGCTCAATAATTCATACATACTTGTTTTTTTAGTTATTTATGTTTGAAAGTATTTTAGAATACTCGTACACCACTTTCACAGAACAGAATCACCCCGTTGCGTGTGCGGCAATGTGTGTGTAAAAGGGCAGTTACAGTGCGGTATCACACGGGTCGCGTTTTAACATGCGTGTCCTACACATGCCAAAATCCATAAAAAAGACCTACTTATTTTATTATTGATTCGTGTCAAGAATCATTAGCATAGTTACCTCCTTGAATTTGAGGAGGATGCAAAATTACATCTTGTATAATATGCGTATACATGTACACAGGCACTGCGCGTCGCCAGTCGAGCGCAACATTTCCCATTAGCATGTCAGTGACGCTCGACGCGGCTAAAGAAATTTTCAATTCAAAGGTCTCCTTTCCTTATAGGGGTTTCAATTTAATCTTTTGTCAAATCTCAAAACAAGTGATATTAAAGATCAACGTTATTTTGGTAAACCATTCACAAGATGAAAACTAATTACTGAACAGAAATCATGATTTCCTGAAATTCTATTTCGGGTCGTAAGGGAGGGACTGTGACCCTTATCGTATGGATAGTTAGTCAATATACGTCACGTTTTGCTTAACTACACCCCATTTATTTACATAACTGAGTTTCATTAGGCCCTCGTCCCACCCGACGAGGAAGCGACTATAGTTCGTTTTTTAATCCCAGAGACTAATTTGACATTTCAGATGATTGTTGTTCGTTTTTTTGTTTAAAAAACAGACTTTAGCCATTGACGGTTTTCTCGCTAATGAAACGTACAATAGATGTACGTCCCGTGTCAGTAAATCAAAATCAAAATCAAAAGTCATTTATTCAAACTAGGCTGAGAATCTACACTTTTCGAACGTCAAAATTACATAAGACAGTCCCTCAAAACGCCCACCCTTCACCACTTCCTTGTGCTTTAGCTGGGAAGAAGAAGTGGTCAACAAACTCCCCAGCAGTACAACTGTCTGTTCAGTTTGAGAAAAAAAATGGATTCTATACGATAGTATGCAAAACAATTTGCATTAATAGTAAAAAATAGTAAAAGAGTTACATATATTAATAGTTAATTGCTGACTATCACTGACACTGCCAGCGAGAATTCTCCCTCCATTAGGTGGTCGCAGCGTCGTTCTCGTCGCTTTTTCTCTTGCTCATTGTCAAGCTCTTGTGAGCTATCAAAGAAAATACCCGCTCAGCGGCGCTGGTTTGGCGGGCAGAATACTCACTGAGAGACTCTCGCTTGGTACATACGCATTCCAGCAAGTGAATGGGCAGTTATTCTACTAGTCGCACTTGCTCATAGCCCTGCGACAAAACTATCTGGATTTCCAACTCGCTGCTCGTTGCTCGCCAACTCGTTTCTAGTTGCTAGTACAGTCCACTGCTGAACACCTGCCTCTCCCAGGCTGCGCCACAACACCACCACCTTCCGCATCCAGTCTGTCCCACCCACCTTTTTATGGTCGTTGGTCATCTAGCTGGGGGTTATCCCACACTACGCTTACCGATACCCGGCCTCCACTCTAGGACTCGTCTACTCTACCGGCCATCAGTCGTTCAACAAACATGGACAGCCCACTGCCACCTTAGCTAGCCAGCTTGCTTACTCTGCAGGCTATGTCGGTAACTCCAGTTCTGTGCCGGATAACTTCATTTCTAATCTTATCCTTCAAAGAATTTAGTTTCACTCGCTTCTCGCAAATCGTCGGCGGTGAGACAGATGCCTTTAAGTTGGTTTATCCTGTGTGTTCTCAATTACAAGTATTGCCATCAAGGTTGGCTGCTACGAGGCGTAGCTGACGCGATGATGTGACTGCTACGCTTGCTACGAGATTTGCTACGATACATTTCTATACGTGTTGAATTTGTATTGTTTCGTGAACATATTACCGTCAACTTGCCATACACCTAACTAGCTATTATTATGGGTACTATAACTGACAGATCTCTGAAATAACTAGCTAATTACAGCCTGTATCTTCTGTTTATGGCGCATTGTTGGATTCAAATCAACATTTTGTTTTTAAGGTAGATATACGAATAACATATAACCAACGCCTTCTTTTTATTGCTTGGAAACAAATTTAGACCTACCACGTGATTTTCCCCACCCTTAATACCCCCACTATCCCACCAATCACGAAGGAAAATTTGGCGATTTTTTTCTCAGCTCCTATGATTTTGTTGGCTTTGGGGTCAAAAATACACTATTATGGGTATATTCTACCCAAAAACTGCTTTAAAAAAACCGGACAATTGCGAGTAGAACTCGAGTGGTGAGAGTTCCGTACAATGAATATGTTATCTACAATGTTTTTTTATCCCAGGAACATTGTATGTAGTTGAAAAACAGGTTCTCACATACATTCAAACTGCAAATGTAAGTTTGTATGCAAAATATTGAATGATTTATCGTGTTATTTTAACACAATAGAATTCTTCACAATAGGTTTTCCTGTAATCTAGCTATTTTATTAACTAACTTTAAAACTATTTATTTTATAACTATAAAAAAAAAATTGAGATCCTCACAACAAGCCCTTACATTTGATATGTCACACATGTATACAGTCATATGTATAACTATTTTTTTAATTTGCTTATTTGCTCTCCAAAACTGACCCTCATATTCAAAATTCATTTATTGAAAATATATTTATTTACATAACCAAATTACAAGATGATTATTAACATTAACTAAATTAAATTAAAACTAAGTTAAGCTTAAAAAAGGCCCTCGGGGCATTGTACCGAGGATGCTGGTGGCATTTCCTCGCTGAATTGCAATGCTGATGCATTGCGCGAGAAAGCCGCCAGCTTTTCGGTCACCAGTTACATCAACTAGACGTTTCGCGATTTCCGCAAATAACTTATGCGCACTTGTACCCCACGGACCGAGGGTCTCGACGCCAACGGGCGCAAAGTTGTACGAGTACTCTTCGCCAAGGCCTCCATATTTAATAACTTTCAGATTTTCGGCATTTTCTGAGATGCTGGCAAGAGACCGGCGGATTATGTCATTAAGTGTGAAATTACAGTGGCAGCGGGCGGGGCGGATGAGCGGGTGACGCGTCGAGCGGAAAACGCTCATTTCAATAGATGAACACAGTAGCAACGGAGCGTTTGAGCGGTTTGGACGTTTCTCTATGTTTCGTGTGCAATTAATATTTGCTTAAATTAAAATGTCCGATTATTTGGAAGCTAGCGCCTATATAAAGTGGGACCTTTTTTTTTCTAAAAGCAATCGTCACGATATTAATAGTGATCGGTATAGACATGGTGAATTTCATACTTTATACGAAAGGCTACGAAACCATGAAGATAAATTTTATGAATACACTCGAATGACCGTAACAACTTTTGACTACATATTAAATGCTGTACAAACACAGTTATCGAAACCCGAAACTAACTTCATTGCCTTAACAATATCTCCTGCGCAGAAACTTTTGTTGACTCTGAGGTAAGAAATCAAAACTATAATAATCATCAATGAATTTTTATTATTAATCAACAATGCCAGACATAAAAAGTAATCAATAATTATCTATATTATCTGGAGGTGCACTGTGATAACCATATTGTGTCATAATATATGGATCTGAAATACTTCCTGCTTGCATCTCGGCCATTATAATTGAATTTATTTTGTTTCGCACTCGCATCTCTTGGATTCCTTTGAACTGTTCCATTTGTGGGAGTAAACTCATCAAATAATGATAATCATCTGATTTTGGAGGTTCTTGTGCAGGCGTCCTTTCTTTGTTCTGAAGTAGTAAAAGTCGTTTTTTTTCTATTTCCAAGAATTTAGAGCGCAGTTCGTTAGCTGATTTCCTCTTTTTTCCTCGACTGGATGTTGATGGAGCCGATGTTGATGGTGTTGGTGAAGGTACTGATATGCTCGATAAAGGCGATGCCACATTTATATCACTTATAATGGAGTCTTGCGTGTCGTCATTTTCGTCACTGTCACTAGTTAGATGAGTAGTGATATTAGATTCACTTCAGCTAGGCTGTATTTGATCTTTCATAAAAGACATTTGGCGGAAATGTTTCCAAGTAGATACACAATCAGTAGCTGCATCCCCAGATCGAGTTGGTGGAATTTTTTTTAGTTCCTTTCTGTAGTGGTCCTTAATGTTCTTCCATTTACTCTTCAACACATTAACTGTAAAAAAAATGGTAAAGTGAATATGATTTAGTCTGTAACTAACTGTACGTTTTATTTGCAGGTACTTGTCTACAGGGATGTCATTCAAATCACTAGCTTTTTCCTTCCGACTAGGAGCTACTACTGTTGGAAATATTATATATACTACATGTGAAGCAATCTGGGATCAGTTAGTACATATACACATGCCTCAACCTACAATGGAACATTTGAAGAAAATTGCAAATGACTATTATGAAAAATGGCAATTTCCTAACTGCATTGGGTCAATTGACGGGAAGCACTGTCGTATAAAGAAACCTAAACATTCAGGATCTGAATACTTTAACTACCGAAAGTTTTTTTCTTTAGTGCTTCAAGCAGGTGCTGATGCTGATAAAAAATTCATCGTTATTGAAGTTGGTGGTCGAGGCAAACAAAGTGATGGTGGCACGTTTCACTACTCGAGATTAAATAGACAACTAGAAAACAAAACGTTCAATATGCCACCTCCTCAAGTGCTTCCAAGCACCGACAAGCAGCTACCCACGGTCTTAATTGGCGATGAAGCTTACCCATTAAAAGAATATCTCATGCGCCCATATCCCCAACGAAATATTGACCAGAACAAAGACACATTTAACAAGAGGCTGTCAAGGGCCAGAAAGTGCATTGAATGTGCATTCGGAATTATATGTGCTAAATGGCGAATACTTAATAAATCTATAGAAACAAATGTCAAACATGCACGTTTAATAATAAAAACTGCTTGTTTGCTTCATAACATTACTATGGCCAAAGATGTTTACGCCGATCGCCATTTGCATTTAATCAATCAAATAGCTTCACAAAACTTAGAATCAAGTACAAGACAAAACAATAGTTCCACGGTGAGAGCTAGAGCAATACGAAATGACTTTAAAGATTACTTTAATAATTACCATCAAGATAACCAATACATTTTATTTACCATCAGAATCTCCGCTTATTACTTGTATTTCTTCCCATAGTTTTTTAATTATTTGACGATTCGAATGATTTGAATCGCTACTATTCCACAAAGGTGGCCGAGCCAATACGGCACTTATTAAATCTTCTGTCGACAACGGCATGACGTCTGAACAAACCGAGCGGAAAACGCAAACTGACTTGCGTCCACCCGCCCCGCCCGCGACACACGCTTCTCCCGCCGCGATACCCGCTCGCCCGCCCCGCCCGTACTTGGTGCACCTTGGTACACAAGTATGTGCTTGTCTTACACGCCAGCGGATTCCGCTACCCGCGCCGCTCCCACTGTAATTTCACACTAAGTGTCGCATGTCTTGAAAAGCGGCCTGCACTTTTTTGACAACAAAGTCCGTGGTGACCCAGTCGGTCCACGTCCGTGCCACAAGGGCATGTGTGTGGAGTGCATACCGTGACCCCAAGCCGCAGACCAGTCGCCAGACGAAGCGAGGTCGGATCCAGGAAGGTACTGGTATATGGAGAAGGATGGGCATGTAGCAAATGACCAGCCTCTCTGGTTCCGACCGCCAAAAGTCTTGCGCGATCCGGACCTGAACTGCGGCTCAGAATCGATTTGTATGTTAAGGCGCTGACAAGACCCAATTGACCAAAATAGGCTTCGCTTAAGAAAAAATATTACCAAATCTGTATAGTTTGTGGTAGCGGAAAAAATATATGTCAATTTTGAACATATTTCCCAGAACTTGGTTGTTACCAAAACACGTTTTAAAAACAAGATCTCGATACAAACTAATGTTAAACTAACCTCTTAATTTGAGTTCTAATCCAAAATATCTGTATCAAATACGTTACGTATTTAATTAATAACAAGAACGTCTTATTTGAATGCAGAACTTGGTTTTTTATTTTCGATTACTCAACTCAATTTTGAGTAAATAGATAATTACTTCATATTTTGCAATAAATTACAAACGTTGTGTCATCGCGCTTCTCTTTCTTTTCTATGGAATTTGACAGTGACCGCGGTTTAGGTGTTGTCAGCGTCTTAAATCGCAATAAATATCGTCCCAGCTCCTCTGAGATTTTAGGTTGTCTGGAAATTCTTTACCCGGGCAAGCAATTTGAAAAGCATTCTTGGCATCCTCCAAGCCCGCAGTCTCATAGTTTGTGGGCAAAGCCCTTAGGACATTACTCATGAGACGTGACGTGCTATGGGTGGACGACAAAAAGGCTGGGGAAGCAACACTCGAAATTTTGCGGAATATTTAAATAGTTTATTTTGTAAAATAGGTAAATATACCAACATTTTTCACGTTTTTTTAAATAGTAAAATATTAAAAATTCCTACGTTCAATACATATTAAGTACTAGAAAAAAAAACAACATTTTTTATATAATTGTAAATATAATTATTATTATTTAAAGATTGTAAGTTTTTAAATGATGTAGATATTTTCAAAATAAAATCAATATAACAGTAAAAAAAGTACTTGAAAAAACATTTTAAAAATCAGATTTAGGCTTATATAAATTTAATAGAAAGATACACATGCATAAATAAACAAATAAATATAGGAATAAATAATATTATAAAGTATATTAGTAGATAATGTAATAATACAACAAATAAATAAAAATATGCCTAACTCTGCCCATACGATTTTCTTTCACACGAATTCTTACAGAATGGATAAATTTAAACGTGGAAAGCCGCTTAAGTCACAAGCACGGCAAATGGTATTTAATGTGTACCTTTATTTTTTAAATGAAGCCAATGTTTTCAAAAGAGACCGTGATGGTTATTTAAAAAATAATCAGGACCGTGTTACAAAAGCTACAGGAATTTCACGACGAACTTTGAGTAATATCTTAAACGAAAAAAAACAGAATCAATCAATAAAATTTTCCACACCGAAAAAAGGAAAACCTAAAAGTAGATTTCGGCTGGGACTTACTGACTTCGACTACTGTGTTATTCGTAATATGATATACAATTTTCAGTTGACGCTCAAAGAACTCCCAACTGTAAATAATTTGAGAAAAAAGTTGATCGAAGCTATTAATTTCAAAGGCTGTACAGAGACTTTAAGGCTGATCTTGAAAGAAATGGGGTTTAGGTTTCTGAAAACTGATAATAACAGACGGTTACTTATGGAAAAGCATGATATACGTTTAAAAAGGATCAAATATCTCAGATAAATACAACAGCTGAGGAATTCTGGTAGAAACATAGTGTTTATGGACGAGTCATACGTGCATACATCACATACTAAGGGTATAACTTGGCAAGATAGCAGCAAAAAAGGTATCAAACAACTCATTTCCAAAGGAGAGCGAATAATTATTGTACACGCAGGCAATGAAAAAGGCTTCGTCCCAGGGGCTCTAATGTTACATAAATGTTTCGACTCAGAAGGTGACCATCATAAAGAAATGAACGCGGAACGTTATCAAACTTGGTTACGCAATCAATTGATTCCCAACTTGCCTTCTAATAGTGTGTTGGTAATTGACAACGCCCCATATCATAATAAGCTGTCTGTGAAACCACCAAACTCAAACACACCTAAACCACAAATGATAGCTTGGTTACAACAACACAACATTCCGCATGACCCAAAGAAACTGAAACCCGATTTGTATGAAATTATAAAAAGACAAAGAAAAATACACAGAATTTGCCATTGACCGTATAATGGAGGAACATGGACATAAAATTATACGATTGCCACCATATCATTAAGATTTTAACCCCATGGAAAATATTTGGTCCCAAATAAAGCAACACGTAGCCAAAAAAAATATTGCAATGACTGTTACGTCAGTTAAAGATGCTATTATTAGAAAAATCAATAATATAGGACCAGAAGAATGGAAAAAAGTTTGTGATCATGCAGTTAAATTCGAAGATGAATATAGAAAATTTGACCCAAGAATCGATAGTTTTTCCGATGAAATGATTATTTACACAGGTGATAGCAGTGGGGAAAGTGTAAATGATCAAGAGCATAATGAAAGTTCTGATGAATCTACGATGTCAGGAATAGAGATCCTCCCTGATTCTGATTAAATGTTTTGTAATTGTAATATTATTCTGGAACGACCAGTGCTGTAAATATTTTTGAACTGAGATTTTAATGATTAGATTTCTAATATTTTAATGTAAACCTGTGCTTGAAAACCATTTTTTCTTCTTCTAATATAAACCTTATGTTATTTAAACCTTCTTTTCTTCCATCATCACCACCTGCTTCAGTAAGACACTTGAAAAGTACTATAATGAAATGAAATGATTTTATTTTCTTTAAGTAGGTTTGCACAAACACTTTTACACGTCAATTATATTTAGAAAAAAAAAAAACTAGATGAGCTCGTCGTTTCCTATCTGACTACTCTGAAGAAAGGCCGAAACAAACTAAGAGGTCACCGTCTCTTTTGAAGTCCAGACATAAACTTGGTCAGATCATGTGAAGACCATGTAGATTGGTCTTGGATTGAAATGGTCTTTTGAGGAAAGAACCACACAGAATGAGTGGACCTATCCAGTCAGTGCACGCATTTGTCAGTAATCGTGCAGCTCAACTCAGAACTTAAGGAGCTCAACGATTCGACGAACAATACCAAAGAAAGAACATTTGGGTAGGCCGCTTAAATGATTCAAACTGCCAGACCAAGATTAAAATTAAATGAGAAAAAAAAAACATTGACCTACATAGTCTTCACATTCACAATAATTGGAAACAATATAATACTTTACAAGTAAATAATATATTAAATTCCACACAGTATATTGAGCTCCACAAAGTAAATATGTCATTGTGTTTTGAATAATCATTAAATGTCAAAAGTGTATATAAACAAAATTAAAGTTTCAGTATGCAATAATAGGAGCAACTCAATCCCAAGCCTTTTTGTCCTCATTATAATCTTTAACGGTATAAAAGACTTTCTGGCACAACTTACTTTTAATAAATGATTTGAATTTATTAAGGCTTAGATCTTGAACGTGGCTTGGAAGTTTATTATAAAAACGTATACATCTGAATGAGCCACCTATTTTCTTGAGCCTTGTTGTAGGTACAACAAATTTGTGTTTGTTACTAGTATTTGTATTATGGACAACACTGTATTTTTTAAACAATTTTATATTTTTATGGGCATATAAAACATTTTCAAAAATATACTGAGAGGGCACAGTCATTACATTAATCTCCTTAAATGTCTCTGTGAGATAGTGTCTCGGACTTAATTTATAAATTGATCGAACAGCTCTTTTCTGCAAAACAAAGATAGTCTGAATGTCCGCGGTATTTCCCCACAGCAGAATACCGTACGACATTACACTATGAAAATAGCTAAAGTACACTAAACGGGCTGTCTCTATATCAGTTAAATTACGATTTTTTCTAACAGCGTATGCTGCGGAGCTTAGTTTTTTCGACAATTTATCTATATGTGGACCCCACTGAAGCTTAGGATCCAAAGTTAAGCCGAAGAATACTGTGTTATCTTCAGGATTCAATTCTTCGCCCTTTATCAACACATTAGTTTTCACCTGCCTTTTTTTTTTTTTTTTGAGTGTGGGAAATCATCAAATAACTTCTCCCGCTCTGGGCGGAGCAGGAGGGTGTGTCAGACTCTTACTTACTAAAACCCACCCGTATTCCTTCCTGTTGCCTGTGTTGCGGGGGCCTCGGTGACCCATAAGTACCTTCCTGCGACCCCGGCAGGCATCGGCCCTAGTGGACCCCTACTATATATATACTACGACCCGGGCCTGGTCCTTACCGGACGGTGAGCTACCCATTGCTCACCGTCCGCAAGCCCGCGCCTACGGTGGCCGGAAATTCGCCCGGGATTCCCGACGCCCTGGGCGTCTCCTACAGCGGCTAGGCGCGAGAGGGCGTGAAACTTGCCTTTCCCTTAACCGTCCCACCTCCTCCTTCGCGAGCATTACTGCTTCGCAGAAGGAGATGATGGCTGCCCATGCCCTCTCGCTCCGTACCATGGCCTGAACCAGGGCCGGACGCGAGAGGTCTCTGCCGCCGATCGCCTCCACGAGGACACGGCGGTGCTCTGCCCAGGCCGGGCAGACCTCCACCGTATGCTCCACCGTGTCCTCCGGGCGATCCACACAGTGACACCCGGGCGTCAGCTTAGCACACTACGCTGACGCCGCTAGGGCGGTTGGCGCGCAGCACCCAGTCGTATCCGATGTCCCACAGATGCGGCCCCAGGACCGATCCCT
The DNA here is from genome assembly GCA_905333075.3 of Atethmia centrago. Taxonomy (NCBI): domain Eukaryota; kingdom Metazoa; phylum Arthropoda; class Insecta; order Lepidoptera; family Noctuidae; genus Atethmia; species Atethmia centrago. The sequence continues at coordinate 8,664,264 of HG995392.1, read as the reverse complement.
GTGGGACACCGCACGACATCTCTTGCCGGTTCCACACTCCCTGGTGACCGGGGTAGATGACGGCCCTGTCCGTCAAATAGGCCTCGACCACACGACAGAGGTAGGTCGGCATCCGGTGATACCGGAGTGCCTCCCTGATGCAACTCCAAGGCAGGGTATTGAAGGCATTGGCGATGTCTAGATACACCGCCAAGACGACCCCACCCTGGGCAACAGCATTCCCCGTCGTCAGGGCTCGCACACGCATGATGGCGTCCACCGTAGAGCGCCCTCTGCGGAAACCAAACTGGCTCTCCGCCAAATCCGGCCCCACCCGCACCAGCTGGCCGATGAGGCGGTCTGCAATGACTCTTTCAAAGAGCTTGCCCACCTCGTCGAGCAGCACGATGGGCCGATAAGCGGACGGAGAGTCCGCAAGGCGCTCTGCCTTCTTTATGAGGACCTTTAGGAGGTTTTCCCGTCTTGCAACGAAGCGGGAACTGGCCCCTCTCCAAACATGCGCTTAGGAGCCCCCTAAGTCGAGATCCGAGAGCCTCCAAGGCCAGGAATCAGGCCTTCCCAGGTAAGCCGTCGGGTCCTGGGGTGGTATTTTTGGCATTAAGCCTGCGTACCGCCGCTCTCATTTCTACCTCGGTCACCTCCGGAGCATCGTCGTCGTCGTCGTCGTTGGCGGTGTGGTCCGCATCGGGCACCACAGTAGGTGGAGCCATAGGCGGGGAGGTGTGTTCCCCTCGGGAAGGGAACAGAGCGCTCACCACGTCCTCCACAAGCTGGGGCCGGAGACTCTGCGTCAGCGGGGGAGCCCATGGGCGGAGTTTATCCCGCACCACTTTGTACGGGCGTCCCCACGGGTCCCTGTCCAGAGTCCCCAGCGACTCCTCGCGGGCCAACCCCCTGGCCCGCAGGATCTCCGCGTGGAGGGCGGTCTTCGCCACTCTGTACCCCTCGTACAGCTCCGCCTGAATGGCTTCCGTATCCGGAGGTTTGATACGGAGCCTGCGGTGCCTGGTGCACCGGCGTCGCGCAGCCACGCACGCAGTGCGCAGAGCCGTCAGCTCCTGCGACCACCAGTACACCTGGCGCGAGGCACGTCCAGGCTGGATCCGGGGCATTGCCACGTCACATATGTCGGACATGGCCTCCCGGAACCACTCCGCCTCGTCGTTGATGTCGGCAGGCCTGTCCGGTGGTGACACCCAGGCCTGCACGATCGAGGCTTCCAGGAGGAGCTCCCGGTCCGGCTGATCCAGCGCCCACCGCGGACCACTCGGGGCCCGTCGGACCGGCGTGTCCGAGGTCTGGGCGGAGACGTCGAACCGGATATACCGGTGATCGGAATAGGTCTCCACCCCCTCCATGACACGCCAGTCAACTACACGCGGCGACAGAGCGGGGCTGGCGAACGAGATGTCCACCACTGATTTACCCCGCATCCGCACACACGTGGGGACAGAACCCCGGTTTAGGACGACCAGGCCTGTCTCCAGAGCCCAGTCCTCCACCATCCTGCCCCGTGTGTCCGTTAACCGGGAACCCCAAGCCAAATTCTTGGCATATAAGTCCCCGAGGATGAACACGGGGAGGGAACCAAACCCGACGACGACGTCTCTCAACTCCGCAAGGGAGTTGTGGAACTCGGCAAGAGTTCGGTTCGGAGAGAGGTAGACCCCTAACACGACAATCTCCCCGAACCGTGCTGCTACGCAGCCCCGTCCTCTCTTGACAGCCTCGAGGGACGGGGTACCGGTGGCGGCCGACGAAATTAGGGTCACTGAGCCGCTCTTCCTCCACCCAGTCATGCCTGGGCGGGACAAAGTACGGCTCAGCGACCACGGCGATGTTAATCGACCACTGCGCCATGCTCTGGAGCAACTGATCCTGAGCGGCGGCGCAGTGGTTGATGTTCGCCTGGAGGAGGCGTAATGGGGCCATTAATGGCACTCCATGTCAGCCCCCTCTTGGGCCTCCTTCCCAGCCCCCTGAGAGAGGCCTGCCGCAGCGGCCACGGTGGCGACGGCGACGACGGCGTTTCACCTGCCTAACGTGAGGAAGCGTAAACTTAATGCATTTGGTTTTTTTTTCATTAAGAAGTAAATTATTAACATTGAACCAGTGAACTACTTTTGAGATCACACTATTTACATCGTCAGTAACCAGCTGCTGACGTTTAAGTTTAAACAAAAGTGAAGAGTCACCCGCAAACAACACTATATCATGATTATCCTTTATGAGGTACGGCAAATCATTGATATAAATAAGAAACAAGAAAGGGCCAAGAATTGAGCTCTGTGGGACTCCCATTGTTACTATAGATCCGGGAGATCTTTTCCCATTAACGTCAACGCTCTGAATCCTATTACTCAAGTATGAAGTAAGAAGATCCAGAGCAGTGTTCCGAATCCCGTAGTGGCGGAGTTTCCTGATTAACGTTTCATGGAGAACGCAATCGAATGCCTTGGACAAATCACAAAAGATGCCCAAGGCATCGCGTTTATCTTCTCATGCATTATAAATATGTCCTAAAAGTTCAAAACCAGCATCAGTAGTCGAACGATCCCTTGTAAAACCGAACTGTTTATTGTGCAATAATTTATGTTTATTAAGAAGTCTTTGTAATTGGTCTAAAATTATTTTTTCAAAAATTTTACTAAAGGTAGTACTGAAATAGGTCTATAATTGGTGGGGCCTGATGTACTACCTGATTTAAACAAAGGTATTATTTTACTATTTTTCATAAGGTCAGGAAACTCCCCACAGTCAATGCAATTATTAAAGATAAGAGACAAAGTAGGTGCTACAATGTCAATAATTGACTTAGCAACTTCTACAGAACTACCCCACAGATCTGAAGTCTTTTTTACATTTAAAGTGTGAAAGATTTTAATTATATCTACAGGAAATATCTTCAAAATGAAATTCCGATTCGCAAATATTAACATTTTCCTTGAGCAAAGACTCAGCAACAGAAGGTGATGAGTTTAGGGATTTGGTAGTTGAAACGGGAATATAAGAAAATAAATTTTCAAAGGCCGCGGCGACTTGCGAGTCTGATTGTATTATGTTGTCATTAATTGACAGGCTATAGTCAGTATTTCAGTTACTAGCTAGACCTTCCCGTTTCACTATTAATAATATTCCAAGTTGTTTTGATTATATTACTACTATTTTTAATCTTCGAACGACGCGACTTGGCCATACAAAAAACTATTTTAAATAATTTTGAATAGTTTCTTACATATAAATTAAATTCAGCAGTGTTTATGTATATCCTTTCATTGTACAGCTCATAAAGCCGTGTTCTACTTTTATGAATACCAATAGTAGCCCAATCACTGAAATATAAAATTTTCGAAGTACATCAATCCAACAAAGATTGTAGCATATTCGCAATCGTGTGGTTTTCCTCGCTATTTACTTACATGTGTAAGCACGTGCTATTTTATGCCTCATACTATGTTGATTGTATATAACATTGTTCATTGTTAAATAATTATAGATTATTAATAACCTAAAATCGTAATTTAGCAGCAAAAGAATATTAAAATAATGTTAACTGTCAAACTCGCAAAGTCGCAATAATGGCGGCATCTCCCACCTTTATTGTATAAAAGAGCGTGCCGCCATCATTGCGAGATCCCACTTAGCTTTCTGTGACCTTCAGAGGAAACTCAAATCCGAAGAAGTCGTCTCAATGCCCCCCCTGGTGCGCCCCGACAAGACCATCGCTTTCGATGACGTCGACAAGGCGGAATGCCTAGCCGATAGTCTTGAGGCTCAATGCTCACCTAGCTCTCAACCAGTAGACCAAGCTTACCTGTCCCAGGTCGACGCGGAAGTCGAACGTAGAGACTCCCTCCCACCCGTTGAAGACCCTGATTATCCTCTGCCTCCCGTCACTCCGGACGAAGTGCATGATATCATCAAGGGTCTAAAACTTCGCAAACCCCCCGGCTCAGACGGAATCACCAACTGTTCCCCGCTCACCTCATAATGCTCATGGTCACCATCTTCAATGGAGCCCTGAGCAATAACATCTTTCCACAAGAGTGGAAGAAGGCTACCGTCATCGGCATACCGAAGCCCGGTAAGCCGAAAACGGAGCCCACCAGCTACCGGCCCATCAGTCTGCTCAATGTCTATGAGTCGACAAAGTCTATGAGAGGCTTATTTTAAAGCGCCTCAGAGATTTTGCGGAAACAAAGGGCCTCATCCCCGACCAGCCGTTCGGTTTTAGATCCCAACACTCTTGCGTCCAACGGGTTCACCGCATCGTAGAACACATAAGCTACGGCTTTCAACGTGGTATTACGACCGGTGCTGTGTTCTTCGAAATAGCGAAAGCGTTCGACAAGGTCTGGCACAACGGCTTATTAAATAAGCTCTACAAACTCGGTGTGCCCGATCGTCTCGTGCTCATCTTACGAGACTTCTTGTCAAACCGCACCTCCCACTATCGCATCGAAGGAGCGCTATCCTCCTCTCATCCTATCCGTGCAGGCGTCCGTCAGGGCTCTGTACTAGACCCTCTCATTTTCACTCTCTTCACCAGCGACATCCCGAAAAGTAGAAAGGCGCAGTTGACTCTGTTCGCAGACGACACGGCCATCTACTACACCGGGTTAGTCCACGACCATATATCTCGCACTCTCCAGACCAAAGTCAACAAGCTTGGCGCTTGGTTTAGAAAGTGGAGAATCGAAGTCAATCCCGACAAAAGTCAGGCGGTTCTTTTCACCAAACCGCGTAGAAACCTCATCCCCCCCCGACCGCTCACCATGTTCGGCAAGCCTATCCCTTGGGAGAAGCGAGCCAAATACCTAGGCGTGACTCTTGACCACCATCTCTCGTTCTCAGAGCACATTAAGCAGGGGCGTTCGCGTGCCGCTTTCGCTCTCGGTAGACTACACTCCGTCCTAAATGCGCGCAGCAAATTGTCCCTTAAGGGCAAATTGCGTATTTACACAGCGTGCATCCGTCCCATTATGACATATGCCTGTGCAGTCTTCGCACATGCTAGGCCCCACCACATCCACAGGATGCAGTGCCTCCAAAACTGTTTCCTCCGAAAGGCAATGGGAGCCCCCTGGTTCGTCCGAAACGAGATCCTCCATCTCGATCTTAAAATCCCCACCATCAAGCAGTTCATGAAGCGCATCACGAAGCGTTTCTTCGACTCCGCCGCCACCCACCGCAACCCTCTGGTTGTGCAGGCCGCCAGTTATAGGCCCTCCACCATTAGCTCTATTCGCCGTCCAATGCATACTCTCACCGACCCCGATGACACCATTACCCTCCTTCAGGAAAGCAGTAGGGCCACGAGTACAGTACACAAAACACACCGACCCACGTTCCGACCTCGCCGCCGAGGTCCCTCGCGTAAACCCCGACGTAACTGTCCCCCCCGACCCTTGGTCGACGAAGCGCCAGCCCGCGCCGCAGCTGAGCCTGTAGTCTTAAATTCCCCGATTAATAATAATTCTGATCAGATCCAGCCTGTCCCACCTTGCTGTCCTCCCCCCAGCGACGCCCTAAGCCGAGGTCCGTACCCCACAGGGGGTGCCCTTAGCGTGCAGTCGCTTAGTATTATAAGAAATTCGCCCCTGGCTGGAGGTTTTGAGTTCGCTTAAGGCAGCCACAGGAAAGTCCGGTTAAGGAGTCACGACCTCTCAAGGTCAACTACGATATGCCATATCAAAAAAAAAAAAAACATTTCGAGCTCAGTTTGTGTGCGACGTTCGTGAAGTTATCATTTCCTGCTATCGAGTAAGTTGAATATTCTAATATTTATTTTTGAATAATATTTAATTGTTTAAATTTATACTGGTACAATATTGAATATGTTATTATAAGATTATGAGTGCAATATTATGACTTTTTGTAATAATTAAACCAAAGTATACATGAACTAGCCTTTTATTTTACAATTCAGAAGTGGGATAAGTAGCTCATTCTAATATGTGTATTTTTTTTTCTTTTTCGATCGAGAAACATGGATAAACAAAGAGTGCTTGCCTCTCCGATTTTGGGAAGTGTTCAAGCAAAGCCAATCGAAAGTGCAGATAACCATAGATACCATCACTCCTTGGAGCGGCAATCACAAGATTCACAAGACACAATGGCGCGTGATTGGCCCCGGCATGCCATCTACCAAGCATTAGTCGATCGCGTAGCCCTTTTAGCAACAGCCAGCGGCACAGCAGCCGTCGGCGCAGCAGCCTGCGGCACAGAAGCCAGCGGCGCAGCAGCCAGCGGGGTGGCAGCCACCGGCGCAGCAGCCAGCGGGGTGGCAGCCAGCGGCGCAGCAGCCAGCGGCGCAGCAGCCGGCGGCGCAGCAGCCAGCGGCGCAGCAGCCAGCGGTGCAGCAGCCAGCGGCGCAGCAGCCAGCGGCGCAGCAGCCAGCGGCGCAGCAGCCAGCGGCGCAGCAGCCAGCGGCGCAGCAGCCCACAATACGGCACGAATCACAACATGCAACATATGCTCGCACCAATACAAGGAACTACAGGTAACACTGCTGCTTCTAATGGAGGCAGTGGTGATTTAAATATTTTAGTGCAGGCATTGCGGTCACTTGCCCCGGGTCATGAAAATCTAGGTTCTTCCACCAATACTATTCCCGAGTTTGACCCTGCAAGAAAAGAGCAAACAATGGGTATGTGGTTGCATAAAGTGAATGAATGTGCTGCCATTTATTCATGGAATGAAAACAAATAGTGCATTATGCACTCACCAAACTTCAAGGCATAGCAAAACGTTGATATGAAGGATTACCATCGGTGCTCTTTTCTTGGGACGAATGGCAGACAAAATTAATAACGGCTTTTCCCTCTGAAGAGAACTACGGTCAAATGTTATCAGATATGTTAGCAAGGCGTGCACGTTACGAAAACTCCCTTGAAGATTATTTTTATGACAAAATTACTCTTATTAACCGATGTAGTATAAATGGTAAACGAGCGGTATAATGTGTTTTACACGGCATAGATGATCGCGCTGTTAGGTTAGGTGCTGAAGCGGCTCAGTTTGAGGACTTGGATAAATTGCTTACTTAAGCAATTCAAGAAGTCTCAAACAAAATCCTGACCGTAAATATAATATTAAGAATCAGCCTGTTACAAACTCATCGGATAATAAAGCAAAGAATCCAAGCACCAAAGACAGAGTCCTTCGTTGCAATAACTGTAAGCAGGAGGGTCATTTTGTAGGTCAGTGTACCCAACCAATCAAAAGGTGTACTAAATGTATGAGAATTGGTCATGAGGCGGAAAATTGTTTTTCAAAAATAATTCCGGCTCAAAAATCTGTTAACAGGGTAGATATTAAGGGTAGAATTTCAGATAAATATTTTAAAACTGTACTTATTAACAACATAGAAATGAATTCCTTTGTTGATCTTGGTAGTGAGTGCTCGATGCTTAAACAATCTGAATTATCCAAATTATATACAAATAAAAACTAGAGATTTGCCTATACTCAGAGGGTTTGGTAATTCTCTTGTGCATACATTGGGTAAGGTCAATACTCTTATTGAAATTGACGGGGTCAAGGCTGAGGTCAAACTATGAATTGTCCCAGATTGTATTATGCAGGTTCCCCTTATGATCGTTCAAACTTTTACTGAACAACCTCATGTATTGATTAAAAAAACAAGTGAACACTTTGAAATTTTACAAAATCAGATCGATCATTCCCAATACCAAAAGGTTAAAATTTTTAATCGTGAAAATATTCAATTAATAGGTTTAACAATTTTAGAAGTCTATACAGTACCCAAATTTACTGGTGACCTTTACGTTGAGGGAGGCTTGCGTAACAAAAATAACTTTTTCATTTTGTTCTAACTGGAATTCATCAATTTAACAATGATGGTAACGGGCAAATTGTTGTGAATAGCCTAAATTCCAAGCCTATATGTTTAGAAGAGAATACTTTAATTGCACGGGGTACCACTACTAACCAAGACACAAAATTGTATTGGTTGCGCTTCGCTCTAAAAGTGCCCGCAATGAATGGATCTTAGCGAGAAAGGAAAATAAGATCCCCAATAATAAAGTCTACGCCAATGGCAGCGATATGAGAATATTCATAAATGAAGATTTACCTAAGTATAAGCGTCAACTTCTATGGATTGTAAGAAACGAACTAAAACCAAAAGGCTTTCAGTATATCTGGGTTCAAGACGGTAATATTCTTGCTAAAAAGAATAGTGAAGAAAAAAGATCTTCAACATAAGATCGGAAGAAGATTTGAAACAGTTCGCAGAATGTAAATAAATACATGCAATTAGCGCGGCGAGTACACACTAGGTGATTTCTTCAATATTAACATTTGATCCAACATATGATTTTCCTAATGATGTAGCGTTTAAAAGATATCACGACATACCATCATTGAATAATGATATAGCTTTAAATGAAGGATGCTATCATATTTTTCATTTGAACATAAGGTCAATTCGGAAACATTTCAATGAATTACTAGTCTTGTTAGAACAAAATAAATATAAAATGGATATAATAATACTAAGTGAAATAAATATCAAGAAGGAGGAACTATCATTCTATCAAATACCGGGGTATAATGCATACATACACACAAGAAAACTACCAGAGGGGGGGGGGGGGGGGGAATATTGATATACGCAAAAGAAAGCCTTAGCTTCGATGCTCAAAGAGTGGAGACGGAAGCAGTAGAAATGCTGCATGGCCAGCTTAGGACAGAAAAAGATATAACGCATATAATTTCTTTATACAGGCCACCTAAGAAAAACAAGTTACTTTTCATAGAACAATATTAGAGACTATCGTCAGATCTATCTCTGCATCTGAAAACGTTATTGTGATTGGTGACACAAATATAGACATACTGAATGATATAGTAAATCCAACTTCAACAAAGTACAAAAACACCTTGTGTGGATGCGGCCTACAGTGGATAATACCGAGTGCAGAGATAACACGCGAGGCAATCGTTGACGGGATCTACAGACGTCATGCTTGGATCATGTATGGGTGCGAGCGGGACGTAACGAGTGCGGTTCGTTGTCGTATGTACTCGAGACGCACATCTCCGATCATCATGCTGTCGGACTAGCGCTAGCTACGAGTGTTATAAGTAATAATACGTGTTCAAAGGTGGGTAGTGGTTACAAATCTCGAGAAGTTATTATTGACAAACTTGTAAAACAAAAGCTAGATGCCTATGACTGGACGCAACTACTGGTAATGTCATGCCCATTGATGTTGTTTCAAAAACTGTGTGCAGTATTTTGCCAAATTTATAAAGAAAGTACGGTTACAGTCCCAAATTATGATAAAAGAATAACACAGCCATGGATAGATACATATTTATACAAAATGTTGTGTCGTAGGGACAGCTTATTTAGAATATGGAAAGCTTCACCAAAAAACATGAATAAGCGATTAGAATATACAAAATTTAGAAATAAAGTAAACAAGATTGTAAATGAAGCGAGAAATAGATATAAGTAAGCGGAAATAAAAAAGTGTAATGGGGATTTTAGAAAAATATGGGGAAACATTAATTCGTGGCTGGGTCGTAACAAAACTAGTGTAGACGATGTGATATTGAGGCATTTAGGGAAAACAAACAGCATTATGGAAATCTGTACAAATTTTGCAAAAACTTTCACTGAGGAAATTCAAGGTATTAAACACATTTGTAACATAACATTTTTTGACAGAAAAAATTATGTTATGCCGAGTGAGGTGAGTTTTAGGTATAGTCCCGTAAGTTCGTCAGACATAGAAAAAGTAATAAACATGTTGTCGTGTGAGAAAGCACCTGGTCTGGATGGGGTAAGGGTAAAATACATTAAATACTTACGAAAACAAGTTAGTCCTATTTTAGCAAAATTCATGAACATGTGCTTGACTGAGAGTTTTTATCCTGATGAGTTAAAGAATGCGATTATACGACCTATATATAAGTCTGGAAGCCACCTGGAATACGTTAATTATAGACCCATAGCCATACTGTCTGTCATTGATAAAATAGTAGAAAAAAATATTGTTAGCCAAATTAATAAATTCTTAGAATGTCATAGTATATTGTCAGATACACAGTATGGGTTCCGGAAAGGGCGCAGTACTGCCTCAGCCCTAACAGCGTATAGTGACTATGTTAATGAGTGCCTAGACTCTGGTAAACAGCTGATAGCGCTTTTTATTGATTATAAAAAGGCATTTGACACATTGGATCACGACATATTACTACAGGCGATGGACGAATGCGGAATACGTGGTCCTACGAATAAGTGGTTCAAAAACTATCTGACTAACAGAAAAATACGCACGACCATAGCTGGTGTGACAGGTGAGGAGGCGGGTGTCGATCTCGGTGTGCCAACCGGGTCAGTGTTTGGGCCAGTAGGTTATATGATGCACGTGAATAGTGTGTCGAATGTTGTAAACAAATGTCGAGTATTTATGTATGCAGACGATATGTGTGTAGCTTATGCTTCGAAGGATATATCGGAGGTACAACAGCGTACAAGAAGACTTCGAATGTATCACCAAATGGGCACATGATAATTATATGGAATTATATTAAATCTGTCCAAGACAAAATGCATGCATATACACTCGCCACACAATCTACGAGCTAAAACTGTACACAGGGAGTCTTGATGTAATAGGACATACTTAATTATGATAAGGTTAATTGCGTATGTATTAAATTGGAGTATGTTAGCACATTTAAAGATTTAGGCCTTAAAATTGATTCTAATTTTAATTGGAAAATGCATGTAACTGACATATGTAACAAGTTGAGATCTGTAATGGGGAAATTCTATCAGTTGAACAATGTGGTAAATAAAAAAACGCTATTGATTGTATATTATGCACTTGCTGACTCACTAATCAGTTACGGACTTATTGTGTATGGGCGAACTTTTAAAACGTACTTGCAAGACATAAAAAAATACAGATAAGACTAATCAAGTTCCTGGTCAGCAAAAAGGTTAAGAAAAAATGTAACAAACAATATGAAAAATTATTTCCCATTTGTAAATCCTACCAATGTAGGATTTACAAATGGGAAATAATTTTTGACACACAATTATTCCCCATTTGTAAATCCTACCAATGTAGGAAAATGTATCTATTGAGATAAAAAAATCGATTATTTAATAAGCCTGGAACACTATTTTAGGATGATTATAAAGTACCTGTTAAAAATAAATATAATACAAGAAGTGTAAGAGAGAAAAGACTAGTTCAACCAAAAATAACAAATTATTATGGAGAAAGAACCTCAAAATATTTAGTGCCAAAAGTATTTAATAAAATAGATCTGTTAAGACAAAACCCTAAGTTAAGTAAAGGTATGTTAAAATCAAAATTAAGGAGTTTGTTTCTCGATGACGACGACCCTGCCTTTACCGAGAAACAAATTCACACCATTAATTTATGATTAATAAATAGATAATCTGTGACTCGGTTTGGTCGGACCGGCGCGGGCGGGTTGCGGACGCAGTTCCGGGCGCGGACACCTCCAAACGGATACGTACGCGCGGCTACGTATGGAGCTATACGTTTCCGGTATGGGCTGACCTCTCATTGTATGGAAATCCTATAAATTTGTATAAAATCAAGCGCTTCTCGCCATCAAACGAATAGGTTTGGCGAGTAAATATGTAGTGAAAAAAAAAAAAAAACATGTTCTGCATATAGCCGCAAGATAAACTGAAGATCAACGAATGAGTCTAATTTGTTCTTCGGACCTAAATCTTTCTAGTGAGTTAAGCCAAACTATGATTGATGACTTAGTTTCCTTGTTAAACAACTATGGACATACCTTTGCGTTTACACTTTCTCAGTTGGGGCACTCTTCGGTTTGTGAAATGGGCATTGATCTGCATTGTGACACATCTGTAGTCTATAGGCCTTACAGACTGGCAATGAAAGAGAAAGAAATAGTCAGGGATATGGTAGACGAACTAATTCAAAATGATATAGTACGCCCTTCAGTCTCCCCATTTGCTAGTCCTATTGTACTCGTACGAAAAAAAACTGGCGGTTACCGCCTTTGTATTGATTATAGAGCTTTAAATAAAAATACTATACGCGAAAATTACCCGATGCCACTTATAGATGACCAGATCGATACGTTAGCTGGTAACAAGTACTTCACAGCTCTTGATTTGGCATCTGAGTACTACCAGATTTCTATCAAAGAGCAGGATAGGCATAAAACAGGGTTCTTCGTGCCAGAAGGCCATTTTGAATTTAATCGAATGCCTTTTGGCTTGGCAAATGCCCCGGCAACGTTCCAACGAATGATGCATCATGTTCTAGGCAACTTACGTCATAAAGAGGCACTACCTTACTTAGATGACATAATTATCCCATCAAAATCAATACAAGAGGGTATGAGACAATTAGAATCAGTATTGATTTTGCTATCAGAAGCAGGTCTTACTCTCAATATGTCAAAATGTGTTTTCTTTGGCCGTTCAATAACTTACTTGGGGTTTAATATTTCAAGTGAAGGTATCCAACCATGGTCTACTAAAATAGAGGCAGTAGACAAATTTCCCGTACCAACAGATCAACACAATGTAAGACAGTTTTTAGGGCTGGCGAGCTTTTTCCGAAGGTTCGTGAAAGGGTTCTCGATTATCGCAAGGCCTTTGACACAGTTACTTTTAAAAACTGCTGTTTGGGTATGAGGCCCTGATCAACAAAAAGCATTCATTACCCTTAAAACCGATATTAGCTCTGTATGATCCAAAATCTATCACAGAATTGCACACCGACGCATGCAAAATAGGTATCGGTGGTATACTATTCCAAAGAAATAAACAAAATATTTTAAAACCCGTAGCTTATTTTAGCAGACAAACTAGCCCTGAAGAACAAAATTATTGCTCTTATGACCTAGACACCCTGGCAGTGGTCACCTCGTTACAGAAATTTCGGGTATATTTAGTAGAGATACATTTTAAGATCGTGACCGATTGTAATTCGTTAAGATCCACTTTCATGAAACGTGATATGATTCCTCGGGTAGCCAGATGGTGGATCCAAATGCAAGAATTTGACTTTAAAATCGAATACAAAGCAGGATCTGCTATGGCTCATGTTGATGCTTTGAGTCGCTACCCTTACAACATCAGTAGTAATCACTCAAAAATAATGGTTAATTCTATAACGGAAACAGACTGGCTCTCAACAGTACAGAATTCAGATTCAGAACTTCAACGGATCATTGGGATTTTAAGTAGCTCTGAGTTTAACGATATTTTAGAAATAAAAGAAAAATATAAAATTAAAAATGGTAAGCTTTTTAGAATCACACCGAATGGAGATAGATGGTTTGTGCCTAAAGGCGTTCGATGGCAAATTGTCAAACAGAATCATGACGATATCGGCCACTTCGCTTTGGACCTGGACAAACCTTGGAAAAAATTAAAATTAATTATTGGTTTCCAATATGCGTGCTTTTGTTACAAAATATGTATCCTCTTGTCTAGAGTGCGCGTATAGTAAAGTACCTGGTTGAATAAGGCCCGGTGTATATTCTTGTGTTAATTGATGCTTTCACGAAATACATCTATTTGAAACCGGTGAAAAATACAAAATCAAATACTACCATTATGGTTTTGCGCGAGTTTATTAGTATCTTTGGCGTTCCTAAACGAACTATATCTGACCGAGGCACGTCATTTACAAGTGATCTATTCAAAAAGTTTGTATTAGATAAAGGCATCAAACATGTATTAAATGCTGTTGCTACTCCGCGGGCCAACGGTCAGGTGGAGAGATATAATAAAGTTATTGTTGACTCATTAACAGCTAAATGTGTTGGCACATCTGAAAGCAAATGGGAAGACCACCTGCCCGATGTCCAGTGGGGTATCAATAATACCTTCAATAAAGGTATCAATAAGACACCTGCAGAGGCTCTTTTTGGGATAAGGCCACAGGGCTCAAGTGATAGTAGAGTAATTTCTGCAATTGATGACGACATCACGTCTACAAACAAAAGTCTCGAAGAAATTCATACTGAAATTTCTTCTCATATTGAATCCACACAACAGACTCGATAAGCAACTTTTGATAAATATCGTTGTAAGTCTATCAAATATAATATTGGGGATTTAGTTACATTTCAATTCTAATGGGATTTTACATAGTCGCCAGTTTGGTTTCACGAAAGGTAGGTCGACGACTGACGCAGGATTAAAACTCATCAGTCACATTTTGGAATCCTGGGAGAAATCCCAGTATGCCATTGGCATTTTCTGTGACCTCTCAAAAGCGTTTGACTGCGTTAACCACAATACACTGACCTGTAAATTACACCACTACGGAATTCGTGGACAAGCTGCTGATCTTGTTCTGTCCTATCTATCAAACAGGCAGCAAAAAGTAAACGTTAACGGGGCGACGTCCTCGGGGTCTCTAGTAAAGATGGGCGTGCCCCAAGGTTCAATTCTTGGCCCTTTCCTATTTCTAGTTTATATTAATGATCTTCCTTACATAATGGCAAACTTATCGGATATGATTATATTCGCTGACGATACTTCTCTCATTTTTAAAATAGATAGAAAAAATCCGGATGTCTTACACGTCAACGATAGTCTGGATATTCTTTCGAAATGGTTCGCAGCTAATAATCTCTTACTTAATGCGAACAAAACAAAATGTATTAAGTTCTCACTACCAAATGTACCCCAAGTGGCTCTAAATTTAAAACTTGATGGCAAGAGACTAGATGCTATTACAGAAACTATATTTCTAGGAATTACTATAGATTCAAAATTGCAATGGGGAGCCCACATTAGAGCTCTTTCAGGTAGATTAAGTTCAGCTGCATATGCAGTAAGAAAAATTAGACAGTTGACTGATATAGCCACAGCTAGGTTAGTATTCTTTGCTTATTTCCACAGTATTTTGTCTTATGGCGTTTTGCTGTGGGGATCGGCAGCTGATGTAGATTCAATTTTTATCTTACAAAAGAGGGCAATCCGCGCAGTCTATAGAATGGGTCCTCGTGAGTCCCTTAGAAACAAATTCAAAGAAGTTAATGTACTAACTCTGCCTTCTCTTTATATCTTAGAAAGTATTTTGTATGTTCGCAAAAACTTATGTCTTTTCAAAACAAGAAGTGATTTCCATAATATAAATACACGTAGTAAACATGAAATTGTGATACCCAAATTTAGATTAACAAAAACAAGCAAATCATTTGTTATCAACAGTATCCGCTATTATAACAAGTTGCCAAAGTCAGTTACAGAACTTAGCGATGGAAAGTTCAAAACCCACATTAAACGTGTCCTTATCAAAAACGCATATTACAAGATTAAAGACTACGTTGATGACAAGGAAGTTTGGCAATAATTCCTTCTGCACATGTGGCTTCCCTGGTACATCAGAAACGGCATAACTATGGAAATATCTATTAACTGCTCCCAAATTACGATGTTTATTATTATTATTTTTTAGACATACTTTTTTGACATTATATTTTCACTATTTGACATTATACCTACAATTTATATTTCAGACTTAATATTATTAATATTATTTTACATGGATTCTTGTGTACGTTGTGAATGTGAGAACGTTGTAGGCTTAATAGACTAGATCTTTTTTTCTTTAGACCGTTTCCTTTTCTCTTTTTTTGTTAAGTACTTCTCGACAGGCCTACACTGTTCTCCCATACCTAATTTGTGTAATTTGAAAACATTGTAAAAGCCAATTATTTTTAAAAGAGTAACCGTGGAGTTTCTTGCCGGTTCTTCTCCATGGGAAACGACCAATTGGAACCGTGCACCTAGCTTCTGACGTTTCATAAGTGCCCATGTAGGTTTATGTGAAATAAAAATATTTTGATTTTGATTTTGAATTTAGTACGGATTGAACGGCAAATTCCAAAGTATCAGGGCCCTTACAAAATTACTAATGTTTTCGATCATGACCGTTATCAGGTAGAAGACACGCCCCTTACAAGAAAGGGAAACAAGAAATACTCTAATATAATTGCTGTAGATAAATTGAAGCCATTGATTTGTTTCAATAGACCACATGATGATATTTTAAGCGAAAGTATGATTATAGAAACTGAATAATTATTTATTTTTTTACAGCTCCTCAGACCTATGGGGTCTATATCGATACCAGAAGTATCAATTAACGTAAGGGACAAAACACGGTTTTTTAGGAGAGCCAAAAAACGTTTTTTTTTTAAATCTGTTTATAACTTTTTGCTGTCTGCTCGAATTTTAATTGTGTCTAGTGCAAAGTTTCTTAGAATTTCGTATTCTTTTAAGCTATAAACGAAAGATTTACGAATGCCCAGTGGTTTAGAATATAGCATGTCCCTTACATTAAAAAAATATCTTTAGTTGTCTCTTACGTTACTGATATTTTATGTGTAAACCGTCGAAGATAGTGTAAGCAGCAAGAGAAATAAAAAAATATACTTAATTCTAATGTAAAGGAATTTTATAGTGTTGCAATTTGATGTAACTATAGATTATCTACTAAAATTGATGGTATTTTAACACCATGGAAATAGGCTTTGCGTGATTAATGTTGGTATGAACCAACATTAATCATTCAAAGCAAATCTATGCGTTAGTTTCAGGTTTTACAGCTTAGCTATCACAGATTTAAATGAAATTTAGGGATAGATACAAATAGAAAAAAACAATAGTTATTATTTCAGTCTTATTTATTAAGTACCCAATTGAATCAATGTACTGATGTAAATGAAAGACTGAATGAATAAACGGAATATGAATTGTGTGAAAGATGGTAGCAGTGAAAGTTGAAATGACGAATAGAAGGTAAGAATGGATATAAGGGAAGAAGATCGAATGAGAGGTGAATGAATTGTGTGAAAGATGAATGAATAATAAATGGTAATTATGAATATTAATTAAGAAAAATAATTATTATTGTTGCGCCGATTACAATACTAATTAGAGCGATGCCACACTGCTCCGTTGCGTTGCGTCGTTGAATTTCAATGACTCTTGCTCGGTTCTAAAAGACTTGAGGATTTAATGTATTTTAGAATCGAGCAAGCGTCATTGCAATGCGACGACGCAATTTTCTATTTGGTATTTTATCTAATCATACTCATTTTCAGTAATCACGTCATCTTCATCGTCGTCTGTTTCGTTGAGGGTATCTTTAACGGGCACTTTATTTGAAAGTTTCAAATATTCACCATGATATCTTTTTGGTATTATACCGGTGTCGCACAATTTTTTGAGGTCATTGTATTTTGGAATGGAAATTGGCAGCCTCTCTTTATATAGAGATGGCAAGTTTTCTGTGTTCCCTTGACTTATTTCATTGCTAGTACTTTCGTCAGCTGCAGATTGATTTGTGTTGTCTATATTTTTCGTCTTTTTACCTCTAAAAGTACTTTTTTTCCCTTTCTTCTTGCGTTGGTCTTTGGAGGTAATTCTTTGGAGATTTCTATGTTGCAAGTATCACCAGTCTCTAACATTGTATATTTAACTTCATACGTAGAAAATATAAGAGTGTGCACATTAAAAAAAAATGCCTTGACGAAAATTGAAGTTAAATATACAATGTTAGAGACTAAATCTACATTTCTTTTATCCCTAAATTTCATTTAAATCACAGATTTGAATCAAATTTTGATAGCTAAGCTGTAAAACCTGAAACTAACGCATGGATTTGCTTTGAATAATTATTGTTGGTTCATACCAACATTAATCACGCAAAACCTATTTCCATGGTGTTAAAATACCATCAATTTTAGTAGATAATCTATAGTTACATCAAATTGCAACACTATAAAGTCATTTACATTAGAATTAAGTATAATTTTTTATTTCTTTTGCTGCTTACACTATCTTCGACGGTTTACACATAAAATATCAGTAACGTAAGAGACAACTAAACATATTTTTTTAATGTAAGGGACATGCTATATTCTAAACCACTGGGCATTCGTAAATCTTTTGTTTATGGCTTAAAAGAATACGAAATGCTAAGAAACTTTGCTCTAGACACAATTAAAATTGGAGCAAACAGCAAAAAGTTATAGACAGATTTAAAAAAAAAAAGTTTTTTGGCTCTTCTGTTAAACCGTGTTTTGTCGCTTACGTTAATTGATACTTCTGGTATCATATACACACAATTGCACGCAAGCGGCCGTCGCTACTAAGTCTTACCCCTTCCCCGCCTAGACACCCGCAACACCTTACGTACTATCGGCCAAAGTTCCGCATGCTCACCTTAAAGGCGATAATCGCATAGCACGACTCACGACTCGATCGCACAATGCACGAGTTTTGACCAATAAGATGCACAAAGCGTATTTTAGTGGTGTTCGTATTAGTATAATCATGTATAGAATGTGTGACACTCACACTAGGAGCGTACTATGCTCACTTGTTTCTGCTAAGAGACGAATTTTTAATGGGCACGGCCAGCGCGGCTCGGCGGCGGCGTGAGCTCTTTGTTATTGAATTGAATTGTTATTTTATTATTGACAAGAATTAATTTTAGTACTCATATCTTCTGTTTGTTTGGTTTAGAAAATGTATTATTGATATTGCAGTATTTACAAAAATAATTTGTAATAACTAATAAACTACAATTTATATGTATTAATCCACTTTAATATTTTCCTCTCTCTATCGGGTCTATAGATATAGGTTATTTATGAACACTTTCACTGCCTCTCCAATTTTCACCATATCCTATGTGATGCCGCATGCCGCAGCAACCGCACCATATTCCCTTCACAATAAGATGAGACATTGAAACGAACCGTTTTATTACAGTCCGTTCCACCGATTTTGACTTCTATTCTGTAGGCTTATGGATGGCATTAAAGGCAAAAAAGTGGTTACAATACCAACTGTTTACTGCAGCTGCCATTTGTCATGCCACCAACACAATAGCATTCAAAATCGATTGAACGGACATTTATGGTTTGTTTACCTTTTATCTCACGGCTCCCTGAATACGTTAGGTATAGGTGCGTTGACCGGCACTGCATGAAGGTATCAAATGTTTATATTGAAATTTTTTGTGTTTAATCGACTTTATTAAAAGTAAATAACTATCTAAATTTCTATGTGTTTGTTTATACTTGGGCAATTTGGGAATACTTGAAAATTACAGTAATATTTGAACCAATACTCTGCGCAGTTCATACAATGTTATCAGAGCTTTTTGTTTGTAGCTAACGCAAGGCCGCAAGCCGCACAACTCTTGCAACTGAAATAAAAATAAGTTCATTATCTAAGACCCATTGTTATTTAGTGGGAATGTCTGGAAATTCGGTTAAACAATAGAGGACGGCTTAATACAAGGGCCATACGTTTTTTTATTACCTTAGGATTATCTCAAATGTTTTGCAGTTGTTCCTTGTATTTGGTTTAATACTTTTAACAGTAGGTAATTGTAATATTACCTTTTATTCATTAAAATAATACAGGGTGAAATTGAATTCATGGGCATCCTTTTAAGGGGTCATTGTACTCATCATTATGAACAACTTCAACTATGAGACCATAACTGAAATCGCGAAAAAAAAAATCAGCTGTTCCCTACATTTATGTTTGCATAACTCGACAAAATGTAGGGAACAGCAATTTTTTTTTCTCGATTTTATATTTGTTCCCATAGTCAAAGTTGTTCATAATGACGAGTACAATGACCCCTTAAGAGGATACCCATGAATTAAATTTCAGCCTGTATAACGAACAAGGTATCGTTGCAATTAAAATGCCCAGGCATGCCGTGCAGGATGAGCACTTTAAGACTGGATTATAATCAAACCAACACTTTACTCTTTTATAATTCATGCTCTAGTCATAGTTTGACAATTCATGATTTTAAGCGAAATCATGCATGTCAAGTTTTTTTTTGACAAATCTAACAATGATTCAGTTCCTACGCCACTTTAAAATTCAGAAGCTTATCAAGTAATTAAACTGAACTATAATTTGTGCCTTGGCAGCAGTGAGAGTGAAAGGATTGAAATAAAATGTTGGGTACTAGTGAAATATATATTTTTAGTTTGTGTTCATTTAACATTATGCAGGATTAAAGATTTATTTAGATTGATATTTAAATCTTATCTGTATAATAAAAGATGTATAGTAAGTGCTTTTTGTATGAAACTATCGGCTGTAATCTCAGTGTGAAAAAATAAACAGTTAGTTAAAATCTACTTGAGAACAATTTTAAGGATTTGCTGTTGTAGAAAAAAAAAACAATATAAGTAACTTAATTTATTTTTAATAGACTTTTTCAAAACATTAAAGATTCATCCAGAAATTAACATATTATAACAAAAAATTACACAGAAATTATCATCAAAATGCAAAATATTATAAGTGAAAAGATTCTTACTCATAATATCATTTATAAACTGTATTTATCTACACTTATATCGTAAAGTTCAAAATATGAAATCAACACAACAATAACAAACAGACAACACAACAACAACAGGCAAAAAGCCTGTCAGTAAATAAGATTAGGAGAATATTGCTCGTGCAGTTCTAATGAAATTGAAAAGTTTTAAGATTAGTACAATTTAAGAATCTTAATAATTTTTATAATTTGCAATAATTACATTACACTACAGACTAGGTTTATCAAGCAAATGAGATCAATTATTTATGAGGTGGACGGATATGATGACACTACTGAATATGTAAAATAACAAACTAACGAGATCGGGGCTTATGACAACATTGATTGTAAATAAAACAACAAATCCACCAATAAAGGCAACATGACACTAAATTGACATCAATAATTTTACAAGAAGACTTCAAAATCGTTGGCAATATTTTAAACTATGATTACGGTCTACAGTCTACCCTGTGACATTAATCAACGAAGTAATATAATACAAATTGGAATAATAAAAATAAACCTAATAAAAATAGCTATACAGGGTTATTTGCAAGCCGCCGGAGTCGCGGGTTGTTCGAAAGAGATACCATGGCCCTGGCACAGGCAACTGAAGGAACACGGGTGGGTTTTAGTCAGTAAAAGTTTGACACGACCTTCCGCTCCGCCCAGAGCGGGAGAAGTCATTTGATGATAAAACACTAATAAGCTCGTAGGACTATAATACTAACATCATAAATAACAACTTTTGTTGTATGACTTTTAATAATTCATAAAAAAATAATTTCATAATACAATTAAAAATATTTATTTTGATCGCTCTAAATTTGAACAACTCTACGCGGTACCAAAATATGTAAGTAGTTAAATAAACAAACAGTGCGTTGCGAATGCAGGGTCGCAGCGGTACTTACTACAAAATACAGATCTAAAAAGTGTTATTACAAATATTACAACAAAAACTTGAAAGTTTACTTTTGGTATTCTAAAAAGTCATAGATCAAAAGTGGTTGTACTAATATAGTCCTACCAGGTGTTAGAAAAATAACCCTGTATAATGTAATTATACAGTATGTTAATTAACGAAAGGCGTTCCCGTTAACCCGCAATAGTATGCGTCCACATGCTACCAAAATATGACCATTCGAAAATTCACGAAAAAAAATCTGCTGTTCATTACATTTATGTTCGCATACCTAGCTTAACAAAATGTAGGGAGCAGCTGATTTTTTTTCGCGAATTTTTAAATGGTAATATTAATTGTAGCATGTTTGGACTATTGCGGGTTAACGGGAACGCCTTTCGTTAATTAACATAGTGCATGTTAAAAATTATATTAACTTAATATTTCGTCGCTGCTCCTCCCGCATCTATCACAGCATCGCAACGGCTACGCATGGACCCAGCCAGGACTTCGCACAAATTCGAACCTCTGAATGTGTCCCAAACTTGTTCGCAATGTGTGACAAGTGCTTCCTTCGTTCTTTCTGCTCTACTATCCCATCTCTGGACCATTAAACCCCACAAATTTTCAATGGGGTTTAAGTCTGGCGATCGGGAGGGCCATGGCACTGTTTTAATTTGTGGTTGCCCTCGCAACCACTCTTGAACAACCCGCGCACGGTGTATCGGGCAATTGTCCTGGAAAAAATAAAATTCTGGCACGTCCAGTTGTGGATACACCGTGCGCACTGTGGGTACCATGATGGTTTGTAGCACCTCTAAATACGTTTGGCCGTTTGCCCTCCCTGGTATAAAAGCGAGCTCGCCTGGTCCAGCAGCACTCATCCAGCCCCACATGTTCACTACAATTCTTCCCGATTCTGCATTTGGGTTCACATTTCGAGGTTCGTATCTTGTGTTATCTACACGCCATAAATTCCGACGACCTTGTTGGCTCGACCTAAAGCACTTTTCATCAGAAAATATGGCGTAAGACAAATCGATGTCCCTGTAGTCACGAGCGAATCGCACGCGAGCAGCTTTCTGCTCCTGCGTCAAAATAATTTTTTTTGCGGGACGTCTGTGATGGACTCCAGCTCGATGCAACTCGTTTCTAATAGTTTGCATCGAATCTTCGTATTCTTGTGCGAAACTGCGAGTGGGTGTGAACGGGTTCTCTTCATACGTGGCTATCATATTATTTAACTCGTTTTCGTTTATAGCCCGGGGTCGAGGTGCACGAACGCGTTCTGTAATTTCTCCTTCTTCATATCTTCGCACCCAGCAGCGCACCGTTGTTCTCTAACGAAAAAAAAAAAAAAAAACAATCAGCATCGATTTTTTACATAATATAGGAACTAAGTATAATAATACGAGTACACTACAAAAGTCTTATTCAAAGGGCACAACTAGTACACTATAAATAAAAATTATAAGTATTGAAATACTTAAGGTGTGCATTTTGGTTGACTTCATGATAGATAAACTCTTAACTTTTCTATAACTAATTTAAGTAGTTATAACATTCATAACTATATTTTAAAATACAAGTTGTAAATGCAATAACTGAAAATCTCTTAAGGGGTCCATTACTCATCATTATAAACAACTTTTACTATGAGAACCAAACCTGAAATCGCGATAAAAAAGCAGCTGGTCCATACATTTTGACGAGTTACGCGAACATAAATGTAGGGAACAGCTGTTTTTTTTTCGCGATTTTAGGTTTGGTCCCGTAGTAAAAGTTGTTCATAATGATTAGTACAATGACCCCTTAAGAGGTTTTCAGATATTGCAATTTACACCTCGTATACCTATGAGTAAGAAAAATGGCATAGCGTAAATTCCAACATTGTATGAAACTGTCCCAAGCAAATTTGTGCTTTACCTCTACTATTTAAAAGTGTTTATCCCGTGCGGGCTGGCAACGTGGCATTTCTAAAGGTTTTTTCGTGGTTAAATACCAACGATCTAGTGCTTGGCCGAAAAAATAGTAAGTACTTGCTATTTTATCGGCCAGCCAAGCACTAAATCGTTAGTATTTAAAACTATGTGTGCAATTTTTTTAAAGTTTTTTTGGTAAGTATTTACGAGCACTACTAACAAAAATTTACATTATTGTCAATTACTTTCCATCTGCAGTATTATGATAAAATAAATGTTAAAAATAATTATAAAAAACAATTATCTTGTGCTTGGGCGAAAAAAAATTGTAGTTTGAAATATAATGATCAAGCCTCTAGAAATGCGACGAATGCGCTCTGGTTTTTCTAATTAAAATGCGGCAACGACGCTGTGAGATAAGGCACCATTGTTTAGGTTGTTTTGGTTTAGGATTTATTATCGGGTCATAAAAGGCTCCAACAACGTCTTTGAAAGCAAAAATAAATAAAAAGAACAATCTTATTTGAATGCATTACTATAAGTAGGTAATCTCTTATGAGACTTTTAAAAAGAATCCATCTGAAAGTTATAATAATTTTATTATTTTTATATATAAATCTGCCTAGCCTTTTCCCAACTATGTTGGGGTCGGCTTCCAGTCTAACCGGATGCAGCTGAATACCAATATTTTTCATGGAATTTGTTTTTAAATTGCAATATAAGGAAAAATGCAAACTATGAAATAATAATATTACTATCACTTTATTTATTTCTATATCTCTCCCTCTATCTGAATACAAAAACATAAATTACTTGCATGTTCAACTCCACTGCTATTTGGGATATATTTAACCCTTGTCTATGCAAAACAATAATTTGATTCCTTTCTTCCTGAATCAGGTTTCGGGTCGTCATGGTTGCACCACGTTAGTCACAGCCCACACACAATACACACACAGTCCAGGATACAAGCTAGGGTCAAGAAGAGGCTTTCGATCACAGTCCGGTATACAAGCAGAGGTCACAGTTAGGCAGGCAATCAGTCCGATAGAAATAAACAGGTCGTAAAATGAAATGGCGATAGGAATTTAAGGGAAGCGTCAACAATTAGCGAGAGCAAATTGACACTGCCGCGCTCTAGCTAATGTTTGTTATTTTATGTTACTCGCTCATTACTTACACAAATGCATATTGTCTCTAATTGGGGGAAACTAGGAAGGGGTGTGGTTTTTCACTAGCTGCGCTCTCGCAGGAATATTTTCTTAAGTGAGCATGCTTAACTTGGGCCGATAGTACGTCGCGCGTGCCCGAGAGATAAATATTGAGAGAATTAAATTAAATGTAAGACTCGGTATTTTAGGAACAATCTTTTAAACAAATAATGTAAAGCAAATTATACGAATTTGATTTCTACTTGTTAAGTAATAGGCATATTAACGTAAGGAGCATATAATAAATATAGTTTTGTGTCATAATAATGTAAGGGAATAACTCTTAAAAAACTCATATCATGAATTAAGTAAGGAACATGTTAGTTAAATTGACTGAATGAGGTTTAAGGTAAAGGTGTAAATTGTTTAATACAATGACTTACTTTATTTTTCTAAGAATAAAAAATGTTAGTGTCCGTTAAATCATTTTTTTTGTCATAAATCGTTTTACGCAGTCCAAAAATTTGTACTGTAAGGGACATTTTTTCAACGATAGAGAAATTTTAATGATACCAATCGATAGAGCTGGAAATTCTGAATCCAATGATATACCTATATGTATAACTCATTTTCGCCAAAATGTCCCTTACGTTAATTGATACTTCTGGTATCGATATTTTGATTAAGACCAATGGTTTCAGTACTTTAAGACCAATGGGGTCAGTACTTTAAGGCCAATGAGGTCAAATACACTGATAAGGATCAATAGGGTCAAATCTAATGATAAGGACCAATGGGGTCAAATTTACTGATAAGGACCAATGGGGTCAAATCTACTGATAAGGATCAATGGGGTCAAATCTAATGATAAGGACCAATGGGGTCAAATCTAATGAGAAGGACCAATGGGGTCAAATCTAATGATAAAGACCAATGGGGTCAAATCTAATGATAAGGACCAATGAGGTCAAATCTATTGATTAATTGTTATATTGTTAATTTGTACATAATGTTAGTGTGCTGAATTGTTTTCATCATAATATTGTTTGCTTGATTTGTAGTTAAGTACGGGGACGTACTTACGGTTTGCTTGGATGGCCGACTGTAAGCACGTGCTATTTTATGCCTCATACTATGTTGATTGTATATTACATTGTTCATTGTTAAATAATTATAGATTAATAATAACCTAAAATCGTAATTTAGCAGCAAAAGAATATTAAAATAATGTTAACTGTCAAACTCGCAAAGTCGCAATCAAACTCAAACTCAAACTCAAAGCATTTATTTCAAATAAACCAATTACAGGCACTTTTGAATTGTCAAGGGTTCGGTCAGTCAGTCAGAAAGATGAAGCTAGTTGCCCATTCCAAAGCGTAGTAGGTACCTATGGAGAAGAACGGGCAAGAAACTCCAAGGACACTCTTTTAAATCAACGTATTATGGTTACAAAATATTGTTTACATCATTCATTTTGAAATTATACATGTGAGAACGATGCAAAACGTAAAAGCGTCCGTAATAAAAAGATTACAACAAAAACAAAAGCAATTCAAAAACTAAAGTTAAAATAAGCCGTGGCAGCTAAGAGATGACCAGTCTCTACTGACGGCGCCCGTTCACGAACATGACGCGTGGATCAGCACCATTCAGCTCAACCATTTTGAAGGGAGCTAAATGATCCAACACACGCGCCACCATCAGCGAGACATTAGAGTGAGCACGACATACTCCCAGCCACCAGGGCACATTCAAGTCAATGAAAGACGTATCCAGTAAATGGCAGCTTTATAGTGCATAGTACTCACATAACAATGTGCTGTGCAGCTATACAATACTAAGAGATTGAATTTATACAATGCAAAGAGAGTTTTTAAAATCTTCAGCAGCTCCAACACTATTTTCAATACCTGATCAATTAGTTTTTGCACCCTTGTGGAGCAGGACCAGCGTTGAGCCAAGCATTTTTATCAGCAATGTAATCCCCCAATTTATAATATGATTGGCTACATAGTGTGCGTTTTATACTAGATTTAAATTTTGTTTCATTCAGTTGAAGTATCATGTAATCATGTAGTAATCATGGCGGCATCTCCCACATTTATTGTATAAAAGAGCGTGCCGCCATCATTGCGAGCTTTTCCCCCCCCGACCCTTGCTCGACGAAGCGCCAGCCCGCGCCGCAGCTGAGCCTGTAGTTTTAAATTCCCCGATTAATAATAATAATACTGATCAGATCCAGCCTGTCCCACCTTGCTGTCCTCCCCCCAGCGACGCCCTAAGCCGAGGTCCGTACCCCACAGGGGGTGCCCATAGCGTGCAGTCGCTTAGTATTATAAGTAATTCGCCCCTGGCTGGAGGCTTTGAGTTCGCTTAAGGCAGCCACAGGAAAGTCCGGTTAAGGAGTCACGACCTCTCAAAAAACATTTTGAGCTCAGTTTGTGTGCGACGTTCGTGAAGTTATCATTTCCTGCTATCGAGTAAGTTGAATATTGTAATATTTATTTTTGAATAAAATTTAATTGTTTAAATTTATACTGGTACAATATTGAATATGTTATTATAAGATTATGAGTGCAATATTATGACTTTTTATAATAATTAAACCAAAGTATACATGAACTCCCTCTCACCTAGAGGACGCCAGTGTCCCAGCAGTGGGAACATTATAGGCTGATTATGTATACATGAACTAGCCTTTTATTTTACACATGGAATTATCGAATCAAATTTCGTTACTGATAAATCAATATTTATCTCTTTTAGCACAAAACACATAATTCACTAAATTATGCATGAAGAAAATGCACTTAACCACTCTATACACATATCGTCTTCTGACGCTCGGGGAATACGACCGTTTCCGAACAGTGACGAAGATTTCTATGCGCATTATCACTTTGGGAGACCCGTACACGCTTTTTTAATTAACCACTTATTTGTAGATATCATGTTCTATAGCGTGGGAACACAATAGAACAATAGTGTAGTCTGTTCATGCTACACTTGAAGTATGTTCAGTATAGTCTGTTTATTCGGTTCATTCTCCAGAATGAACAGAATGTTCTTTCTGGTGAACATTCTGTTCACCAGAATATTCTGGTGAATATTCTGATGAATGTTCACCAGAACATTCTCGAGAATGTTCTGGCGATCGAACATTCTCGATCACCAGAATGTTCGAGAGCTGCGGACCTTTTATAGGAATTTAGCTAAATGTAACTATGATTTAATCACTTTAACGGAGACCTGGCTCACTGATGGGATTATGGATAGTGAACTTTTTGACTATAGGTACCTAGTGTAGCGGCGCGACCGCAACTACACGGCCACAGCGCAGTTTCGTGGTGGCGGCGTGTCGGTGGCGGTCCGCCGTGAACTTGCTGTAGTTGAGAATGTTGACTGGCAATCTAGCGCGGAAGACATTTGGATTTCGATTAAATTAAAAACAACCAGCTGTGATAAACGTACCTATCGGCTTCACATATGTACTCTGTATCTGTGTGAACAGAATTTAGGGAATAGCTTTGCTAGTCAGTTTCATGCTTATTTAGACAATCTTTCGGACTTAACAAGTAACCACCCCAGAGATAACTTTATTATTCTCGGAGACTTTAATATGCGCTCCATAACTATTCATATTATGAAATTAGACCTATCGCGCCTCAAACCGCTGCTTACCTACTCATTTTGTTGACACCATTGATTTTTGTAGTTTACAGCAATTTAATCTTTTTAATTAATTTGGCTTCAGGTGCTCCCATCATCTACCATAGGCACTATCATGGATGACTCATCGTTTCGGCTCGCTACGTGTCTCCGTTTGGGCGCACCTTGTGTTGCTCCGCATCGCTGTCACTGCGGTGACGCCGTCGACAGTCTTGGACATCATGGCCTGTCCTCCTGCAGAAGCGCAGGCCGCACAGCACGGCACGGCAGCATCAACGATATTATTCGTCGAGCCCTTGTCACCGCCGGCGAACCAGCGGTATTAGAACCAAATGGATTGGTACGTGACGATGGGAAGAGACCAGATGGTATGACGTTGTTGCCTTGGAAGGTGGGTAGGCCTCTGGTGTGGGACGCAACCTGTGTCGACACCCTTGCGCCATCTCATGTTCCAAGCACGGCTGGCTGTGCTGGCGCCGCTGTTGCAGCTGCTGAGACCCTCAAGCGGCGAAAATACTGTAACCTTATTGGAAACTACAATTTTGAGCCGTTTGGGGTCGAAACGCTTCGATCGAGACCCGATTGCGCGTCTCCTTTTTAAGGAAATTTCTCGCCGATTGATCGACACTTCACGTGACCAGAGGGCTGGCTCGTTCTTTGGCTAAAGAATTAGCATTGCCATTCAACGTGGCAATGCTGCCAGTCTTCTGGGCATGTTTCCGGATGACAGCGATGCGGACGAATACTTTGACGCCTAAGTGTCCTTTTGTTTTTGTATTCATTTGTATTTATAGTTAGTAATTTAATTTACTACCTACTTAGTGTAAATAGTTAGCAATAGATCGGTCAGCTTAGCAGAAGTTCAGTAAATTCGTACCAAAGTCACTTGGTAGGTTGAATTGGGGAATAATAAAAACAGAAAAAAAGCCTGGCTTGATATAACTTCTCCCGCTCCGGGCGGAGCGGGAGAGTGTGTCAGACTCTTACTGACTAAAACCCACCCGTATTCCTTCAGTTGCCTGTGTTGCCAGGGGCCTCGGTAACCCCTTTGGTACCTTCCCGCGACCCCGGCAGGCGTCGGCCCTAGTGGACCCCTACGCTTGTGCTGACGACATCTCTTTGAGGCGCGCGTGGAATACAATGCGCTGTCGACCCGGGTCTGGTCCTTACCGGACGGTGAGCTACCCATTGCTCACCGTCCGCAAGCCCGTGCCTACGGTGGCCGGAAATCCGCCCGGGATTCCCGACGCCCAGGGCGTCTCCTGCGGCGGCTAGGGGCGAGAGGGCGCGAAATTTGCCTTTCCCTCAACCGTCCCGCCTCCCCCTTTGCGAGCATTATTGCTTCGCAGAAGGAGGTGATGGCTGCCTATGCCCTCTCGCTCCGTACCATGGCCTGAACCAGGGTCGGATGCGAGAGATCTCTGCCACCGATCGCCTCCACGAGGACACGTCGGTGCTCTGCCCAAGCCGGGCAGACTTCCACCGTATGCTCCACCGTGTCCTCCGGGCGATCCACACAGTGGTGACACCCGTGAGTTTCCTCACGCCTTATCCGACACAGGAACCTCCCGAAGCTACCGTGTCCGGTGAGGACCTGCGTCAGGCGGAAGCTGATGACGCCGTGGCGCCTCTCTAGCCACTCCTCAAAGAGGGGACTTATCGCCGCAATCGTGGCGTGCCCAGCACTGGGTTGCGACAACCGTACTCTTCATGTCGCCATGAGATCCCGCCGGAGCTCCGTCCGCTGTGCCGCGACTTCTCGCCACTCCCATACGTGCGCGAGGACTTTTGCCTCCAGATCCCATAGCGGCAATTCGGCAAGGAGGCTCGCTGCCTCACAGGAGACCGTGCGGTTTCCCCGGACCATCCGGATGGCCATGACCCTTTGGGCCGCGCTCAACGCCATGGACCGCACGACCCCCGCGTAGAACCTCCGGCAGGAGGCGTTTGAATGAATAATTCTACAATGCAGGTACTTAAGTTAATAGTTATACTTAGTGTTATGCTTATTGGATAATTATTCAATTTGAAAACTTTTACAATACTTCTGTAATAATAGCTGTAAGCCACCCAAACACTATAAAAATAAAAAGGAAATGAAAACAGGCATTATAATGTAATGGGTGATTCATTCGGAGTTACTTTTTCCAAAACTAAAAAAAATATGAATAAAACAAATTTATAGGGTAATCTTTATATAATACAAAAGAACCATTCCTTACATTTACTTTTTAAAGATTATTTATTTCAAATGTTGTCCGTAACTGTGATTAAGGTGGTCCATTCTGGAGTTCCAGTTTTCGATGACCCGACCGAGCATTTCCAGTGGTATTTGGCGAATAACGCGAGTAATGTTGGCTTCCAGTTGATCAATCGTACGCGGCTTATCCATATAAACTTTGGACTTTACATAACCCCACAGAAAAAAGTCTAAGGGTGTGATATCACAGGATCTAGGCGGCCAACTGACTGGTCCGAAACGCGAAATTCTGGCCGGCTTCGTTTTTGAAGAAATATGGACCGATGATTCCACCACCCCATAAACAACACCAAACTGTTGTTTTATCTGGATGTAATGGTAGCTCTTGAATCTCTTCAGGTTGCTCTTCAGACCAAATATGGCAATTTTGTTTGTTAACATATCCGTTGAGCCAAAAATGTGCCTCATCGCTAAACAAAATTTTCGTTGAAAACAGTGGATTTTCTGCAAGCTTTTCAAGAGCCCAAAGACTAAATCGGTGGCGATTAGGTAGGTCAGTCTGCTTCAATTGTTGCGCCAGTTGAATTTTGTATGCTTTGAAACCAAGATCTTTGCGTAAAATACGCCAAGTTGTGGTATACGACAAGCCAAGCTGTTGCGAGCGGCGCCGAATCGATTCTTCGCGATCATTGCGTACACTCTCAGCTACCGCCGTAATGTTTTCTTCAGTGCGAGCTGGATATGGTCTATTTGGTCGTGTATTGTCTAATAATGAAAATTCCCTTTCAAACTTTTCGATGGTATAGCGAATAGTGCGTTCGGTAGGGCGATTATGTGGACCATATGTTGCTCTAAGTGCACGAAACACATTCCTCGTAGAACGCTGATTTTCGTAATAAAGTTGAATAATTTGTAGGCGTTGTGCCGTGCTTAGTCTTTCCATGATGAAATGTCAAACTATAGTGAATGAAATTATTAGGTTAGGTTGTCATGACTGACGCTTTATCTGTCAAAAAATGCATAGACAAAAAAGTAACTCCAAATGAATAACCCGTTATAAAATTAGCAGCAGCTCTTTAATCATTCAATAAAACCATAAAGGGTTATTGTTTCCAAAAATAATCCCGTTCATCACTAAACTCGTGTGTCCAAGTAATTATTTCTCGAATAGGGCAGCGCCGCGGGTGCTCGTGTAATTTAAACTCTATCAATGTTGCATCACCGGCTCCTAGTCTATGGTTACACAACTTTCACACTTCACATGGAGCTGAGAAACGTTCAGAGTATTATTATACGTGTCAAAGTGTTTACAACCAAGTTTTTGGCATTTTAAGAAATGCTAAAACCTTGGTTGTAAACACTTTACACTGCACTGCAGTTGCTGCTTTGCACTGCAGTTGTAAGCAACTTTTAGTTCTCTTGCAACGCGATACTCTATCTAGACATTTAAATAAATCAAAGACTCGAGGATCGATCTTACAACCACAGGTTTGTGAAGCAGTCGTGGATCCGCCACACTTTGTTCAAAGTTGACTAAAATAGGCGTTCTTATTACATATCATGATCGACTGCTTAGCTCCAAATGGCAAAGCGTTACGATAATCATTTAATAGGTTATATCTGTAATTATCTGCAATATGGCTCCACCTTTTGGTTCGTCTTTTTACAATCTGCGGTAAACTATTGAAGAAAAAGAACATAATGTAATATTGCTCACCCCCATAGCAAATAGCGTGATCATTTATAACCTACAGACTGACCAGACTTATAGGGAATATCTATGCAAAATTTGAACAAAATCTACCTGGGTGGCACCTATGCGTGATGCTGGAGCATACATTCAGACAAACAGACAACAATTCTAAAAAATATATTTTCGTCATAAGAATCGTTCCCAAAGCTCGTAGCACTGTCGGGGTCGCGTGGAAGTTCAAAAGGGTTACCGAGGCCCCTGGCAACACAGGTAACGGAAGGAATACGGGTGGGTTTTAGTCAGTAAGAGTCTGACACACCCTCCCGCTCCGCCCAGAGCGGGAGAAGTTATTTGATAATTTCCTACCCAAAAAAGAGTTCGTAGCAATACCTATTATTTGTTTTCAAAAATATTCAATATACAGTTTTCAAACCGCTACGATTTTATTATATGTTACTACTGTCTTATTAACATAAATAGACGGCAATCCTTTCCAACAATCCGCATGAAAACATTTCTATTTGTCCAGTACCCACACATTCCTCACCAATAAACGTACAAAATTTACAGACAATCAATTTGACCTATCTCTTGTATATTGCCTGCGGGTATTTTGTGAAGTAAATAGTTCTTGTTTACAACCTTTTTTCGCGTCAATTGGTATTGGTATTATTATCAATATATTCGGTGCTACCATTAAGGTGGATCTACAATGGCGAAATTCAAATTATTGTGAGGTGGCGAGTCACCTTGCCGGATTGTCGCCATGGTATCTGGAGGCAAAAGTCCTCGCGCAAGTATGGGAGTGGTGCGAGGAGGCGAAAAGCCTCCGCGCCGGGGCGTAACTCCGCTGCCGCGAGAAATCGAGGCACAGCGGACAGGGCTCCGGCGTGATCTCATGGCGACATGGAGCATGCGATTGTCGCAACCCAGTGCTGGGCACGCCACAATTGCGGCAATAAGTCCCCTATTTGTGTAAAGTAGATATAAAGAGATGTAGACGACGCGGCGACGTGTGTAAGAGTAGAATAGAAAATAGAATAAATAAAATCGAAACAATACACAAAACAAATAATATGGGAATATACTAATATACTTACATACTCGTACATACTTCTAAAGTATATATCACTAGAATATTAAAAATTAAAATATAATTTAAAATAATAAATACATACACGCGACCATGACGAAGTGGAAAGAAAGTGTTCTTTCACTCTTCTTTTAAATACTGCAACAGTTTGGCAGTCTCAAATGTGGAAGTGAATTGTGGAATGAGTCTATTCAGTATATAAATCCAGGCAAACAGACAAGCAAACAAAACTTCCGTTTTCTGAGAAGAAAGTTGATACCAACATTGTAAAGGACAAAAAAAAACGCTTTAAAAGATAGACAATATGCTTCGTTATTCTAACGATAGACACCTGGGATCGGAAGAGCGCGCTCCCCCTAGCCTAAGTGTTTTAGAAATAAATAAATAATAATGATAATTTCTGTGTGTGTGTTTTTAACCTTTAAAAGTATGATCGCGTTTCAAATTTTCGCAAGATATTCAAGTGGCTCCCTATTCGACTTCGCAGGAACTCGGATATTATGTCTGCTATTTAACTTACTTCACAATCCTAAAACGCCATCCTATTTGCGGGAACGTTTTTCCTACGCCCGTCCTTCAGATGCGCATTGTAGGTCGCATCTCAGAAACCTTCTTAAGTCAAAACATCTCCCCACTCCACTGACTTCTACTCGTACCCCTTCACTGTGCACGCGGTGCGGTTGTGGAATTCACCTCCGCCGGACATTAGGGACTGCCAAACAGTAGCATAGTATTTAAAAGAAGAGTGAAATAACACTATCTTTCCACACAGTCATATTTGCGTATGTATTTATTATTTGAAATTACTCTGTATTCTTTTTAATATTCTAGTGATATTTATTTAAGAAGAATGTTTGTATGTTAGTATACCTATTTCCATATTATAAGTTTTGTAAATTGTTTCGATTTTATGTATTTTATTTTCTTTTCTACCTTTACACACGGTGTTTACATCTCTTTATCTACTTTGCTATCGCAAGTATGCTGGAAGAGATTTCTTTAAAAATAAGCATCACCTTGTACGTATTTTTCTGTTTTTCTATTTTCTTCTTTTCTGTTTATATAATAACACTTAATGTAAAAATGTAATTAACATTAAATGGTTAAATAAATAAAAATAGTAAATAAATAAAATAATGTCGACAGATTTTGGGGAGAACTGAACCTGTAGGTTGAATATTTTAATGAGCAGCAAGGAAGTATGTCAAATATCCTGCGTAATTTCTTTATGTGATAGGTACAAAAATAATCATTTTTATTAACCTATTGACCACCACGACAAAAAACCAAAAACGTGCCCTCAGCGCCAAGCTACGAATTACTCTTTAAAATCTGTCATGTATGTAGTCGTGACCGTGGCGTGCTGGGCACATTTTGGTCTGTCATCTATACATGTTTGTGGCGGTCAAAGGGTTAAAAACAGAAATGCAAAATAATCTGATAAAGGTAAAACAATGCTATTAAGTTATATTTTATTCCTGTTTGATTTTTTTTTATTCCCAACAATATTATTTTGTTTACAATAGAGATTGAATTACTTAATATTTTAAAGGAGTTGGTGGAATTAACTGTGGTTAAAAATAGCACAATCCTACTTATAAACCAAAGCCTTACTAATTTATATGTCTAGCTAGATAGAGTGTCACGCAAAATAACTAAAAAAAACAGGCCAACTTTGTCATGCTGGTGTGCATGACAGCTACGTCTTACACTCACGCCTCGTCATTGTGCTGTCAATGTGTTATTCTAGTGTGCATGCATTTTGCGGCCAACAGTTGGACGCAATTTTTTTTCGACGAGTTTACAGCTTTGACGGTCTATCTAGACATTTTTATGTCTTTGTACTTAGCGTACCCTACATGCAACCTTGGAATCTAGAATTAAATTAAAACATAAATTCCATCTTACCTACTTATGCTAATATTATTCCGTTCTATTCTAGAAACGTAAGAACGTTAAATTAAAACATACATACCGCATGTTTTAAATGCAATCTTGCTACGGAAATATGAGTGTTTCACAGGGAAATGTTGTGTGATATTCTGCCAACAAGGTGTACTGCCACAAATTAGGTCTTTGGTTAAAGGTAACCAGTGGGGTAATTGCGTCATACATAATAAATGACAATTGATCGCAATATCTTTCATTTTGACAGTTCAATCACGTCCATTGCGTTATTTACTTTGTTGAGCAGACGAATTTGTAAACCTATGAAGCAATGGATTAGGAATTTCACTCAAATTCTTTGGATTGTGATTTAAAGTGTATTACGCAATTAGGTTGCTGGTTGTCGTTGATCTGTTTAGTATAATATCAGCTAATAATGTTCCCACGGCTGGGACATAAGCCTCCTCTTGGTGAGAGGGAGTGGGCCGTAATCCACCACGCGGGCCCAGTGCGTGTTGATAGATGTCACATGTCTTCAAATTTTTGGTTGTAGGACAAGCCGGTTTCCTCACGATATTCTTCACCGTTTGATGGCTGAAAATTTCACGTATCCACCTAGCCTTTTCATAAATATGTAGGAGGCAGTTTTAAATGCATTCTTGCTACGAAAATATGAGTGTTTCACAGAGATATGTTGTTGTCTGCTCACAAATATCTGGTTCTTTTGTTTAGAGGTAAAAAGATTATCATCATCTGCCTAGCTTTTCCCAACTATGTTGGGGTCGGCTTCTGGTCTCACGGAATGCAGCTGAACACCAGTGTTTTAGATGGAGCGACTGCTTATCGGACCTCCACAACCCAGTTAATTCTCCTTTTTTTTTACTTTTCGAAGTGAAACCTTCTTTAGGCACGTTGGGCACTTTTGGGATGGGGGAAAGCACACTGACCTCGCGTGACCGTCACCCTCAGATACATATATACAGATGTTTACAAGTTTGTGAAGCTAAGAAGTTTTCTCTTCTGCCATGCAGTCCTACGACCGACAGTTTTTTTTTAGACTTTCGGGCTTCTGACTACCCGTAACGACTGTCAAAGATCTACAAATGGTTGCCGGGACCAACGGCTTAACGTGCTTTCCGAGGCACGAAGAGGTCTCGGTATGTAATGGATGATCACCCATCCACGGACCGACATCTGCAAGCGTTGCTTAACCTTAACCTTCAGATTTAACCTTGCTTAACCTTCAGATCACCGCGTGGGGCTGTTATTATTTAGCCAAGAACGCCACGAGCACGAGGTAACGAGATCATGCTGTAATAATGTAGTTGTCTTTTTAAACTGAAGAAACGTAACGGTTAAAAATAAACAAGTTGTTGCTATTTACAACCGAGCGACTTGGTTCGGAGGGAGCCTGCAAAGTTTGTTGCTAGAATGAAACAGATGCAATACTTGCTTGTTTAATATTAACAAAGCTATATAGGACGTTTTAAATAAGTCTTGGTTATTTGTAGCCGTATAAACTTAGCTAAGCCAAATCGGTACTTTGCTAAAGCTTGATTTTTTCCGTGTAAATTGCTGGAAATTTCAATTATCCGCCTAGCCTTTTCTTAATTATATAGGAGTCAGTTTTATAGTAATAATGTATTACATTGGACACACAGCTGCCCGAATTTCAGGTTTCTCACTGTCCACCGACGACTGTCATGGAGGCTTAGATTTCACGGGTCAATTTTTTCAGAAAGTGGCATTGTGGATAACGTTCAGGGGGGCAACCACGACGTCCTAGAGCAGAATTATTTTAATATTACATCAGTGTGAGAATGAGATGAAGCTATACAGGAATAATAATGCTATAAGAGGTCGTGGTTGCCTCCCAGTTGGTAGTTTTCACGATGCTAAGTTTAGGCTCCGTTCATGGCATCGAGCAATGCGACGTGCATCAAGCATCATGCGTGCGTGTCTCCTGTTTCCGTCCGTCGCTCCGCAAATCGCGTCGCGGTGATTCGCCGCCGCGCCGCAAGCTATAAAAACACTCCCGTGTAGTTGCTGTCGTAAGACGCGTCAACTCGTCGAAAGGGCTTAGTCCGGGGCGGGCGTGATTGAAAATCGCTTCTTAAGGCGCTGACAAGACCCAATTGACCAAAATAGGCTTCGCTTAAGAAATAAAATTGCCAAATCTGTATAGTTTGTGGTAGCGGAAAAAATATATGTTAATTTTGAACATATTTCCCAAAACTTGGTTGTTACCAAAACACGTTATGAAAACAAAATCCCGATACAAACTAACGTTAAACTAACCTCTTACTTTGAGTTCTAATCCAAAATATCTGTATCAAATATCAACATACGTTACGTATTTAATTAATAACAAGAACGTCTTATTTGAATGCAGAACTTGGTTGTTTTTTTATTTTCGATTACTCAACTCAGTTTTGAGTAAATAGATAATAACCTCATATTTTGCAATAAATTACAGGCGTTGTGTCATCGCGCTTCTCTTTCTTTTCTATGGAATTAGACAGTGACCGCGGTTTAGGTGTTGTCAGCGTCTTAACCTTTTTGCCGCAACACACTATTGTTGTTAAAACATTATTTTCATTTCATTCTGTTATTTGTATTTTGTGTTTAACGAACGGTGTCCAAATTAGGTAACTTTATTCTTTCCTTAGCATTTTTACAACTGATGACGTTGTCTCGTGTCTGTTTACAGAACTGTCACCCATTTGCCACACAAATTAATCGAGCTGGCTGTTATTTAGCCACTAGCTGTCCAACTGATCTATTCAGTAGAATTCTCACCGTGATAACTTAGGTGAAGTGAGCTTGAAGTGAGCTGTCAATGTTGCCAGGCGGAATGACAGCTCACTTCACGCTCACTTCACGCTCACTTCACCTACGTTTTCACGGAGAGACTTTTTTTTTTTGGTCTGTTGGTCGCAAGCGCTTCTGCTGAGCATGAGGTACTGGGTTCGATTCCCGGGTCGGGCATAATGTTATTGGGTTTTTCCACCTGGAATTCCTCAGTAGCAGCCCGGAGTCTGAATTTGTGACCAGTTGATGGCAATAGGCTCGCTATATTACACGGGACTTAACTTTTGTTTTAATTTATTTTTCACCCTCGGTCCGTGGGGTCCCAGTGCGCATAAGTTATTTGCGGAAATCGCGAAACGTCTAGTTGATGTAACTGGTGACCGAAAAGCTGGCGGCTTTCTCGCGCAACGCATCAGCATTGCAATTCAGCGAGGAAATGCCGCCAGCATCCTCGGTACAATGCCCCGAGGGCCTTTTTTAAGCTTAACTTAGTTTTAATTTAATTTAGTTAATGTTAATAATCATCTTGTAGGTAATTTGGTTATATAAATAAACAATAGGTTAAGGCAATACTAACACATTATGGATCCTGTAATCTGAAATAAAGAGTTACCTAGTTATTATTATTATTATCTTTTATTTCATTATTTACACATTTTAATTTTATTTTTAAATATTAGAATATAAAAAATATATAAAAACATTTAAAAATATAAAAAAAAATGGTAGCCCACCGGTATCGGGAACAGGGCCCAAGCTACCGGCGGTCAGGGCTCCAGAGAGAGGAACCTCCTGACAATGCGAGCTGTGTCCAGAAGTACCGCTTTCTGAATCAAGCCCTTAATCCAGCCGTCCAACGTGAGCCTCTTTAGGTGTTGGTCGAGGCTCTTGGCAATTAAGCCATTGGCTGATACGACTATCGGCACAATGATTGCTGAATCCACATCCCACATGTCGACAACCTCGCGAGCCAAGTCAAGATACTTGATCTGTTTATCTTTCTCGGCTTTCACGAGATTCCCGTCATGAGGGACTGTTATGTCAAGAATCATTGCGCGCCGCTCTGTTCGATCCACCACCACTATATCAGGCTTATTGGCAACAATAGTCCTGTCAGTGATGATGGATCGGTCCCAGTACAATGTGATATTTCCATTGTCGAGAACTGGGTCGGGCACATACCTGTAGTACGGCACTTCAGATTCTACAAGGCTGTATTTCAGAGCAAGTTGCTGATGGATAATCCTGGCTACAAGGTTGTGTCTATGCAAATACTCTTCGTTAGCTAGACGAGAACACCCGGAGATAATGTGTCGGATTGATTCTCCCGGACGGTGGCATGCCCGACACACGTCAACCATGCCGTCCTTCACAATAAATCTCCGGTAATTCTTCGTCATGATAACTTCGTCCATAATTGCACAGACAAAACCTTCGGTTTTCCCAAAGAGGTCACCAAAACGTAGCCAGGCTACGGACGCTTGGAAATCTACATCGGGTTCATGTAGGGCCCGGAAAAAGCGTCCGTGAAGCTCCTTACTCTGCCATACCTCCCTGCGATCGTTAGTGTCAAGCACTACAAGCTTGCGCCAGTTCTCTTTAGCCAAGGAGAGTGGGGTGAGGCCCTTGTCCACCGCGACCACATCTCGATGCATCCCCACGTCGGCTTCTAGGAAATATTCCCTGAGACTGCATACCTCGCGATTGTGGAGGGTCTTAGCGTTTAAAAAGCCTCGACCTCCACACTTTCGCGGGATATACAGTCTCATTACCGACGACCGTGGGTGATGCATTCGATATGCAGTCAGCAGCGTACGGACCCTCCTATCCAGGGCGTCGAGTTCAGT
The DNA here is from genome assembly GCA_905333075.3 of Atethmia centrago. Classification (NCBI taxonomy): domain Eukaryota; kingdom Metazoa; phylum Arthropoda; class Insecta; order Lepidoptera; family Noctuidae; genus Atethmia; species Atethmia centrago. Next base: position 8,624,700 of record HG995392.1, on the reverse strand, counting down.
CTGAGTCCATTTGAGTATGCCGAAAGAGTACATCAAAACGGGCATGACCCAACCGTTGAAGGCGCGCACTTTGTTTCCGCCTGATAGAAGACTATTAAATACTTTCTTCAGGCGGCCAAAAAAGCGCTCCTTCAACGATTGCTTCATGTCAGTAACATTGATGCCCAACGCTTCCGACATACCCAAATACTTGTAGGTTTCGGATGCGGACAGGGTTCTAAGGTTTATGGAATCCGAGAGTTGGGTTCCCACGGATTCCACAATCTTCCCTCGCTTTACATGCATGACCGCACATTTATCCACTCCAAATTCCATCCTGATGGCGCTACTGAAACTTTCAGTTATTTTCAGTAGCTCCATCAGTTGCAAATTATTGGAGGCAAAGAGTTTTAGGTCATCCATGTAGAGGAGGTGAGATATAACCTGACCACCTCTCCTCATACGATAGCCTAGACCTGAATCTTCCAGCAGTGTGCTTAGAGGATTCAAGGCTAAGCAGAACCAAAGCGGACTCAAACTATCGCCCTGAAATATGCCCCGCTCAATCCTTATCGGTTCGCTATTCCTCTGGATATTTCGACGTCCTGGATAGCGAAGGACCGTCCTCCATTGCCGCATACACGAAATCAGGAAGGTGCGCAGAGTTGCATCTACTTTATACAACTCCAGCACCCTCATGAGCCATGTATGTGGCACCGAGTCATAGGCCTTCTTATAATCTATCCAACATGTCGACAGATCCTTTCGGGAACGACGAACTTGTTGGCTAATGGTCATATCAATGAGGAGTAACTCCTTAGTACCACGGGATCCGTTCCTACATCCATTTTGAGAGGCAGACATGATGGAGTTGGTGTCTATATGTTTGTTAATTTTAGCTCTCAAAATAGATGTAAGAAGTTTATAGACCGTCGGTAAACACGTGATCGGCCTATAATTTTTGGGTTCCGCGGTGCTACCTGATTTATGGAGCAGGTGGGTAACTCCTGTCGTTAGGAATTGGGGTAGCGATCCAGACTCCAAAGCAGTCTGGTACTGAGCTGCCAAGCGAGCGTGCGACCTTAAAAACCATTTGAGCCAGAAGTTGTGCAGTCCGTCCGGCCCTGGGGACTTCCAGTTAGGTAACGGACGGACTGCACGAGCTACATCTTGGGGGCAGATGGTAATAGCCCCCATTTCTGGTATTGGATCGCAGGCTCGCTCGACTTTTCGAGCCCAATCACCTTCGGTGTGACTGACAGGCACCGACCAGATACTGCGCCAGAAAGAACACATGACATCATCATCCGGTAGGGGCGTGTCAGTCACATCTTGGTTCGGTCGCTCCCAACCCCTATAAACCCACCTTTCATCGCTCTGGAAGTTACGATTCTGAGTGTATCGCTCTACTCGCCGCTTATACCTACGAATACGGTTCGCCCATGCATACACTTTCTGCTTCAGGAAGTCGATGCGCTCTGTGACACGGGTCATATAGTCCTGAGGGCCGATATCAGTCCCTGAGAACGCTCGCCTCACAAAGCGCATCACTCTAGGGCGAGTATTGCCCTCCCTGAAGCAGATTAATTTGCCAATGAGCGCTCTGGCCCCACCAATACGGCTTTCAATTCTGCACTGCCAAGCTGGTACGGTTGGTTACGGTCGTGTAGTTCTAGAGTCTTTAGTAAATTTCACGTGAGCTACACGACATACCGCTACAGCCGCGCAGTACAGAATCGAATGAGTATCAGTGAGGTCTTCGCAGTCATCAAAATAATTTGACAACTGCGAATCCAGAGCTGCCACCAGCGCCCTGTTTTTTTTATGCATGGGCAAACGAGGTAAGCGTGGTCTTAGTTCGGGCGACATAAGCCGATATTCTCGAATCGCATCTTCCAAAGCACTCCTTAATTCCACATTGCACTGGGTACTTACATTTGTAGCCCTGTCATCACTCCCCTCGTCAGCTTGATTCGTGCTTAATTGAGGTGAAAGTACAACAGTCTGCGACGGGGGGACGATGACATGGCTACGCTGCATTTCACTTCGTAGGCGATCAAGTACAGTGTCATCCAACATATGATTACGCTGGATAACCCGTACCTGATCCGACAGTCGTTGTGCCGAAACGTTGACAGCTGGCTCAAGCACCTGAAAAAGAGAGAGCATCCGAACACGGTAAGCAGTCAGATTGTTTCCCCCCTCTGTAGCCCCATAGTATGAGCGCATGACGTTCTCATTGACAGATTGTGTCCATCTCATGCGCTTCACACTTCCGCCGGGAGCTGGGACCCTATCAGAGGCCGGTGGGCCTCGAGATCCTAAGCCGTCCGGCGGCCGGCGTCCTCCCCGTCGACGAACAGGTGGTGGCGTCGTGGGCGGAGAGAAATACTCGTCGCTCGAGCTCGACGCAACTGCCGCGGTCGGTGTAGTCACAGCGCACACGGTGGGGCTGGGTACCGGTGGCGGCGAGGCGGAGCTGAGTGAAGAGTCCGGAGGTGGTAGGCGTGCTCTAACTGCAGCTGATCTCGTCAACATTTCATTTGTATACGTATTTGTTCTGTTTTATCGGAGGTGACATCTGTCATGTCACCTCGTATCCGGAAATTTTTGGTGAAAATCTAGAAGATTATGCTTCATTTTGTAATTTTTTAAATATGTCGTTATTATTTGGATTTAGTTTTGTCGATTTCACAATAACAAGCTGGCGAAATGTGGGTATGTAGTACACCCATAGGTATACCTCTGCCCAACCCTTCGGGGAAAAAAGGCGTGATGTTATGTATGTTGTATTATATAATATATTATACTGCATTAGTCCTTCAAACATAAATATTGATTTGCAGAAACTTGTAAAGGAAATCCCGATTCCCAAAATATACAACTAAAACAACTCCTAGGCAAAGAAACTTTGTTCTTTGATGTGCTAAGGCTGAGCGCTCACTACAGTGCGGTGCGTTAGTTCTGCCGCACGGTAAAATAAACGCAGTCCGCGCACTGGCGGTGAAAAAAGGCACGTTTTTCCATTCGACCTTAACTCAACTAACGTGGTGTCCGCATGACTTCATCTTAATGGACTACTACTCGTATACAAGATTAACTATCTGCACATATTTGTTGTTGCACAAAAAAGTACTCATATGGTATTGGGTGCATCCTTTGACCACTCGTTACCCATGGTCCCGGTGGGTCGACCCATTACCGGGTCCATGGGTAATTTTAATTACCCGTGGATCCATGGCAGTAGGGATTGTTTCCTGGACTTCTAACTATATCGATAGAAAAATAATTACAACCGTGGAACCTACATATGATTAAATACAAATCCACAGAATATTAGGTACGTCAAAAGAGATCACATATTACAACGAGAGTATTCTTTTTTTTTTTGTCATAATTATAAGGATCTTTATTCATTTGTTCTTTTTGTCATTTTGACAGAATTATTTATAAGCAAGTACGCACTGAAATTGATATATTTAATAATAATGAAAAATAATTACTGCCAAAACATCAGTTGGACACGCATTAGAAATGTTAAGATAGTTTATGAGTCTTATTTAGTGTATTAATTCATTATTAATCGGTTATTAATTCATGATTTTTAATATACGAGGGTCATTCAATAAATACTTAGCCTACAAAAAGTAAACGAAAATTTTGGAAAAGTGGCAATTTATTTTTCAACAAAGTCTCCTTTTAGTTCGATACACTTAGCCCAGCGATGCTCCAACTTTTTTAACCCGTCCGAAAAATAGTTTTTGTCAAACTCTGCAAAATAGGCCTCCGTGGCGGCGATGACCTCCTCATTCGATCCATATCTATTCCCGGCGAGTGATTTTTTCAGATTAGGAAACAGAAAGAAGTCACAAGGGGCCGAATCTGGAGAATACGGTGGATGGGGCAACAATTCGTAGCGTAATTCGACCAATTTGGCCATGGCAACGGCAGACGTGTGAACCGGTGCGTTGTACCAGATGGGGTCGTTTTTTCATTAATTCGGTGTCGAATCGGCCCAATAAATCGGCATAGTAAAGCCCTGTAATTGTTTTACCCTTCTCGAGGTAATCGATGTAGATCACACCTTGTGAATCACAGAAAACGGTGGCCATAACTTTTCCGGGCGATTTTACAGTTTTCGCCTTCTTTGGAGCACGTTCCCCGGTCTGGATTCATTGTTTTGATTGCTCCTTGGTCTCTGGTGTGTACCAGTGGATCCAGGTTTCATCGACGGTCACAAAACGACCCATAAACTCCGCTGGATTCCGCTTAAACAGCGCCAAACACGTCTCCGATGTGGTCTCACGGTTGCGCTTGTCTTCTGGTGTGAGTAAACGCGGCACCCATAGCGCCGACAGCTTTCTCATGCCGAGTTCCTCGTGAAGAATATGATGCACTGTTCCTTCTGAAATGCCTACAGTCTCAGCTAGCTCCCGAACCTTCAATCGGCGATCTGCCAATACGAAATCATGGATTTTTTTAATGTTTTCCTCCGTAGCAGCTGTTTTCGGTGCACCTGTTACGTGGTTCATCAAAAACCGACGTACGGCCACGTGCAAACTCGTTGAACCAATTCTTGACGGTGGCCATCGATGGAGAAAAGTCACCGTACACAGCATCCAAGCGCTCTTTGATTTCGATGCGCGTTTTCCCTTCCAAAAATAGGAATCGAATCACCGAACGATATTGCTCTTTTTCCATTTTTGTAAAACCGATCGACACGTTCGCTTCCATAAGTTGTCAAATTAAAACAAATGAAGGGATTGGAATGAAAATTTGAAAAAATAATTAAAAAAGAATGTGCTACACTGTGGAAAAACTCTTTTGAAACTACAGCGCCCTCTGGCGATGAGGCTAGGTACTTATTGAATGCACCTCGTAGCTAGTTCAGATATGAGTATATTTATTTGCTTATGACAAAGTGAACTTTATTGTATATAACTGATGGTTTTAATTTTCTATCAATATAGTCAGAAGTCCAGGGACCAATCCCTAATGCTGTGGAACCACGGGTAATTATAATTACCCATGGACCCGGTAATGGGTCGACCCATCGTGACGACGGGTAACGGGTAACTTTGACGCCACTGAAAATTTGCAGCGGGTGGCCTTCTGTGAATAAACCGCATGCGTTATTCTCACTAAGCACTTCTAAGACATTCCATACTTCACGGATTATGTTAGGTTAGAAAAACGCACGGCAGTGCGTGCTAGGCTTAATGTGGTCTGTAACAATATTAATACTATACTTTGTAAGTCTACCCTCATTTTCAACCGAAAGCACAAAAGATTTGCTCACATGGAATAATATCAGTCGCCTACGGTATAAATTGTACAAAGAAATAATTCTATTGAAAAGAATTTGTGATGATTCTGATTTTTCGGTCGTGAATCTGAAATATAATTAAGTAAATGTAGTGTCTGGGTGTAACGAGGACCGTTATGGTTCATTGTATCTTGTCGCTCAATTTGTTCAAAAAATTTGTTACTTTTTTTGTGATTACCTAAAGAGGTTATCGCTCTTACGACCTCAAGACCAAAGAGTTTAGAGATCGTGAGAGTGCTAGCTTGAGATCTATGGTTTAATCACTTGGTCGGTCAAAGTGTTATTGGGTTATTGACATGAACATCTTTCCTCTCGCTTTCTGTGAGAGTGATTTCGTGAAAAGGGGCGGAAGTGTGTAGACAGTAAGTGATAGCTTGAGCAAGGCTTAAGATAAGGATTAAGATAACTTGAGGAATAACTAAGTATCTTTTAATTGCATGGATTTAGTGTAGATACTCATAGAATTAGAAAGTACTATATAGCTTGTAAGTAGAGATTTTTAAGATAGGATTGAATTTCGACCAGAGGGCGATCACTAGTAATGAATAATTATTCGAACAAATATTTAGTTTTTTTTTTATTCTGAGGTTAATTTCTGTCGCTGCTCAGTTGCTTATTACCAAGATGATGTTACACATCTTATCCGACTACTGTAAGGCACGCTCGTTTTTTAATTAAATATAATTATGTAAATGTAGTGTCTGAGTGTAGTTCATTGTATCTTGTCGCTCAATTTGTTCTAAAAATCAGTTTAATTTTTTTTTTGTGATTACCTATTTGGTCACACAAAAAAGGGCTGATTCACACCGGAACGGCAGAAGCCGGCAGCGGCCGGCAGCGACGTGACGGGGCCAGTGGAGCCGGCTGCGGCAGGCTCGCGTCGCCCCTGGCGGCCTCGCGCGGCCTCCCGACACCACGCGCCTAGTGTCCTCTTGACAAGTTTAGTTTCTACATTCGGCAAGGAAACTCGTATGTTTGAAACTGATGAAATTGGTTGTTATAGCACTTATTTCTGAAGAAGAAGAAAGAAACAAACAAAGAAAAAAAAGAAAAAGGGATATGTGGGTCCATGGTTTATGGAAGAAACGACGGCTGTTGGGAGAATTTCCGCAGCGCCGCGAGCGGCCTCGCGTCACGGCGAGCGGCTGCGTGACCTTTTCGAGCTTTTCAAGCAATACTAGTCTTTTAATTATGTAGATCAAGTTTAAATTTATTTCACACTGAAAGTGCTCACCGCACCGCTGCCGGCCGCTGCTTTCCCGGTGTGAGAGGAGTAAGAGCGACTGGTTAGCGTGAGATCTATGGTTTAATCACCAGGTCGGTCAAAGTGTTATTGCGTTTTTTATTTAGGATTTCTCAGTAGCAGCCCGAAGTCTGGATTCGTGCCCTGTTGATGGCAAAAGGTTCGTCCCTTGTTACATAAGACTTATTATTATAGACATATGAGCCATTGCGCACTGTCAACTGGTCACCGGCGAGTCGAACTCTCGGCGACTAAAACATAGGCAACTAGGCTGGAAAACCAAGCCGAGCGACTGATGTAACAAGTGTTTCTTGTACATTCGTGCAGAATAGACGTCGAAGAAATTCCGTCCGGTCGCCTCAAAAGTTGTTCGTCGTGTGGTCGCTCCCATATACATCCGTGGTGCTTTTGGTTGCAGCAACCGACGAGTGTCCGTGTGGTGCCGGACGTTAAGAATAGTACCATCCCATTTCTTCTCGTGGATGTCGTAAAAGGCGACTAAGGGACTTACTAGAGAATGGGCAGCAGCGTTCTCTATGCATATTAACACCATACTGCGATCGCCAAAACCCGCCTGCCAAGCGTGGCGATTATGGCAACCCCCCCCCCCCCCATTGGGGGAGGCCTATGTCCAGCAGTGGACGTCTTTCGGCTGAAATGATGATGATGAACCGACGAGTCGCTTGTGCGTTGCCTGCGTGGCGAGTCGCCGAGTCGCTCGGGCAACCGGTGGCCACGTGCGTATGCATACGTGCACATCGCGTCACTCATATAAACTACAGATAGTCGCGGTCATTGTCGACCCTGTCCACACCCTGTCGCCGACGACCAGTCGACAGTGCGTAGTGGCTCTTACTGACGAAAGGTGGGTGTATTAAACCCTGTCTACACGTTCGGAGAATACAGGCAGTATTAGTAGTATTCATGTACGAACAATATTTCAAATATTAACCACCTTTGATGACAAGTCTTTTACAGTTCAAGCAGTACGGTTATGGAATGCCTTGCCCGTGTCGATAAGGTGTGCTTAATCTTTGTCCACTTTTATAATTCATGTAAAAAAAACACTTCCTCTCTCCTTAAGACGCTGACAACACCTAAACTGCGGTCACTGTCAGACTGCATAGAAAAGAAAGTAAAAGCGCGATGACACAACGTTTGTAATTAATTGCAAAATATGAAGCAATTATCTATGTATTCAAAATTGAGTTGAGTAATCGAAAATAAAAAAAAACCAAGTTCTGCATTCAAATAAGACGTTATTAATTAAATACGTAACGTATGTTGATATTTAATACAGATATTTTGGATTAGAACCCAAGGTAAGAGGTTAGTTTAACGTTAGTTTGTATCGAGATTTTTTTTCAAGACGTGTTTTGGTAACAACCAAGTTCTGGGAAATATGTTCAAAATTAACATATATTTTTTCCGCTACCACAAACTATACAGATTTGGCAATTTTTTTTTCTTAAGAGAAGCCTATTTTGGTCAATTGGGTCTTGTCAGCGCCTTAAACATCATCATTACTTATCATAGTTCTTGCTCATGCTTTATTATTGTATATGTATATATATTTATGTAGATAAGTATATGCTTTATGTATGTATGCCTTTATTGTATAGGTAAATGGTACACCACTGATTACCTGCAGTATTGTCTCTCCTTCTCCCTTTATCCATCGCTTTTAGCGATAAGACTGCCCATTGAGTCACTCCTTGTAAAATTTCTACATTTATATCTGTAATTTGTATGGTGTAATAATAAAGAGTATGCTATTCTATTCTTTTTTATTCTAACGAATGAATAGGGATTTAGTTCTAGGAAATACGTTCCTGTCATAGCGCCTTTTTACTTACAGCACGCTTTTAAATTAAGGCATTCATTTGTTTTTCGGTTTATTCGAGAGAACACGAGGTTATAACATGGAACACGTACACGTCTTGCATTCGCTCTCACCGTATTTAGTCACGCGAAAAAGTCTATGCTGAGAATAATACCTAAGCTTACACATTATTTCCATGACGCAATGACTTGAAGAATCAAGTTCATTCATCAAGTCATTGCGTCATTGGTGCCGATTCCGTTGTTCACAAACTAAACTAAATTTAAGTTCAGTGCATCTTTTTCTTTGTATTTCACAAGATAAGTTTTAGTTTAGTCCTGTCAAATTAATCAGCGCCTGTCACTACTCCATAAAAGTTTAGACGTGATTAAAAACTTGCCTACCAAAACCCAATACCCCAATACTTATTATATTATCTCAATTTACGTCAAGCGCTGATTAATTTGACAGGACTAAACTAAAATTTATCTTCTGTCCTTTTCTTAATGAAATAGAAAGAAAAAGATGCACTGAACTTAAATTTAGTTTAGTTTGTGAACAAGGGAATCGGCACCAATGTGTGTGTCAAAACGAAATAGAAACGCGACTATCTTTTGACGCGGATGGGCGAGTTTATCGATTTGAATCTTTCCACAAAAAAAGGGTTTATAAATTCACCTGTGTTTCCCGAAAGGTAGGGTCTGGTCCGATCCATAATATGGGTAAAGTATAATTAGATTTTTGAAGTGAAAACTTCTTTAGCGGCGTTGAGCACTTTTTCTGTAATGGGTATAAAATCTGAAACTCGCGTCAGGACACGTGACCTGATCGAAAAAGCGTAGGACGGATGGAGAGTAGACAGCTATCCCCTCTCTACGGCGCGGCGAAAATGTATGCCTGGGCCTACTGTTTCGTTTAGGCGGCGCAGGGCGCTTGCGCGAATGTTCGTCTATGTTACAGCGTGCCACGCGCATCCATGGATGGTGACAGCTGATGGCTCGACCGTCTGTGTAGTGATCACATTGTTGTGTATTCGTAAAATTCGTGAATATAAAGTGCTTAAAATATGGAAATTGAACAAAGTGCATCTATTAATGATAAAAGTGATGAAGAAATAGCGAAAGAAAATGAGTGAGTACTTTATAAATATACTAGATGAAAATTTAATAAGTTTTAATTTTCAATTAATATAATTTTATTATTCAGGTTAGGTTAGGTTTAATTAATTTTCATTTATTTATTAATATAATTTTATAATTAAGGTTAGGTTTCGATCGAGTCTATCGTACTGCTTAACGAAATTATTAATATAGATACATATGAACTTACATAGTATAAATATAATATTTGTAATATGTTTATACTTTATAGCATTAACCTATATTTTCATAACATCACAATAAGCACATGTGCGGTGTAGGTTTACCAAACAAATAATTTCGAATGAAAATAAATGAAATAAGATGATAATAAATAATCTCCGTTTTTCAGAGAAAGAAAAGAAAAAAAAAAAGAACGGAAACGAGAATACCAAAAGGCATGGCGTCAGCGTAAAAAAGATTTGAAGAAAAAAGATTCGAAGGAGGAAAAAGAAGAAAAAAATTGGAAAAAGCTTTGATGAATTGCCAATGATTTTGAGTGGAGATTTCAACATAAACTTCGCAGACGATAAAAATCAACTATTAATTGAATTTTTAAATAATGAATTTGGTTTAACTATGTCGAATGATCGCAATCTTAGCACAACGAAATACAAAACTACTATTGATGCGGTCTTTATTAGACATTTAAATAGGTTCGAATCAAAACTGTTCGTTTCTTACTTCAGCTACCATAAACCTATCGTATCAGTTTTAGAGATTAGCGATGATAGTTCTGGTAATGATGATGATGAAAAAGTCGTTGAAATTATGGATGAAAGTTGATTTTTCGGAGAGATAAACTTTTTAATGTAAAATAATTGTAATAGTTTTAAAGTGTTAAATTTTTAATGTAATATAAATTGTCATGTCTGTGTACGATAGCGCAATAAATGAATATTGTATTCTACCACATAAATGATAGTACTTTTATACTGATAAAGCAATTGGTGCAAAATTATTCCCTAACCATTCCAAAATATCAAACATGCTCAACGTTAATAATCAAGTTTTCACTTCTGCCGGCACTCCCGGAGTGCAATTTTTTTTATTATTGAGTAATTCTCAGTAGTAGTCCGGAGTCTGGATTTGTGTCCGGTCGACTCACCCCGACCGTCGGGTGGGAAATTATCAAATAACTTTTCCCGCTCTGGGCGAAGCGGGAGGGCGTGTCAGACTCTTATTGACTAAATCCCACCCATGTTCCTTCCGTTGCCTGTGTTGCCAGGGGCCTCGGTAACCCCTTTCGGACTTTCCTGCGACCCCGGCAAGCATCGGCCCTAGTGGACCCCTACACTTGTGCTGACATCTCTTTGAGACGCGCGTGGAACACAACGCGCCGTCGACCCGGGCATGGTCCTTATCGGACGGCGAGCTACCCATTGCTCACCGTCCGCAAGCCCGCGCCTACGGTGGCCGGAAATCCGCCCGGTCGACTCGCCCCTGCTATCTTAGTTGGGGATTTTTTTTCAATTTTTCTCTGCATTCTTTTAGGGAAAAATACGGGCGTGATTTGTTTATTTATTTCTTTATTTATTTAACAGTACACACATATAAACAGACAAGAAGAAAGGAACAGAAAAATACGTACAAAGGTGATGTTTATTTCTAAAGAAATCTCTGCCAGCGTACCTGCGATAGGACAGTAGACAAAGACCCAAATTTAGATTAACAAAAACAAGCAAATCATTTGTTATCAACAGTATCCGCTTTTATAACAAGTTGCCAAAGTCAGTTACAGAACTTAGCGATAGAAAGTTCAAAACGCACATCAAACGTGTCCTTACCAAAAAAGCATATTATAAGATTAAAGACTACGTTGAAGACAAGGAAGTTTGGCAATAATTCCTTCTGCACATGTGGCTTCCCTGGTACATCATAAATGGCATAACTATGTAAATGTCTATTAACTGCTCCCAAATTACGATGTTTATTATTATTATTTTTTATACAAATTTTCTTTTTGACATATTATTTTCACTGTTTGACATTATATACCTAAAATTTTGATTTCAGACTTGTAATGGCAAACTTCATTTGGTTTAAATGGGTTTTTATTTTTATTATTTTATTAATATTTTACACAGATTTGTGTGTACCTTGTGAATGTGAGAACGTTGTAGGCTTAATAGACTAGATATTTTGTAGAACTTTTTCTTTTTTTTTGTTAAGTACCTGGTACGTCTCGACAGGCCTACACACAGGTCCTCCCATACCTATTAACACCTGCCGGGGTCGCGGGAAGGTACTTATGGGTCACCGAGGCCCCCGCAACACAGGCAACAGGAAGGAATACGGGTGGGTTTTAGTCAGTAAGAGTCTGACACACCCTCCCGCTCCACCCAGAGCGGGAGAAGTTATTTGATGATTTCCCACCCTCAAAAAAAAAAAAAAAATACCTATTAACACTGTAATTTGAAAAGATTGTAAAAGCCAATTATTTTTAAAAGAGTAACCGTGGAGTTTCTTGCCGGCTCTTCTCCATAGGAAACGACCAATTGGAACCGTGCACCTAGCTTCTGACGTTTCATAAGTGCCCATGTAGGTTTATGTGAAATAAAAATATTTTGATTTTGATTTTTGATTTTGATGTATGCATTTTGATTTCTCTTCTACTCTTACACACGGTGTCTACCGTGTGTAAGAGTAGAAGAGAAATCAAAATACATAAAAACAAAAAAAAAAACTATTCACTAATTGATGATTGATTGATTTTTGATTGATGTTATATTATGTTACATTCTTGGTCAAAAACGCACTCTAAAACTATTTGCAAGAGAAAATTAACCTCTTCTTGAACCTACTCGTACGTCGAATTTTATTCGTACTTTAATTAGGTATCGGAATAGCTCCGTTAGCCCTAGGCTATCAGAGTGACAAGTATGTTAGTATAGCCCCGAGCTAGACTTTGTGCCCCTTTTACAGTGAATTGAGAATGTTAAATTAATTATATCGGACTGGCTTTTAACAAGGTACAAGTTGTACACACGGCTACATATCAAGCTATACATTTCCAATATAAGCTGATCTCGCATTGTATAGAATTTCCGTACAATGAGAGTTCGGCTAATACTGGAAATATGTAGCTTGATATGTACATTTTAAAAGTCTTTGGTATTACTTTTATTGGGTATTCTAAAGAGCATAGTATCTCTTTTGTTTTTAATATAACATAACATCTTATAATATCACACGTCAGCCACGAAGGGTTAGCCAGAGGTGTACACCCTCGCGGGAAGGTACTAAAGGATTCCCGTTGGCCCCTGGCAACACAGGCAACGGAAGGAATACGGGTGGGTTTCACTCAGTAAGAGACTGACACACCCTCCCGCTCCGCCCAGAGCGGGAGAAGTTATTTGATGATTTCCCACTCAAAAAAAAAAAAGGGGTACACCCACATTTCGATAGTGATGTTTAAGCCTCATTGTATATGGGGCGAGCCCATTGCTATAAATATTCATAATGTTTGATATCATGCATAGGTTACTGTTATTTGTATGCTTTTTCTATGCCTTTTTTTTTGTGTGTGTCACTTTCTGTGGGAGAGAATTCGTGAAAAGGGATGGAAGTGTGTACCTAACTGGAAGTGACAGCTTGAGCATGGAATAAGTAAGTATTTTATAATACCTTGGAATTAGTGTACTCATGGAATTAGTAAGTACTATTTAGATTGTAATTAGAGGGGGTCGAATTACGACCAGTGGGTGACCACGAGTACCTATGAATAATTATTCGAATAGATGTTTCAGCAATTTGGCTTTTTTAAATTCTGAGGTTAATTTCTGTCGCTGCTCAGTTGCTTATTGCCAATGCGGCTACTGTAAGGCTCGCTAGTTTTTTTTTAAATATGTATTGTATCTTCTATTTATATAAATAAAAATCCATATAGGTATTATATTTGTGTATCAATTCTTACTAGAATTGATACACAAAGTGACATAAAGTGGGGCTGTCGTTGGTGCAAAAAATAAATACAATATACTTATTGTATTTATTTTTGCACCAACGACAGCTCCACTTTATGTCTAGGCAAATCACTGTCCATCCTATGGTTGCCTGGAAGAGATATTTTGTAGTGTTTGATTTATTTTTTGTTATGTATTTTTGTGGTGCACAATAAAGTATATATAAATAAATAAATATCTCTTATCTTTGTAAATAAAATTCAATTGCCGCATATAGGTATGAAAGATCATTACTTGACAACGGCTCAACAAATTTAGACTGTTTTTAGGATTCCGTAGGGACAACAAGGAACCCTTATAGTTTCGCCTTCTGTCTGTTCGCGGCTTAGAATAGAATAGAATAGAATACAATAGAATATTGATTTATTTCCTCAGAATGTAGGTATTTACTTAGCTTAGAGACTCTTGGTAGTAGTAACTGTAATTTGGCATGGGTATACTATACATATAAATCACGCCAATAAGTGGTGAAACAAAATCCTGAAAAAAAAGATTGTAGAATACCTAACTCCCTTGCACGTAAAGTGGGATGATATTTTTTCTCTCGTCTCGTCTCTGTCATTGGATACGCCTTTCAAAAATATTGTGGGTCTGTGAGCGCTATTTTTCAATTAAGGAATCTGTTTGCGAAATCTTAAGCTTTAAACTGTATATTTTTGTTAGAGTCAAGTGTAGCCCTGCCAGCTAAATGGTTGTTTTTGGATATGTGAACAAAATGACGACAGTTGTATATAAAATGAAGTTAAAAGAAAAACTATCACAGCTAAGTCGGCTTTACAAGTTAACGAGTAATAGTTGACCAACTTACATTTGCAGTTGGAATGTATGGGAAAACACGTTTATCAACAAGAATGTTAAGTTTGTTCTTGGGATAAAGTCATCCCAACTACGAAATCCCGTTCATTGTGTGTGGTCCAAAACGCACTTGGCAGTTTTTTATTTGTTGTGTTTATAATTGCCAGGACAAGATTTGTACGACAGTTTTTTTTTTTGGAAAATCCACCGAAAGTTTCGGAAATTTTCACAGCTAGTTATAAATATAAATAAATAACATCCCACCTGTAATCCCCGCAGGGGTAGGCACATGTCACACGCAGAGGTATATAGTATATTCACAATGCGTCAGTTATATTTAAATCCCGTTTAATTAATTATATTAAATACACTTCAGGAAATTATTCCCATATTAAGCAGTACAAATTAATAGAGAGCAAGCCGCATACAAATCGAAATCCGAACTGTAATTGAGAAAAACCTCAACTTCGGCGCCACCATCGAGTACAAAGCCCAGACTGCGGCCAAGAAACTGGGCATCCTAAATAAGGTGAAGCGATACTTTACGCCTGGACAGCTTTTGACCCTTTATAAAGCGCAGGTCCGATCCTGCATGGAGTATTGTAGCCACCTTTGGGATGGCTCGGCTAAATACCAACTTGCCGCGCTTGACTCGGTGGAACGCAGAGCTAAGAGGCTCATTGGCGACGTAAATCTGGTGGATGCCAAGCTTCACAGTTTGGCCCATCGTCGCAAGGTTGCCTGCTTGTCGGTCTTCTATAGATTGTACTTCGGAGAGTGTGCTCAGGAACTCCACGACCTCATTCCACCGGCCCCCTTCTATTATCGGTCATCTAGGCGCACTTCAGGTTACCATCCCTTCCTGGTGGCTATCCCACCAACTCGCACTAAGCGTTTCCAAACTTCTTTTATAATGCGCACAGCAAAGGAATGGAACTCTCTGCCTGCGTCTGTGTTTCCGAACGCATATAACCCTAATCTCTTCAAAGTGAGAGTGAACAGGCTTCTTCTGGGTAAGCTCGCTCCATCGTCGACTTTGTTTCTGTCGCCTCTGGCATAGACTAAGGTCAAGAGCAAACCCATCACAAATAAAAAAAAAAAAAAAAAAAAATACCTAATGCTTAATGTTGCTGCCTATAATGTTCCCACTGCTAAGATACAGGCCTCCTCTCTGTAAGAGGGAGTGGGCCTTAATCCACCCCGTGGGCCCAGTGCTGGTTGGCGGATGTCACATGTTTTCGAATTTTTGGCTCTAGGACATGCCGGTTTCCTTGCGATTGTTTTCCTTCACCGTTTTGAGAGCAGTGGTGATGAAATAATTTACATAAAGCAAAGTGCCTGCCTGGGTTCGAACCCACGACTCGTAAGTCGCGTTCATTAACACTGGGCCACCACTGCTCCTTAATGGCCAACCCAATAACACTTTCCCTTAGTGCTGGTGCTTTGTCGAAATGCTCGCCAACCGGCTTCCGCACTTAAGCTTTCCTAGGAAAGCCGTTCCCTCTTATTACGAGGAGTATAACGAACGTCATGAAAATCTGTAATTTTGTCAAAACGCTCTGTATTTGGACAGCCGTCATTGTGACCTTTCACCGTTTTCTTCGGAAACCAAAGCTTAAGCGTAGCGGGTACGATTTCCGGATAGAACCTAATTATACTGAAAACGCTACCACGAGAGCAGTGTTGGCCCAGTGGTAACTGCCGCGACTTACGAGTTGTAGTTCGTAGGTTCGAACCTACTTTGTGTAAATTATTTCGTCACCACTGCTCTCAAAACAGTGAAGGAAAACATCGTGAGGAAACCGGCATCATAGAACCAAAAATTCGAAGACATGTGTCATCTACCAACCCGCACTGGGCCCGCGTGGTGGAATACGGCCCACACCCTCTCACGGTGCGGAGGCCTATGTCCCAGCAGTAGGAAGATTATAGGCTGATTATGTGCTACCACGATACAGGTGAGATTCCTTACAAAAGAATTTTTGAGGAAAATCAAATAAGAAAACACCCTGACCTCCATCCAACCGTCATAATGCCGTTACACATGACCCGACTATTATTATTCCTTCATAGTTCCAGACTTCACACCGACTACGTCACATGTTCTGACATGTGCCGTGTGTAATCTACCTAACACGAGCTTTGCATAATCAGTCCATTAAATACAGATTTAGAACTAATACCTCGGAAAAAGGCACCGCGGGTTGTTGAAATTGTTTTTTTTTTGTCGAGCTAAGGTCTTACATTAGCGAAATGTACTTGAAGTTCTATGCGGTTCTTTCCTAATATTTCAGGTTGTCCGGCAAACTTAGTAAATTCCCACTGCTGGAAGATGGGCCTCCTCTCTGAGGGAGCGATCTGTAATCAAACACGTTGGCCCCGAGGGTTTTGTGGATGTCACATGTCTTGGTACCAGGACATGTCGGTTTCCTCACAATGTTTACATAACTTCTTATTGTGGAGTGCTCTTGGTTTGTTCGACGAAATCTCCAAACGGCTGGTTGACACTTCCCGTGACCCAAGGGCTGGCTTATATTGGCCTTGCCATACAACTTGGCAATGCTCACAATGTTTACATAATTACTTATTGTGGAGTGCTCTTGGTTTGTTCGACGAAATCTCCAAACGGCTGGTTGACACTTTCCGTGACCCAAGGGCTGGCTTACATTGGCCTGGCCATACAACGTGGCAATGCCGCCAGTCTCTTGGATACATTACCAGCCGACAGCGATGCGGAGGATATTTCGACGCCACATTTTAGTTTGTTAATACACTGGCCTGCAAAAGTAAGTACCTACTACACTTTTAATTTTTTTTTTCTAAACTGTAGAAGTTAGAGATTTAAAATTAAAAACGATTAATAGCAATTTTTATCAGCTTTTTTTGAAACTATAGTAAATTATACATAAGTAACATTTTTAAATCTAAAACAAGATAAAACAATAAAAATGGCAATTTTTAGCTTAGTGTCATAAAACTCAACTAACATTTATTTTTTAATAACTGGTATTGCCTCTTCGGGCTCTATTTACAGCTTCGAGTCGATTTGGCATACTGAACACGAGGTTTCGGAGCCGATGTTGGGGAATATTGTCCCATTCTTCTATCAGGGCCTATTTTAGTGCCCTGAGAGTGGTTGGTGGTGGTCTTCGGCTTCTGACTAGCCTCCCAAGCTCATCCCAGGCATGTTAAATCGGGTTGAGATCAGGACTTCTTGATGGCCAAGCCACCACGCTGATACCAACCTCCTCAATATACTCTTGCACGACCCGAGCCGTGTGTGGCCGGGCATTATCATGCATCAGCATCGATCCATCACCTATATTTACTAAATACGGCCCTGCATACTCATTGAGAATCTCTTGGGCATATCTTTCCCCAGTCAGAGTGCCATTTCTATGGCCACTAACTCTGTGCGTCCTTCTGAAGATATGCCAGCCCATACATGTACACTGTCTCCACCGTACTGGACTCTTTCTGAGAAGCAGGCTTGAAGGTATCACTCACCAGGTCGCCTGTAGACACTTTGCCTTCCATCAAGTGTAAAGTGAGCATCGAGACTCATCTGTAAACAAAATTCTTGACCATTCTTCTTGATCCCACTGTATGTGTTCACGGGCGTATCACAGTCTTGCTACTCGATGCTCTCTCTCGAGTTTGGGGCCACTCGCTGGTCTTCGGGGTTTCAGGTTTGCTTCAGCCAGTCTACTTCTCACTGTACTATCACTAATGTAGTCCCTTCGAGTCTAAAAAAGCTGTTGCTGGACTTCAACTGCATTTAGGTGGCGATATCTCAACACAGTGTCAACAATATAACGGTCTTCTAGGGCACTAGTATACCTGGGTCTGCCATTACCAGGCCTCCTCAAATGGACAGACATCCACCATTCTTGCAGTACGACGCATACTGATGCCTAGTTCCAGAAAGTCATGATCCTAGCACATTCTTCAGGTGAAAGAGGCATGATAAATAAGTTTATGTGCTGTTGTCTAACTTGGCTTTTGTAACAAGACTCATCGATCAAGAAAAAAATTGAAAACAAAAATGGAAACAAACAATGAATGGTAAAACTGTAATTCAAAAGGGATTATTTTTGATTTTAAAGTTTTATTCAGCCATTTCTTAAAAGAAGGTTACCGAATATTAAGTTTTTATGTACAAAATTAAACTGTTTTTCGAATCCTTTTTGTTTCGAAAGTATATCTTGTGTACTTAAAAAGTTGTTGCAATTTTAAAAGTGTGATACTTAGTTTTGCAGACCAGTGTGGTTCTAGTTGAGTTAGGATATTTTTATTTCAATAATCTGTTGGTTAATTTGGTGTAAACGTTAATTAAATGCCCAATTTAGGAAATTTACTTATTGAAAAGCGACTGACAAAAGGTATTTACAAAGCAGAGGTGAGTGGAAACGCCAAGGAGACATACGCCCTTAGGAGGACCATAAGCGCCCTAGACCTACTCCACCCGTACTCTGGTGAGCTGCTATCAGATCTCATCCGAATCGTTACCTGACGGAGAACCAAGGCTTCGAAATGACCTCAATTGTATGAACATTTTGGTTAGAAAGTTGCTCTGGGTACTTAGTTTTGACGGTAAGTGTATGTTGGGGTCGCCTTCCAGTCAATCTGGATGCAGCTGAATACCAGTATTTTACATGGAGCGACTGAGTATCTGACCTCCTCTACCCAGTTATCTACTGGATAACACAATACCCGTTTTATCCCTTTTATTACCTATAGCCATATTTAAATAATATTCATATTTATGAAGATAGAAATCTAAACAGCATCCCATAACGGTTTACAACATCTTCATACTTATATATTAAATAATAAAGCTGAAGAGTTTGTTTGTTTGTTTGAACGCGCTAATCCCTAGAACATCCAGTTGGATTTGAAAGATTCTTCTTGCATTTGGTAGCCCAATTCTTGAGGAAGTTTGTAGGGTATTTAGGTTGAAGGCATTTTTCTGATAAGAATGCTTGGAAACATGCTGGTCCAGCTCCATAGGACAATCTAGAGCCTAGACAAAATCGAACTGGTTGCTATATTAATTCTATAATTTATTATTTTTATGATATTAATTTTACATTCTGTGATTACTTTATCACAGCCTGACTTATTACTTTATTTTTTTTTTAAGGAAAACGTAAAGTTTTACAATGTTTGTAAATATGTGAGCACCACGTATCATATAATTAATTTATCTGTCATTGCTTAATTTTTATGTATCTTTATTTATTGTGGTACTTATAGTAATTTTATTCTAGATGCATCGTCATCTATAATTAATGTAGGTACAAATATTTTAAAAGAATAACGGTGGAGTTTCTTGCCCATTCGTCTTCATACGAAACTAACTTTAGGAAGGGACAAAATCATACATAGCATTATCAGCCTATAATGTTCCCACTGCTGAGACACAGGCCTCCCCTCTGTGAGAGGGAATGGGCCGTAATCCACCACGTGGTCCCTGTGCGGGTTGCTAGATGTCACTTGTCTTCGAATTTTTGGTTCTAGTACATGCCGGTTTCCTCACGATGTTTTCCTTCACCGTTTTGAGAGCAGTGGAGATGAAATAATGGAAGAGGCGACTAGAATCAATACTATTGTTTTGTATATTTTGACGTTTAAAAGTGCCCTTTATGTGCCTATTTGAAATAAATAATTTGTCTTGGCTTTGACTTTGAACATTAGGTACGTTACAATCCTTAGGAGTCGAGCAAAAAACGAAAACGAAGATATAGCGCGAGTAAGCGATGTAATACGACGCGGGTCGGTGGACAAGAAATTTCATGCGGATGAAGACGCGGGCAGAAGCTAAAGTCGTGCAAACTGTGACAGATACATTTTACGGCTTGTATAGCTTCGATGTAGCCAGTTGATATTTATTGTAACACACAAATCCGACACAATAAGTGTTGGATTTACATAGTCCGTTTTATGTTAGCTTGGACAGTATTTCCAATTTACATATATTTGTACAGGATGACGAGACTTTTGAAAATAGCTTCTGGAATGTGTAAACCTGAAGTCAAATCTAATGTTGTTTATGATAAATGATTTTTATTTCTGTAAGTAGGTTTGTACAAACACTTTTACACGTCAATCATATTTTTTAAACTAGGTTAGGTCGGCGTTTCATAACTGACTACTCTGAGAAGAAAGGCCGAAACAAACTCAGAGGTCACAGTCTCTTTTAAAGTCCAGACATAATCTTGGTCAGATTCAGGTCGGTCAAACGATTTATTATTCTCTTTGTTTGTTTTTTCTCTTGTTGTCTTTGTTGTTTGTGATTAATCACCTGCGACAGCAATAAACAATATTCTACATACATAAACATACACCTTCTTCCCACGGGTGTAGGCAGATATTACAGAAAGCCATTTGCTTACTCTTGCATATTCCTTTTGCTTCGTTTACACGCACACACGCACGCCGGTTGCGAGTACTAAGCACCTGACCTTTCTGAAATATTAATTTCTCTTCTAATACCATTTCATGTACAATATGCGTATAATCCTAATCCTACCTAATATTATAAATGCGAAAGTGAGTTTGTTTGTTTGTTTATTTGTTTTCACGCTAAAACGGGTGAACAGATTTGCATGAAATTTGGCACATGGGTAGACTATGACCTGGATTAGGACATAGGATACTTTTATCCTGATGTTCCCACGGGATCGAGACTTATGCGGGAGATACCGCGGGGCGCAGCTAGTCATATAATAAATGTATTCCACAACTTCTATGTTCATTAGTCGTCATCTATGTTTTTGTTTATGTATTTAGTATGTATTATATTATAGCATATATTTATTTATCTATATACTTATTATTTTGCACCAATGACAACCCCATTTTTATATCCACGCAATCATAGTCCATTTTGCCTTATTGTTCCAAGGTTACTTGGATGAGGTCGCAGAAAGCGATAAGGGTGGCCTCATTGCCTGTATGTTTGTAGTGTTTTTGTTTTGTTTTGTATTTTCTGGTGTACAATAAAGTATACAGGGTGGCCGGTACATCGGCGCACAACCTGTTACCATGGATTCAGTACATAATTCTGAACCCATTTTGAAGAAGAAATTGAGAGAAGAATCGCAGGATTCTATGTAATCTGTTTGTCGCATTTAGACTTCGTGTACATTCGTACAAATAATCTCAAAAGATAGATCTCGGTCACATTGAGATAAAAGGTAATCACAGCATATATTTTTTATATTGGATTTCGCCAGAAACATGTTGTTTTAAGAGCAGGAACATTCAGCTAGGACTTAACACTACAGTTCATGACGTGACTAGAAAAACCCCTACAGAGCTATTGTTAGGTAAGACAGTGTCTAACCCGGGCCGAGGTATATTAAATAACGTAATCGTTAACATAGGACAAAGTAGTAATCAAACTTTAGAACAAATTAGGTCTGAAGCGAGTGAACGAATTACTAGGAATCAAATCAGGAGACAAATAAGAAGCGGTATGACAAACGCAGGAAAAAGGCCACGAATTATAAAGAGAGGGATCTGGTTAGGATAGCGAGGGCAGTAGTAGCGGCGCCAGGCCAGTCTAAGAAGTTAGAAGCAAAGTGTCAGGGTCCATATAGAATAAAGAAAGTCTTACCAAACGACCGATTCCTCGTTGTTGTCCTTTGACAAGAAAAGGAGCCAAGTACGAATCAACTGTTTACACGGAGCCATCGTGTAAACAGACCCCGTGACAGTAAACCAGAGTATACTAAGCAGTAAAAAGTGTAAAAGTCACGCTTTATAAGTGTGGAAGTCTAGAGTACAATAGATGTTACCATTTCATTACACAAAGTGACAGCTAGCACATGTCAGATTACTCCAATGAAATAATTATTTGACTTTATGAACATAGTGGATGCATCTAACTGGCATCAGCATTAAGCTAATACATATTTACAAATACAAGTAGGCACTGGCTCCAAAGCTTAGAATAATACTCTCGTGTTTCAAGGGACAGGAGACTGCTTCTCCATAATTTCTTAGATTTGATGGAACAGAACTGAGTAATCAGAACAATAATTAACCACATGTCCTCTAATACTTTTCTCAAAAAAATGAGGTAGTAAAAGTCTCTAAAACGATGAAGCCACTACCACCAACATCCTGCTGATAAGCGTAATTACACAGAAGATGAACCTCTACCGGCTGCTAACAGATCTGTTGCGGATAACAAACCTATTACATCTGATCCGTTATCTGATGGATCTAACAGACCTTCTGTATCTGATCTGTTTTTATCCGTTGCTGTATCTGATCTATTTTTATCCGTTGCTGTTCCTGATCTGTTTTTATCAGTTGCTGTTCCTGACGATGATTTGTAGAAATAGAAGCTTACGTCTGAGGTGCAAAAGCGCAATATCTGAACGCAAAAGCGTTTAGATATTGCAAATAATTGCGTTTTGCTAATCAGATTTAATTAAATATTAGTTTTTTCTTTATGCAGCTTAAAAAGAAACGTATGCATACAAAGTAAAGCCCTGTAACGGTTTCATATAACGTACATCATTTCATTCATGAACGCTTCTGAAATTTAGCGACACCAAAACTAACACTACACAACTACGACCTTGAAAAGTATTATATTACTTTAATTATTGTGAATGTGAGCACTATGTGGGTCATCTTTATTTATTTCGTTGTTTTTTTTTTTTTTTTTTTCTCTTAGTTTTAATTATGGTCTGGCATTTTGAGTTCTTTATGCGGCCAAACCAATTGTCCTTTCCTTGGTATTGTTCGTCGAGTCGTTGAGCTCCTTAAGTTTTGAGTTGAGCTACACGATTACTGACAAATGCTTGCACTGACTGGACAGGTCCACTCAAATTTGTGTGGTTCTTTCCTCAAAAGACCATTTCAGACATAGATCTACATGGTCCTCACATGATCTGACCAAGATTATGTCTGGACTTTAAAAGAGACTTTGACCCTTGAGTTTGTTTCGCCATTTCTTCTCAGGGGTAGTCAGATAGGAAATGTCGACTCCATCTAGCTTATTTTTTAATATGACGTGTAAAAGTGATTCTCATATCCTATTTACAGAATAAACAATTTCATTTCATTTCATTTCATTTCATTTCATTTCATTTCATTTCATTTCATTTAACACACTTCTTTTCGTAAGTTATTAAAAAAAAATCCTGTTTCCTACATTTTGTCCGCGTAGGTATTGCACTTTTGTAGGAACCCTTAAAAATATTTTTAATAACCTACGAATAATTTTCATTTCCATGGGTCCATAATCACGTACTGAATCCATGGTAGCTCCGTGTGTCATCTATTTATGCTCCGATATTGGACGCAATAGAAGGTCACTCAGCGCGCTAAGCTCAGAGTTTCTTTGAAGGATAAGATCAGAAATGAAGATATCCGGAAGAGAACCGGAGTTACTGACACAGCCTGCAGAGTAAGTAAGCTGAAGTGACAGAGGGCTGGCCATGTTTGTCGAAGGACCGATGGCCGGTGGAGCAGACGAGTCCTGAAGTGGAGACCGCGTGCCGGCAAGTGAAGTGTGGGACGCCTAGATGGACCGACGACCTTAAAATGGTGGCTGGAACAGATAGAATGCGGAAGGCGTTGTGGCGTAGCCTGGGAGAGGCCCATGTACAGCAGTAGACTGTTATAGGCTGAGTTGTTTGATTGATTGTACGCATCGATACGATGAGAAGGTTACCACTTTACAATATAATTGCTTTATTGTATTTCGTGCAATAGTAACAAAATACTTTTGCTAAAAGCGGCTACATACTTCAAATGTTTTACCTCTCCTGGAAAGCCAATAACTTATTTCTGGTTTCTCCATAGGAATTTACACTCTGAAATGCGGTAACAATTTAACAAAATTCTCGAGAGTTCAAAAGTTTCTGTAGATGTCGAATCGAGAAAAGATATTTTTAATTAAAATGTTAGATTGGTTCAGGTCAGGGGTCAGGCTATAACCTTTTGTTACCACTGCCTACAGATACGTCTTCCTTCAAATAAATTGCCCATAATTGCTTTGTAACATGGCTAACCCTACAGGCAAAAGGTAAGTATCGTGAGATGAATCTATTCCTAGTGGTAAAGCGTGGGTGAGCTGTGGCTTGGCCATTAAGTCAGCGGTGTAGAATCAGGAAGTTTATTAAATACTTACAAAGTGAAACTGAAGGGACTGCGTCATTGGTCTAATGGTCGCAAGCGCTACTGCTGAGCATGAGGCCCTGGGTTCGATTCCCACGTCGGGCTAAGTATTTTTCTATTAGGAATTTCTCAGTAGCAGCCCGGAGTCTAGATTTGTGCCCAGTTGATGGCAATAGGCTCACCCCCTATTAGGTACATGAGACTTAAACATAACTGGCGAAATGTTGGTGGACTATAGGTACACCTCTGCCTAACCCCTCGGGGATTACAGGCGTATGTTATGTTATGTTTACAAAGTGAAATATATTTTTGTATTAGAGCATTTCAGGAGTTGTTTAAAAAGGCTGTTCCTATAAATGGTTCAATAGAACTAGTTACTGTATACCATAAGTATAAGCACAATCGGCCTATAATGTTCCCACTTCTGTGACACAGGCCTCCTCTCTTCATATCTCGTACCTAATATATTAAAATGTTGCTTCTTTGAGGAATATCCAATTAAAACATAAAAAGCCAATCGTAGTAAGACAATAATCGTAGTCTGCCACATAGTATCTGAGTAAAAGCATATTAAAATTAAGAATACTTTGTATAAGAAGCAATAAGGCGCCACAAAGCTGTAGGATCTTAGGTGTTTGGAGCAGCAGTTTGTTATACAAAGTGTTATTTCTTTTTCTATTTATAAAATAAAGTAACCTAGATTATTCCTACAAGTAGTAATTGTCTAATGAAATATTTTTGAGCAAAATTATGGACATAGTACACTAATATTTTCCCCAGGGCTGTGCGCGTAGCTACCGCTGTGCCAGCCGTATCAATAAAACGCATGCATTCAATTTTATTTAATTTGTAAAAACCGATAACCTCATTTGGAAGCTGCAAAAGAGGTTATCGTTTTTTAGAGGTTATTGTTTTTTTATCGCCGCAGTCGGGTAAAAAGAGCCCCGAACAAATTTAGCTACAGTCCCTTTAGGACTGTTTTCCGCGGTTCTCATGGCCACAATACTAGAAGAACTTATAACGAACTGTGGCAAAGTTAGTTGATGAAGGCTGGTCGAGTTGTGGCTCTTGTTTCCATGGCTATGACAGACTGTAAGATGGGCACCTCGATATTCTCATAACGTTGCCATCTTGATTTCACTGGACGGCAAGATGGTGGGAGAAAAATGTTGCTTTGTAATTCTGTCATTTTTTGTGTCTGTGTTCTAAATACAGGGATAATGTATTTTAAAGATATAGGCAACAAAATATCTTCTATGAGCTAATCAAAGCATTTATTTTTAATGATTTAGTATAAAGGGTATCTTTGACAATCGTTACGGGTCGTCAGAAGCCAAAAAGTCTGACAACCAGTTTTACCAAGGGGTATCGAGTCACACGAGTTACCCAGTACAGTTACTGGGTGGTTGTAGAAGTCAGATAGGCAGTTGCTTCATAAAAAATACTGGCATTTAGCTCCATGCGGTTAGACCACAAGCCGACCCTAACAAGGTTGGGAAAAAGCTAGACAGATTGATTGATTTTTGTGGTATAAATAGCATGTATTTTTGCTCTTTGTATTTTTCTTCTATAGTGGGTGAGTTTAAACTTAACCGCTTGTACAGCCAGATAAATTAATTGTTGAGCAAATTGACATTGAATTTGCCGTGTTGATTGACAATTGTAATAGAATGACAGTTGGGATGTGATAACACTTACGGACTATTTAAGTAGGTAGTGAACTTTCTCAAAAAATAATTCCTTTGACTTTATGATGAAATCTAATTATCCTCAGGTGAGTTAGCTACATGGGTAAGGCTGGTAGGATTGTCACTCTTGTTCGATAAAATACTGTGAGAAGAGAAGATAAAATTGTTTATTCAGTAAATAGGATATTGGGCTTTTAAACGTCATATTAAAAAGGGACGATTCCGGGCTAGAAAGGATCTATCTGACTGGGTAGTCAGATAGATCCTGAGAAGAAACGGCGAAACAAACTCAGGGGCCAAAATATCTTTTAAAGGACGCCATGATGCTGTCATAATGCCGCCATCTTGATTTCACTGTACGACAAGATGGCGGAGTAAAAATGGTGGTTTCAAAAAGAAACACTGCAATACTTTTTGTTTTTTTTTTCTGAATAAAATTATCTTGCAAAAGGCTACTAAAGGATAATATATTACAAAAACATTAGGTAGAAAAAAGGCTTTTAAGGTATAAAATATTTCAAAACGACGCGATGAGTGAAACACAGTGTTGAACTATAGTTCATATATTTCTTATAAGAAATAAAAAAAACAAGGTTCCCTAGTGTCCGTCTGTCTATCTGTCAAAAATATTGCGGGTCTGTGAAAACTATTTTCGATTCAGGGATCCGGAAGGTACCAAAGGTTACCGAGGCCCCTGGCAACACAGGCAACGGAAGAAATATGGGTGGGTTTTAGTCAGTAAGAGTCTGACACACCCTCCTGCTCCGCTCAGAGCGGGAGAAGTTATTTGCTGATTTCCCACCCAAATAAAAGGGATCAGATTGCGTAATATTAAGCTTTAAAGTGTTATTTTTTGTTAGAGGCAAGTGTCGGGGCCCCTGCCAGCTGTTAAAAGAAAAACTATCACAACTAAGTAGGCTGACCGTGACATATATCGATGTATGGGAGAACATGTTTTTCAACTACAATGTTAAGTTTGTTTTTGGGATAAATTCATCCCAAATACGGAACCCTTCATTGTGCGTGGTCCAACACGCAATGGGCCGGTTTTTATTTGCTGACGTGTGATCCCAACATTTTTCAGTAAAATATCGTGCAGTACAGCGCCGCTGTACGGCAGCTTATGCTAAGGTTTCCTAGAAGAGCGATTCCCTCATATTATAACTGCCGACATGAAAATCTGTGATTTTCATCAGTATTTGACATTAAGGTGTCAAATAACGCTCTTTATTTAGGTAGCTGTTATTGTGCTATTCAGCGTTTTCTTAAGAAACTAAAACTTTAGTTTCTGTGTACTTAAAGAACCATGTTTTTTGTTAGACATGTATTTTTCTATAATAATATTAAACAGCCCTTTGCAGATGACTAGAGAAAAGTAGTTTGTTATTTATTGTCTATGTTTTGCCGGCACTGCAATACTAAACAACTTCTCTGTTATTGTCATTTTTACAAAGAAAACGAGAAAGTTGGAAGATAACTTAAATTACCTTCAACCGTAAGCACAATTTAAATGCTACGAGTGTAGCACTTGCTACGGCGTAGCGGCGTAGCAAGATCCTCGTAATAACACTTAAGTGGTTGCTTTTTAAGTATTTTCAGTTTATTACGGAAAACTTTACTTTATTATGAATGTTCCAAATAAACTTATTATTTCTTGGAAGAGAAAATAAATGATTTTCATAAGTTCAAGCCAAGTATCTTGCAAATATACCATGATTTTACGTTTCCATTGACTTATACTGATAAATGATTTATTTTCTGTAAGTAGGTGTGTACAAACACTTTTACACGTCAATCATATTTTTAAAATAAAGCTAGATGAGGTCGGCGTTTCCTATCTGACTACTCTGAGAAGAAAGGCCGAAACAAACTCAGAGGTCACAGTCTCCTTTAAAGTTCAGACATAATCTTTGTCAGATCATGTGAAGGCCATGTAGATTGGTGTCTGAAATGGTCCTTTTAAGGAAAGAACCACACAGATTGAGCGGACCTGTCCAGTCAGTGCACGCATTTGTCAGTAATCGTGCAGCTCAACTCAGAACTTAAGGAGCTCAACGATTCGACGAACAATACCAAAGAAAGAACATTTGGGTAGGCCGCATAAATTACTCAAATTGCCAGACCATGATTAATACTAAATGATGAAAAAATAAACAACAATGACCCACATAGGCTTTACATTCACAATAATTGAAAACAATATAATACTAAATGTCAAAAGAAAACAGTCATGTGAGCGAAGCGAAGTAATACAATACGTGCGGATAAAAGCCCACCCTAAAATCCTACCTACCCTGTTCCTACAAACGGTCGTGAAGATGTCTTTATTTGCCGTTTATGAAAAGCCCCCTCAGAGGGATGACGTAGCTGTGGGTCAGACGGGACGGGCAGACGGACTGCATAATTAATGTAGTCTCGTCCGTGTGCAACCATAGCCTGCTTGTTCCCTAGTTTGCTGCAGTTTGGGCTATTTTAGAGAATTATCGTTTTACATATATTATGGATAAATAAGTCGTCGCAAGCGATTTCAAGACGACAATATTATCAAAATATTACAACCCATAGATTTCATAATATTGGTCAAACAGTAACTCAATTCTTATTGATTAATAATAACAATAATAAAATTGTTTATTTGTCCAAATAATACACACATACACAGTTCAAACAAAAAAAGTGGTAGAAATCAATAGCATAAAACAATATAGCTAGTGCACAGAAGATTTGGGTTTACAAAAATAAAAAGTCTATGCATACAAAAAAATTATGAACCCTGTTTCTTAAACTAGGAGACCTGTATCTTAAGAGACAGTGATCGGGCAAAATTTGAATTTAATAAAAATGAAGTTCACAAAGTGAAAGTGTGAAGATTTACCATTATAAATGCATAATAATATTAGTATTAGTCAAATATGTGTGAGTGTTGAGGTGTGTGTGTGAGAGAAGGGAGAGCGTACCGATGTATGTGTGTGTGTGTGTGTGTGTGTGTGTGTGTGTGTGTGTGTGTGTGTGTATATGAGTGTTTGTGGATTTTTTTTTTAATTGTTGTTATGTCAAGCG
Source organism: Atethmia centrago (assembly GCA_905333075.3). Classification (NCBI taxonomy): domain Eukaryota; kingdom Metazoa; phylum Arthropoda; class Insecta; order Lepidoptera; family Noctuidae; genus Atethmia; species Atethmia centrago. Next base: position 8,595,543 of record HG995392.1, on the reverse strand, counting down.
ATATATGATAGTAAAGACTCTGTTTTAATATAGTTCTGCTAAATGAGCCAGTCAGAAATTTTTTTGACATTAAATTTATTTAGGTCTATTATGTCTAGTTCTTTCTGTATGTTTTTAAAGACATGATGGCTTAAGACATAGTATTGACGTCTTGCAAATGAGGTTTTGTACTGTACACCTGGGGGAACATATGTACGTTTTCTTGGGTCAGATGGAGGTAAGTGGGCATGTATCCTCAGGACAACTGGTTGATCGGTTAGTACAGTGAAAGCCGTGAGATGGCGCTTTAATTTCCCGCCATACCTACACGTGGTGTCGCGGGAAGGTACTTATGGGTCACCGAGGCCCCCGCAACCCAGGCAACAGGAAGGAATACGGGTGGGTTTTAGTCAGTAAGAGTCTGACACACCCTCCCGCTCTGCTCAGAGCGGGAGAAGTTATTTGATGATTTCACCACAAAAAAAAAAAAGGCAAGCCAGTAAAACGTACATTGAAGTACAAAATCACTGTCACGTTTATTCGGCAATTTACGGTAGTTGTAATTAGTAGCAAGGAACAAAGGCTTGTATGGTGAACGTGTCAGTTCGATCGTATGATCTATAAGTACTATATAACGTCAGCTACAGCAATTTGATTGTCAATATATCTCGCATTTTCGATCGACTCTGTCCGACCACGTGTAGGTTTTTTTTTTTTTTTTTTTATTTTTATTTTTTATTTTTTTTTTTTTTTTTTGAAGGTGGGAATTCATCAAATAACTTCTCCCGCTCTGGGCGGAGCGGGAGGGTGTGTCAGACTCTTACTGACTAAAACCCACCCGTATTCCTTCTTGTTGCCTGTGTTGCGGGGGCCTCGGTGACCCATAAGTACCTTCCCGCGACACCACGTGTAGGTATGGCGGGAAATTAAAGCGCCATCTCACGGCTTTCACTGTACTAACCGATCAACCAGTTGTCCTGAGGATACATGCCCACTTACCTCCATCTGACCCAAGAAAACGTACATATGTTCCCCCAGGTGTACAGTACAAAACCTCATTTGCAAGACGTCAATACTATGTCTTAAGCCATCATGTCTTTAAAAACATACAGAAAGAACTAGACATAATAGACCTAAATAAATTTAATGTCAAAAAAATTTCTGACTGGCTCATTTAGCAGAACTATATTAAAACAGAGTCTTTACTATCATATATCGCTTGACATAACAACAATTAAAAAAAAAATCCACAAACACTCATATACACACACACACACACACACACACACACACACACACACACACACACATACATCGGTACGCTCTCCCTTCTCTCACACACACACCTCAACACTCACACATATTTGACTAATACTAATATTATTATGCATTTATAATGGTAAATCTTCACACTTTCACTTTGTGAACTTCATTTTTATTAAATTCAAATTTTGCCCGATCACTGTCTCTTAAGATACAGGTCTCCTAGTTTAAGAAACAGGGTTCATAATTTTTTTGTATGCATAGACTTTTTATTTTTGTAAACCCAAATCTTCTGTGCACTAGCTATATTGTTTTATGCTATTGATTTCTACCACTTTTTTTGTTTGAACTGTGTATGTGTGTATTATTTGGACAAATAAACAATTTTATTATTGTTATTATTAATCAATAAGAATTGAGTTACTGTTTGACCAATATTATGAAATCTATGGGTTGTAATATTTTGATAATATTGTCGTCTTGAAATCGCTTGCGACGACTTATTTATCCATAATATATGTAAAACGATAATTCTCTAAAATAGCCCAAACTGCAGCAAACTAGGGAACAAGCAGGCTATGGTTGCACACGGACGAGACTACATTAATTATGCAGTCCGTCTGCCCGTCCCGTCTGACCCACAGCTACGTCATCCCTCTGAGGGGGCTTTTCATAAACGGCAAATAAAGACATCTTCACGACCGTTTGTAGGAACAGGGTAGGTAGGATTTTAGGGTGGGCTTTTATCCGCACGTATTGTATTACTTCGCTTCGCTCACATGACTGTTTTCTTTTGACATTTAGTATTATATTGTTTTCAATTATTGTGAATGTAAAGCCTATGTGGGTCATTGTTGTTTATTTTTTCATCATTTAGTATTAATCATGGTCTGGCAATTTGAGTAATTTATGCGGCCTACCCAAATGTTCTTTCTTTGGTATTGTTCGTCGAATCGTTGAGCTCCTTAAGTTCTGAGTTGAGCTGCACGATTACTGACAAATGCGTGCACTGACTGGACAGGTCCGCTCAATCTGTGTGGTTCTTTCCTTAAAAGGACCATTTCAGACACCAATCTACATGGCCTTCACATGATCTGACAAAGATTATGTCTGAACTTTAAAGGAGACTGTGACCTCTGAGTTTGTTTCGGCCTTTCTTCTCAGAGTAGTCAGATAGGAAACGCCGACCTCATCTAGCTTTATTTTAAAAATATGATTGACGTGTAAAAGTGTTTGTACACACCTACTTACAGAAAATAAATCATTTATCAGTATAAGTCAATGGAAACGTAAAATCATGGTATATTTGCAAGATACTTGGCTTGAACTTATGAAAATCATTTATTTTCTCTTCCAAGAAATAATAAGTTTATTTGGAACATTCATAATAAAGTAAAGTTTTCCGTAATAAACTGAAAATACTTAAAAAGCAACCACTTAAGTGTTATTACGAGGATCTTGCTACGCCGCTACGCCGTAGCAAGTGCTACACTCGTAGCATTTAAATTGTGCTTACGGTTGAAGGTAATTTAAGTTACCTTCCAACTTTCTCGTTTTCTTTGTAAAAATGACAATAACAGAGAAGTTGTTTAGTATTGCAGTGCCGGCAAAACATAGACAATAAATAACAAACTACTTTTCTCTAGTCATCTGCAAAGGGCTGTTTAATATTATTATAGAAAAATACATGTCTAACAAAAAACATGGTTCTTTAAGTACACAGAAACTAAAGTTTTAGTTTCTTAAGAAAACGCTGAATAGCACAATAACAGCTACCTAAATAAAGAGCGTTATTTGACACCTTAATGTCAAATACTGATGAAAATCACAGATTTTCATGTCGGCAGTTATAATATGAGGGAATCGCTCTTCTAGGAAACCTTAGCATAAGCTGCCGTACAGCGGCGCTGTACTGCACGATATTTTACTGAAAAATGTTGGGATCACACGTCAGCAAATAAAAACCGGCCCATTGCGTGTTGGACCACGCACAATGAAGGGTTCCGTATTTGGGATGAATTTATCCCAAAAACAAACTTAACATTGTAGTTGAAAAACATGTTCTCCCATACATCGATATATGTCACGGTCAGCCTACTTAGTTGTGATAGTTTTTCTTTTAACAGCTGGCAGGGGCCCCGACACTTGCCTCTAACAAAAAATAACACTTTAAAGCTTAATATTACGCAATCTGATCCCTTTTATTTGGGTGGGAAATCAGCAAATAACTTCTCCCGCTCTGAGCGGAGCAGGAGGGTGTGTCAGACTCTTACTGACTAAAACCCACCCATATTTCTTCCGTTGCCTGTGTTGCCAGGGGCCTCGGTAACCTTTGGTACCTTCCGGATCCCTGAATCGAAAATAGTTTTCACAGACCCGCAATATTTTTGACAGATAGACAGACGGACACTAGGGAACCTTGTTTTTTTTATTTCTTATAAGAAATATATGAACTATAGTTCAACACTGTGTTTCACTCATCGCGTCGTTTTGAAATATTTTATACCTTAAAAGCCTTTTTTCTACCTAATGTTTTTGTAATATATTATCCTTTAGTAGCCTTTTGCAAGATAATTTTATTCAGAAAAAAAAAACAAAAAGTATTGCAGTGTTTCTTTTTGAAACCACCATTTTTACTCCGCCATCTTGTCGTACAGTGAAATCAAGATGGCGGCATTATGACAGCATCATGGCGTCCTTTAAAAGATATTTTGGCCCCTGAGTTTGTTTCGCCGTTTCTTCTCAGGATCTATCTGACTACCCAGTCAGATAGATCCTTTCTAGCCCGGAATCGTCCCTTTTTAATATGACGTTTAAAAGCCCAATATCCTATTTACTGAATAAACAATTTTATCTTCTCTTCTCACAGTATTTTATCGAACAAGAGTGACAATCCTACCAGCCTTACCCATGTAGCTAACTCACCTGAGGATAATTAGATTTCATCATAAAGTCAAAGGAATTATTTTTTGAGAAAGTTCACTACCTACTTAAATAGTCCGTAAGTGTTATCACATCCCAACTGTCATTCTATTACAATTGTCAATCAACACGGCAAATTCAATGTCAATTTGCTCAACAATTAATTTATCTGGCTGTACAAGCGGTTAAGTTTAAACTCACCCACTATAGAAGAAAAATACAAAGAGCAAAAATACATGCTATTTATACCACAAAAATCAATCAATCTGTCTAGCTTTTTCCCAACCTTGTTAGGGTCGGCTTGTGGTCTAACCGCATGGAGCTAAATGCCAGTATTTTTTATGAAGCAACTGCCTATCTGACTTCTACAACCACCCAGTAACTGTACTGGGTAACTCGTGTGACTCGATACCCCTTGGTAAAACTGGTTGTCAGACTTTTTGGCTTCTGACGACCCGTAACGATTGTCAAAGATACCCTTTATACTAAATCATTAAAAATAAATGCTTTGATTAGCTCATAGAAGATATTTTGTTGCCTATATCTTTAAAATACATTATCCCTGTATTTAGAACACAGACACAAAAAATGACAGAATTACAAAGCAACATTTTTCACAAAAAAAAAAAAAAAATACCTACACGTGGTCGGACAGAGTCGATCGAAAATGCGAGATATATTGACAATCAAATTGCTGTAGCTGACGTTATATAGTACTTATAGATCATACGATCGAACTGACACGTTCACCGTACAAGCCTTTGTTCCTTGCTACTAATTACAACTACCGTAAATTGCCGAATAAACGTGACAGTGATTTTGTACTTCAATGTACGTTTTACTGGCTTGCCTTTTTTTTTTTTGTGGGGAAATCATCAAATAACTTCTCCCGCTCTGAGCAGAGCGGGAGGGTGTGTCAGACTCTTACTAACTAAAACCCACCCGTATTCCTTCCTGTTGCCTGGGTTGCGGGGGCCTCGGTGACCCATAAGTACGTTCCCGCGACCCCGGCAGGCATCGGCCCTAGTGGACCCCTACCTTTGTGCTGACGACATCTCTTTGAGGCGCGCGTGGAATACAACGCGTCGTCGACCCGGGCCTGGTCCTTACCGGACGGTGAGCTATCCATTGCTCACCGTCCATTACTGGTTTGCCTGAGAACCCACCTACCTCATGGAACCCGCACCAAGAAGCCATGTCGGTGACCCTATCATCACTACGCCCACGGTCCCGTCGTCTCGTTATCTTTTATAACAAATATAATACAAACATCAAAAAGTCATTACACGCATCATTTACAGAAACTGTATGTTTTATAAATTGTTTCTTTATTATTTTCTAGGCGACTAACAACTTAAAGGGCGACAAATTATTTGCTATTAAAAAAATTAATTGGCAGTGATTAATATTATTAGGCATGAATTTAACGAGGCGACAAATTAATCTAAATTTGGGATTAAAGGCGGTAGCAAATATAGTAGGTTGGCAGCGACAGAGGATACTTTTGCCCCGGTAGTACGTTCTCGTGGGATATCTTTCGGCCTTCATGCAGGCGATGCCGCGGCCAAAGGCAAAAATCCAATAAAAAGGATAAAATAAGAATCACAGAGCTGTAGGGTAGAATAGTTAATAACTCAATTAATAGCTCCGAGGCAAAACTTAAACTGATTAAAAGTATTGGATGAAGTTGGCAACACTGTGGGTTATAAATTAGTTTTGTTTAGTTGTTGTATTGCTTGTTACACGCTTACCACGGGTTATAGTTGAAGCGAAGGTTTTATTTTATGGGAAGTAATGAACAGATCTAAAAACTGTTTACGCACTAATGACGCGCACTTTTTTTTTATATTGAGCCTCTTTTTAATTTTCTGACCTTTTCTTACAGTTGCTCGCAGTAAATAAGCTAGGGTAAACCGACCGGTCTATAACTTAGACCGGTCGGTTTTGTATCAAACATTTGCCTATAAAAGTAATTATTGGCATGCGTTGCGAAAAATATTGATAGGTAATACATAAAATGGTGAGCAGTGGTGGCCCAGTGGTAACGGCCGCGACTTACGAGTTGCAGGTCGTAGGTTCGAACCCGGACAGGTGCTTTACTTTGTGTAAAATTATTTCATCACCACTGCTCTCAAAACGGTGATGGAAAACATCGTGAGGAAACCGGCATGTCCTAGAACCAAAAATTCGAAGACATGTGACATCTACCAACCCGCACTGGGACTGCGTGGTGGATTACGGCCCACTCCCTCTCACAGAGAGGAGGCCTGTGTCCCAGCAGTGGGAACATTATAGGCTGATTATGTATGTACATAAAATAATGTTTATAAAAGTCTGCTAGGTTTTAAAAAGGTGTATTTATTTCTGAACATGCACCTTAAAATCGAAGCATTTATTTCAATTAAACCATTTACAGGCACTTTCGAATTATCAAGGAGTCGGTCAGTCAGAAATATGAAGCTAGTTGCCAATTCCAAAGCGTAGTACGAGTAGGTGCTTATGGAGAAGCACGGGCAAGATACTCCATGGAAACTCTTTTAAATTATATTGTTACATAAATAATTTTGTATTTGTAACTCAATGTGAGGACGATGTAAAAATACACCGACATCGCGTACTCGACGGCGAGTACCACCGACCTTCGCGAAGTAGAGTAACAAAATACTCCCCCGTCCCTTGAACCCGCCTGCCCGCGCGGTGCAAGATAACATGAACAATGTCCCTAATAATAATAGCTCACAGATTCGTCACAAATCCCCACTTGCTCAGTAATTGGCAGCGTCCTGGGTTCGAGTCCCACTATGGGACGCCCTTAGCTGTGCGACCTAATTATTTATTTTTTAGCTAGGTGAGAGGCCCTTCTGGCCCCACTGCAGCCAGGTGAAGTAGTTCAAATCCCCTAGGGATAACTACAAAACAGCCACTATCAAAAGACACAAAAGAAGATGTTTCAATGTTAACAAAAAAGACAAAACAATTTAAAAACAAAATAATTAAAAATAATCCGAGGCAGCTAAGAGATGACCAGTCCCAACTGAAGGCACGAACATGACGCATGGATCAGCACCATTCAGCTCAACCATTTTGAAGGGAGCTAAATGATCCAACACACGCGTCACCATTAGCGAGACATCTGAGTGAGCATGACAAACTCTTAGCCGCCAGGGCACATTCAAGTCAATGAAAGACATATTAACCGGTAAATAGTAGAGCTATTATACACAGTACTCACATCTGTGCTATGCAATTATATTTGGGACTTAAACATACATTACTTATCATGGTAACAATACACCTGGGGGGTAACCATCACCTCTTATAGCAGTATTATTATAATATTACTTTACAGTGGGAAAGTGGTGGAGCTATACAGGACTTATAGCTCCATCTCTTTCTCACGCTAAAGTAATATTGAAATAATACTGCTATAAGAGGTGATGGTTACCCCCCTGTACACCTTCGGGAAATACAGACGTAATGTGATAATACCTTTTCGTGTGATGTAAGTGATTAATAAATCAACATAAAATCAAATCTAATGATTTGATTTTATGTTGATTAATAATTTATTCAACTTACATTAGCATCATAATCTATCCAGCCTTTTCCCAACAATGCTGGGGTCGGCTTCCAGTCTAACCTGATGCATCTGAATACTATTATTGTACATGGAGCGACTGCCTGTCTGACCTCCACAACCCAATTGCTGGGTAATGATGCACGTTGGTAAAACTGGTTGTCACACTTTCGGGCTTCTAACGACCCGTAACAACTGCCAAAGATGTTTAAATAACAGCCGGGACCAACGGCTTAAGACGCTGACAACACCTGAACCGCGGTCACTGTCAGATTGCATAGAAAAGAAAGAGAAACGCGATGACACAACGCTTGTAATTTATTGCAAAATATGAAGCAATTATCTAATAATTACTCAAACTTGAGTTGAGTAATCGAAAATAAAGAACAACCAAGTTCTGCATTAAAATAAGACGTTCTTGTTATTAATTAAATAAGTAACGTATGGTAATATTTAATGCAGATATTTTGGATTAGAACTCAAGGTAAGAGGTTAGTTTAACGTTAGTTTGTATCGAGATTATTTTTTCAAAACGTGTTTTGGTAACAACCAAGTTCTGGGAAATATGTTCAAAATTAACATATATTTTTTCCGCTGCCACAAACTATACAGATTTGGCAATTTTTTTTCTTAAGAGAAGCCTATTTTGGTCAATTGGGTCTTGTCAGCGTCTTAATGTGTTTTCCGAGGCACGGAGGGATCTTGTATGTAAAGATGGTCACCCATTCTCGGACTAACCGCGGCAAGCATAGCCTGTTATTACTTAGCCACAAGCCCCTTTATGCCTATATTCAACTTACGTAAAAGGTTATTTTAAATTGTCCAGCTAAACTCTGCAGACGCTATGGGTATCGATATTTAAACACGATAAAAAAGAAAATAAAAATATTAATTTTTTTTTGGGAGGTCTACGACCGCTGTCAATGTTATTACTTTTTTATTTTTGGGTGGGAAATTATCAAATAACTTCTCCCGCTCTGGGCGGAGCGGGAGGGTGTGTCAGACTCTTACTGACTAAAACCCACCCGTATTCCTTCCATTGCCTGTGTTGCCAGGAGCCTCTATAACCCATTTGGACTTCCACGCGACCCCGGCAGACATCGGCCCTAGTGGACCCCTATACTTGTCCTGACATCTCTTTGAGGCGCGCGTGAAATACAACGCGCCGTCGACCCGGGCCTGGTCCTTATCGGACGGCGAGCTATCCATTGCTCACCGTCCGCAACCCCGCGCCTACGAGTGGCCTAATGTTGTTACTTGAAGTTTGAGTTGAGAAAAACTGTGTGCTTATGTTTTATCGTTTTCAGATACCCATCATGTCTGTGAAGTTTACACAAAAAGCAGAGATTTTTTAAACTGATATTTCAAATGACTACAATAAATAATAGGGATGATGACTACATTTTTTTTTCCTTCATGAAGATAATAAAAAAATATTGGACATGTATTTTTATTTTTTTTACGTAATCAAAAGATTACGGCGATATATTGAGTTAAAATTTGTCTTGACGTCACGCCTTGCTAGATTTTATACTGAATTTTGACGTAGCGAGCCCCTACTCTCCAACATTATTGCGTTTTATCTAAGTATTTATTTATTAATTGAAAAAGCTAAAAATACGTTTCTAATATTAAAAAAAAATATTGATTGATTATTGAGATTGATTGATTGATTGAAGCTAGACAATTTAAAATAACCCTGTATAATAAATAAATCTAGATATATTGTCAAATCGTGAAAACTGTGCGAAGCAGGGCGGTTCACTAGTATGTTTCTAAAATTCAAGTAACATTCTTAAACATGATATATTTCTCTCTGAAGTGTTATAATTAGTCTAAAAAGGAAGAAAGGTTTGTTGGTTTGGATTTGGGTTTAAATCTGAGAAAGGTTTGCTTTGTTGGTAAAAAGGATAAGTGGAAGGTTACTAAAGAGGATATTTTTAGCTTAAATTGAAGGTCTATGCAAACAAATAGGGATTATTTTTGTAATGTCCTTCAAAAAAGGTTGGAGGAAGGATTCAGTGCGTAGTATGGTAACAAAGAGTCGAAGAGGTCCCGATGTTGAAGTGAGTACCTCCTCTAAAGTATCCGGTTGTGTGTTTGAACCTAGCGAATACTGATGATGTTTACTTCAATATTTACTTTTAAAGTTAATCTTTACTCAGCACTGAGTTGCTCTAAATGGAAATAATATAAGGAAACTTGGATTCAACGAGTTGACGTTCGTGTTTTCTATGTTCGAGAAAGGGATTTGCTTACAGCAGATTTGGCATGACGCGTTCTATTTCTGTTTTACTGTAGAATAGAAATCGCTTGCCTACATTTCTCGGTAGAAAACTCTCAATGGAAACGACATTTTTGTCTACTCTTTCGTCGACAAAACGCTTCTCTACAGTTCTCATGCTGGTGGGAAAGTAGCGAATACTGTTGTAAATACCCAAACAGCCGTTTAGCATGTCAAAATTAATGATCGCATTGCCATTTTAGAAGGATAAGTCTCCTTAATTTGTCGTATTTTGACTATATTTGATATAATAATATTAATAATCCCCTATAGTCTAGTATTAACAGTCTATTTTCAATATTACACCGTGAGTTATGTATTAGACTTCATACACGAAAATGGATAGTTAAGTTACTATCCATTTTCGTGTACGTAAGTTACTATCCAATACATGAATTCATGAATTAGACCAGATTCGCGGGCTTGCGGACGGTGAGCAATGGGTAGCTCACAGTCCGGTAAGGACCAAGCCCGGGTCGACGGCGCGTTGTATTCCACGCGCGCCTCAAAGAGATGTCGTCAGCACAAAGGTAGGGGTCCACTAGGGCCGATGCCTGCCGGGGTCGCGCGAAGGTACTTATGGGTCACCGAGGCCCCCGCAACACAGGCAACAGGAAGGAATACGGGTGGGTTTTAGTCAGTAAGAGTCTGACACACCCTCCCGCTCCGCCCAGAGCGGGAGAAGTTATTTGATGATTTCCCACCCTCAAAAAAAAAAAAAGACCAGATTGAAATTGCAAACTCAGCTTTACCTAATATCGAACACATATCCACGTCTTTAAAAGGTGAAAATACTTACTTGACGGTTGTGACTCAGAACATGAGGAGTACAGTAATTTTGTCGACTTGGAGATGAATTTGGCTCTGATGAAGTTCGACGTGGATGTTCTTATTCTTACTGAGTGTAGATTAAATAATAAGAAACAAATACCGCTACTAAATAACTATACCTCTTATTTTATCTCAATGCAACTAAACCAAAACGATGGCGTGGTAGTCTACGTAAGAAACAAACATATGCCTCTGGTAACAGAACTAACTTTAACAAATGCTTCTGCTCTTAAAATCACCGTGTCTGATTTTACTGTTATAGGTATTTACCGTTCCCCGTCTATTGCCTGTGCTGACAATTTCATTAGCTCATTAAATAGCCATCTTGAATCGTGTAGTACGCACAAGAATATCATTGTCATGGGTGACATTAATATTAATATAATAGAAAAAGCCACAGAAATATCACAACAACGATCAAATAGGTTAAATAACCTAATCATGCTATCTGTTACACGGCCTCCTTCCAGGACATTACCTACCTACTAGAGACCAGAAGTGCCTTGACCATACATTCCTGAAGTTTGACAAAACTAAGACCTCTGCCTTTTTGGCGGTGCTTAATATAATACAACAATCACTGATCATGCTATGGTGCTCTTAAATATAACTAGCTCAAATAAAACACAAAGGACTTGTTCAAAAACCACAACTGTCATCGATATTGAAAATGCTTATAAATGTCTTATTAATGTGGATATATCAATGTTTGATACCTACACGCTCCCTGATACCTTTGCCACTAAAGTGGTGGAGGTGTTTAGGTCCTATGCAACTCAAAAATCAAATCCGTTTCTTGTGACAAAAGAACTTTGAAGCCCTGGATAACTACAGGAGCACTGCGGTGCATAAGGCTTAGAAACAAAATGCAGCGCCAAACAAGATTAGATCCTTTTAACATAATTTGAATAATAACGTATAAACGCTTCCGTAACTTTTATTCCAACCTTGATAGAAAGGGTAAAGAGACAATATTATAGAAAACAAATAGAAGATTCAACCAAAAGTTCAAGACATCTTTGGTCAACAATAAATTAAATTACACAGTTTAAAACACCCAAAACTTCAAATACTCACCTTCTCAATATTACCGCACACCCTCTAAACTTATTAAATAGGGTCAACTTGTTTTTTACCACCATAGGCAAATCTTTGGCGGAAGGTATCTTAACTCAGACTGGGATACCGGTTGTGATCTGCTCCTGTGGTAACTCTTGGGCTTCTTCGTTTGTGTTATTGGAGACAGATCCACAGGAAGTGGACGGTATTCTTATGAGTCTTGACTCTGAAAGTGCATCAGTTTGGGATGGTATACCGACAAAATTTTTAAAAATGTCAAAGGATTTTGTGGTTCCTCTGATAAGCCAGCTAGCTAACTTATGTCTCAAAACGGGAATGTTCTCGAAAGATTTAAAGCGTTCCGTGATCACTCCTGTGCACAAGGGTGGGGACGTAAACGATGTCAACAATTATTATCGCCACGTATCAGTGCTGCCAGCAATTTAATTTTTTTTAGAAAAAATAATAAGCAAGAGGCTAACTACTTACAGAAATACAATATTCTATCAAATGCACAATACGGGTTTAGAAGAAGACATGCAACTAAAGACGCTATTACGGTCTTTTTTTTTTTTTTTTTGGTTGGTAAATCATCAAATAACTTCTCCCGCTCTGGGCGGACCGGGAGGGTGTGTCAGACTCTTCCTGACTAAAACCCACCCGTATTCCTTCCTGTTGCCTGTGTTGCGGGGGCCTCGGTGACCCATAAGGACCTTCCCGCGACCCCGGCAGGCATCGGCCCTAGTGGACCCCTACTTTGTGCTGACGACATCTCTTTGAGGCGCGCGTGGAATACGACGCGCCGTCGACCCGGGCCTGGTCCTTACCGGACGGTGAGCTACCCATTGCTCACCGTCCGCAAGCCCGCGCCTACGGTGGTCGGAAATCCGCCCGGGATTCCCGACGCCCTGGGCGTCTCCTGCGGCGGCTAGGGGCGAGAGGGCGCGAAACTTGCCTTTCCCTCAACCGTCCCGCCTCCTCCTTCGCGAGCATTACTGCTTCGCAGAAGGAGGTGACGGCTGCCCATGCCCTCTCGCTCCGTACCATGGCCTGAACCAGGGCCGGACGCGAGAGGTCTCTGCCGCCGATCGCCTCCACGAGGACACGGCGGTGCTCTGCCCAAGCCGGGCAGACCTCCACCGTATGCTCCACCGTGTCCTCCGGGCGATCCACACAGTGGTGACACCCGGACGTTTCCTCCCGCCTTATCCGACACAGGAACCTCCCGAAGCTGCCGTGTCCGGTGAGGACCTGCGTCAGGCGGAAGGTGAGGACGCCGTGGCGCCTCTCCAGACACTCCTCAAAGAGGGGACTTATCGCCGAAATCGCGGCAGCGGACTTACGCCCCGGCGTTTCGCCTCCTCGCGCCACTCCCATACGTGCGCGAGGACTTTTGCCTCCAGATCCCATGGCGGCGTTGTTACTTACTGGTGCTGCCTCGATTTATGTATGACACAATGTTTAAGTAAAAATTTTTTTTTTTTTTGTTTTTTTTTTTTTTTTTATAATAATAACCCCACCTATCTCTACGTTGACGTCGTGGTGGTGCTTGCGCGCTCCGAGTCTGGGTCTTGCTGGTAGAGATTACTTTGCTGGAACAGGTCTATTATAAGGAGATAGACCAAGAGAGATACAGAAACCCGCAGGGCAGCACGTGGCGAGCTGTTGGGCAGTAGCGACCCTATCTCCCGGCAGAAATCTTGTTCCTCATCACTCTGGCTTGCCTGTATTGACCAGCTGGACTGAACAATGACGCGGAATAGAGCTCCTACCTCATTCTTGCCTATTTTAGCCGGCTTGAGTGGAGGTTTGCAAGAGCAAACGTGCTCGGAGGAAGGAAGTATTCCAGTAAGATGCTGGTAGGGATCTTGACCATCTTCCGGGCTCCGGGATTGTCCTGATAGCCGTGGTGCCAGTCCACTCCTCAAGCACCTCAGGACATGTTGCTCCCTTGTCGCTACGTCACTATGTGCTAGCGACAGTTTCCGGGGGGCCCATTATTGAGTGTGCAAGTCACCTCCTGCCTTTTTATCCGTGTATATTAGGTAACATTGGTCCGACAGCATGACATAGTTCTTCTTTAGTTCAAGGTAACCAATCTACTATAGCCACCCAAACCCGTAGCCCAATATGCTTTGTTTCCATGTTCTGCTATAGTCCTGCACCAACCAGGGTGCACTGACATAGTGCAAACAGGGATAATCGTCGGTTGGTGCCTCATTCCATTTAAATTTGTCTGCCTTCAAAGGACCGGAACCCCGAGATATGTCAAGTACATAATAATAAAGTTTATTTTCCAAAAACAGTGGTTTGCATTTCCTTATAGTCTACATTAATAGTTAGGTTTACATTTTTTTAATGAGACGCATAGGAAGTACTTTAAAAAATCACAGAAAATTACAATATATAGTGGAAAGCACCACAATACTAAATGAAGACCTAACTTAATTTAGTATTCTGGTAATAATTAATTATCAATCTCCTAAATTACGATGATAAACTTAAAACAAAAAGTATTAGTTACCAAATTAACCGAAAAAATCCAACAAATGTATTCCAATACTACAACACACAACAGAAAAATGTAAAACATGAACTATTAAACCTAACACACGACTCGTAAAATTGTTGCCACACCATGTCTCTGAAGGGGACTGCCCAATAACTATAATTCCCCATCGGTTTATGGAAGTACCTACTCGTGACGTCATAAGGCCAAGCCCTATTATTGTCTATGTGGTAAAATTAAGTAATTAGACGATGTGTGTATGTGTGACAGGAGTAAGGTGAGAATGGAATGCGAAGTTACATTAAATGATTGATTAATTGACCATACGACCATATCTTGATAATGTTACTTGTCATTTGTCTTGTGGTCGCAAGCGCTTCTGCTGAGCATTAGGTCCTGGATTCGACTCCCAGGTTGGGCGAATCGTTATTGGGTTTTTCGGGACGAATTTCTTAGTAGCTGCCTGGAGTCTTGATTTGTGCCCGGTTGATAGCATTAAGCTCGCCCCCTTTTATATGGGACGTAAATATAACTGGCTAAATATGAGTATGCCATAGGTACACCTCTGTCTAACCTTTCGGGGATTACAGGCGCGATGTTATTATATATTAAATATAAAAGTAATAACATCATATCTTAATTTTCCGAAGGGGTTGGCAAAAGTAAATAGCACTCCTACATCACGCTACTTATGTTAAAGTCTCATGTAATAGAGAACGAGCCTATTTAAATCAACCGAGAACAAATCAATACTCCGGGCTACTTAGAAATTCCTAACGGAAAACCCATTAACACTTTGCCCAACCTGGGAATCGAATCCAGGACCCCTTGTTGCCCCATTGCAAGTCTGTTGTTCAGCAGTGAATGTTTTAGTACAATGATCTATCATCACCTGTGACGGACACATAAAAAAACTCACGCTATTTCTCTTGGGGGTAGGCAGAAACTACAGAACGCCACCTGCTATGAACCTTATATAGTCCTTTTGCTTTGTTTACCGAATCACTATTTATTGTCACGCATCAATTTTCAACCATGCATAGCACTCCATTTGTTCAAACTCTGTGGTACGGTAATACACGCTGTAGATTAGACGTCCCGATAAGCGTGTTGTGGTCTCTGTGAGATTTGTGATGAGCAATGTCGCATTTGTAATTAGCAACTGCTACTAGATGGGTAGGTTTGCTAATGAAAACCTCAATTTTAAATATTTATCGGCTGTTACTATTCAAATTCAAGTATTTAGCCAAATTAATTGTCTAATGAAACTATAACAGTACTTATATATATTATGTATCAGAAAGGAATCAAACTGAACAACTTTGTCTATGTGACCAACATCGTAATCGCGAAAAAATTATCATCTGTCCCATACGAAACTTTAATACTTACTCGCCCTAAATGTATGGGACGGCTGATTGATGGTCTGATTCACACCCTTAAATATGACTACCCCTCCTCCTCCTTTTTGATGTGTCCATGCTGTAAAAATAATAATAATAATGTGTGATAGAATATGCTTTTTACACCTGTGTACACACAATCACACACACGTAACCCAACATGCCTAAAACGTATTTACAGTCTAAAGTTATTTAAGATTGAGTACAAAACACACAAAACGTGACGTAGCTTTGGCTACGGCTTCAGCTACGCCGTAGCGATTGCTACGTCGAAGCCGCGACGGCCATTTGGCAGTTATCATTTATTCCATACATAATGCAAATAAATAAACCACTAAACAAAAAAAAAAACGAGCGAGTCTTACAGTAGTAGCATATGATGTGTAACATCTGACATTTCACCTTGGTAATAAGCAACTGAGCAGCGGCAAAAATTAACCTCATAATTTAAAAAAAAAGCTAAATTTATTCATTATTCATTACTAGTGGTCGCCCACTGTTTGAAATTGAAATTCCCCCCCTGCTTATAATCCATATAGTACTTACTAATTCCATATTATTATAAAGTACTTACTAACTCCATGCTATTAAAAAGTACGTATTTATTCCATGCTCAAGCTGTCACTTCCTGTCTACACACTTCCGTCCCTTTTTACGAAATCACTCTCACAGATAGCGAGAGAGAAGATGTTACTAGATGTAGATGTTGTTTGCGTTACCTAAATTTAAAATTAAAGCGTCCTTGATGGAAAACCCCGTAAAAAATATTTTCCAAATGAATATTTATTTCCATTCCAAGAAACAGAATATATCAATATTACATTAATTTTTCATACAAGTTAATGTAAGGAATATGGACGTAGAGGCAAGGAAATCGGATTATATCTTTCTGGAACCTTTTGATAAAACTGGCAACGTCGCCAGCAAACACGCGCTCGCTCTCATGTAATTTTAAATCTCAATTTTCTTAGGAAATGCTAACTAGAATTTATGAAAACCTACAAGTAGTTTGAATTAAAATCTTAATATAGCACTTTCATTGCTTATCACACTCGTTTATAATTTGACCATACGACATAATTATCACTACTCTACATCTATGTATATACAATTTGTAACAAAAACCCTGTTGTTCCTTCTACCTACGTTTTAAGAATCGGTTTACTAAGCGATAAAGCAAGTTATTTATAAAAAACTGTTCAATAAAAACAATTAAAATTAATATTTAATTATTAATATTTGTAATGTTGTGAGCAGTGGTGGACCAGTGGTAACGGCCGCGACTTACGAGTTGTAGGTCGTAGGTTCGAACCCGGACAGGCGCTTTACTTTGTGTAAATTATTTTCATCACCACTGCTCTCAAAACGGTGAAGGAAAACATCGTGAGGAAACCGGCTTGTCCTAGAACCAAAAAATTCGAAGACATGTGACATCTACCAACCCGCATTGGGCCCGCGTGGTGGATTACGGCCCACTCCCTCTCACAGAGAGGAGGCCTGTGTCCCAGCAGTGGGAACATTATAGGCTGATTATGTAATGTTTAATTGATTTCTTACCTCTGCATTTCTGCATGAAGTGATGACGCGAAACCAGAAGTAGATAGAACGTTCCCGCCCTCTCTTTGATCGGTGCCGCCGCGCCGGTACACCGCCGCCGCTTAACTACCTATTTTTGTACACAAGTTCGTGACCTTGTCAGCTGTTGTTTATCAGTATCACTTTAACGAATTAATCTTTGAAAATCTTGGTTTACACTATTTTTAAGCACAATTGCTAATTGTTAAAACTACATCTAACACTTCACTACGTTAAAAAAAACAAATTCACCGCGTCTGTCACATAAAACCTGATGTACCTATTTACATTTTAATGCATTAATTTATTATGATATCTACTTGACGGACACGGAGTTGCTGTTCGAAATGAACACCTCGCACACACTCTACACTTCTTGGCTCATAGTCGGAGGGAAGTAGTGATTGGACGCGACAATAGTGAAATGGCCATCTTCTTGCAGTACTCTCCTAACGCGCATATGGTTTACTCAGAGTCCGTGTCCCACTGAGCGTGTACTTCGCGTTGGATCGTGCTCAAACAAGTCCAAGACTTCTGTCTCGAGTCCTCGGTCTGCCTGCGTCAGCTCGAAGTTGGTCTCGCCCGTGCAAATTGCCGGTATTGTATGTACGTATGTGCAAACATTGGAATGCCATCGCCGACGGTAATGGTAGACTCGCAAAACGTTCTTGGTAGAGTCTGCGTGCTTCTGCATAATTGCAGTCACATTTCCGAAGACACATCAACATATTAAAATATTCTACGTTAGAATAAGACATGGTCAACGTTTACGTAAACAAAACACTAGTCACTCACTACGTAGATCAACAATAACATCCATTCGGAAGTAAGCTGCGCGGGAGACTAAGAAAGTGATTCGCAGGGAGACGGGTGGAGGGGCGGCGGGGTAGGTAGGCATGTGGTACCGAACTGGGGCGCGTGCGCGGCGGCAGTTTTTGGCGGCATCTTTTGTCGCATCAAAGGAAGCCGCCGAGCTCGTAGGCTATTTAGCGAAATAAAGATGTACTTGTAAAATCAGATTCTCTAAACATTTTTTTGAATGTGTCGATTTTAATAGTTATTTGATTTTGACCTCTAGGCTAGCCAATGCTTTTTTTAATTATAATTTCATCAATCTTCTGCTTATAGGTAAATGTTCCTAAAAGGAACAACAGGGTTTTTGTTACATATTGTATGTACTTGCGGAGTCAAAAGAGTATATTAAATATTTTTGTTAAAAAATTAACTAGGCGCAGTTCAAGTCCGCGCCGTTTGTTTTCGTGAAAACGTTTGGTCATAGCTTTACAGCTATGATCAGGTTGGCAGGTTATCCTCATGGATGTACTCCGCCCTAAAACTAAAACCACTAGGGTGTTTTTAGTTTTAGTTCGGGGATCTTGGGATCTTTTGCGACTTCCGCGATCCCCGGCCGGTCCGCCAGTGTGGGCCACCTCAGGCCAGCGGGGGGGAATAAGGTGTAACCCCCCCCCCCCCCCCCTCCGTGACGTCACACTAAGGGTGCACGCACGTGGAACGCTGCGCATCGCCACCTCGGGTCCTGGTGGCGACGGATGTCCCCGAATCCGTCGCCCCTGGACCCACTTACGTGCTCCGCCCTCCGTCGATGCCCGGTGCGCTTGCTGTGGGCAGGGTGATTGGAAGAGATCTCCCGCTCTCTTTCCGCAGCCTCCTCCTGCGACATGACTATTTCACAGAAGGTTACCACCCAGTGGCGTGCAGTGGTTCTCCACAAAGGGTAGGCAACGCATACAGACACCAAGAAAAAAAAACTACGGGCACACATCTACATTTAGACACAACTTGAATTTTATCATTAAACGATAGTCGCGAAAAATGACTGCTTTTAACTTCTAAGAAACACATTATTGTCGCAAACTTTACAACCGAGCACCATTCTTAGGTAAATAACAAAATAATAAACACAACAAATAATATTTATACTACTTTACGTTTCAAAACGAATTACTTAGAACTTAATAAGATATAAAAAAGCAAAACATTCAAGATCGGATATAAATTGCGTGTCACTGTCACATGAAACAAAATGGCATCCCTAAGAAAAACACTACCAATGAAAATTGTATCATTGTTATACCGTGTTCTCCCAAAAAAGGGTCACCCAAATTTTACCGGATAATACAGTCTAGGGTTGCCAAAACGTATTTTCCTAACTCCCCAAAAATCAAAGCCAAATTTCCCAAATAAAGGAGAAACATAAAAAAATTATGAAGTTTTTAATTATTTTTATAGGGCTTTTGCTATTCCTTACAATTTATAATTTTTTTGGAAGGTATAAATTCAAAAATACCACCCTGTTTTTTTGAATTGTCTCTAGTAGTCATTAAGGAAACTATCGTGTCTGTGTGTAGTTATTCTCAAACTCCCCACAATTCGGGAATTGTCCAAAAATTGGGCACCCTGGTCTTCAATACTTTTCATTCATTAAATCTTGACTTTACACACAGCCAATCACATCATGGGATTGCCAGCTCCCGTCACTGTAGTTACGCTCATATTTTAAACCATTTCAATAGTGTGTTCATACACACGAAAATATACAACAGTGTGCGTAAATTTATTAATAGGATTTAGGCCAGCCGGGTGCCTGCCTAATAAATAGTGTGTGCTCTGTCGAAGTGTGAGTTACGTCACACAGCGGTTGCGACAAGTTGCTATAAGTGTTATAACAGGATTTTAAGGTCTTTTAAAATATTTTGTATTATTGTATAACATAGTTAAAATAAATGCATTTGGCGTTGTTGGTAGGGTAGGCTAGGCCTAATTGCCTCTATGGATGACACGCCCCTGATACCACCGCGTCCCAGGACTCTTCGCTGCCGACCATGGAGTCAACCACGGCTGGAAGCGACCGGTCACTGCCTACCCCTGAGATAACGGCACGGCGCGGCTCCTCCCAAGCGGCACACTTTGCCAGCGTATGCCGCGCCGTGTCCTCCCGGCATTCGACGCAGTGGTGACACTGGGCGTCCGGTTCCCTGTTTATGAGACACAGGTACTTCCCGAAGCAACCATGCCCCGAGAGCACCTGGCAGGTTACCCTGACCTAACATACTGAGAGGAGTTCTCTGAACAATCCTTAGACCGTCCTAGTACTTCGCCAGCCACTATCAAGCCAAGCTTGCTCTATCCCAATCAAACTCTCACCTATATATACCCTTAACTTACATAGTCTACTGCCATTGATACCTCATAATGTTCTCGTAAGGCTCACGCATAATTACTTGCACGATGACACGGCGTCACCGATTGATAACATACTATTTTTGCATTTTTATTTGCTCATCAGAATTTTTAGGCTTATTGTGTTCTTATGTTGTAATTTTTCTTCGAGTGTTTTTAAAATTACGAAGAGATTTATGGCCGACATGAGGCGAAAACAAATTTTGTAACAAATTTTTCTACGGTTTCCGATACTGCCGCAGCCAATGCATTTGCTAGAAACTAGACTTAGTAGGCCAAATTGCATTCCTTATGAAGTAAGCTTACACCGATTATGATTTTTTTAGTTCTGAGCCGATTTACGGCGGATATGAGACGACATCTTAATCTTTTTTCGAAATAAATCAGATTCAATAGCATTACTAAGAATCATGTGACATGTGCAAGTCCTCACTGTATACCCTACGGTATACAGTGATGACTTGCGAGTTGTAGGTCATGGGTTCAAAGCCAGACAGGGACATTACTGTATTATTTATTTCATCACCACTGCTCTCAAAACGGTGAAGGATAACATCGGGAGTATTCTCCCGATGTTATCCTTCACCGTTTTGAGACAAAACAAAAAATAGAAGACATGTAACATCTACCAACCAGCACTGGGCCTGTGTGGTGGATTATGGCCCACTCCCTCTCGCAGAGAGGAGGCCTGTGTCCTAGCAGTGGGAACATTATTATGCTATGTGTTGGGATTTGTTGTTTAATAAGAATTCCGTCGTTGGTCTAGTGGTCGCAAGCGCTACTGATGAGAATGAGGTCCAGGGTTCAATTCCCAGGTCAGGCAAAGTGTTATTGGGTTCCCATCAGGAATTTCTCAGTAGTAGTAGGCTCGCCCCTTCTACATAGGACTTCAACAGGTTACAAGTTGTATCTCGCTTCCGTTCCAAAATATATTTATATTTTTGTATTTTTTTGAGGTTAAGTCGGCATTACATGCTAATAAATGGATTTGGAATACAATATCATCGAGTTGTGAGGTAACCTGAAAGTTCCAGCCAGACAGCTAATCGGGAAGTGCTTGAGTTGCAAGATTCCATCCGGTACGACAGACGGACAGAAAAACAGGAAAGTGACTTAATAAAAACGTAGTAATCAAACGGTAAATAAAACACTATTATGGAAATAAATATTTTAATAAATCGATATTCCTGTATCCTATACTTATTTCCTAACCTCCCTGGGTAAACGTTTCAATATAAACTAGCAACATCGAATGATTTTTGTCAAGGTAAAAATAATAATATCCAAATATCAATATTTGCCTACGAAAAGATCCTCCATCTTCTATCTTTTGTTTTTGGGAACAGTTTTTACAACGTAAAAAAACATGACGTACTAACGATGCGGCGCTTCGTGTTGTACTGACTCGAGACTGTTTAGCTTTTAGTCTTAACTGTTAGACTTTTTAGCTTTTGAATTTGCGTTTAATTTGTTGGCCGCACTCTCGGTGTTTCGTGTGGTATATCTGCTACTATTCTATACTCTGAGTAGGTATGTATCTAAGAATTTGTAATCGTAATTAAGAATCATAACAATGTCATTCAACTACCTACAGTTTCACAATTTTATCTCTCAATCGTATAATTTGACAGCCGCAATCACTTTATTGAACTGTATAAACCTATGAATACTATGAATTATTATGAGCCACGGTGCCTGTGAGTCGAGACAGGCCGAGAAATAATCTATTTATTAGTAACATCATTTCAATAAGACCTCGTGGTAATGACGTGAAAGTAATCTTATTTCGTATGGGTTGGCACGTTTCGATGTAATTAGCACGCCTTTCGGTGGTTAAAGAGCCAATTCGTGTTTGTGAGCTTGCTACTCTGTTAAAGATCTCGTATTATGGTGTAAAAGGTGACTTAGTTATGTGACTCGAGGATGGACAGTATTGTCTTTCCGAAATGAAATGAGATTGTTTATTCTGTAAATAGGATATCGGAATCACTTTTATAGGTCAAAAAAAAATAATAAGCTATATGGAGTCGACATTTCCTATCAGAGTTTTTTTTTTTGGGTGTTTTGCCTGTGTTGCTAGGGGCCTCGGTAACCCTTTAGTACCTTCCCGCGACCCCGGCAGGCATCGGCCCTAGTGGACCCCTACACTTGTGCTGACGACAACTCTTTGAGGCGCGTGTGGAACACAACGCGCCGTCGACCCAGACCTGCTCCTTACCGGACGGTGAGCTACCCATTGCTCACCGTCCGCAAGCCCACGCCTACGGTGGCCGAAAATCCGCCCGGGATTTCCGACGCCCAGGGCGTCTCCTGCGGCGGCTAGGGGCGAGAGGGCGCGAAATTTGCCTTTCCCTCAACTGTCCCGCCTCCTCCTTCGCGAGCATTACTGCTTCGCAGAAGGAGGTGGTCAGACTACCCCTGAGAAGAAAGGCGGTCAAAGTCTGTTTTAAAGTCCAGACATAATCTTGGTCAGATCATGTGGGGACCATGTGGATTAGGGTTCACCCTTGTTTGGTGTAACAACTTTTGATGTAATGTTACTAATTCGAACAACGTTTAAGAAAATAATCAATTTGTATAATATCGATTAACATCATTTTCATTTCATCGAATATTTATTTGCGATAACAACATTTGCGCTATTGATCAAAAGGTATAATGTTCATTTGATGTAATGTTCAGGGGTATCGGCCTTTTCGCCGTTGTTTGGCAATTGTTTGGCATAATCTGCCAAACAATTGCCAACCAACGTTTCGCCGATGTTTCACTTTGACAACAAACGATTAGCAAATTTTTGTACGACAGCGTTTCATTTGGTAGAATTATTGTTAAGCTGATTATTATAATGACACAAAACGTTAGGGTTTGGTTACGATAGGTTAGGTTAGATTAGAGTATGACAAACAACGCACGAGCCGAGCGAGCGAAGCGAGCGTGCCGCGGCAGCGGCCGGCGATGTGCCAGAAGCGAATCGCTTTTGTAAAAGGAAACAGTTAAGTTAGTGTGTCATTATGAAAAGCAGACCAAACGTACAGTTGGTAACTGTGAGGTTGGGAAATAAAACAAAATTTGACTAAGTCATTATTAGTTTAAATAAAATTAGTGCATTTGAAAATTCGGTCAAATCACATTATTTCAAAGAAATAAATATGCTAAATAAAACTCTACCGATTAATTATTCGGTCAAATGAATAATTATACGAAATGACTTTATTGTAACTAAAATTAGCCGGAGCGATTTTCGACAAAACGTTGTTATACCAAACAAGGGTGAACCGTGGATTAGTGTCGGAAATGGTCTTTTGAGGAAAGAACCACAGATTTGAGTGGACTTGTCCAGTCAGTGCAAACATTTGTCAGTAATCGTGTAGCTAAATTCCGAACTTAAGGAGGTCATCGAGTCGACGAACAATGCAAAAGAAAGGAGATTTGTGTTTGATGTGTGGAATACAGAATAAGTACAAGAGTACTTTTCTACCTTCGTATTACCAAGAACTATAAAATAATAACTCATGAAGGGTCCAAAGCAGTTGACTGTCAGTAAGGTTGGCAACGGAACTGACTGTCCAGGGTACGACAGACGAATTTATCTTAAAGGATGATGCCAGTAAATGTATGGAAACTGAAAATAAATGCTTTAAGACGCTGACAACACCTAAACCGCGGTCACTGTCAGATTGCATAGAAAAGAAATAGAAGCGCTTTGACACAACGCTTGTAATTTATTGCAAAATATGAAGCAATTATCTATTTACTCAAAATTGAGTTGAGTAATCGAAAATAAAAAACAACCAAGTTCTGCATTCAAATAAGACGTTCTTGTTATTAATTAAATACGTAACGTATGTTGATATTTAATACAGATATTTTGGATTAGAACTCAACGTAAGAGGTTAGTTTAATGTTAGTTTGTATCGAGATTATTTTTCAAAACATGTTTTGGTAACAACCAAGTTCTTGGAAATATGTTCAAAATTAACATATATTTTTTTCCGCTACCACAAACTATACAGATTTGGAAATTTTTTTTCTTAAGAGAAGCCAATTTTGGTCGATTGGGTCTTGTTAGCGCCTTAACATTAGAATCCAATGGCCCTTGCCTTGATTTCTTTCTGCCTTCGTCCTTTCTTCTTTCTTTCATTTTTTTTCCTGAATCTTGGAGAAATAGTGGATGAGGGAGGTACCATTACAATACAATACAATTGGCATCATCCTTTTAGATGTGTGCTGATCACCAATCCGGTTAGAAGTGTGGTGCTAGTTGCATTATGCCTGTGCAGTCACACGGTTTCCACGGTGTGGCCTAAATAAGTTCTTAAACAGTTACTGTTGCACATAATTAAATTAATAATTTCATATAATTATTATAATAATAATAATAATTTAATTTAATATTATCTAAATTTATAATTTAGTATAATAATTATATTGTATAATTATTTTATTATTATTTATTTTATTGATTAATTAATTGTATTTTTTCATTTCATTGGGGGGCTTATGGCTAAATACAAACAGCCGCACAGGTCAATCGATCAGGTTAAGCTACGCTTGCCGCGGTTGGTCCGTGGATGGGTGACCATCTTTACATACCAAGACCCCTCCGTGCCTCGGAAAGCACGTTAAGCCGTTGGTCCCGGTTGTCATTCGTGGATCTTTGACAGTCGTTACGGGTCGTCAGAAGCCCGAAAGTCTGACAACCAGTCTTACCAAGAGGTATCGTGTTACCCAGTAACTGGGTTGTGGAGGTCAGATAGGCAGTCGCTCCATGTAAAATACTGGTATTCAGCGGCATCCGGTTAGACTGGATTAACTGGACTAGCCTTTTCCCAACTACGTTGGGGTGGCCAACGTAGTTGGGAAAAGGCTAGGTAGATGATGATGACTTTTTCATTTCATTCCGTCCTACCAGTGTACGCAGTGTGTGCCTAAACCCTCGGGAAATCTACTGGTGCTGGTCAGTCTGTGGACAGCTTAATATTTACTTGCCTGTTTGCTTGTATAATGTATCTAATTATCGCTGTAATTATCGTGAATTTTAGCTTCCAGGACCCTATTACCACGACATATTTTATGAGTCAGCAACAGCCATAGGATATTTATCTAACGACCAAACCTAAGGCCAACCTATTTTCACACAAAGAGAAAGGCCAGCCAACGTTTTTATTACCAAGATACAATTTTATGTGCCCCATATTGAATTATGGCTTGCCCTAGAAGATCTAGACGTAAAGCTCACATATCCAGTATAAGTTGGCCTCACATTGTAGGTGAGAATACAATTCTGGGAAAAACAGCACCCACCACCACCCAACTTCGTCCAGCCCCAATCAATCAAAATCAAACTATTTTATTTCACATAAACCTACATGGACACTTATTGAAAGTCAGAAGCTAGGTGCACGGTTCCAATTGGTCGTTTCCTATGGAGAATAGCCGACAAGAAACTCCGCGGAGTGACCGCGGAGTTTCTTGTCGGCTCTTCTCCTTTTAAAAATAATTGTCTTAAACAATGTGTTCAAAAAAGTGTTAATAGGCATGGGAGGACAGTGTAGGCCTGTCAACAGGTACCAGATACTTAACAAAATAAAAAATGGTCCACAAATCTACAATCTAAGTCGGGAGCACCTGCCACCCGGACGTGACCTGCAGAGGCCTATATGGAAATCAATCAATCGACTGTGGACCCAAGTAGGCAACCACAAGCTAGCAAAATCGAGGATTATTGACCCAACCGACACCCAGATTCGCACTGGGTGTTGGTTGGGTCAATAATCGGTGGTGCTCCTGCCCGAATCATGTCCCGTATGTTTGAAAGTCCAAAGTGTCAATACACCTGCATTTCTGATGACCTAAAAACGCCACTGATGCCAATCATGGCATCAGTGGCGTCTGGGTGAGTTGGGCTCAGTAGGTGGCCACGCCATGATTGGCATGGCATGGCCACCTACTGAGCCCAACTCATCTAACATCCTTATTATATCCTAACTACCCTAATTCTAACTTTCTAACTAATATTATAAAAACGAAAGTGAGTTTGTTTGTTTGTTACACTTTCAAGTTAAAATGCGTGAGATTTGGATGAAAGGAGATGTTCCAGAAATGTATGGAGCCTGGGCCAGCTCTATGTACACTATATGTAAATTTCGCTATACAATATAGTTACCGTTTTCTAATGTTAATTTTCTATAATTTTACTTCGTTTTAATGTAAATTGAAATTAACACGGTCAAGGAGAGCAACACAACATAAATATGGTGGATCAGGAATACACGAAATGTCATTTTGACAATGACATTTGATTGATGTGTATTTACAAAAACAACTCATGAATTCCGAAACTAATTAGGTTTAAACTGGAATAAGTATAAGTAAAAGTCTGTTAGAATATAGAACGAGGAAAGAAAACATCAGATAAAATAGCATTTGAACAAATAAGTATAATGCAAGCAAGAGTTAAAGGAGATATACCTGAAACTGAACTTGTTATTGTAGAATACCACATACACGACGGAATCCAAGTCACAGGCGAATCAAAAACCATATAACGAAGCCGGGGTCAACAGAGAAGCAATCAATCTATGTCCGTAGTAGTAAACTGAGTCGCAAAATAAAAACAATTACTAGAAACTCCGAAACACCCCTAATCCAAAACGCGCGAATACAACAATTCAGCGTTTCAAAGCCCAACACAGAGGCACAGACAACAATATGTAAGCCAACTGCCAAAGTCAAAGAACGACGTCACGTCACGAAACTTAAAACTGTCAGTCGTTAAACGTCATGACAAACACAACTGTCATAGCTGCCATAAAAATAGGGTTATCATGTTAAAAATCTTCCTAAATAATCTTTTTTGTACAACTGTACTCTTCTTCAAATTATTTTTTTTGTATTTTTATGAAAACCCCCTATTTTTTTCCTATTTATCTATGTAGTGTACATGGTGGTAGCCCAAAATCAAACATCTCCTTTGGCACATGGGTAGACCGTGAGCTGGATCAGGATATACTACTACTACTGATACTTGTTATCTCGATATTCTTACAGGATCGAGACTTATGCGGGAGAAACCGCGGGGTGCAGCTAGTATAATATTATAAATTCAAAAGTAATTTGTTTGTTTATTTCTTCGTTTGTTACGCTTTCACACTAAAACGGCTGAACGGATTTAGGTAAAATTTGATACATGGGTAGACCATGACCTGTATTAGGATATAGGATACTTTTTATCCCGATATTTTTACGGGATCGAGACTTATGCGGGTGAAAACGCGGGGCGCAGCTAGTAATATATTATTTTTACCTTTGCCATCGACTCGATAAGAAGTAGATTGTATAGGTTTTCCGTAAATTGAGAGCTCATCTTATACTGGAAATATATAGCTTGATATGTCATCGTGCGTACACCCCTCCCCTATGGGACAATAACATGTATTGAATTAGAAGCAATCATGGGCCGCACCTCTTTTCATTACTGTACTCGTAAATAAGGGGGTTTTATTGGTACTCAATAAGTAACTGTGCGCTGTTAACTATGTGTGGGAGAAGATAATGGGGTATTGGGTAGGGTTGTCATTTAAGAGGGTTTTTTAGAATTTGTCTTAATATGCGTCCAGGGTAGGTTTAAGTTTATAGGGGTCCGCGATGCCTGCTGGTGTAGCGGGAAAGTCCGAAAGAGACACCGAGGCCCCTGGCAACACAGGCAACGGAAGGAACACGGGTGGGTTTTAGTCAATAAGAGTCTGACACACCCTCCCGCTCCGCCCAGATCGGGAGAAGTTATTTGATAACTTCCCACCCAAAAAAAAGAGCTCGTAGCAATACCTATTATTTGTTTTCAAAAATATTCAATATACAGTTTTCAAACCGCTACGATTTTATTATAGGTTACTACTGTCCTATTAACATAAAGAGACGGCAATCCTTTCCAACAATCCGCATTTCCATACGAAACTACCCTTTGGAAGGGGCAAATAGAATAAATTCTATTTTTTTTTCTAAATATTGACGTTAAAAAGTGTCTTTTATGTGCACATTTGAAATAAATAATTTGACTTTGACTTTGACTTTGAAGGTATATTGATACCCGTATTTTAACTGTAACACCTTATTAACTTTACCTACAATCTATGTAAATATGTAAATGTTTTACTTACTTATTTACTCCAAGCTGCTTAACTTTCCGTAAACAATTATGAGTTATTTATTATTATTTTGACCTTTTTGTATTTAGATGGCAGACAATCCCGCAGTGTTTGAAGACTAAGGTCTTCAACCAGTGCCTACTGCTCGTTATGACATACGGTGCCGAAACGTGGACACTGACAGTCGGGCTGGTTCAAAAATTCAAGATCGCTCAGCGCGCTATGGAGCGGGCTATGTTCGGAGTTTCTTTGAAGGCTAAGATCAGAAATGAAGTTATCCGGAAGACAACTGGAGTTACCGACATATGTAGACTGCAGAGTAAGCAAGCTGAAGAGGCAGTGGGCTGGCCATGTTTGTTGAAGAACCGATAGCCGGTGGAGCAGACGAGTCCTGGAGTGGAGACCGCGAATCGGTAAGCGTAATGTGGGACGAACTCCAGCTAGATGGACCGACGACCTTAAAAAGTCGGCTGGGATGCGGAAGGCGGAGGACAGGGTGTTGTGGTGCAGCCTAGGAGAGGCCTATGTCCAGCAGTGGACTAATATAGGCTGAGTTGATTGGCAGCTTTATCTCAGTATAATTTTATGATGTAAGTACAATACGAGCTGTTGCCTGCGAGTTCGTTCTCATGTTCGATCCTGGTAGGATACATTAAAATGGCATTTTGAGGGTTCCGTACTTCAAAAGGAAAAAGCAGAACCCTTATAGGATCACTCGTGTGTCTGTCTGTTTGTCTGTCTGTCACAGCCGATTTGCTCCGAATCTACTGGACCACTTAACTTGAAATTTGGTACACATATGAATTTCTGTGACCCAAAAACGGACGTGTAACGTAAATAAATGAATTTTTAATATGAGGGTCACTTTTGGGGGCCAAACTAGTTTTTTTTTAAGTATTGCAAACTGTACCGTGTGACATATGAAATGAAAGGGCTTGTTGTGTGGGTCTCAACTTTTTTTGTTTATATTTCTAAAATAAATATTTTTAAAGTTATTTACGAATATTGGCCCTTTCCCCATATCTCCGAAACTACTGGCCCTAAAATTATGAAAAAAATTCAGATAATAATAGTTCTTTACTTATAAATTATAGCAAAACCTAAGAAGTCTATGGTGTTAAATTAACGTGGTAAATCTCGCAATATTGTACATACAAACTTACATTTGCAGTTGGAATTTATGCGAGAACATTTTTTTCAACTACAATTTTACGTTTGTTCTTGGGATAAATTCATCCCAACTACGGAACCCTTCATTGTGCGTAGTCCGACACGCACTTGGCCGGTTTTTTTTAATACACGTTTTAGTAACTACTGTAGGTAGGTACTTTTTATCCTGACTTATTTATCAAAACTTAAAAACTTGTCAAAGCTTGTTGTATGTATTCTAGAAATATTGAACTCAAATTTTGTTCTCAATTCACACAGAAATAACATAACAATTACGTCTTGTTCCCCGGAGGGTTGGGCAGAAGTATACCTGTAGTAAATCCACATTTCGCCAATTATGTTTAAGTCCCATGTAATTTGGGGCGAGCCTTTTGTCATCAACCGGGCACAAATCCACTCCGGGCTACTACTGAGAAATTCCAGATAGAAAAACCCAATAACACTTTGCTCGACCAGGGAATCGAACCCAGGACCTCATGCTCAGCAGTAGCGCTTGCGACCACTAGACCAACTAGTCAGTCAAGAAATAAGAAAGAAAGAAATATTTAACTCACGTTTTGTTCTCAATTCACAGAAATAAATTACAAGAATTTATTCTGCATAATTATCTTGTTATCTCCATCAAAAGTAACAGAGTCGTCGGCAGGAAACGGAAATGGCGTTCGTGACTGATAAGCTAGCCAGTCCAGTCGTAACTTGAACTTTATTATATTCAAAACTAGCTGCGCGCCTGCCTTCGCTCGTGTGGACTAAGTAATTTATACATACGTACATAATCAGCCTATAATGTTCCCACTGCTGGGACACAGGTCTCCTCTCTGTGAGAGGGAGTGGGCCCTAATCCACCACGCGGGCCCAGTGCGAGTTAGTAGATGTCACATGTCTTCGAATTTTTGGTTCTAGGTCATGCCGGTTTTCTCCTTCACCGTTTTGAGAGCAGTGGTGATGAAATAATTTACAGAAAGCAAAGCGTCTGTCTGGGTTCGAATCTACGACGTACAGCTCGTAAGTCGCGGCCGGTACCACTGGGCCACCACTGCTCTCTCTCTCTCAAATAATTTATACTAAAACAAAACCCACTAATCAATCATGCTCTTGACAATACAGCCAGCAAACGCTTTATTCATCGTTTACAAAGCGCTGCAGCGCTACCGAGGAGCGAGGCTCTCTGTAATTTAGGCAATAAAACAGTTGCATGAGGGCTGGCCAGATTACTGGGGGACGGTTCTATGGTTTTATTTATAGACATGACGCATACGACTGCGACAGGTCGGCGACTAGACGCATCGACAGGCTGCGGCCGAAAATTTTCATATAGTTTGTTCAAAGCTCCGCACACTTGGCGTCGAGTTGCAGAGTCGCAACGACAGGGAGTCGCACGCTATCGCTACTTGTCGCAGCATCTAGACGCACGGTCTACGCGCACACCCGATGACAGTCGCATGCGACAGGTCAGTGTCTTGTCGTCGAGATACTAAAACCTGGCCATAGAAATATATATCATATCTATTGTAATTGCGAAAGTAAGTCATTGTAGTTAAAAGTTTAACGTCTGAACGGATTTCAATGAAATTTGCGACACAGGCAGACCATGATCTGGGTTAGGATACTTTTTATCCCGGTAGTGGTTCCCGCCGGATAATTTACAACAGCCATGCGCTGGCGCAGCTTCGGGAAGAGCTACTCTATGAACAAATATCGCTATAACGGACTTGTGCTTCTCGAGTTAGAAACACAGTAATGAGCAAGATTTTTATAACATGTTAGAGCCGATGCACACGATGCGTTGCAGTGGCGGTGCGGAGCTGGAACGGTGTCGCTGCGGCATCCTTTATATCCGTATCATCATCGTCATCTGCCTAGCCTTTTCCCAACTATGTTGGTGTCGGCTTCCAGACTTACCGGATACAACTGAATACCAGTATTTTACATGGAGCCACTGCCTATCTGACCTCCACAATCCAGTTACTGGGTAACACGATACCCCTTGGTAAGACTGGTTGTCAGACTTTCGAGCTTCTGACGACCAGTAGCAACTGTCAAAGATCTACAAATGACAGCCGGGACGTTGGTCCCGGCAGTCTTCTCTTTGGCTTAACGTGCTTTCCGAGGCGCGGAGGGTCTTGGTATGTAAAGATGGACCCACCGCGGCAAGCGTAGCTTAACCTGATCGATCGACCCGTGCGGCTGTGACCCTCCGCTTTATATCCGTATCATATTATTATAATATCCATGGTATGCAACACGGTGAGTTCCGTCGTCGCACCGCACTTACACCGGACTTGCAGCCCGCGAGACGTGGTGGGGTACGCGTTGCAACGGCGCCGCGCCGGAGCAGCACCGCTTAGATGTTTGTGTGGCCGAAGAAAAGTCGAAATCTTTACGGTGCGGTGCCGCAACGCATAGTGTGAACAGGCTCTTACAATTAAAGATTACTGCAATGAAACTGTTCCGTACGAGTCAGAGGTTCGTATTAGAGCTTTTCCAAGTTATGATTCCAAGTAGATACTTCTCTGCTGGGGTCTCGGGAAAGTTAGAAAGGGATACCGAGGCCCCTGGCAACACAGGCAACGGAAGAAACTCGAGTGGGTTTTAGTCAGTAAGAGTCTGACACACCCTCCTGCTCCGCCCAGAGCAGGAGAAGTTATTTGATAATTACCAAGCAAAAAAATAAGTAGATACTTTCCTACGGTTGGCGGTTTGGGTTGCCTCACTATCGTCTTGGCAACAGGCATTGCATATAACGTGTAACGCAAGCGTTACTGCTGAGCATGAGTTCCGGGGTTCGATTCCTAGGTCGGGCAAAGTGTTATTGGGTTTTCCACCAGGAATTTCTTAGTGGCAGCCAGGTGTCTGTATTAGGCCCGGTTGATGACAGTAGGCTCGCCCCCTATTACATGGAACTTAATCATAACTGGCGAAACGTGGGTTTACTACAGGTAAATCTCTGATTACAGGCGTAATGTTATTTTACGTTATTTAATGTGCATAGTTTTTTTTTTACTAGTTTAAGTGAAATTTTATTTAAACCCTCTATGAGCTGTATGCAAAAATAATGCCCTGCAGTAGAATCAAACCCATCATCATCTTCATCATTCTCCTGCCCTTATCCTAATTTATTTGGGATCGGCGCAATATGTATTTTTCATCCATACTTTTTTTATTTATTTATTTGCATAATGTACACTCAGTTACAGGCTAGGCTAAAACGTGAGTACATGACCCTGTTAGGGCGCAGCATGTATTATTAGGTACATTTAACTTATATCTAAGCTAAATATTTAGAAGTTAACATTACATTGCATACCTACTAGATATTATTATCACAACATTCATTATTATTACTAATATATAATCTTTTAGTCTCTTATTTAATTTATATTAATTAAAGTCATTTGAACTATAAAATAGTAACATTAACCTGTTAAGCCCCGCGCGAAACCGATTCGGAGTCAAACAATAGAAAATCGATCATATCTCTAGCTGTCCTTGACCAATTAATACAATCATTTTTTACGTAGATATATAACATTTATGCTTTATTTTAGTTTCTTATCTATTAGTTGTTATCAATAGAATCATACTCATGAGTGTAATTTCACTAGCAGTACCTACTGTTAACCAACCACTCACTAAAGCGGTCGGTGTACAAAACAATCATGCTCATGACAATACAGCGGACAGCAAACGCTTTCCACATCGTATACAAAGCGCTGCAGCGCTGCCGAGAAGCGAGCCTCTCTGTAATTTAGGCAATAAAACAGTTGAACGAGGGTTGGCCAAATTACTGGGGGACGGTTCTATGGTTTTATTTATAGAGATGGCGCACACTATGCGACATACGACTGCGAAAGCTCGGCGACTAGACGCAACGACAGGCTACGGCCGACAATTTTCATATATGGCTCAAAACTAACCTCGGTCATTACACCGCTGTGCCAAGACTTTGTAGGCACATGTTTGTTTGTTTGTTTGTTTGTTTGGTAACATGTTAGCCAAAGCTAAGTCTCTGAAGAAAACACACACCCAAAATCTACACTCATGCTATAAAAGTTTCTGAAACAGTTCACTTATTGCCAACATTAAAACAACCAGTGTCATAGTAATCATCCAAACGAGTGTTATAATGTTGCACTAAATTTCATTATGCAATTCCTTTTCAAAAAAAGAACATTGTCATGCCCGCGCGTTTCACTACCACAGCGCCGTAATTTAAAAAAAACCTCATAGGTTATTCGAATTCACGCCGTTTCTCGCCAATTTTGATCGATATTAGTATTGCAAAATTTTATTACTTTGTTGTTTACAAAAATGAGTGATACAAGCTTTGATAAAACACCACCAGATTTTTCTAACCAATTACATATACTTAGTTTGTTTGTATTAGATACTCAGCAATTAGACTTTCCATGAATTTACATAGTTATTACAACACTGTACAACAACAACACCCTATGGTTTCAGAACCTTTTAAAGAGGATTCATATCATGTGTGTAGATAAAGTCTTGTATGCAACTGTACATAATTAGGTATTAATAATACCCCATAAATTATACAATAGTTGCATAAATAACTATAATTTAATTTAAGTATCTCTAAATGTTGTGTTTTCTTTTTTTATGTCCTTGAAATATGTATTAACTGTTTCCTAATTTTATCTGTCATTAATATTTTGACTATGTTAGCTTAATTGTTAAATTTATTGTACATACTGTGGTCTCCTATATGTGAAGGAGTACACCTACTTAGTACCTGATGTTGACTTTTATTTGTGTGTCATGTATTGTGTACATATTTTGTTCGATATCTTAAATAAATAAATAAATTAATAAATATATTTTGTATAAAGCTCCACTTGTCGCGATCAATAATTATTGATCGAAGTAGACACCTAAGTGTATTATTATCAACCTATTATTATTGTTGTATCCGGCGTGCGTGTATGACCAGACCAATGAATGCAAACGAAGCAAAAGGAGTATGAAAGGAGCGTAGCAGGTGGCGTTCTATAGTTTCTGCCTACCCCATGGGAAGAAGGCGTGAGTTTATATATGTATGCATGTATTATTGTCCTTGGTTCGCAATGTTGAATGCTGTACTTACATCGACACAGGAGTGTCATTTGATTACCGCTAGATGGATAGACGTACGTCGTGCGTGTTTGAGATTCTATGAGATGATGGATGAAAAATAAGTTTTTGAAGTGAAAACTCCTTTCGGCGCGTTGAGCGATTTTTGTGGAAAAAACCTATGGTTTTGCGTCACCGACATGCTGTAGTAGCAGCAAATAAAGTTAAATTGACCACGTGAAAAGTTTAATTCGAGTATACGAGTAGTTGTATACTGATTGTTTAAATTGTCTTCTAGATAATCACTACTTTATTGAAGCGAAAACTTCTTTAAGGGGACTACAGGACCTAGACGCAACTTTTATAAGTTTTATAATGCCTTAAAGTATATGATCCACTGCAGTAAACAAAATCGGAAAAATATATGAAATTTTTAAGGATATATGCTAGGTAGATAGTGTGTTGAAAACATAATATAACTAATTTGATATGATAGAAAAAATCACGAAGATACCTCTAAAAAATACTTTTAACGATTAAAAAACATACTAATATACATGCAATCATTCTGATTTTTTGTCAGATTATTCTACAAGCAACATAACTCCTATTAGCATAATAGTGTTTTATTTTTTTTTTTAATAATCTTTTTTGTAAATCGATTCTTGCTTTATATTTTGGAATAAATTACCAGCGTTGTGTCATCGCGTTTCTCTTTCTTTTCTATGCAGTCCGACAGTGACCGCGCTTTAGGTGTTGTCGGCCTCTTAAGCGCGTTGAGCCATAAGTTTTTGCTTCCGTCGGCAGTCCCCAGGGGGCCAACCACGGCCTCTTATAGCAGTATCATTTTAATATTGCTTCACGGTGGGAAAGAGATGGAGCTATATGGGGATATAGCTCTTTATCTCATTCTCACTACTCACTACTGATGTATGAATGAATGAATTAATTAATGAAATGCACTGATCCTAGCGTGGTTAAATAAGACTCGATTGCTCGAATGAACCCAAGTATTCGCACTAGTCCCTGGAGCCTCATGTTTCATGGGACTACAGAGACCATTGCATATCAAAGAGAAGACCGGGGGGCGCGGTAATGGTCAGGAAGACGTGCCCTTAGGATAGGAAGGATTATTAGAGCCTACCGGGTATGCATCATTGAGCAAGCAATGGAATAGTGGAGAGACAGGTAACTTATCTTTTCTGATTTCTTGTGAATCACGCTAGCAGCCTTCCTGATCTTATCTTGATCTTCGGCTGTGTCCATCCAAAAGTTGATTTCCATGTCGAAGTACTTCATGTCCTGCTTTAGGTTCCTCATTCCAGGTGTTAATAGGTCGGCCGACTTTCTTGGATTGGACCTTATACTGCATTGCTGCATGTTACAGATGTGGTTCGCGGCGCCTGTGCACATGTGCAAGATAGCACATCCTGTGGTTCTTGATGCGTTTGGTTACAGTTTTTCCGTCCAAGATTTCATGCATTTTCTTTTCCTTTGGTTTATTCCTAGCGTGGTTAATCATGTCTCTCATGATAACTCTCTCGTACCTTCTCAATCTTGACCTGTTAGCTTTAGTGAGTGCCGATACTTTCAAACCGTGTATCATACAGGGCACGATCACCATTCGATACATGAGTCTGGCTAGTTTCCAATCCATCTGTGAGTTTGTTATGAATGGTAATAGTGATTTTGCGTTTCTAGTGGCCTGTTCGCAGCGTTTTTTAATTGTTTTTTTTCCTGCAGATGTTATGTGTGTGCCTAGGTATTTATTTCATCGACTGTAGGTAGATTTATTCCATTAATGGTCACATGGACCGTTTTCTTTGTAGCTATGGGGTCTCTAATTAGTATTTTTGTTTTTGTTTCATTTATTTGGAGGCCGACACTAACAAGTAGGGGTTTAATATGGTATAGGATTTCTTCTAGCTGTTCAATGTCATCTGTAATGAAGATAAGGTCGTCCGCAAATGATAATACCAGGGGGAGTGAGATTGCACGATCCTGATCCAGTTTGATTAATTGAGTTTCCTCTTCAAGGGTTCTAAGGACCTCATCCATGACCATTGGAAAGAGACGAGGGGACAACGGCGACCTTGTTTGAGTCCCTTTCCTTTAATAATCCAGCTGCTTTGCTGGCCACATAATTTTATGCATGTTCGTTTATTCATGCAAACTTTGATTATCCTGTTGGTTAGAGGTTTGTTAGCTCGTTGTATTAAAATATCTCTCAGTGCGTTGAGGTCGACATGGTCAAAAGCTTTTCTATGTCGAGAGCGAGTACATTAATCCTTTTTCCTCCCCGCCATTCTTCATCCAAGACCCTTTTAAGCGTAAAGATGTGGTCATCTGTTGAACTATTGTTTAAAAAGGCAGCCTGGTAATTGCCTAATTCTTTTATTGTTTCGTCTATTTTTTTTAGTATGTAGGATGCGTAAATTCTGTAACCCGTATTACAGACCGATATGCGGCGATAGTCATTCGTAGCTTTAGGGTTACTGTTTTTCGGAATTGGTACCTGCACTGTCTCTAACCACGTGTCAGGTACTTTGTTATGTGCCCAAGTTTTAATCATATGTTTGGTGACGGCTATCTGTAGTATTTGGGGCATCGCTTTGAATAGCACGATTACAACTTGGTCTGTTCCTGGAGCTTTCCCGTTTCGCATGTTGTTAATGATTCCCGTTACGTCGTCCAAAGTGGGTCCCGTATTTTGTGCGTCTGTTATCTGCTTTGTTATATTACCCGTGGGTATGGGTGGGCCCTCGGATTTTTTTAGGATTTCCTCCCATTTGGTCATCGGTATATAAGCGGTTTTTTTCCGGCGTTTTGTTTGTAGTTTGTTGCTCCTATAAAATAAGTAAAGTACTTGCATGTGTTTTGAAGGGTGTTTCTTTCCTAGCCCATTAAAGAAGGCCCTGCATGCTGTTGGTTCTTCTTGGTATTTGACCTTTTGAAGTATTGCCTGACATTCTTTTACTCGATTATGGCTATTTGGGTTATCCGGTTGCCTACTTTGTAAGAATTTAGCCTTTTGAAGGTTGGTAAGGGCTATCCGATGATCCCTGGAGTGAATTGGTTGAAAAATCAGGGTTTCCTGGACAGCCGCTTTTAATACTTCAGTTATGGCACTCCATGGTATTTCGATGTTTTCATCCGTTGAATTGATTCCTATATTTCCTACTTTTTTGGTTATGCAATCTTGATATTTTGTTTTGGTGTATTTGCTATTGAGAGCAGCATAATGGCATTGTTTATGGTTAAAATCCTTAGCCTCGATGGTTGTTGCTTTTGTGGCTTGCGGTTTCTTTTGTTTCTTCATCAAATGTTGCATCTGAAATGGCACAGCAAGGTATCGAATTCATTTTCACGCCTGCATACAGCCCTCATTTTAATTCATTAGCTGAAGCTGCTGTAAAATCATGTAAGCATCATTTAAAACGGTTATTGCATCTTACTCATTTCACCTTCGAAGAGATGGCTACCTGTCTCACTCACATAGAGGCGGTTCTTAATTCACGCCCTCTTACTCCTCTTTCTTCAGACCCTAACGATTTTTCGGCACTCAATCCCTTTCACTTCCTAATTGGACGGCCATTCTTATCAGTACCACATCCTCAGGTGACTGAAGCCAACATCACGCGGCTGGATCGCTGGAAGAGAATCCAGCACATCAGGCAGCATTTCTGGCGACGGTTTCATAATGAGTATACTTCTCTGCTGCAGGCCAAATCCAAGTGGTTTCATTCCAGAGGTGAAGTGAAGCCGGGTTCCTTGGTCTTGATAAAGGACAAAACAACGCCACCTCTGCTCTGGTCCCTGGGCCGGGTCACGAAGACCTATCCTGGCGTAGACGGGGTCACGAGAGTGGCCGAACTGAAGACGAAGCGGGGCACCATTCGCCGTGCCTTCAACTGCATCTGCCCCCTTCCAGTCGAAAATTGAAGACTTCCCTTCAACCCGGGGAATATGTCGGCGCATCACATATGCGCGTGATTCACCGCGGAATGGCGCG
Organism: Atethmia centrago; assembly: GCA_905333075.3. NCBI lineage: Eukaryota > Metazoa > Arthropoda > Insecta > Lepidoptera > Noctuidae > Atethmia > Atethmia centrago. Next base: position 8,556,541 of record HG995392.1, on the reverse strand, counting down.
GGGTGTCGGGGTACCGAACCCGTACGCGACGGCCGCTGCACGTCCTTCACACCACTCAGCTCACAGACGCGCGCCACAACGGGCATTCCTTTGTACTGTCTTCCGACACGTTGTACATGTGAATTATGGTATTACACCTATTTTAATACAGTCCACTTCTTTTATTTTAAAGTCCAATTGAGCCCATTCAGATACCTTCGCTTTTGTTTACGATTCGACTTGTTCTTAGTTGTCCCCAGATTATTTTATGGTCGGAGGTGCCCATATTGGCCCTATTGGTATTCACCTTTAGTGAAGTGGAAGAGTTTTTCTGTAGTATGTGGCGTAATAATATGGTCCAATTGGGATTTCTGAGTGCTTCGACCATGTTGTCCTGCATGATGATCTCGCTTTTGTCGTTTCTATTTGCAATTTTTCCCAGTTGGCTATATCCATTAACATTTTCCCGTTGTAGTTGGAATAGTCATGATGGAGATTTAGGTCAATTAGCCCTTTGCGTTGGAAACCTTGTGTATCTTGTCGTCCAATATGGGCGTTAAAGTCACCTAGGATTACTAGCGTGCATGTCCTAGGTTTTTGTCTGATCATGTTTAATACACCTGTGAAAGATCTGGTTGATTTAGAAGTACAGCTGTTGATCTGAGAGTTTATGATATAAAGAGAAGCATGCTCATCACTTCCCATACAAGCTTTAAGAGTAATCGACATCGCGTCTGAATCTTTTTTCCTGTTTTTCGTTTCTATTTGGGCGTCCTTTCTAATTAGAATTGCAAGTTCCCGGTGTGCTTTGCCTGTGGTTCCAGATAGATGCCAATCGTAGTGCGTGGAGTTGAATGTTCCTAAGTTCATCCCTGTTTCTTGTAGACATGCTACATGAATCCCCCTTTGATAAAGTTCAGCATCTCTTTTATCTTTTTTGGCCGGTTTTGAAGCCCCTCTGACGTTCCATGTTGCAATACGCAAGTGTACTTAATTGCGACAGTAGGTGGATTTCTGAGTATTGTGTATCCTGTCTCATCCGCGAATTCCTCTAACATTGGTGAGCGTAATGTTGATGCTATTTGTTCGGGTGGTATTATTTGGGTGCTGTGTTTTTTGAGCCAGGGTTGTGGTGTTTTGGCGTTGATGGATTCCTGCTTTGGAGTTTGCGTGTTATTGTTGTATTGTTCAACTTAGTGTGTGACCCAGCTATCATAGTGCTGGTCTTTATAGAACACGTGTAAGCTGCCTACTGATTTGCCGGCAGGTGAATACACCAGGGTGTTTTCGCTACGTATGTACACGTTCACATTTACAAGATAAAATTCGGCTGCGGCGATCATCCTCCCCAAATCATTTCGTTGAACTGTGCCGTTATGTATTTTGCTATTCTTTGTTCCTGGGAAAGATTGCTGTTAGGAACAGGTTGCGACAGTATTCACTTAGCACTTCTTAATAATATTCAAGACTTTCTTGAATATTATTAAGAAGTGCTAAGTGAATACTGTCGCTACCTCGGTCCACAGAAACATATGTAGCAAGGTCTCGTCGTATAGACAAGTGGTCGAAGGTAAGCGCCATTATGTAATTAATATGGTGACTTATTGCTCTGAATAAGCAGTTACCATCCCGTTCCATGGAAACCAATGTTGCCATTTTAAAAGCTTTTTTTGGGTGATAAATTTGGCGTGAATGAGCGGTGCACGTGCAGATTTGCTTAACTGGTGACTTTTGCAGGAGGAGAAAGTCAATTTGTTTAGAGTATTTTCTGGGACTTTATCTAATATTATGATTATAAAATACAAGAAATCAGTTAGTTAGAACCTTCGATCAATAATTGTTCGAAGGTTAGAACAGTTAAATTATCATCCAACAGCACCCCAGAGTTAATGTTGAGGATTCACGGATTAAAAAGATGATTAAGATTGACACACACGTATTACAGTTAAAGCGGCACTGTTCAGCAGATCCCTAACATATATGGAAAGATCTCACCAGATTAGCTTGGACAGATTCGCTCGCCCGGGATCCGGAGCGTACATAGGCCTAGATCGCCCCAGCCTTGTACAGCTCTAGCGATTTTATTTAACGACACCAAGACACAACAAAATAAACACTGTTCCGAATGGTCAAACTCGACCCACCTGTCACGCACGGTGCGGTGCACAATAAAAAATATATTTGGGGATTTGACGGAGAAAACTACGACACGTCCGTTCACTGCGACGTCCGACGAACGACCCTTTATAGAATCAAGTTCTTCTAACCTAAGGCACAGATAAATGATTTTAGTGACTTATAAATCTGATGTTACACCTTCATATACAAGTAAATTATAAAAAAAAAAGTTTATTTCTCCAGACTAAAAAAAATACAATTTAGTTGGTACCTGAAAATTATTACAATTGTTTATTCGTTCGAAAATGCTGATTTTCAGCTTCATTTGAATAAATTACTTTTGATTTTGGTACCCACCAGTCACACACTAGGTACTGTATTTATAATACCTACTATCCCTTTTATCCCTATTTACTTCTAATGAGGGTCAGTCTGGGACCTTTAAAATTGACATTTAACCGAATCCAAAATGGACGAACTAGTCACAATGGGCTGCATAAAGGCTCCCGCAGACAGGCGCGACGCGACAGCGCAAGGCGAATTTTTATAAAAACTTAATGGAAAGTGTAGCGCCGCCTGTAGCGTTCGCGATATCGCACCATTCTGCACGAGCCTTAAAAACCTGAAAACTAAAAAAAACAGTTGGGCGCAAGACGTCACATTATCATGTCGGTGACGTGAACCCATAAGTTTGTTCCCTACCAAAAATCGATCAACGTGGCTAAAGATGTTTTCACTATACAAAATAGGCAGTCCAGGGGGGCAACCAATCTTCAGGAGGTTCCTGTGTCGGATAAGGCGGGAGGAAACGCCCGGGTGTCACCACTGTGTGGATCGCCTGGAGGACACGGTGCAACATGCGGTGGAGGTCTGCCCGGCTTGGGTAGAGCACCACCGTGTCCTCGTGGAGGCGATCGGCGGCAGAGGTCTCTCGCGTTCGGCCCTCGTTCAGGCCATGGTACGGAGCGAGAGGGCAATGGGTAGCTCACCGTCCGCTAAGGACCAGGCCCAGATCGACGGCGCGTTGTATTTCACGCGCGCCTCAAAGAGATGTCGTCAGCACAAGTGTAGGGGTCCACTAGGGCCAATGCCTGCCGGGGTCGCGGGAAGGTACTAAAGGGTTACCGATTCCCCTGGCAACATAGGCAACAGGAAGGAATACGGGTGGCGTTTAGTCAGTAAGAGTCTGACACACACTCCCGCTCCGCCCAGAGCGGGAGAAGTTATTTGATGATATCCCACCCAAAAAAAAAGGGGGGCAACCAATGCCTCTTATAGCAGTATTCTTTAATATTACATCAGTGTGAGAATGAGATGAAGCTGTACAGGGGATATAGCTCCATCTCTTTCCCACCGTGAAGCAATATTAAACTAATACTGCTTTAAGAGGCGGTGGTTGGCCCCCTGGGGACTGCCGACAGAAGCAAAAACTTATCGCTCAACGCGCTTAAAGAAGTTTTCGCTTCAATAAAGTAATGATTATCTAGAAGACAATTTAAACAATCAGTATACAACTATACTCGATATAAACTTCTCACGTGGTCAATTTAACTTTATTTGCTGCTACTACTGCATGTCGGTGACGCAAAACCATAAGTTTTTTCCACAAAAATCGCTCTACGCGCCTAAAGGGGTTTTCACTTCAAAAACATATTTTTCATTCATCATCTCATAGAATCTCAAACATGCACGACGTACGTCTGTCTATCCATCTAGCGGTAATCAAATGACCCTCCTGTGTCGATGTCAGTAGAACATTTAACATGGCGAGCGCGCAAACCAAGGTCAATAAATACATACATACATACGTACATAAACTCACGCCTTAAGGCAGAAACTATAGAACGCCACCTGCTACGCTTCTTACATACGCCTTTTGCTTCGTTTACGTTCATAAATCTGGTCATACACACACGCCGGTTGCAACAATAATAATAAGTTGATAATAATACACTTAATAAATACACTTTCGTTCGTGACGCTTCACTTTCCACTGTTTCCCGCCATTCGCGGTAAACTGACAGTTGACATTAGTGACAGCTACCTCACCACTAAGGTGCATGAGATAGTGTTTACATATCTATTAAATAGATACAGTATTTTAAGTCACGACACGCGCTTTACTTGTGGTAACCAAGTGTACAACTGAGCTGTGAGTGAGTAGCGTCAGCACATTCCACTTACACACACGCACTCACTCAGAGCTCATGCGCTTACACACACATTCGCAGCGTGTGTGTACACTTGGTAACCACAAATAAAGTGCGCGTCGCTTCGTGAGATAAAAATATTATACACTACACCCGTGTTCACTAACACTTCGCAACCTACCATGACTTTTTAACTTTGAGAGTTGTGTTGATGATTTCAATGATTATAATTTTGTAAATATATACTTATTACCGCCGTGAAGACCAACATACAACCTAATACAGAACTGTAAATTGCAAAAAAAATGTTTATCCCTTAAACCAGCTAAAAGTCTATGACAGCAGGCGTATCATGAAGCTATTATTTCTACTGTACGGTAGTATAGAAATCGCTTGTCTACATTTTCTCGGTAGAAAACTGTCAACATATACACGGAAACGTCAATTTTGTCTACTCTTCTCTACGGTTCTCATGCTAAGCCTGCTAGTAAGGATAAGTAAGAGATGTCGTCAGCACATATAGTAGGGGTCCACTAGGGCCGATGCCTGCCGGGGTCGGTCGCGGGAAGGTACTAAAAAAAAAAAAAAACACTACCTAGTGTTGCCATGTGACATTCTGCTTAGCTAGGGGCCCTTTAGCAAAGTCATATAAAAGCAAAGGCAGCAACATCCATTTCTATTGAAAAGGCAGTATACGTTTTTTTCTGTTTACGTTGCATAGGTACAGCAATTTTTAGTTATGATAAGTTACAAGCATAGATAACTAATGATTTTATCATCAGATATTGTAAAACGGTTTCCATAGTAGTCTACATTATCCAAAATAAGGTAATGAATTTAGGATGATGCTGTTTTTGCATCCAATGTGTGGATATTGCTGCTTTTGCGCCATTTGTAATTGGATGTTGCTGGTTTTGCACCAGTCATATATGTTCACTGTTGTAAAACGTTGTAAAGCGTTTAGTAATGGCGTTCATATAGCGTCACCTGATTGGTCAAAGAAGGAAATTGCTGTCTTTGCCGCAACTATGAATGTATGATGCTGTTTTTGCTACCAACCTCAATTTAGAATGTTTATTTTGTATAGGATCATGCTGGTTTTGTAAGGATTTTAGTATCCGGTCAAGTAAAGTTGACGGAATACTACCACAATGCATTAAAAGTTGCCAAAATAAAAAAATGGGATGTTGCTGATTTTGCTTTTATACGACTCAGTTTTTTTTTGAATACCTTTAACTTTTTGACCGCCACAGTCATGTATAAATGACAGAGCAAAATGTGCCCAACACGCCACGGTCACGACTACATGACAGATTTTAAGGAATAATTCGTAGCTTGGCGAAGAGGGCACGTCTTTGCTTTTGGACGTGGCGGTCAATAAGTTAAAATGTGTTGTTATATTTATGCTAATAGGCTCATTTTCTTTCTTTCTGTATTTTGTTTTTCTCAATGGTGGCGCTAGTCAGCGGTACCTACTAAGCGCCTTAGTAGGTACTTCAGAAAAATCATAGTATAGCCGACCACACGTTGATGGTAACTGTCTAAAGGAAATAGCACACATCGCACGCTTAAGAGGCCGACAACACTTAAAGCGCAGTCACTGTCGGACTGCATAGACAAGAAAGAGAAGCGCGATGACACAACGCTGGTAATTTATTGCAAAATATGAAACAATTTAGACAGTTACCATCAACGTGTGGTCGGCTATACTATGATTTTTCTGAAGTGATATACCTTTAGGCATTATAAAACATACAAAATTTGCGTTTAGGTCCTGTAGTCCCCTTAATAGAATACTGGCTTAACTCAAAAAAATAGATTTTTGGGAAATCACCGTTAAATGTATTGCAATTGGGGTCTAGTCGGCTTTTTAGTCAATTTAATAAATATGTAATTTACACTTAAATATAATACCTACTTTCGAAAACCATTGGTTAAATCTGTGCAAAAAAAAATTGCAGAAATCCTAACTTTGACTCAAACTCTAATAGGTCAGTATTCTATTAAGCGTGCGGCATATCAAATCGGAAAGGGATCGACACCGTATCAACTCGAGCCATTCAATATTCTTTGTATGAAACTCCCTCCTGCAACGCACACTAATCGGAAGCGTAACGTAATCGCATCGCCTCGTGACAAGCTCACGAACCGCGGTGCGGTGCGTGGTCAACTTGCTGTTCCCGCGCTTACGTCTCTCTGCACCCGAGCTTACGTCTCTCTGCACCCGAGCTTACGTCTCTTCGTCCACCCTTGCCCCTCTCACCCGTCCCGCGGCCTACCCGCAGCACACTACTGTTGCCACACGAGCTGTCATTACGGGAGATAACCGTGCGCTACACTTCGCGTTCGGATTCAAACTGATCTGGTGCCAGCCAGTTCAACCAGTGGTCAGCGAGCCGTAACCGCGGCATAGCCTAACCGTAGCCGAGTCGACGTATCGGAACTGCTGATCCGCTTTGGTTACGTGCTTAGGTTGACGCCTGTTTGGCGGCGAGGCGAAAGGCGATACGGTGACGATTCCTTTCCGAGTTGATATGTGTACCTTAAACCTTGAGCTGACCTAGCGATTGATAAGATTGGCAGAGTTAGCTTGGCTTTCGGGTACCTCCGCTGCTGCCTCCGCCTTTGACCGTCTCACCGCTCGCTTACTAGCAGTCGCGCGCGGACTATAGTAAGGAGATCCAATAGACTAAGAGGCCAGCTTACACTGGTTTTGTTACTATTGACGTGCGGGCAACTGTCCATTTGTTATCAATCTATTCCTGTTATTCAGTCAATCACAGTCGAGGGAAAAGGGGTTGTTATGATAAATGAAACTACAAAAGTTATACAATTTAATTATTTAATTTAATAATATGCGCCTAACATAATGTTCAATTCGTCATGGTCCGAATCAATTTACAAAAATGTTTACATTTTAAATTAGGGCCTATGACTGTCGCTGTAAAGATAAGATTAGGACTTTTCTAGTAAAACCTTAGTATGACAACTGTAACTGTGGCGCAACTATTTTAAGTTTTTGTTTTTATCTCTTGTCCTTACGTTGTGTGTTAAACTCTATTTTGTCCTAATCTCAAATGTTTCTACAATTAAATAAGGAAGCATTACAAACACTGACAACATAGTCACAACATAACTATTTAGTACCATTTAACTTTATATAAATACTTACACGTTTTTACACATTTATCTACTTTTTATTATTTCATACATTTTTATATAAATTTATAAATACCTGATGAATCGTTTTAATTTTATCCTAAAATTATACAATAATAAAAGCACATTGAGAACGAAATAATTGTTATAAACTGCTTGTATAATATTTACAAAATATTGATACTTTTCCGAAATGGGGGCTCACCATTTAAAGGCCATGTGATCAGCTAGTCAAACATACAAATTATATTTAAATATACGAAAATTAATGTGTTCTTATTTTTTGATCAGGTAACCTCACAGCCGCGAAAAAGTACCCGGAAATTATACATTTCATATGTATACAATAAGCAAAACAGAAATGCAAATAATACATCGCTATACTACAGTTTTTATAACATATTTTTATTTTTGTATACACTTAGAGGTCGTTGTTTTTATACAAATGTTTTGTATTTCGTCAAAAATCAACGTTGTATTTTTTACACTTATTGTTACGTTTAAACACTTGCCTTCCATCTAAAATTTTGTATAAACTAAATGAGATAAATTAAAAAAAAGGTAAATCTTTCCAAATATTCAAGAGTCAGAAGAAAAAACATCTCATAATTGATATGTCCCTAACAGTACATACATAGACAATGAAAAAACAATTTCAAAACCTTAGACTACACATCATAATAATATTTACAAAAATCTCAATTTAAAGCACAGTTTCGTTCGTGCAAGTCCTAGGCCCGTTTACTAGAGAATATCTACTAGAACCACCATTTTTCCTACTAGTGACCGCCCCCCTGATGAAAAGCTCTTTGAAGGTCTCCCTAAACTGTCTCGACATGCCACAGTATATAGCGAAATTGATGGGATAGGAGACTAAGATGAAGAAATTAGTGATTAAAATCAAGATGTTAGCTATATAGTAGTCCAAAATCTCTACTATGGTGCTAGAAATAATGTGTAAGATGGTGACGACAGCCACTGGGATTTCGACTAAGAGAAAGACGGTCACAACGACTATAAGCATCAAAGTGGTACAGTTCGAATCTCTAAGCTTCCTACACTCGGATTTTCGGTTCTCCTTGAAGAGTCTTTGCCGGTTGATCTGTGCAGTCCTCATGGCTCTAAAGAGGAGAACGTTGAGGACTACTAGAGAAGTGCAGGGGATCAGGTGAACGAAGAGAACTCTAAAACCGTAGTAAGTTATGAAATACGCGTCCAGAGATATTGCTTGCACCCACGGAGCCATTTCGATCTGAAAAGAGAAAAATATGGGTTAGTACACGTCTGAATTTTGATCCGACTGCCCCAGAAGCAGGGTAATGTTTTTTTTTAATATTTGTTTGGCAGCGCGTTGTAATTTTTAGGCTTCTGTACCTCAAAAGAAAAAAAAACAGAACCCTTATAGGATCACTCGTATGTCTGTGTGTCTGTTTGTCTGTCTGTCCGTCTGTCATAGAAGATTTGCGCCAAGTCTATGTTCTTAAAATAACACGGTAAATCTTTCAATATTGTGCGTACAAACTTACATTTGCAGTTGGAATATTTGGGAGAACATGTTTTTCAACTACAATGTTAAGTTTGTTCTTGGGTTAAATTATCTTAAAATAAAAAAACATGGTAGATAACATATTCATTGAACGGAACCGTCACCACATGAGTTCGACTCGCACTTGTCCGGTTTTTTTTACTTGGCATCGAGTCAGTTAGTTTCGACGCTGCAGACTAGCGAGATAATGGATCTCAAAGAGATAATTAAAAATTGTACGTAGCACGCTACTGCTGCAAGAGACGCGACGTGAGTGTGCCGAGTGGCGAGTACCCACCGAGTGCTTGTTTATACCTGCCGAGTGGGCAAGCGAGTCAGTGCGGGGAAGTGCGGGGAAGTCAGGTGGACACTCGGTCTAGTAAATAGAACAGGGTCCGAGTGACTGTCTCGCCCTTTAACTCGGCCTAGCACTCCGTGATGTGTTTTCACGTACCGAGCCACTGCCGGCCGAGAGCACTGTCTCGCTGTCCCTCTACTAGGTACGTATGATCAAGACAAATCATCGCGGATTCACAGCGACATTCGAACGGTGTCTGTTCGAATTTTGAAGTTAGAGAATTACACAATTCAGAGAAATTTGGTGATAACCATATAAGTATTATTTTTACTATCCATCGCCTGACTGTTTTCATACAGTGACTAAGTTCAATTAAGACAATTAAATCCACATATCAAATTCAAAGCTTTTGATAAATGCAAATGTAAACGCACACAGAATTCATCATTAATCAAAATGTCAAGATACAGAGTACGCACATCAATCATTCATTTGTTTTTAACGTTTGAATAACATTTAGGACTCGTTCACACGTACCAAAACCACACCACTACGACAACACGTGGTCAGGCACTAATGTGTATGAAAATTAATAGTTTATACAGACGGACCATATTTTGCCGTCACAATCAACCGCGTCTTGATGATATCGACCACGTCGCAGCCACAACGCAACCACAAACGAGACCACGCACTAGCGGCCGGCCACATTGCAAACATTGTTGCGACGACCATTAGATTTGATTTTGTATGTCGTTACCACAACGCAACTGCGAGAAGCTGCAGCGACACTATTCACTAGTAACCACTGCTTGCCCACATTTGTCGCTGCGATGTGGTGTGGTTGTGGTACTATATGATTTTAGTGACTTTTCAATCTGTTATTACGCCTTCATATAATGCAAGTAAGTTGAAATATCAGTTAGGTAAAAACAGTTTTCTTTGTGTATACTTCACAGACGTGATGGGTAACGATGTCTAAACATAATTAAACAAAAGAAAACATTTTCTCAACTCATACTTCAAGTAACAACAGCGGTCGTTGACCCCAAAAAAATTTATGCAGTCTTTTTTATTTTATTTCGTCGTGGGGCTTGTGGCTAAAATAATACCAGCCGCACGTGTCAATCGATCGGGTTAAGCTGCGCTTGCCGTTTTCCGAGGCACGGAGGGGTCTTGGTATGTAAAGATGGTCACCCACCTACGGACCAACTGCGTCAAGCGTAATTTAACCTGATCGATTGACCTGTGCGGCTGTTATTATTTAGCCACAAGCTCCTCCACAAGCCCCTAGTACAGTAGACTATTTATGAATAAAAACCTTATTATATTAAATATTTTATTTTTATAATTATGTTATTTCACACGTCTATATTTTATTTTATTTTTTATTTATTTCTGTATCTATCCGCGACATCACAGTGGGCCCTATCAGAATACCAGCATTGCGACACTTATTTTTTTAACCTTTTGACCGCCACGTCAAAAAAGGAAAGACGTGCCCTCAGCACCAAGCTACAAATTCATTATTTAATACCTACAAAATAGTAGTGAGTTCGGAATTATATCGATAAAGCACATGTAAAACTATCTATTTATTTTTTAACATATAGTATATTTTTAATAAAAGTTACTATTTACCCGATATATATAATACAAGAGTTTTATTTCATCCCGCTTCGTCCTATAAGACAGAAATGATAATGATATGTGTCACAGTTTCGGCGTTCTTTATAATTTAAATCCACAATTAAAAACGACAATCGACTAAATCAAGTCAATACCATCACAGCACTATGATCAATCATGACGTACTTTTATGTCACCATATGATGATGAATTTGCTCGCCTCTGCACTAGAGGTGTGCAACCGATATTTATTAATAATATCGAAATAAAAATAGGTATTTTATTTTTATGGTTTCGTATTTTCTATACAGTATCAGCATTGTCAAATAATAAAATTTAAGTTTCTCTGTAAGAACAACCAGTAATAATGCCTTAACGTACCGCTACGTACTGATATAAATACTATTTGCTGAAATAAATACTATTTATTGTATAATTGTATATTATACTTTTCAGAATACGAGGAAAATATGCGAAAGCAACAAAACTAACATAAATATAATATTCGCATTGTTATTGAATTTAGAATTTACTAGACAGACGAACACCGCGGTCTTTTAGAATTCTTACGAACAATCTTCGCACATCGCGCGCGTCGTATTATTATTCTAATAAGAGTGGCTAAACAGACCTCTAAGCAAAGTTTTGTACCTATTCAACGATAAATTATGCATTTTTACAAAATAAATACACAATGATCAATGAGTCGAGTCATAAATAGGTACTTAATTTATAGAACTACCATAAACAATATTTTTACAAGACATTTCATTATGAATTAACTACGTAAGGAAAATACGATACATGCGTTATTGCCATTTTACTTCCTCAATTTGGAATATAAAAGTTACCATTGAAATAACCTACAAAAGTTCATGACTGAATATTTATTATTCTCGGCCTTCTCGAACAAAAAATCTTGCACAAACTACTTAACAACAAATTACTTACTTACTTACAAATTACTTAACAACTAATTAAGAAGGTGAAGATATTTTTAATTTAAAGATGTAGAAATTTAATCTCAGCGAAAACAGTGTATGCCATTGTTCATTAGTACGTATGGATATTATTATTTAATAAGAAGACTTAATTAACACACTATGTACTATCGGCCCAAGTTAAGCATGCTCACTTAAGAAAATATTCCTGCGAGAGCGAAGCTAGTGAAAAACCACACCCCTTCCTAGTTTCCCCCAATTAGAGACAATATGCATATGTGTGAGTAATGAGCGAGTAACATAAAATAACAAACATTAGCTAGAGCGCGGCAGTGCCAATTTGCTCTCGCTAATTGTTGACGCTTCCCTTAAATTCCTATCGCCATTTCATTTTACGACCTGTTTATTTCTATCGGACTGATTGCCTGCCTAACTGTGACCTCTGCTTGTATACCGGACTGTGATCGAAAGCCTCTTCTTGACCCTAGCTTGTATCCTGGACTGTGTGTGTATTGTGTGTGGGCTGTGACTAACGTGGTGCAACCATGACGACCCGAAACCTGATTCAGGAAGAAAGGAATCAAATTATTGTTTTGCATATACAAGGGTTAAATATATCCCAAATAGCAGTGGAGTTGAACATGCAAGTAAGTTATGATTTTGTATTCAGATAGAGGGAGAGATATAGAAATAAATAAAGTGATAGTAATATTATTATTTCATAGTTTGCATTTTTCCTTATATTGCAATTTAAAAACAAATTCCATGAAAAATATTGGTATTCAGCTGCATCCGGTTAGACTGGAAGCCGACCCCAACATAGTTGGGAAAAGGCTAGGCAGATTTATATATAAAAATAATAAAATTATTATAACTTTCAGATGGATTCTTTTTAAAAGTCTCATAAGATATTACCTACTTATAGTAATGCATTCAAATAAGATTGTTCTTTTTATTTATTTTTGCTTTCAAAGACGTTGTTGGAGCCTTTTATGACCCGATAATAAATCCTAAACCAAAACAACCTAAACAATGGTGCCTTATCTCACAGCGTCGTTGCCGCATTTTAATTAGAAAAACCAGAGCGCATTCGTCGCATTTCTAGAGGCTTTTTTTTTTTTTTTTTTTTTAGGGTGGGAAATCATCAAATAACTTCTCCCGCTCTGGGCGGAGCGGGAGGGTGTGTCAGACTCTTACTGACTAAAACCCACCCGTATTCCTTCCTGTTGCCTGTGTTGCAGGGGCCTCGGTGACCCATAAGTACCTTCCCGCGTCCCCGGCAGGCATCGGCCCTAGTGGACCCCTACTTTGTGCTGACGACATCTCTTTGAGGCGCGCGTGGAATACGACGCGCCGTCGACCCGGGCCTGGTCCTTACCGGACGGTGAGCTACCCATTGCTCACCGTCCGCAAGCCCGCGCCTACGGTGGCCGGAAATCCGCTTGGGATTCCCGACGCCCTGGGCGTCTCCTGCGGCGGCTAGGGGCGAGAGGGCGCGAAACTTGCCTTTCCCTCAACCGTCCCGCCTCCTCCTTCGCGAGCATTACTGCTTCGCAGAAGGAGGTGACGGCTGCCCATGCCCTCTCGCTCCGTACCATGGCCTGAACCAGGGCCGGACGCGAGAGGTCTCTGCCGCCGATCGCCTCCACGAGGACACGGCGGTGCTCTGCCCAAGCCGGGCAGACCTCCACCGTATGCTCCACCGTGTCCTCTGGGCGATCCACACAGTGGTGACACCCGGACGTTTCCTCCCGCCTTATTCGACACAGGAACCTCCCGAAGCTGCCGTGTCCGGTGAGGACCTGCGTCAGGCGGAAGGTGAGGACGCCGTGGCGCCTCTCCAGCCACTCCTCAAAGAGGGATTTCTAGAGGCTTGATCATTATATTTCAAACTACAATTTTTTTTCGCCCAAGCACAAGATAATTGTTTTTTATAATTATTTTTAACATTTATTTTATCATAATACTGCAGATGGAAAGTAATTGACAATAATGTAAATTTTTGTTAGTAGTGCTCGTAAATACTTACCAAAAAAACTTAAAAAAAATTGCACACATAGTTTTAAATACTAACGATTTAGTGCTTGGCTGGCCGATAAAATAGCAAGTACTTACTATTTTTTCGGCCAAGCACTAGATCGTTGGTATTTAACCACGAAAAACCTTTAGAAATGCCACGTTGCCAGCCCGCACGGGATAAACACTTTTAAATAGTAGAGATAAAGCACAAATTTGCTTGGGACAGTTTCATACAATGTTGGAATTTACGCTATGCCATTTTTCTTACTCATAGGTATACGAGGTGTAAATTGCAATATCTGAAAACCTCTTAAGGGGTCATTGTACTAATCATTATGAACAACTTTTACTACGGGACCAAACCTGAAATCGCGAAAAAAAAACAGCTGTTCCCTACATTTATGTTCGCGTAACTCGTCAAAATGTATGGACCAGCTGCTTTTTTATCGCGATTTCAGGTTTGGTTCTCATAGTAAAAGTTGTTTATAATGATGAGTAATGACCCCTTAAGAGATTTTCAGTTATTGCATTTACAACTTGTATTTTAAAATATAGTTATGAATGTTATAACTACTTAAATTAGTTATAGAAAAGTTAAGAGTTTATTTATCATGAAGTCAACCAAAATGCACACCTTAAGTATTTCAATACTTATAATTTTTATTTATAGTGTACTAGTTGTGCCCTTTGAATAAGACTTTTGTAGTGTACTCGTATTATTATACTTAGTTCCTATATTATGTAAAAAATCGATGCTGATTGTTTTTTTTTTTTTTTTTTCGTTAGAGAACAACGGTGCGCCGCTGGGTGCGAAGATATGAAGAAGGAGAAATTACAGAACGCGTTCGTGCACCTCGACCCCGGGCTATAAACGAAAACGAGTTAAATAATATGATAGCCACGTATGAAGAGAACCCGTTCACACCCACTCGCAGTTTCGCACAAGAATACGAAGTTTCGATGCAAACTATTAGAAACGAGTTGCATCGAGCTGGAGTCCATCACAGACGTCCCGCAAAAAAAAATATTTTGATGCAGGAGCAGAAAGCTGCTCGCGTGCGATTCGCTCGTGACTACAGGGACTTCGATTTCTCTTACGCCATATTTTCTGATGAAAAGTGCTTTAGGTCTAGCCAACAAGGTCGTCGGAATTTATGGCGTGTAGATAACACAAGATACGAACCTCGAAATGTGAACCCAAATGCAGAATCGGGAAGAATTGTAGTGAACATGTGGGGCTGGATGAGTGCTGCTGGACCAGGCGAGCTCGCTTTTATACCAGGGAGGGCAAACGGCCAAACGTATTTAGAGGTGCTACAAACCATCATGGTACCCACAGTGCGCACGGTGTATCCACAACTGGACGTGCCAGAATTTTATTTTTTCCAGGACAATTGCCCGATACACCGTGCGCGGGTTGTTCAAGAGTGGTTGCGAGGGCAACCACAAATTAAAACAGTGCCATGGCCCTCCCGATCGCCAGACTTAAACCCCATTGAAAATTTGTGGGGTTTAATGGTCCAGAGATGGGATAGTAGAGCAGAAAGAACGAAGGAAGGAAGCACTTGTCACACATTGCGAACAAGTTTGGGACACATTCAGAGGTTCGAATTTGTGCGAAGTCCTGGCTAGGTCCATGCGTAGCCGTTGCGATGCTGTGATAGATGCGGGAGGAGCAGCGACGAAATATTAAGTTAATATAATTTTTAACATGCACTATGTTAATTAACGAAAGGCGTTCCCGTTAACCCGCAATAGTCCAAACATGCTACAATTAATATTACCATTTAAAAATTCGCGAAAAAAAATCAGCTGCTCCCTACATTTTGTTAAGCTAGGTATGCGAACATAAATGTAATGAACAGCAGATTTTTTTCGTGAATTTTCGAATGGTCATATTTTGGTAGCATGTGGACGCTATACTATTGCGGGTTAACGGGAACGCCTTTCGTTAATTAACATACTGTATAATTACATTATACAGGGTTATTTTTCTAACACCTGGTAGGACTATATTAGTACAACCACTTTTGATCTATGACTTTTTAGAATACCAAAAGTAAACTTTCAAGTTTTTGTTGTAATATTTGTAATAACACTTTTTAGATCTGTATTTTGTAGTAAGTACCGCTGCGACCCTGCATTCGCAACGCACTGTTTGTTTATTTAACTACTTACATATTTTGGTACCGCGTAGAGTTGTTCAAATTTAGAGCGATCAAAATAAATATTTTTAATTATATTATGAAATTATTTTTTTATGAATTATCAAAAGTCATACAACAAAAGTTGTTATTTATGATGTTAGTATTATAGTCCTACGAGCTTATTAGTGTTTTATCATCAAATGACTTCTCCCGCTCTGGGCGGAGCGGAAGGTCGTGTCAAACTTTTACTGACTAAAACCCACCCGTGTTCCTTCAGTTGCCTGTGACAGGGCCATGGTATCTCTTTCGAACAACCCGCGACTCCGGCGGCTTGCAAATAACCCTGTATAGCTATTTTTATTAGGTTTATTTTTATTATTCCAATTTGTATTATATTACTTCGTTGATTAATGTCACAGGGTAGACTGTAGACCGTAATCATAGTTTAAAATATTGCCAACGATATTGAAGTCTTCTTGTAAAATTATTGATGTCAATTTAGTGTCATGTTGCCTTTATTGGTGGATTTGTTGTTTTATTTACAATCAATGTTGTCATAAGCCCCGATCTCGTTAGTTTGTTATTTTACATATTCAGTAGTGTCATCATATCCGTCCACCTCATAAATAATTGATCTCATTTGCTTGATAAACCTAGTCTGTAGTGTAATGTAATTATTGCAAATTATAAAAATTATTAAGATTCTTAAATTGTACTAATCTTAAAACTTTTCAATTTCATTAGAACTGCACGAGCAATATTCTCCTAATCTTATTTACTGACAGGCTTTTTGCCTGTTGTTGTTGTGTTGTCTGTTTGTCATTGTTGTGTTGATTTCATATTTTGAACTTTACGATATAAGTGTAGATAAATACAGTTTATAAATTATATTATGAGTAAGAATCTTTTCACTTATAATATTTTGCATTTTGATGATAATTTCTGTGTAATTTTTTGTTATAATATGTTAATTTCTGGATGAATCTTTAATGTTTTGAAAAAGTCTATTAAAAATAAATTAAGTTACTTATATTGTTTTTTTTTCTACAACAGCAAATCCTTAAAATTGTTCTCAAGTAGATTTTAACTAACTGTTTATTTTTTCACACTGAGATTACAGCCGATAGTTTCATACAAAAAGCACTTACTATACATCTTTTATTATACAGATAAGATTTAAATATCAACCTAAATAAATCTTTAATTCTGCATAATGTTAAATGAACACAAACTAAAAATATATATTTCACTAGTACCCAACATTTTATTTCAATCCTTTCACTCTCACTGCTGCCAAGGCACAAATTATAGTTCAGTTTAATTACTTGATAAGCTTCTGAATTTTAAAGTGGCGTAGGAACTGAATCATTGTTAGATTTGTCAAAAAAAAACTTGACATGCATGATTTCGCTTAAAATCATGAATTGTCAAACTATGACTAGAGCATGAATTATAAAAGAGTAAAGTGTTGGTTTGATTATAATCCAGTCTTAAAGTGCTCATCCTGCACGGCATGCCTGGGCATTTTAATTGCAACGATACCTTGTTCGTTATACAGGCTGAAATTTAATTCATGGGTATCCTCTTAAGGGGTCATTGTACTCGTCATTATGAACAACTTTGACTATGGGAACAAATATGAAATCGAGAAAAAAAAATTGCTGTTCCCTACATTTTGTCGAGTTATGCAAACATAAATGTAGGGAACAGCTGATTTTTTTTTCGCGATTTCAGGTATGGTCTCATAGTTGAAGTTGTTCATAACGATGAGTACAATGACCCCTTAAAAGGATGCCCATGAATTCAATTTCACCCTGTATTATTTTAATGAATAAAAGGTAATATTACAATTACCTACTGTTAAAAGTATTAAACCAAATACAAGGAACAACTGCAAAACATTTGAGATAATCCTAAGGTAATAAAAAAACGTATGGCCCTTGTATTAAGCCGTCCTCTATTGTTTAACCGAATTTCCAGACATTCCCACTAAATAACAATGGGTCTTAGATAATGAACTTATTTTTATTTCAGTTGCAAGAGTTGTGCGGCTTGCGGCCTTGCGTTAGCTACAAACAAAAAGCTCTGATAACATTGTATGAACTGCGCAGAGTATTGGTTCAAATATTACTGTAATTTTCAAGTATTCCCAAATTGCCCAAGTATAAACAAACACATAGAAATTTAGATAGTTATTTACTTTTAATAAAGTCGATTAAACAAAAAAAATTTCAATATAAACATTTGATACCTTCATGCAGTGCCGGTCAACGCACCTATACCTAACGTATTCAGGGAGCCGTGAGATAAAAGGTAAACAAACCATAAATGTCCGTTCAATCGATTTTGAATGCTATTGTGTTGGTGGCATGACAAATGGCAGCTGCAGTAAACAGTTGGTATTGTAACCACTTTTTTGCCTTTAATGCCATCCATAAGCCTACGGAATAGAAGTCAAAATCGGTGGAACGGACTGTAATAAAACGGTTCGTTTCAATGTCTCATCTTATTGTGAAGGGAATATGGTGCGGTTGCTGCGGCATGCGGCATCACATAGGATATGGTGAAAATTGGAGAGGCAGTGAAAGTGTTCATAAATAACCTATATCTATAGACCCGATAGAGAGAGGAAAATATTAAAGTGGATTAATACATATAAATTGTAGTTTATTAGTTATTACAAATTATTTTTGTAAATACTGCAATATCAATAATACATTTTCTAAACCAAACAAACAGAAGATATGAGTACTAAAATTAATTCTTGTCAATAATAAAATAACAATTCAATTCAATAACAAAGAGCTCACGCCGCCGCCGAGCCGCGCTGGCCGTGCCCATTAAAAACTCGTCTCTTAGCAGAAACAAATGAGCATAGTACGCTCCTAGTGTGAGTGTCACACATTCTATACATGATTATACTAATACGAACACCACTAAAATACGCTTTGTGCATCCTATTGGTCAAAACTCGTGCGATCGAGTCGTGAGTCGTGCTATGCGATTATCGCCTTTAAGGTGAGCATGCGGAACTTTGGCCGATAGTACGTATTGCAAAATGTTACATCAAATTTAATCTTATTTATCTAATCAGTACTCATATTATTGGCATCCATTGTTATTACTATTAATAATAAAGGAACAGCTCTATTTGACAATTTTTCCGCTTGTGACGTCATGGGATTGTCATGATTAGATGACTGTGGCGTTCCAGGCACAGACAATGACAGTGTGATGGAGACGGGCATTACATTCATTATGATTTATCGATAATCAACTGACACCGACATTTTCTGAGCAGAGAGTTCAATAATATCAAATTTTCATGATTTCTCAATCATAAAAACTACAATATCTAAAGTTTTATTTATTTATTGAGGACTAAATTAAAGAAATTAAAAATAACGTAGGTTACCGTCGAGGTCGATATGCTTGTTATATTGATTGCTACCTACATCACTACGTGTCATGATATGGTGACTGTGGCGCTGAGGGCAGTATGTTTTTCGAATTTTTTAATGGGTATTTGTTTTTGTCATCTTATGTTAATATACATGAAATATACAGAAAGAAGTTCAACTAATCTAAATTAGGATGAGGAAATAAAAAAACTACGTTGTTTTATGAGTTTTATTTACGTATAAAAGTCTGTCATCTAGTCGTGACCGTGGCGTGCTGGGCACTTTTTGGCTTGTCATCTATACATGACTGTGGCGGTCAAAAGGTTAAGTACCGCAGTATTATGCTGAGATAGGAGCCTTTTGGCCTCGTACAGGACATTTTGTTTTATTTTCATTTTACTTCACTTTGCTTTTTTTTTAAATTTCTTTTTATGTTTCTATGAGTGTTTTTTAGTTTAATTTGTGATCTCCTGTGCGAGTCCCAATAAATACCTTTTTCTTTCTTTCTTTATTATAGTAATATTAGACTTAGTTCAGAAGACTCAAAAGCCTTTCAAAGCTTTCTCTCTCCTACTATTGTACTGTAGTCCATAATGATCACATATAATACGTAAGTACATATTGTGGAATGCAAATAAAGTATTTGGGGGGTGATGGCTGATATTTGCGTTATGCCCGTGAACGGGTGCTGCTTGTAGTGAGTGGTCGTCTTGCTGACCATGGTTTTATTATTGTGATTAGTAATTGTTTATTTATTTTACTTCGATGATGCTAGTTTATCATTTCTCACTTCGAGTTACAGCAGTAGCCTTATGTAAGCGGGCACGCCCTTTATGCCTGGAGGCTTTTATTTAGGTATTAAAGTTCTGTTTACGTTTTTATGTTGTAATTTTTATCTGCTTGAGTAGTTTTCATTGTTTTGTTGGTATAATGGCTTGTGCTAGCTAACATATGGCAAGTAATTTAATTTAATGGGTGTTTTGTAATGTTAATTACTTTGCATACGATTTGTGTAGAATCCAGTCTATATAACTGAAAAGACAGGTGTGCTGCTGGGGAGTTTGTTGCGCCACTTCTTCTTCCCAGCTAAAGCACGAGGAAGTGGAGAAGGGCGGGCGTTTTTAGGGGACTGTCTTATGTAACTTTGACGTCCGAAAAGTGCTGATTTTCAGCCTAGTTTGAATAAATGACTTATGATTTTGATTTTGATTGAATAAAGATAAAAAACCACCCAAGTTCGTGTCCGACCACGCACAATGAAGGATTCCTTAGTTGGGATGCATTTATCCCAAGAACAAACTTAACATTGTAGTTGAAAAACATGTTCCCCCATACATTCCAACTGCAAGTGTAAGTTTGTACGCACAATATTGAGTGATATACCTACCATGTTATTTTAAGACCCTAGACTTGGTCCCCCGAATGGTCAATCTTTGAAACTAATTATTATGAATTTATAAAAAATATATATTTGAATTTCTCATAACATCATGTCCTTTCATTTAATGTGTCACACAGTAGTTTGCAAAACCATTTTTTCAAAATTCATTCTTAAATTTAACAATGTGTCCGACTGCATGTGATTGTTTCTTTAAATACACTCGCGGTCAAATAATACGGCTCAACGAAATCCCTGTAACTTGCAAATTAATAATGGTAGTAGTACATGCGTGAAACTAACATTAGAGAATTTTAATATTGTATGAAATAAAACCTTATTGATCTACAACGTGTTTAAAACAAGTTACATTTTTAAACCTCGAATTTGGAAATAAATTTAATTCGCCGTTATTTTACTATTGTTTGTTTTCTCACTTCTGTTTTCAACCTGTCAAATCAAAATGATAAAAGGCGGTCGTTCTCGTCTTCCACCACAATTATGGAATTACTATAGTGTCGCTAACACCAGAAGAATGTTTACGTATGAAGAAGGCAGAAGTCAGCAAAGTACAGCAAGAACAATAGGCGAGTCACTTTCTACAGTGCAGTGAGTCGTCCAACGTTTCCGTGAAACTAGGCAGAACATAAGAAGACCAGGAACCGGCAGACCGAGATATGCTACGGCTCGAGAGGATCGATTTATTGTTACACCATCCTCCAAAATCGACACATAAAGACAGTTGAAATGACAAATCAACTTCGGGAGACCCGTAGAGACGACATAAGCGAGCGGACTGTAAGGCGGCAGCTCCTTGAAGTTTATTTGACCCCAGTTAGGCAAATGGTTTACTGGATTACGTCACGCCCGCGAACACGCACAATAGGGAGATGAAGAATGGGCAAGAGTAATGTTTTTTGATGGATCCAGATTTATGCTGTATGCACATGATGAGCGGCGAAGAATCTACCGACGGCCAGGGGAACGTTTTATTCCATCTTGTTTTGAGGAAAAAGTACCGTTCGGCGGTGGATCTGTTATGGTTTGGGCTGGGATCTCTTCAGAGAGTCGCACAGAGTTAGTGCTGTTAGAAAATATAATACGCTAACTAGTGCATGATATGCGGAAAAATTATTAATGAACATGTCGGCTCATATTTAATTAATATACGTGAACATTCAATATTCATGCATGACAACGCCAGGCCACATACAGCACAAATTGTAAATGAGTATTTTCAGGACGTTGATGTCAATCGCACGGACTGTCTTGCGATAAGCCCGGACCTGAATCCAATTGAACATGCTTGGGACCAGCTTGGGAGGTTTGTATGAAATTGAAACCCCGCTCCAGCTTCAAGACCTGAAAATTGGGTTAGTGGAAGAATGTACCAATCCGATCCCGGAACATTGCATAATAAACTTAATAAACAGCATGCCAAATCATCTGGCAGCTGTGAGAAGAGCCCGTGGAGGCAATACAAAGTATTAATTTTGTTTAAAATATCGTCTTGTGTTGTATGTGAGGTACCAACCATTATTTTTTCTACGTAATAGTTATTGATATTTTGTTTTTTATGTTATTTTGACATTTAAACTAATAATATTTCCAACATTTGGTGTTGTTTTATTAACTGGTAAATTATCTAAATCCATTCAGTCCATTCATGCCGCTAGCTCTATTATTTTATGCGTAATTTTCGTTTTTCGTACTGACCCGTATTCTTTGTCCGCAACTGTACCTAGATATAGAAATAGGTCATTTTGTCTCCACCTTTTTAAAGTTCACTTTTTACGTAGTCGGATTTTTTTTAATTTTACACTTTTTAATAATTCTTTTTCACGTTAATAAGACCTATTTGTAGTGATACAGTTCTTATATACGATTATATAAGAAATCTATCACAGCTTCATTAGACGTTTTGAAAATTAAGTGCGAATTGTTGCAAACCAACTTTAAACCGTTATAGATACTAAATGGTCATTCAAAATGAAAAATGATTAGAGAAACCTTAAGATGATTTTAAAATATGTACCTATTCAATGATACCCCACTTAACATAGTTCGCCACCTTTCATTTTTTTATTTTTTATAATATGGCGTCTGGTTATCGCCATATTGAATTTTTCATTATTGTTATGTCTTTAGTAACACTCACAAGATAAATCAATTGACGTAAGAATTATCAAAATCGATCCAGGCGTTTGGTCTCTAGAGCGCCACAAAGGCACAAACATACATAGATAAGTAACACGCTACCTTCCTTTGGATCACGCATTCGGGTAAAAAATAAATGTAAACACCTACTCCTCCACCAACTCTCTAGGCCTAGTATCACTTTGCTGTCTCGACTCGGTATGTGTGATCAAGGCTTAAGTTTAAAAACAAATGAGTTCACTTTCCAATTGTGTGCGGTCGCTATGGCCACACAAACACAATAAAGGGTTCTTGTCCATGGAAATTCTGGATAAAAAAGGTAATTTTCTCCAACATTAGGCATAGCCATTCTCTATAATAGATCACAATCTAGGTGCTCCAAATAAAAGCGGGGAAGACAGTTGACTGACGTATCTGCCTCTAACCTCAATCACTAGACCTAAACGTGTTTGGAATATGTTGTATTTTGATAATATGGAGGTCTGTAACCGGTTAAACTAGGACTTAAGTTACTAAAATTGAGAAGAATTTGTAGAAAAATATTTGGAAACCTAGCTGTTCCATCTACCCCCTTCCGATCTATTCTGTAAAAATCTCACCGTGAAAACTTAGGTGAAGTGACCTGACAATAGTGTTAATAGTAGCATCAGGTCAAATGACAGCTCACTTCACTTAGGTGATGTGAGCTGTCATTCCACCTGTAGATCTATTCTGTAAAAATCTCACCGTGAAAACTCATGTGAAGTGACCTAGCAATAGTACCATCAGGTGGAATGACAGCTCACTTCACCTAAGTTTTCATGGTGAGAGTTTTACAGAATATTCCCGGCCAGAGTGGGTACAGTGCCTGCAGTGGGTTTTAGTCAGTAAGAGTCTGGCCCTCCTGCTTCGCCATAATGCTGTGGAAGTAGTTAAAATGGACAACATGCGTGGTTTCTACATCTGGTAAGTCTTATCTTTCTAACAGCATAAGCGGCCGAGCTTAGCCGCCCCGCAACAGAAGTTATGATGAGGTCCCCATTGTAATTTCTCGTCTAACGATTCCTAGGAAAACCGTTTGGTCCAAATTCTAGTTTTTCTCCAATCAATATGATGTCACATAAGTTATTTAAAAACTTCCCAACCAAAAAAAAAGGAGTAGGTACAGTCGCTAGCATATCAGGTTACCATAAACTGTCAAAATTTCTCATTCGATTTTGAACAGAAAAAATTGGAGAAATTTGACAGTTTATGACCACCTGATCACCTGATGTGGTGGCGACTATACTTCCAGTAAATTATTATATCTTTATTGATACACAGATATTGATCCGATTCATTCATTAGAGACCCTAATCCGATTATAAAGGCACGTCATTAGGCCAAATCCCGATGCTTATAAAGAAAACGAATTGCTTTTTATATTTTGTTTTAGATTTTTTTGCATTAATCTCATTATTTTATAATAGTAAAAAAAAATCTTCTTTTCGAATGAAATTGAGGAATGGCACACTTTTTTTTTTTTGAGGGTGGGAAATCATCAAATAACTTCTCCCGCTCCTCTGTGTCAGACTCTTACTGACTAAAACCCACCCGTATTCCTTCCTGTTGCCTGTGTTGCGGGGGCCTCGGTGACCCATAAGTACCTTCCCGCGACCCCGGCAGGCATCGGCCCTAGTGGAACCCTACCTATGTGCTGACGACATCTCTTTGAGGCGCACGTGGAATACAACGCGCCGTCGACCCGGGCCTGGTCCTTACCAGACGGTGAGCTACCCATTGCTCACCATCCGCAAGCCCGCGCCTACGGTGGCCGGAAATCCGCCCGGGATTCCCGACGCCCTGGGCGTCTCCTGCGGCGGCTAGGGGCGAGAGGGCGCGAAACTTGCCTTTCCCTCAACCGTCCCGCCTCCTCCTTCGCGAGCATTACTGCTTCGCAGAAGGAGGTGACGGCTGCCCATGAGGAATGGCACACTTAAGGGATTATGCACGTATTTCTTTTTCATTAAATCAATAAAAGACAGTATTATAAACTCAAAAAAAGTATACATAATACATACATACATAAACTCACGCCTTCTTTCCATGCGGGTAGGCAGAAACTATAGAACGCTACCTGCTACGCTCCTTACATACTCCTTTTGCTTCGTTTATGTTCATACTGGTCATACACGCACGCCGGTTGCGAGTACTACGCACCTGACCTTTTTGAAGAACATCATTATTGAGGTCACTATATGTCTTTCTGGGGCGTCCCCTTCCGGCATTCCACTCACATCTGCCTTGTTAGTCGCCTTTCATTCATCCTCTCAACATGACCAAACCATCTAAACATACTCTTTTCAATTTTTGTCACTACATCGTTGCCTTATCACATAATTTTTCAGCCTATCATTTATAGACACACCACACATGCTTATCAAGGTACGCATTTCCACAGCATTTACTCTACACTCATGCTTCTTTTGCCACACCCAACATTCACTTCCATACATAAGTGCACCAGCACACCATTATGAACAGCCAGTCGAGCCTCTTTGGGCATCGACTGGTTGGTCACTATCGCATGTATAGATATTTTTATTCACATTTACTCTCCTTTCCATTTCCGCATTTACTCTCCTTTCCACATCTTCATCAATCTTTCCATCCCTTGTAAATAGACTCCCCAAATATACAAATTCACTTACTTGCTCTACACTCTTATCATTTATTTTCATATTACACACCAACATATCCTCTTCTCTTTCAAACACCATGACCTTCATTTCATCTTTTATGCTTCATCCATCACAGTCACCATGTCTTGCAGCTGTTCTGCTGACGATGCAAGTATAACTTGATCATCTGCGTACAGAAGGCATTTGACAGGCAACTCATTCATTCTCAATCCGCACTGACCCTCTTTCAAATCTATCAGACAACTATCCATGCACAAGTTAAACAGCCACGGTGACGCTACACAATCTTGTCTAACACACATTGAGATGCAAAACCACTCTATGTATGCCCCATTTATCCTAACACAAGCACTGGAATCCTTGTATAAAGATTTCAGTGCCCGTACCAAGCGCCAGTCCACACCATACATGGATAGTGTCGACCACAGTTCTTCTCTCCACACACTGTCATAGGCCTTCTCCAAGTCAACGAAAGCACAGTAGACTTTCTTGTGCTTTGAAAGATCTGATCCATAGAGCCCATTCCCTCTCTAAACCCTGCTTGCACATCCCATATTTTCTCATCGGTCACTCTTATCAATCTCTTTATTAAAACCTTTGCATACAGTTTGCCGACAACACTCAAAATACTAATGCCACGGTAATTTTTACACACCTGCTGAGACTTTTCCCGTATATAGTGGTACAATTACAGCCTTGCACCAGTCATCAGGCACATGGCCATATCTCCAACACATATTAAACATCCGGCACAACTGGCTTGCTACCACCCCGTCACCGCCCTTCAGCATTTCAGCAGACACTTTATCATACCCTGCAGCTTTCCCACATTTCATCCCTTTCAACGCTCTTACAATTAAAAAAAAAGTATTAAAAGTTAAATTCAACTACTGCTTGTTGCTCAAAAAAATTATGGAACTCCAACAATTTTCTACTACAGTTCAAATGCCTGTTTCTGTCGCCGTCATGATGTGATGTCATTTACCACGAAACTGCTTTGTTTAAATCTGTTTTTTAGCCCCAAATCATATAAATTTAATTATTTTTATTCAAGCAGAAATCGCACTTACTTACTTACCTTAGTGAGAGTTCAAGCACTTTGCAAAGAATAGCTTTTTATTCAAATCGTTTTTTTTTTTGGCACTTCCGGCGTTGTCGAAGACGACGCGTTTTGAGTTTGCGTTCCGTTCGACCAAAAAATGCAACATAAAACAAAGAATTGTAAAATAAGTCCTTACTGCATTAAATAAATAAAAAAAAAATCAAAATCAAAAGTTATTTATTCAAACTAGGCTGAGAATCAGCACTTTTCGAATGTCAAAGTTACATTAGATAGTCCTCCAAAAGCCCTTCACCACTTCCTAGTGCTTAAGCTGGGAAGAAGTGGCGCAACAAACTCCCCAGCAGCACACCTGTCTGTTTAGTTATATAGACTTGATTCTATACAAATCGTATGCAAAGTAATTAACATTATGAAACACACAATAAATTAAATTACTTGCCATATGTTAGCTAGCACACGCCAATATACCAACAAATAGGAATTTGTTTCTTGACTCCTACGCAAAGTATATTTAAATAATGACTAAATTTTGAATTACGTGCATATTCCCTATTGCGAATTGGAAGTCGTTATAAATTAATGTCATTTTGTTGGGTTTCCCACCAAGAAATTCTAAATAGCAGCCCGGAGTCTAGATTTGAGCCTGGTTAGTGACAATAAAAAAGGCTCGTTCTTATTACGCACCTCTCCCTACCTTTTAACATTACATATCCATAACGTAACGTTACGCCTGTATTCCCCACAGGCGTAATAATAATAATAATAAATGTTCTTACATTCTACAAAATGGATGTAAGAACGGATCCCGCGATACTAAGGTGCTGCTCCTCATCGATATTGCCATTAGCGAACAGGTTCGTCGTTCCCGAAAGGATCTGTCGACATGTTGGATAGATTATAAGAAGGCCTATGTCTCGGTGCCACATACACGGCTCATGAAGGTGCTGTAGTTATATAAAGTAGATGTAACTCTGCGCACCTTCCTGATGTCATGTATGGGGCAGTGGAGAACGGTCCTTTGCTATCCAGGATGTCGACATATCCAGAGGAATAGCGAACCGATACGGATCAAGCGAGGTATATTTCAGGGCGATAGTTTAAGTCCACTTTGGTTTTGCCTAGCCTTGAATCCTCTAAGCACACTGCTGGAGGATTCAGGTCTAGGCTATCAGTTGAGGAGAGGTGGCCAGGTTATACTCGTATCTGCCCCCAATAATTTTCAACTGATGGAGCTACTGAAGGTAACCGAAACTTTCAGTAGCGCCATCAGGATGGAATTTGGTGTGGGCAAATGTGCGGTCATGCATGTAAAGCGAGGGGAGATTGTGGAATCCGTGGGAACCCAACTTTTGGATCCCATACACCTGAGGTCCCTCTCTTCAATCGAAACTTACAAGTATTTGGGTATGTCGGAAGCGTTAGGCATCAATGCCGCTGACATGAAACAATCGCTGAAGGAGCGCTTCTTTCGCTGTCTGAATAAAGTATTAAATAGTCTTTTATCAGGTGGAATCAAGGTGCGCACCTTGAATGGTTGGGTCATGCCGGTTTTGATGTACTCTTTCGGCATACTTAAATGGACTCAGACGGAATTTAAAGTCCTGGGTAGGAGGGTCCGCACACTGCTGACCGCAAATCGGATGCATCATCCACGGTCATCGGTGATGAGACTGTATATCCCGCGGAAGTGTGGAAGTCGAGGCTTTTTAAACGTTAAGACCCTGCACAACCGTGAGATGCAGTCTCAGGGAATACTTCCTAGAAACCGACGTGGTGATGCACCGAGATGTGGTCTCAGTAGATAAAGGCCTCACCCCGCTTTCCTTGGCTGTCGAGAACTGGCGCAAACCTATAGTATTAGATACTAATGACCTGGGAGGTATGGCAGAGCAAAGAGCTACACGGGCGCTTTTGCCGGGTCCTACATGGACCCGATGTAGACCTATTAGCGTCCGTATCCTGGTTGCGATTCGGTGATCTCTTTGGGGAAACCTAAGGTTTTGTCTTTGCGATTATGGACGAAGTTATGATGATGAACAACTACCGGAAATATATTGTAAAAGACGGCACAGTTGACATCTGTCGGGCATGCCACCGTCCGGGGGAAACAATCCGACACATTATTTCTGGCTGTTCTCGTCTGGCTAACGGAGACTACTTGCATAGGCACAACCTGGTAGCCAGGATTATCCACCAGCAACTTGCTCTGAAATACAGTCTTGTATAATCGGAAGTATCGTACTATAGGTATGCGCCTGACCCAGTTCTCAAAAATGGCAATATTACATTGTATTGGGATCCATCTATCATCACTGACAGGACTATTGTTGCTAATAAGCCAGACATAGTGGGGATAGATCGATTAGCGCGTCGCACAATGATTATTGATATAGCGGTCCCGCATGACGAGAACCTCGTGAAAGCTGAAAAAGATAAGCAGATTAAGTATCTTGACCTAGCTCACGAGGTTGTTGACATGTGGGATGTGAATACAGCAATCATTGTGCCGATAGTTGTGACGACCAAAGGCATAATAGCCAAGAGCCTCGACCAACACCTGAAGAGGCTCTCGCTAGGCAGCTGGATCAAGGGCTTAATCCAGAGAGCGGTACTTCTAGACACGGCGCGTATCGTCAGGAGGAAGCCGTCTCTCAAGAGCCCTGACCAACGGTAGCTTGGACCCTGTTCCCGATACCGGTGGGCTGATATTTTTTATATTTTTAAATGTTTTTTTAATATTTTTATAAAAATATTAAAAAATGTAAATAATATGTATTCAAGGGAATAAAGGAAATAATAATAATTACCCCACCGCCGTATCTCTACGTTGACATCGTGGTGGGGCTTGCGCGCTCCGAACTCTAGGTCTGTGCCAGTAGAGTTTACTTTACCGGAACAGGTTTAGGATAAGGAGCCAAACCAAGAGATAAAGAAACCCGCAGGGCAGCATGTGGCGAGCTGTTGGGCAGTAAATACCCCACAAACCCTATCTTCTGGGAGAAGTCTTGTTCCTCATATCTGGCTTGCCTTTATTGACCGGTTGGAGTGAACACTGTCGAGCAACAGAGCTCCCACCTCACTCTTGCCTTTACTGACCGGCTTGAGTGGAGATTTGCAAGAGCAAACGTGCTCGGAGGAAGGAAGTATTCTAGTTAGTGCTCGTAGGGATCTTGATCATCTTCCGGGCCCTGGGATTGTTTCGAAAGCTGTGGAATACCTCTCCGCTCCTCAAGCACCTCAGGAAGTGTTGCCTAGTTGTCGCTACGTCACTATGTGCTAGCGGTCATTTTTGGGGTCCCATTATTGAGTGTGCAAGTCACCCCCTGCCATTTTATCGGTGTATTTTATATAAAACATTGGTCAGGCAGAGGCCATAGCCTTTCCATAGTCTTAAAAAACCGATCCACTATAAACTCCCAAACCCATAGTACAATATGTTTCGTTCCTATGTTTTGCAATAGTTCTGCAACAACCGGGGGTTGTGCTTGGGTGCACTTGCATAGACCAATCAGGGATAACCATCGGTTGGTGCGTCATTCCATTACAATTGTCCAAGGCGCCTCTGCAGTTGACTTCGGCCCCTCGTACGCCTTCCAAAGGTCCGGGAACCCATGGTCCCGAGATATGTAAGGACATGTAAAAATAATAATAATAATAATTCTTTATTCGAAGTCCTTGAAGTCCATAGTGTTAGTAGTGATATGAAATATACTTATTTAACTATTATTAGTAATACATTATAAACAAACAATGAACAAAAACATAATAAAATAAAACAAAATGATCGTATAGCTACTTAGAGCCGACCTGTGTGTGCAGTCTCATCCATCGGCCAAGCATCGGGCAGTCCCACCGGTCACTAAATGCCCTCAACATGCTGTGGGAGCTAAAACATGTTCTTTGCCGGAGAGAAGCGCATCGCTTCCGAATCCGCGTAAAAATCATCTACCCTCGCATCGGTAAACATACCCGAAGCGCTACAAAACCGCGGCAGCCCCACAAGCATTCTGAAGGCATTATTATATTGTACACGTAGGGCGCTGTATGCCTTCTGCGTATGTCATGTTATGTAATGTTATGTTATGTTTACTGATATGATTGATAAAATCATGATGTTACTTACTCTGCAGACTTCCTCGAAGTGTCCCCGCCAAACAGTGATCTGCGGCACATACCGGCGGTCAAAGAACCTCGGCAGCTGATGCAGGAAGGCGGCCACTCCGATGTAGATGAGGCACTTCATCACGTTGGGCATTGTACACCTGGAGAAGGAGATGAGGCGGTTCAGTCAGAATTATTGATGGTTGATGTCTTCGATCGAGATTGTTTGGAACAGGATACTAATTAGACTTGTTACAGTTGTAATGGCAAACATGTCATTTGGTTTAAATAGGTTTTATTATTTTATTAATATATTACATCGATTCTATTATATTTTGTGAATGTGAGAACGTTGTAGGCTTAATAGACTAGATTTGTAGACTATTTATTTTTTGTTAAGTACCTGGTACTTCTTGACAGGCCTACACTGTCCTCCCATACCTATTAACACTGTAATTTGAAAATATGGCAAAAGCCAATTATTTTTAAAAGAGTAACCGTGGAGTTTCTTGTCGTCTCTTCTCCATAGGAAACGACCAATTGAAAGACGTTTCATAAGTGCCCATGTAGGTTTATGTGAAATAAAATATTTTGAACCCAACGCAATCCCTTGGGCGTGGTATGCAGGGGCACGTGGCGTGATTAACGCGTCATCGGCATGCTGAGGCGTAGCGCGGCGACGACACAGCTCGCTCACTCGCTTCAACGGACTCCATCGCGACGAACGATACTCCTCTCTTAAACTATAGGTATTAATTGTTTGTTCGGGAACTTATACATATATTTGTAAAGATCAGACGGCAATAAATCATTGCCTAATTCATACAGTCCACTATTTTATTGCTCCCCGCGGTAACAGAGGTTAATAAATTTACTTAGATCGTCCTTTGGCTAAGCATTATTTCTGTAACTGTCGCACAACTGTAAACAGCAAGCGCAAGACAGAAACGGGAGCATCTCTAACCAAAGCACATGCTAAGCAACGTTTAACTACTTTCGTCCTTAGGGGATAAACCTCTAAGGACGAAAGTAGTTAACGCAATAAAAGAGTGGACTGTATGTAATAGTTAAATAAACGTTGCAATGATTAGCGACTATTTAACTATACATCTATGACGTTCAGGACCGATTGTCACCAAAAAGGGGACAGTCACCATTAGTCGCCATTGCCGTCAAGCACCACTGTCACCGATAAGGCGACAGTCGCTCACGCGGTTTAAATCTCTACTTTTGTTAATAAATAAGTGCTAATATCGTCTGTGGGCCTGGGCAGTTTCACTCGATGGTCTGGAAGATATTCTCGTGAACATAAAACACATTTCAAACCAAAAATATCCCCAGGCAACAGTGAAAAAAAAAGTTGAAAGTCACAGTTTTCTTTGTTGTGGTCGCGAGTGTGTAGGTACTCCGCAATTGCATGGAGTTTTTGTGGTTTTTATGTGTTATTCAACGGTAAATGGTTCGACGTCTCTTAACTTTAAGTAACGTTTATGAATAAATCGGTTAGTCTTCTTCGTCAGCTTTTGTATCGATATGGGTCATAAAGGATTGGAGTTCATACCAGTATATTATAATGTACTCTGTGGTTCATACCGAGGTGAAAACATAGGCTTGACAGCGAGACTGCTAGCGGGTCAAACTTTCAATGTATGGGTCACTGTCTGTGTTTGATAGACCGACTGTCTGACTTATGCCTTGATTAGACGTAAAAAACCGGCCAATTGCGAGTCGGGCTAGTACACGAAGGGTTCCGTACAGTATTAAGATCGAGCAAGAAACGCCAAAAAAAAAACACGTTTCTTGTATGGGAATCCCCTTTAATGAATAACTTTATTTTATTTTTATTATTTGTTATAGCGGCAATAGACTGCTCTGAAATTCGTGAAAATTTCAACTGCTTACCTATTACGGTTCATGAGATACAGCCCGCTGACAGAAGAACGACGAACAGAAAGCGGAGAATTAGTAATATACTGTTTGGCACCCTTCGGGTACGTAACCCTAAAAGTCCACTGTGCTAACCCATTCTCGCCACTGAACTCGGTACGTGGTACTCAAGGAATTTGTAATTGTATTGTTTAACTGATACCGCTGTACCGTGCCTGAGGTACTCGTATGTCATGTGCGGGGCGTGACGGGGGAGCAGTGCAGACCGCTCATTCGTCAACGCCACCCCCGCCTCGCCGCGCATTTCTAAGGCACGGTACAAAGGTATCGGTCAAACTTTAGTACCGGTCGTACTTATACGTCGCGGAAATATGCCATCGTCGCGGTCGATTGTTCGGGGTGACCGGTGATCGCTTTCTATTACTATTAGGACACCAGAAAATCATATAAGCATTAATCGACACAGACAATAGTCTACTACTATTGTCTGTGTCGATTAAAGGCTCCTACATACTGGCGCGACTTGTCGCGCGACGCGTCGCGACACAAAGGCACCGCTTGTAGCGCTACACGCGGTGTCTTTGTGTCGCGTCGCGTCGCGCGACAAGTCGCGCCAGTATGTAGGAGCCTTAATGCTTATATGATTTTCTCAGGTTCTTTACAAATATTTCTTGAATATAAAACCGGTTTAAGTCATAATTTAAGAGTTAGTGATACCGCTGTATCGCGCTTTGGGTATATGTGCGTCGAGATGGGGGAGCAGCAGTGAAGGTCGCTCATTGGTCAACTATGCATGGATTAGACGTAAAAAGTGCACAGAGCTACCACTCTCTCGCAACTGTACTCGGTACGTGGTACTCAAGGGAATAGTAATAATAAAAATAATTGGTAATTGGTAATTGTATAGTTTGACCGATACCGCTGTACCGTGCCTTAGGTATGTGCGCGGCGAGACGGGGGAGCAGTGCAGACCGCTCATTCGTCAACGCTCACGGCATCCCGCGGCGCATTCGTCAACGCCACCCCCCGCCTCACCGCGCATTCCTAAGGCGCAGTACAGCGGTATTGGTCAAACTATAGCACCGGTCGTACTTATACGTCGCGGGAATACGCACCATCGCGATCGCTTGTTCGGGCTCACCGGTGATCGCTTTCTACGACACCGGAGTAGACTATTGTCTGTGCCGATTAATGCCTATAAGCTTTTCTCAGGTTCTTTACAAATATTTTTTGACTATAAAACCGGCTTGGTTTCTAATAGTCATAATTAAAGAGTTAATAGTTCGTAAAACTTAAGAGTTTATTGGTATAGCTAGACATAACTTAAATCAGATGAACATTAAAACCAGAATCACCTCGCACGATGCGCGATGGGGGTACTTCGTGTATGAAAGGAATGATTCTGAGAAACATTATTCAAGATTTTCTGTCTGTTAAAGACACCCAGATCTATCAAATATTTTTTTACGAAATGAATATTACAGTACAGTATTTTATGTGCAAGTCAAATACGTACGTATCGATAATACTTTCTGAAGACTTGTAATTGGTGGTGGGTAATTAACAAATAAACTATAGTACACACGGCTACATAACAAACTATACAACGCTGAGCTCTCATTGTACGGAAATCCTATACAATGCGAAATTAGCATAAACTGGAAAAGTATAGCTTGATATGTAGCCGTGTGTACATGCCTAGCTGTAAGTTTCCACAAAAAAAAAAAAAACAAAATTAGCATAAACTGGAAATGTATAGCTTGATATGTAGCCGTATGTAGTACATGCCTAGCTGTAAGCTTCCCAAAAAAATAAAATAAAATAGTAAAATAAAATAAAAATAAATTTAGCATAAACTGGAAATGTATAGCTTGATATGTAGCCATGTGTAAGCCTAGCTGCTAGCCTAGCTGTAAGTTTCCCAAAAAAAATCCGGCAGTCATGGGGACTGCCGACAGAAGAGAAAACTTAAAACTTTGGACAGCACATGATACAGTCGAATAAATATAATGCATTAGTGTGTATATGCGTATACATATGTATACGTTTATACACACTAATGCATCAGAATACAAGCTGAAGTGGCAATGGGCCGGCCATATTAGCCGTAGAACTGATGACCGTTGGGGTAGACGTGTTCTTGAGTGGAGGCCGCGAATCGACAAACGTAAGGTAGGACGCCCTCCGGCTAGGTGGAGCGACAATCTTCGCAGGGTGGCTGGTGTCTGGATGAGAGTTGCCGAGAACTGAGCTGAATGGCGTACACTTGGAGAGGCCTATGTGCTGCAGTGGACTGCTATGGGCTGAAGATGATGATTATGTACAAAGGCCGTTGCGCGTCGTCATCGTCAGTCTGGCGCAACACGTCACATTAGAATGTCGGTGCCACAAATCCATAAGTTTTGCCCCTATTAAAAATCGCTCGACGCGGCTAAAGAAGTTTTCACTTCAAAAATTCAATACACGTCGCCGACATGCTAATGTGACATTATCATGTCAGTGATGCGGGCATGTCGGTGACGCGAACCCATAAATTATGCCCCAACCAAAAATTGCTCAACACGGCTAAATAAGTTTTCACATTAAAAAACCAATCACACCTATTATAGATAATATTTTAATTTAAATGTACCTTAACTAATTTAAAGGGGTATTTTACCACTTTAAATTAGTTCAACAAACAACAAAAAAAGATTATTCACAATCTAAAATAGATTGTTCATTCATTCATTCATTGTTCGTTCGAAATTCTGTTGTAATGTCTAAAATGAATGAAAAATCTTTTAGTAATAGAATTCGCACTCGTGGGTTGCAGCTGAAAATCAACGTCAGGTGGTTACCGAGGCCCCTAGCAACACAGGCAACGGAAGGAACACGGGTGAGTTTTAGTCAGTAAGAGTCTGACACACCCTCCCGTTCCGCACAGAGCGGGAGAAGTTATTTGATAACTTCCCATCCAAAAAAATAAGTAAAAAAAGAAGAAGCTGGTACATCTTGTGTTGTCACCTGACATTATGCTGAGCTGAAGCTCTTTTGGCGTAATTTTGTTGTCTGCCTCGTTAGTCTAGTGGTCGCAACCGCTACTGCTGAGCACGAGATCCGGGGTGCGATTCTCAGGTCGGGCAAAGTGTTATTGGGTTTTTCCACCAGGAATTTCTCAGTAGCACCCCGGAGTCTGGATTTGTGCCTGGTTGATGGCAACAGGCTCGCCCCCTATTACATGGGCCTGAAACATAACTGGCGAAATGTGGGTGTACTACTATAGGTACTCCTCTGCCCAACCCTTCGGGGATTACAGGCAAGATGTTGTTATGTGTAATTAGCTTTCTGTTTTTTAAAGTTTTAAGGTGTATTTTTTTTTGCTGTAATGCCAATAAACGCACACATGTACGAAACCGGCCACACGTCATAGCAGTTGACAGCGGCATGTCTTGGTTTTTTATTTGGTCTAAGGGCATAGGTTTCTTGCCTTCAACGCGGCTGAATGTCGCGGGCAGAAGTTAGTCACAGCTAGGGTTGCTAACTTATTGTATATCAAATATAGTATTTTCGAAGCCATTGCCTGTAAATATAATTATAGTAGACGGAGAAAAAATATGTAGTAGATGTTTCAAAATAATAGTTTATGAAACTGTTGCTTATTAATACCCCTCGTATTAAAACGGGTGATAGTATCACACGAATCACCTATCACCTAGTTATGCTCTCATACATTGAGATTGCACCTACTAAATCAAAGATCATCAAAGCTAAAAGAGTACAAAGTAATAGTTTATTGCGTATAAAAAATCAAAACTTTCTTCGTTCCATTAGAAAAAGTAATTGATGGAAACTCTTTGGTGGTATGGTATTGGTAAAAAAATGTTTTATAAGATTATTTTGTTACAGAAAAAGTGTTCTAAGTAATATGATTCTACTTTTAAATTTCGGTATTGTGTTGATAAAGTATGTCAATATTAACTCTTTTTGGAGTTTATAATTCGAATTTAATGATATGAGAGTAGATAAACATTTTTAATCTGTTAAAATCTCTCAACCTGACTTGGTTTCCGTACGTCGTTTTTCGGTGACCACTGAAAATGAGCGCTCAGCGCTGCGTTCCCCATAGCACAGCATCATGCTGAGTGGAAGCCTTCTTGTCACAGTCACGGGCGTGCAGCTGCCGACTATTTAAGTTCATAATCATAAATCTGTTTTGTTTTATTATTATTTAAATTACCATAGCTATTATGTGCACGTATTTCTGTGACAAATAAATCAATTTTTTTTTCTTTCTTTCTTTAATCTTTAAATGTATATTTTTTCCACTATGAACCTTTATTAACAGATTGTTTTTTATGTCTCAACAATTTTTACACTCTAAATAAAAGGTTACAAAATACTATTAATTCAGCTTTTATGAGATTAATACGGGCCATATTGTGATCATCTCACCATTTTGTATTGAAATAACAATATAGTAGTTTCGCGGCGAAACTACTCCTATATTGTTATTTCAATACGTGCTCTGCTCTGCTATGATTAATACAGGGTTGGCAACCCTAATCACAGGCAGTGGAAAACTGCTAACAATTAATTTTACAGAATCTTTGAGCTGGTAAGCAATCTCATTATAAAATAAAGTCCTCTTAACAATCTAAACGGCTTTGTTCAGAAGAGCTTGTCAATTTTTAATGTGCTTTCATAAAACAAGGTAATAAACGATGGTTAACTACTTTTGTTAACTACTAATAGCTTAACTCTAGAACGACGCCACCGCCGAGCCGCTTTCTAGCTAACCGATAAACCGAGATAGAAAGAAAGAAACAAATAAAGAAAAAAAAAAGGAAAGAAAGAAAGAAAAAGTACTTTTTGGGACTCGCACAGGAGATCACAAATTAAAAAAGAAAAGATTAAACTGTAATCAATTCCCTTAATCATAGAAACTTAGCATGCCTATTTTAGTTGAAATAGGTTTTATCACTTTCTAACAAACACAGATGTCAAAGTGACAGATAAGGATAAACGAACTTTAGCAGCATTTTAACTAAAATAAGTTTGATGGCCGTTTATGAATAAGAGCCTAAGGGTACAGCTTATCAAAGTCTGTTAATTGATGTCACAATAACAGAACTTCGATCCCTCTTGCAGATAGATCAACATCTGACCAAGATTATGTTTGGACTTTAAAGGAGACTGTGACCTCTGAGTTACTTTCGGCCTTTCTTCTCAGAGTAGTCAGATAGGAAACGCCGACCTCATTTAGTTTAAAAAAAATATGATAAGACGTGAAAAAGATTTTGTGCAAAAGTAACAGAAATAAAATCATTTAAAATTTATCATCGAGGATTAATCTAAAAAAAAAAGATCTAGATCTAGATTTATTGAAAAAAGCCGAGTACCTAATGTCAAAATCACTATTAGACCACTATTAGAGTGCTTTTCCACTAACTAGAGTTGTGCTATGCAGCTATGCTGTGAGGATGTAAAAGCTAAGCGAAACTATGTGACCGTTTCCACTAATGCTAAGCTGTGAGGCGGAGCGAGTAAGATGTGCTATGAAGATGCATCGCCGCGAGGTAGCTGTGCGAGGAAGGTGTGTAGCTCGAGCTATGTATCGTCAGTAGAGAAGGCAAGATGAGCTGCTGCACGCCTACTGTAGGTACTCTGCTCTGCACACCACACCAGCTACACCAGTTGCGTATCCGTAGCTTCTATCCATAGCACGCATCCATACCTAGCTCGCATCCATAGCACGCATCCATACCTAGCTCGCATCCATACCTAGCTCGCATCCATAGCACGCATCCATAGAACGCATCCATAGCATGCATCCATAGCACGCATCCATAGCATGCATCCATAGCACACATCGATAGCATGCATCCATAGCACGCATCCATAGCACGCATCCATAGCACGCATCCATAGCATGCATCCATAGCACGCATCCATAGCACGTATTCATAGCTCGGCTATTGTATATACGATTTCATGAAAAAACATTACATACAAACCTATGTTTGTATGTAATGTTTTTTCATGAAACAATGGAGGTTCTATAACCTCCTCCTTTTTTGAAGTCGGTTAAAAAGAGAAAAGTGTTTTTGGGTTTTCGAATAAGAAATTTTAAGTAGCAGCCCGGTGTCGGGCTTTAAATACAGAGTGCCCATAGCTGTTAATGGATATAGGGCTCGACCCTATTACACGGAACTTACACCATAATTGGCTTAAAGAGGGTGTACAATGCAGAAACACCGCTGCCTACCTCCTTCTGGGAAAACCGGCTTCATGTTAATTAGTTTTAATTATAAATAGTTCGTTCCTGGAAAGTGTAGGTGCCTTTTGTACCCCCGTGTGAGTCATTGCAGGTGACTATAAAGACGCTCACGGAGCAATTAAGTTGCCCGTTGCAGTAACTGAACTGTTTGTACTTTATTTTTCAGGAAATACCTTCTTTTCAACTGAGGCCATAAAATCTATATACGATAATTATATTGTATACCATATTATGATATTGTATCGATGTATATATCGATACAATGTCGTAACAAATATGTATAATTACATAATTATTAGAATAATTAGGTAATAAATATCTCTTAGTTAGATTTGTTCCATAATAACAAATCTAACTAAGAGATATATTACATAAGAACAAATATAACTAAGAGAGATGTATTTGTTATGTTCGCAAATCATATTTTAATCAAGAGAAAACCTGACACTGACCTGCAAATTGCAAAAAAAAGTAAAAGTAAATTTGAATTTCGCGAGCTAGCACTGCGGATGCGTAGAATTGCATTTCGGTTCGCTTTTACAGCCTCGGCTCGCATAGGGTGACTCCGATTGTTGTCGGTTTTTGCGCCCGAGTCAAATAACTCGTCCTGTAGACGAGTGTATAGTCACGTACTTCGGACTTCGACCGATTTTTTTCGTCGAAACAACTTCGTGAACATTCGTCGAAACAACTTCGCGAGTAATGTAGTGCAGGTACAATGATGTTCGATTACTGTGTTTAGGTAATGATTACTTTCTCCTAATTAGGTCAAAACATCACAATAATCCATTAATATAAATTTACTTCGAAAAAGGAAAGGAAAGGAAAGGTATCCCTTTCCTTTCCTGGGTCAAGACTCAAGGAGGGGGATGTCTTGAATCAGACATTTGCTTGATGGACATGGAGTGGGTGGTCCTAATATAATTTGAAAAGAATGATCCAATAAACGAAATAATATTAGGATATTGAAAATAAAATTATTTAGTTTTAAGTGTTGTGGCGGGTCGAAAAATTCGCGGAATGAAAGGGAAGGGATTGAGTTAATTTCATCCCCCTTTCATTCCGCGAACATAAAATTATTTTTCCTATTCAATATATTCTCCATTAACCTTAATATTGTGGTTAGTGTGGTTTTATGAAACCACGATGCAAGTGAAACTTTAGCGAGCCATGGGCGCCGCTATATTGGCCTTGGCTGCTCTGCCGAGCGCCTTTCACTTTACCCCTACTCCGCGCCGGCTGTAATGCGACATGCGATAGATGGACGAAAAACATTGAGGCGATGCAATAAAAATTTCATTTAAAAATGTTTTGTCGAGGTCTTCGAGGGCATGGGCAGCCGTCACCTCCTTCTGCGAAGCAGTAATGCTCGCGAAGGAGGAGGCGGGACGGTTGAGGGAAAGGCACGTTTCGCGCCCTCTCGCCCCTAGCCGCCGCAGGAGACGCCCTGGGCGTCGGGAATCCCGGGTGGATTTCCGGCCACCGTAGGCGCGGGCTTGCGGACGGTGAGCAATGGGTAGCTCACTGTCCGGTAAGGACCAGGCCCGGGTCGGCGGCGCATCGTATTCCACGCGCGCCTCAAAGAGATGTCATCAGCATAAAAGTAGGGGTCCACTAGGGCCGATGCCTGCCGGGGTCGCGGGAAGGTACTTAAGGGTCACCGAGGCCCCTGGCACAGGTAGGAATACGGGTGGGTTTTAGTCAGTAAGAGTCTGACACACCCTCCCGCTCCGTTATTTGAAAGAGAAGTTATTTGATGATTTCCCAACCAAAAAAAAAAAAGGGTATCCCGTTGGCCTAGAATCATGAAATTTGGCAAGAAGCAACGTCTCACAACACAATTAAAGGAAAAAGCCCGAAAAGCGTAAATTTGTAGTATTTATCACATAAAAAAAAAAAGCGATTACAAACTTCAGTTGCAAATGATCAATGATAAGTTTGTTTAACCCTTCATTGTGCATGGTCCGACACGCACTTGGCCAGTTTCTTTGTTGTTATTTAGCAACTACTTAAATAACAACAAAGAAAAAATAAAGAGAAGCGAATAAGAAAAATTGAAGTATAACATTAATTCGTATTAAGGCTGCCCGCCCACGTCTGATAATCGGTGACCGATTCTTGTAGAAGAAAAATCATGACTCTTTCTATTTCTACGAAGAATAGACACAGCTATTTCTATGCAAAGTGTCATTTCGTTTCTCCATTTTTGACATTGCACCGTAGAAATCCTGGCAATGGCAATGCACACATCCTACAAAAAGCCGCTCGTATAAATGTATAGAATCGGCCCGATAATCGGGTCTACAAAAAGTCTGACGTGTGTGATCACCTAGCATACGAATAAATGTTATACTTATTTTTTTTTAAACGCCTCTTTATTTAACTTCTTTGACTTTTATACCCCCACATAATATAACTATGTTATTGTATTAGTTAAATGTCATGAT
The DNA here is from genome assembly GCA_905333075.3 of Atethmia centrago. Taxonomy (NCBI): domain Eukaryota; kingdom Metazoa; phylum Arthropoda; class Insecta; order Lepidoptera; family Noctuidae; genus Atethmia; species Atethmia centrago. Next base: position 8,515,223 of record HG995392.1, on the reverse strand, counting down.
GGCCTGGTGGTAAAAACCTTACTCCTCATGAGGTTGTGGGTCCGGACAAGTACCAATGTGACTTTTTCAATCCCTGTGTACTTTCTAAATTCATCGACATCGATGTCAGTGATGTCCAAATCACTGACATCGGTGAAGGAACACATCGTGAGGAAACCTGGAGTTGACAAGACGTAAATGACTAAAATAGGCTTGTCTTAAGAAAAAAAATTGCAAAAACTGTATAGTTTGTGGTAGCGGTAAAAATATAAATGTTAATTTTGAACATATTTCCCAGAACTTGGTTGTTACCAAAACACGTTTTCAAAAGAAATCTCGATGCAAACTTACGTTAAACTAACCTCTTACCTTGAAGTCTAATCCAAAATATCTGTATTAAATATCAACATACATTACGTATTTTTAATTAATAACAAGAACGTCTTATTTGAATGCAGAACTTGGTTGTTTTTTATTTTCGAATACTCAACTCAATTTTGAATAAATAGATAATTGCTTCATATTTTGCAATAAATTACAAGCGTTGTGTCATCGCGCTTCTCTTTCTTTTCTATGCAATTTTACAGTGACCACGGTTTAGGTGCAGTCAGCGTCTTAAGTTAACATAAGTCTGAAATTCTTGATAAGCCGACTTGAGCAGGTGCGGTGATCAATGCTCGTGCCTTCTGTGTATGAGAAGAGGCTTTTGGCCTTTGAGTGGGACAATAAGAGGCTTTTTTTTGGGTGGGAAATCATCAAATAACTTCTCACGCTCTGGGGGGAGCGGGAGGGTGTGTCAGACTCTTACTGACTAAAACCCACCCGTATTCCTTCCGTTGCCTGTGTTGCCAGAGGCTTCGGTAACCCTTTAGTACCTTCCCGCGACCCCGGCAGGCATCGGCCCTAGTGGACCCCTACACTTGTGCTGATGACATCTCTTTGAGGCGCGCGTGGAATGAATACAACGCGCCGTCGAGCCACAATAAGAGGCTAGTGTTATTATAATTATCTATGTAGTTAGATTTTTTTTAACAGAAAATATCGATATGATTTCTCGCTAACCCCGAGTGGGTGTATAAAAACCGGCCTAGTGAGAGTCGGACTAGCACACGAAGGGTCCCGTACCACCAAACAATATTTAGCAAAAAACGCCAAAAAGAATACGTTTCTTGTATGGGGGACTGTCAGTAATTTTGACGTTCGAAAAGTGCTGATGCTCAGCCTAGTTTGAATAAATGACTTTTGATTTTGATTTTGGGGACCCCTTTTTTGTTTTTAACCTCATTTTATTTGATATAGGTAATTGTTGTTATAGCGGCAATATATACAACACCAAATTTTTACACAACCTGTAAAAATTAGAACTGTCTACCTATTACGGTTCATGAGATACAGCCCGCTGACTGACAGACGGACGGATGGACAGTGGAGGCTTAGTAATGAGGTTCCGTGTAGTATCCTCAGGGTACGGAACCCTAAAGCCAGCCCACATTTCTACCACCTACCCTCAATCTTTGTAGACGTAAAAAGGGAATTATTCTTAAACAGTCTCATTATATTATTCAACATTTTTGTTTGCAGTGAGTTTTCGAGATAAACCTAATGTTGAAGGTCGCAGAGGTTACGTCGGAAATAATAATTCCGGGAATTTAAATAATCTCTGAAATTTATCGTTACACGAGCGACCCGCCCCTGTGTAGCACGGTATTATAACTTGACAAAACATCGAGATTTCGTTATTATTATGCAAGTCCAATATTAATGTAATAAACACATCTTCCGGAATCAATTTATTCTCTTAAGGCGCTGACAAGACCTAATTGACCAAAATAAGCCTCTCTTAAGAAAAAAAATTGGCAAATCTGTATAGTTTGTGGTAGCGGAAAAAATATATGTTAATGGTAGACATATTTCCCAGAACTTGGTTGTTACCAAAACACGTTTTTAAAGAAAAATCTCGATACAAACTAACCTTAAACTAACCTCTTACCTTGAGTTCTAATCCAAAATATCTGTATTAAATACCAACATAGGTTACGTATTTAATTAATAACAGGAGCGTCTTATTTGAATGCAGAACTTGGTTGTTTTTTATTTTCGATTACTCAACTCAATTTTGAGTAAATAGATAATTGCTTCATATTCAGTAAATTGCAAGCGTTGCGTCATCGCGCTTCTTTTTCTTTTCTATGCAAACTGACAGTGACCGCGGTTTAGGTGTTGTCAGCGTCTTAATGACTGATGGTGACCACCGCATCAAAATCCGTTGTGTAGTTTAGAAGAACAACGCGGATACAGACACGAAAAGTGACCCATTAAATTTTAATATGTATAGAAGATTTTGATACTGTCAGTAAGTAATGATTTCTGCTGGGGCGGTTTTAAAAATGGAAGTTATATACCCGAATTACTTTAGCATAGCAATAACGGCCATTGCCCTTTTCCTAATATCTGTCTGTAGGGACCCAAACAGTAAATTGTGTATGGTTTTTCGTTATTGGAACATGTTGAAGATCATGATAGATATTTATTCAGGATGTTAACGGACTTCATTTATTAAAAAAAAAAAAAAAATAAAGAATGCTAGAAAATGTAGATGGGTCAATGACCGCTATTGCCACGCTAATGCGATTCGGTATACATAGAAGGTTTGTGTGGAACTTTAAAGCAATGTTTATAGGTACTGTCAAAGATATTATAACCGATGTAGTTACATCGGTTATAATATGTGTGGGGGTGGCGCAGAAGTAATGACGTGATTTTCAAAGGCATTTTTTTAACATTGTTACTTTTAATAGTTTTGTGAATAATTTTTATAGCAAGTAAAAATTGTGATGGTATCAATAAATTACGTCACACAAATTGCATGACTTTTGGAGACCCCTTGTCCCTTTCATCAGTGGCCATATTTGTGTGACTTCGATGCGACGAGCACAGAACCGGTTGAAGTGGCAATGCTTGGGGTAGGCCTATTTCCAGAAGTGGACGATTTTCAGATGTTGAATTATGGTGTGACGTCACATATTTTGTAATTTTAAAGTTTTTTTTAGAGTTGATGTTTATAATTTTAACACTAGATTTATACATGTGACGTCTTGAAGCTTATGACTCGTCGTCCCCTTGTCACACGATGTACCACTTTGTTGACCCCTAAACGTGTCACGTAATTTATGAATGGTCACTAAGCAACAAATAATATCTTACGAAATAACCTCTGTGCGATGGTTAATGAGTTAATGACATAAATGACATCATAGAATTTGTCAAATTTTCGAAAACCCTATATTTTTTACAACCAGCTTGTCACGTGTCTGTTCCAATTTTCTGGCAATACTCATAAACTGGTAAACAGGATGAAACCACTCAGGCGTGATATTTTATTTGACCATATTTTTATGGGCGATAAACTATTGGGAACGTCAGCAGCCCGACTCGGATTTACGTCATATTATTATTGCTGTCTTAATGAGTTTATTTGAGGAAATTTTGGCAATTTGCTCTATTCAATAAGTGTAATGGTTTCGTCAGAATTTCTTTCCATTTTGCAACCTACTTTTCGGTATGTTTTTTGGCAGAAACAGCTGAATGGATTTGGATGAAATTTACACACTTGTTACCATTGCGGCGTACCGTACAATGAAATACCGTCCTACAATTAAAAAATATAAAAAAGTAATATTTTATCAGTCTAAGGTAAAATGCATGTTGCTTTTGAGTTTAACGCGTATGGTAAAATTTTAGATAAGTACGCAGAAATTAATTTTTATATTGACAGTTTATTTTTCTGGAACCTTTACGGGTGCTGCAGTAACAAACAAATCAAAAAGGCCCCTGGTAAAAAAAAAGTTGGAAACCATTCCAATAAAGTATAAAGTATACACTGTAGGTCACTAAAAATACACTACATTTTATTTTACACTAGTTTATATCCAGTCCATTTTGACCGGCCACTAGATAAAATGCTGCGTTGTATTTTTTGTTTTTATTTCGGCTGAATGGATATTTTTAGGCTTCCATTTTCTAACTAGACTGCTGTACGGCTGACATTTTAATTTATGATACAGGACGGTTAGGCTGAAGTTTGATTAATGGAAAACTAAATGTAGCGTGCATGCTGCGGAATATTGAAGAGAAATCAAACACTTTTTATGTTTAACAACATTTTCAATTTCCAATTTGTGTACACCCGTTTGGTTATTTTTAATTGACTTCAAAAAAGGAGGAAGTAACTTAATTTGAGCAGTGGTGGCCCATTGGTAACGGCTGCGACTTACGAGTTGTAGGTCGTAGGTTCGAACCCAGACAGGCACTTTACTTTATGTAAATTATTTGATCACTACTGCTCTCAAAACGGTGAAGGAAAACATCGTGAGGAAACCGACATGTCCTACAACCAAACATTCGATGATGTGTGACATCTACCAACCCGCACTGGGCCCGCGTGGTGGATTACGGCCCACTCCCTCGCACAGAGAGGAGGCCTATGTCCCAGCAGTGGGAACATTATAGGCTGATTATGTAACTTTAATTTCGGAAGTTGGTGACCAAAAACGAAAATATAAAAACCAAAAATTAATAAGTTAATAATTTAAAATAATTTAGCACAACAAATGAACATTTATTGCTCAAACTCAAACTCAAACATTTATTTTAAATTAACCAATTTACAGGCACTTTTGAATTGTCAAGGGGTCGGTCAGTTAGAAAGATGAAGCTCAAACCAATAACACACAACTACTACAATAACTAAAGTCCGGCCGCTGGGAGAGTGCGTTCCTGACACTTGTCTGCTGAGCACAAAAAAAAAAGTGTTTTACGAATTTAAACTTTATTAGTTCCTAATCATGAGACCTCACAATAGGTGGGTCGTATGCTTCTCGTTCCACCTGTCGTCGGCATACCAGCTACTTTCAAACACTTTTCCTACATCACGCACTTTTTGACACCTCAACCCTCATCAAATGTATAAGTGACTATGTATTTGCCCTCCAATGCAAATATTTTTTAGGATATTTTTCTGTGAGTACAGTTACCAGCATATCAAGTTACCACAAACTGTCAAACTTCTCCAAATGATTTTAATCCTTCAAATGTTGATGTTTAAGATACTGACAATAGCTAAACCGCGGTCACCGTCGGACTGCATACAAAAGAAAGAAAAGCGCGATGACACAATGCATGTATATTGCAAAATATTAAGCAATTATCTATTCATTCAAAATTGAGTTGAGTAATCGAAAATAAAAAACAACCAAGTTCTGCATTAAAATAAGACGTCCTTATTATAAATTAAATACGTAACGTACGTCGATATTTAATACAGATATTTTGGATTAGAACTAGATAGATTGGAAGCTGACCCTAACACAGTTGGGAAAAGGTTAGGCAGATTGATTGCTATTGGTTCGATATCTTGACACAATAAGTTTCTGACCGATCAGTGTTTAACAAAATAGATTTGTTATGAGAAAAGGTAAAAATTGATAAAGGATCACTTAAGACAAAATTAAAAATATTGTACAGGATTGCAAACAGAACTAAATACATTGTATAAGATTAAACCATAACAATACAGGTTGAAATTGAAAACTTGCGACAAACTGAAATGGGACATTGTATACATCATTATGAACAACTTTTACTAAGGGACCAAAGCTGTAATCCCAAAAAAAAAAATCTGCTTTTCCTACATTTTGATGAGGTATTGCGAACATAAATGTAGGGGACAGCAGTTTTTTTTTTGGGATTGTAGCTTTGGTCCCTTAGTAAAAGTTGTTCATAATGATGAGTACAATCTCCCATTTCGATTTGTCGCATGTTTTCAATGTCACCCTGTATAATATAAGTAGTAAGTATGTACATAAGGTGGTTCATTTGTATGTAAAAGAGAGCCTCTCGCCATCAAACGTAAAAGTTTGGCGAGTTTAGAATTAAGTCATCATCATCTGCCTAGCCTTTTACGGTCACCCATCCACGGACTAACCGCGGCAAGCGTAGCTTAACCTGATCGATCGACCCGTGCGGCTGTTATTACTTGGCCACAAGCCCCTCGATGTCAACATTAAATTATGTGTGTGAAAAGCCTTACAATTTAAGAAAAACAATAATACAAAAATATGATAGGTAAATGGTTTCATTAATATACACTTACGCGCCATTATTGCCTTAGCCTTTTCCCAACTACGTTGGGGTCAGCTTCTAGTTTACCCGGATGCAGCTGAATACCAGTATTTTACATGGAGCGACTGCCTATCTGACCTCCACAACCCAATTACTGGGTAATACGATACCCCTTGGTAGACTGGTTGTCAGACTTTCGGGCTTCTGACGACCCGTAACGACTGTCAAAGATCCACGAATGACAGCCGGGACCAACGGCTTAACATGCTTTCCGAGGCACGAAGGGGTCTTAGTATGTAAAGATGGTCACCCATCTACAGACCAACCGCGGCAAGCGTAGCTTAACCTGATCGATTGACCCGTGCGGCTGTTATTACTTAGCCACAAGCCCCTCTTACGCCATTATTGCAGTAAAGTTAAAAATGTTGATTTGTAAAATTACAAAATGGACTTATCCAATATTATGTACTCGTAAATACTTCTACTTATATTATATTGTTATGGTTTAATCTTATACAAGGTATTTAGTTCTGTTTGCAATCTTGTATAATGTTTTTAATTTTGTCTTAAGTGAACCTTCCGCCGTTATCCGTCGATAACGGGACCAGACGTGTTCAAATTTCGTATTGCAATTTTACACATAGTTATTAATTAATTACTTACTCTAAAACAAATTATTAAAAAAAACAAAAAATCCGACTGCTAAAACACATAACTGAAAAGAGAAAAACAAGCAATATAATCTATAGAATTTTGGTATCGCAGGCGGGACAAGTGTTCAGTTATGTGTTTTAGCAGTCAGGTTTTTTGTTTTTTAAATAATTTGTTTTATTTCAAGCTTTTCAGTTTTAATAATGTATTTAAATATATATATGAAATTGACTCATTACTAGCTATTATTTGATAACAATATCTCTCCCTGCAGATGCAATATATAAGTATTATATAGCCTATGTCACTCCCACAATTAAGACGAATTAAACGACACGTCTTATGTTAAAATCCATCAAGCCGTTTAGGCTACAGAGCGTGCCAAAGAAATAGACATACATACATACAAGACACACATCTGGGGCACCTACCACCTCCCATGGCCCCACCGATATCGTATTCTAGACTATTTGTTGCCGACTGCACGGACCTACTGCAACGATACAACTGGGCTATGTCGCCGCCGCTAGTCGCCCACGATCGACAGCAAGGCGACTACGCCGCAGCGCTCGTCGTCGATCGAGTGCCGTTGGTCTGTAAGCGCCCATAAGTGCCGAATTTGATATTACAATAAAAAGTCCATTGTAGCACATTACTTATTGCTGTTATTTTGACATTACAAAAAGACACTATTTATATATACAATATTTATTTGTATATACAGGGTTATTTTAAATTGTCTAGCTAAACTCCGCAGACGCGATGGGTAAGTATAGATATTTAAACACGATAAAATAGTATATAAAAAGATTTCATGTTTTTTATGGGAAGTCTACGACCGCTGTTAGTGTTCTTACTTGTACTAAGTACCTATGAGTTGAGAAAAACTGTTTTTTTAAGTTTTATCGAGTCTAGATATCGATACCATCCCGTACGTGAAGTTTACACAAAAAAAGAGATTTTTTAAACTGATATTTCAAGTAACTACAATAATTGCGATTGATGACCCCACAAAAAAACATCTTTTTTTTGCTCTTAAAAAAAAATAAAAAGTTTTTATTGTTTCTCTTAAAATTGTTATACAACTCAGAATTGAGGCAGCCCCGGTATAAGTATACTTGTGATGGGGTTACCTCGCAACTTCCCCTGCGTTACTAGCTGCAATGTTGAGACATAATTAAAAATACAAAATAAAAAAATAAAAAAAGTCGTGTTTAGATAATGGTACCCATTGCGTCTGCCGAGTTTAGCTGGCCAATTAAAAATACTCTGTATAGCTAGTGTATCAACACTTATTTCGCTTTGACAACTCCACCATATTGTTTTCCTTGAGTAAATAAACTTGTTACAAATAACGAGCACGTAAGAGTAACATCTCACAGCGGGAACATGGCGGCAAAATGGCGGGAACTACGTGAACACACTCAATTAACTTTAAATTGCTAATATTCGTCTTTGTACACACTTGTTCTGTAGACAGGAAATTAATAACAATTTCTGCTGTTATTATTATCTATGTCTATTCAGGGTGAAATTATATTAGCTAGAGTAACTCCGCAGTTGATGCTTTTTTTGTGGGATGTCGACCTTAAGGGGACTACATGGAAAGTACGGTTGTCGCAACCCAGTGCTGGGCACGCCACGATTGCGGCGATAAGTCCCCTCTTTGAGGAGTGGCTGGAGAGGCGCCACGGCGTCCTCACCTTCCGCCTGACGCAGGTCCTCACCGGACACGGCAGCTTCGGGAGGTTCCTGTGTCGGATAAGGCGGGAGGATAAACGTCCGGGTGTCACCACTGTGTGGATCGCCCGGACGACACGGTGGACCATACGGTGGAGGTCTGCCCGGCTTGGGCAGAGCACCGCCGTGTCCTCGTGGAGGCGATCGGCGGCAGAGACCTCTCGCGTCCGGCCCTGGTTCAGGCCATGGTACGGAGCGAGAGGGCATGGGCAGCCGTCACCTCCTTCTGCGAAGCAGTAATGCTCGCGAAGGAGGAGGCGGGACGGTTGAGGGAAAGGCACGTTTCGCGCCCTCTCGCCCCTTGCCGCCGCAGGAGACGCCCTGGGCGTCGGGAATCTCGGGCGGATTTCCAGCCACCGTAGGCGCGGGATTGCGGACGGTGAGCAATGGGTAGCTCACCGTCCGGTAAGGACCAGGCCCGGGTCGACGGCGCGTCGTATTCCACGCGCGCCTCAAAGAGATGTCGTCAGCACAAAAGTAGGGGTCCACTAGGGCCGATGCCTGCCGGGTTCGCGGGAAGGTGCCACACCCTCCCGCTCCGCCCAGAGCGGGAGAAGTTATTTGATGATATCCCCCCACCACCCCAAAAAAAAAAAATGGGACTACAGGACCTAAACGCAAAATTTATAAGTTTTATAATGCCTTAAAGTATATGATGAAAAATATATGATATTCTTGCTAGGTAGATATAGTGTTGAAAACATAATATAACTAATTTGATACGATAGAAAAAAATCACGAAGATACCTCTAAAAATTTCTTTTAACGATTAAAAACCATACTAATATACGAGGGTCATTCAATAAATACTTAGCCTACAATAAGTAAACGAAAATTTTGGAAAAGTGGCAATTTATTTTTATTTTTCAACAAAGTCTCCTTTTAGTTCGATACACTTAGCCCAGCGATGCTCCAACTTTTTTAACCCGTCCAAAAAATAGATTTTGTCAAACTCTGCAAAATAGGCCTCCGTGGCGGCGATGACCTCCTCATTCGATCCATATCTATTCCCGGCGAGTGATTTTTTCAGATTAGGAAACAGAAAGAAGTCACAAGGGGCCAAATCTGGAGAATACGGTGGATGGGGCAACAATTCGTAGCGTAATTCGACCAATTTGGCCATGGCAACGGCAGACGTGTGAACCGGTGCGTTGTCGTGGTGAAACAGCACTTTTTTCTTCGCCAGATGGGGTCGTTTTTCTTTAATTCGGCGTCGAATCGGCCCAATAAATCGGCATAGTAAAGCCCTGTAATTGTTTTACCCTTCTCGAGGTAATCGATGTAGATCACACCTTGTGAATTCCAGAAAACGGTGGCCATAACTTTTCCGGCCGATTTTACAGTTTTCGCCTTTTTTGGAGCACGTTCCCCGGTCTGGATCCATTGTTTTGATTGCTCCTTGGTCTCTGGTCTGTACCAGTGGATCCAGGTTTCATCGACGGTCACAAAACGACGCAAAAACTCCGCTGGATTCCGCTTAAACAGCGCCAAACACGTCTCCGATGTGGTCTCACGGTTGCGCTTGTTTTCTGGTGTGAGTAAACGCGGCACCCATCGCGCCGACAGCTTTCTCATGCCGAGTTCCTCGTGAAGAATATGATGCACTGTTCCTTCTGAAATGCCTACAGTCTCAGCTAGCTCCCGAACCTTCAATCGGCGATCTGCCAATACGAAATCATGGATTTTCTTAATGTTTTCCTCCGTAGCAGCTGTTTTCGGTGCACCTGGACGTGGTTCATCAAAAACCGACGTACGGCCACGTGCAAACTCGTTGAACCAATTCTTGACGGTGGCCATCGATGGAGAAGAGTCACCGTACACAGCATCCAAGCGCTCTTTGATTTCGATGCGCGTTTTCCCTTCCAAAAATAGGAATCGAATCACCGAACGATATTGCTCTTTTTCCATTTTTGTAAAACCGATCGACACGTTCGCTTCCATAAGTTGTCAAATTAAAACAAATGAAGGGATTGGAATGAAAATTTGAAAAAAGAATTAAAAAAGAATGTGCTACACTGTGGTAAAACTCTTTTGAAACTACAACGCCCTCTGGCGATGAGGCTAGGTACTTATTGAATGCACCTCGTACATGCAATCATTCTGATTTTTTGTCAGATTATTCTACAAGCAACATATTAGCATAATAGTGTTTTTTTTTTTATGCAATCTATAGCTTTTTTGTAAATCGATAATTGCTTCATATTTTGCAATAAATTATCAGCGTTGTGTCATCGCGCTTCTCTTTCTTTTCTATGCAGTCCGACAGTGACCGCGCTTTAGGTGTTGTCGGTTAATTAGTGTAGTCAGTTAAAAATTCAGTTTATAAATCAGTTTTTTTCTGTGTAAACTTCACAGCTGTGATGGTATCAATCATCATCTGCCTAGCCTTTTCCCAACTATATCGGGGTAGTCTTACCGGATACAGCTGAATACCAGTATTTTACATGGAGCGACTGCCTATCTGACCTCCACAACCCAGTTACTGGGTAACACGACACCGCTTGGTAAGACTGGTTGACAGACTTTTGAGCTTCTGACGACCCGTAACAACTGTAAAAGATCTACAAATGACAGCCGGGACCAACGGCTTAACGTGCTTTCCGAGGCACGGAGGGGTCTTGGTATGTAAAGATGGTCACCCATCCACGGACCAACCGCGGCAAGCGTAGCTTAACCTGATCGATCGACCCGTGCGGCTGTTTACTTAGCCACAAGCCCCTCAATGGGTTCTGACACACCCTCCCGCTCCGCCCAGAGCGGGAGAAGTTATTTGATGATATCCCACCCAAAAAAAAAAAAAAAATATCCAAACACAATACAACGAAAGAAAAAAGATTTTCTCAAGTCATACTTCAAGTAACGACGCTACCTGCGTTGCCTCTCAAAAAAGAAACAACATTTTTTTTATTATTTCGTCGTTTTTAGTTTTGCTAGCTAATTTTGACCATGTATATCCTATATACCACTTTATTGGAAAAATGTTGTATTAATACATACATACATACATCATGCCTGTATTGTGGATGATGTTTTTGTGTGTTACGTGACACACACACACACACACACACACACACACAACACAAAATCTTTTATTATCAGATTATTATAATTCTTCGGAGATTTTGTCTCAATTTATTTTAAAAAAGGATCGAGTGCGTGTCGGACCACGCAAAATGAAGGGTTCCGTTGTTGGACGAATTTATCCCAAGAACAAACATAACATTGTACTTTGAAAAACATGTTCCCCCATACATTCCAACTGCAAATGTAAGTTTGTACGAACAATATTGAGTGATTTACCATGTTATTTTAAAACTATAGACTATTTATAGGCTTTGCTGTAATCTATAAGTATCCATACTTTATTACTATTCTACGTATTTTTTCAAAACATTAGGCTCGGAGAATGGTCAAATTACATCTATTTTCTTAAATAACTTAAAAATATATATTTTAAGATTATGAAAAAATAAGACCCTCAAAACAAGTTCTTTCATTTAAAATAAAAATCTTTTTTTTGGGTTTTCTAGTTAGGAAATGGTCACTTTTCATCTATTTTCTTTAATAACTTTAAATCTAATTATTTTATACAGCAAGTCTGTGAAGGCGGATATTTTTACAATGTATGTATGTGTGTATGTGTATGTATGTATGTATGTGTATGTGTATGTATGTATGTATGTGTGTTGTGTATGTTTTTTTGGAAATGAGTTTTATTTATATATTTGTACACGATCTTTAAGGTCAAGTTATTATTTTCGATCTAAAGACCAATGAAGATTTAAATAACTGGTCAATGAAACTTTTATAACGAGTTGTTTGTCCATTTAATCCAATTTTTTACTTGATATTTATTCATATTGGTGAGGTAAACTATAAAAAAGTTGACTATTAAAAACCCGCAGCTTCATTTTACTTGCTCCTATAATAAATTCAATTAAAAACAAGTTTTCTCGACAAATCCCTTCGGAGTAGGATGAATAGAGCATACTAGCATACTTGCGTCACTACTTTTTAGGGTTCCGTACCCAAAGGGGCCCTACTACTTTCATAAATTACAAAACATTAACATAGTCAACACATAATTAAGAATACAAATAAACATATTTTTTAAACACGGAAATTCGGAAAGACCGGTTTGCAGCTTTCTGTGCTTTTTATAACGCCTATCGCCCTAACACACCTTTTTATACCGCACATCGCCCTAACACACATTTTTTACGCTCTAAATACTGTCTCCATGTTCGTGGAGTTACCCCAATATACGAGTATGTATGATCCCGTATCGTAATGTAGACGTTACATATGCATGATACGCTGTAACCAAAACTTTTTGATTTACCTCCTTTGCGAGATTACGTAAAGCATATGAATGATGATTCAGGCGTTTACATACACTGTCAGTATGAGTTTTCTATGGTTTTCTACGACATGTCTCCATCCAGTTCAAGCCGTAAAAAAATTGTCGTTTCTGAAATTATCTTGTCTCCCTATTTTATGTCAGGTGTTTTATGATTTGTCCTTTGCTCAAAAGTTATTATTTTAGTTTTGTCAATATTTATTTTTAGTCTTACTACTATGGCCGCTATAAAAACAAATAATATGTAGTATTCAATATTGTACGGTGGTACGGAACCCTTCTTATGCGAGTCCGACTCGCACGTCGCCGCTTATTTTTCATTCGTCAGAACTGAAAAGTTTAATCTGCACCGCCTCTAGAGGGTTGTCGTTGATTTTATTTGCTAAAACCGTCCGTTTACTCAGTTTATTTGTCTATCTGGCAGCGTTATTGTTATGTAAAGTTTGAGAGATTTGAACAAATATTGTTATTTACATACATAATCAGCCTAAAATGTTCCCACTGCTGGGACACAGGCCTCCTCTCTGTGAGAGGGAGTGGGCCGTAATCCAACACGCGGGCCCAGTGTGGGTTGGTAGATGTCATATATTATGTCTTCAAATTTTTGGTTCTGCTGGACATGCCGGTTTCCTCACGATGTTTTCCTTCGCCGTTTTGAGAGTAGTGGTGATCTAATAATTTACACAAAGTACAGCGGCTGTCTTTATTTTTTTTTTGGATGGGGAATAATCAAATAACTTCTCCCGCTCTGGGCGGAGCGGGAGGCTGTGTCAGACTCTTACTGACTAAAACCCACCCGTGTTCCTTCCATTGCCTGTATTGCCAGGGGCCTCGGTAACCCTTTCGTACCTTCCCGCGACCCCAGCAAGCATCGGACCCCTACACTTGTGCTGACGACATCTCTTAGAGGCGCGCGTGGAACACAACGTGCCGTCAACACGGCCCTGGTCCTTATCGGACGGCGAGCTACCCATTGTTCACCATCCGCAAGCCCGCGCCTACGGTAGCTGGAAATCCGCCCAGGGCGTCTGCTAAGGCGGCTGGGGCGAGAGGGCGCGAAATTTGCCTTTCCCTCGACTGTCCCGCCTCCTCTTTGGCGAGTATTACTGCTTCGCAGAAGGAGGTAGTGGCTGCCCATGCCCTCTCGCTCCGTACCATGGCCTGAACGAGGGCCAGACGCGAGAGATCCCCGACGCCAACCACTACCACGTGGACACGGCGGTGCTTTGCCCAAGCCGGGCAGACCTCCACCGTATGCTCCACCGTGTCCTCCGGGCGATCCACACAGTGGTGACACCCGGGCGTTTCCTCCCGCCTTATCCGACACAGGAACCTCCCGAAGCTGCCGTGTCCGGTGAGCAGCTGCGTCAGGCGGAAGGTGAGGACACCGTGGCGCCTCTCTAGTCACTTCTCAAAGAGGGGACTTATGGCCGCAATTGTGGCGTGCTCAGCACCGGGTTCCGACAATCGCACTCTCCATGTCGCCATGGGAGCTCTGTCCGCCGTGCCAAGATTTCTCGCGGCAGCGGAGTTGCACCCCGGTTTCGCCTCTTTGCGCTAATCACGTGCGGGAGAAATTTTGCATCCAGATGCCATGGTGGCAATCCGGCAAGGAAGCTCGCCGCCTCACCGGAGACCCTGGCCATGACCCTTTGGGCCGCGCTCAACCGGCGGACTGGCCGCCGCGCCAGGGAAAGCGCCCACACAGGTGCCCCGTAAAGGGCCATGGACCGCACGACCCTCGCGTAGACTTTCCGGCAGGAGGCGTTTGGACGACCTGGATTGGGCAGGCCCGGCCCGCCACAAAGTAAAGCGCCTGTCTGGGTTCGAACCTACGACATACAACTCGTAAGTGTTACCACTGGGCCACCACTCTTCCACATAATATGATTTGTTTACATATGCTGACTTTATGAGGGGCCCGTGGCTAAGTAATAACAGCCGCTTAGGTCGATCGAAGGTTAAGCTACGCTTGCCGAGGTCGGTTCGTGGATGGGTGATCATCCATTACATATCGAGACCCCTCCGTGCCTCGGAAATCACGTTAAGCCGTATCGTAGCGTATCGTGTGGCCCAGTTACTGGTTTGTGGAGGTTAGATAGGCAGTCGCTCCATGTAAAATACTGGTATTCAGCTGCATCCAGTTAGACTGGAAACCGACCCCAACTTAGTTGGGAAAAGGCTGGCAGATTGATACTAACTTTATTATTTTGGCCCCAGTGGATGAAGTTTAATCACTTCTTAAGTCGCTGACAACACCTAAACCGCGGTCACTGTCAGATTGCATAGAAAAGAAAGAGAAGCGGGATGACACAAAGCTTGTAATTTATTGCAAAATATGAAACAATTATTTATTTACTCGAAATTGAGTTGAGTAATCGAAAATAAAAAAACAACCAAGTTCTGCATTCAAATAAGACATTCTTGTTATTAATTAAATACGTAACGTATGTTGATATTTAATGCAGATATTTTGGATTAGAACTCAAGGTAAGAGGTTAGTTTAACGTTAGTTTGAATCGAGATTTTTTTTTCAAAACGTGTTTTTTTTTTAAATTTAAAAACGAAGTTCTGGGAAATATGTTCAAAATTAACATATATTTTTTCCGCTATCGCAAACTATACAGATTTGGCAATTTTTTTTCTTAAGAGAAGCCTATTTTGGTCAATTGGGTCTTGTCAGCGCCTTTAGTCTGAAATGAATTTCTGTTAGACTAATATTATAACCATCGCAGCTTTATTTCGGGGTAAGTACGGAATTACCGTATACCAACATTTCTATAAAGTTGGCTAAAACAAAGGAAAAAAAACCGGCCAAGTGCGTGCCGGACCACGCACAATGAAGGGTTTCGTAGTTGAGATGAATTTGTCTCAAGAGCAAAGTTAACATTGTAGTTGAAAAACATGTTCTCCCATACATAGATATACGTCACGGTCAATTCTCCAACTGCAAATGTAAGTTCGTCGACTATTACTCGTTAACTTGTAAAGCCTACTTACTTAGCTGTGATAGTTTTCCTTTTAATTTCGTTATATGTACTACTGCCATAATTTTTTTCACATCCCCATAAACAACTGTTTAATTGGCAGGGGGGTGGACACTTGACTCTAACAAAAATTATTACTTTAAAGCTTAATATTACGCAAGCGGATCCTTAAATCGAAAATATTTTTGAACGGCCTATCGAACGTGTTAGGGAGGTTCCCAATTTTTTTTTTAGTACAAATAGTGTCTGAGCTAAGCCGGGGATATAAAGACCGACAGACAGACAGACAGACGGACAGACGGACAGACGGACAGACGGACAGACGGACAGACGGACAGACAGACAGACAGACGGACAGACGGACAGACAGACAGACGGACAGACGGACAGACGGACAGACAGACAGACAGACAGACAGACAGACAGACAGACGGACAGACAGACAGATAGCCGGACAGACGGACATGGCCACACTATAAAGGTTTCTTGTTGACTACGGAAACATAATAAGTAACTATAGTACGAAAAAAATGGCCACCATACCCGTTCCTTGATGATCACATTTACGATCAGTAAGGAAAACGATCCGCTTTTACAATTTAGGAACCGGGAATTATTCTATGATGATCCACGGGTATAATACGTATAATATTATTCGCCAGAATCACACTTTATCTTCAAATTAATATTCAATGTAAATCTTTCTGTAGGTATTATGCAAGCCGTTAAATCCCTTCAGAGGATGCGAAACAAAGGACTAAGCCTAATTTGGATCCCTTGGGACTTAAATTGAGTGGAAAAATATAATAATATATTCATGAAGCCGTTGCGGTTATGTTTCATAATAATGGTGATGTCAACGGGTCTTCCCAAATAGCCCTTCTTTGGTATTTTTCGTAAAGTCGTTGAGCTCCATAAGTTCCGAGTTGAGCTACTTTTTTTTTCCTTTTTTTTTACTATGGCATCTCATAGTTGACCTTAAGAGGTCGTGACTACTTAACGGGATTATGCTGTGGTTGCGTTAAGCTACCTCAAAGCTTTCAGCCAGGGGAGAGTTGAGCTATACGATTACTGACTTATTTATAATCTCACTGTGTGCTGCACCGGTCGACGTCATCACGTCAACGCTCAAAACCAGCGCTGGGGGTCTCGGATAGGGTCTCAGCATTACGCTGAGCGATAGCCGTTTTGCGTGGATGTGACGCATATTTTCCCGCAACTTGTTCTTTTTATATTTGTGTTCCTTCTTTGCGTCATGTTTACCGTAAATAAATGTATTTTCTTGCTTTATTTTCTTTTAAATGCGTGCACTAACTGGACAGGTCCACTCAAATCTAGGTGATTGTTTCCTCAAAAGATCATTTCAGACTCTTATCTACATGGTCCTCACATTATCTGACCAAGATTATGTCTAGACTTAAAAGAGATTGTGACCTCTGAGTTTGTTTCGGTCTTTCTTCTTAGAGTAGGCAGATAGGAAACGCCGAACTCATCTAGTTTGAAAACATAATTTATTTTTGACCTGTACAAGTGTTTGTACAAACCTACTTATAGAAATAGAATAATTTAACATTTACTAGCTTTTGCCCATGGCTTCCCCCGCGTGGATGTCGGAAAATATACCACGGGAACGTACAATCTGGATTAAAGTACCTTATGTGTTGATCCATGTTATAAACTATCTGTTTGCCAAATTTTATCCAAATCCGTTCAGCCGTTTTTTCGCCAATCCGGAACATACGTACAGCCAAATGGAAAAAAAAACTAAGAATTATATTTTCGGCATCACATTCGTTCCCACAAGACTTCACCTTGTAGCAATTACTTTTTTCAATAATATTCAATATACAGTTTTGACTTCGTTACTATTTTATTATAGGCGAAGATAAAATCGGAGGGAAATATTTTTAGCCTCATAATTTATTTTCTACATTTGTTATGAGATTCAATCTGTGGGTCTAGGATTCCTTTAGCAAATTATTATTAGTGGTGTCTTAGATTAATAAAAATACATACATTTAATTTGGTTGACGTCTTCAACCAAATTAAACGTCAGCGTTGGTGGTCGCTGAAAACCAACGCTGGGGCTGTCTCGGATAGGGTCGCAGCATTATGCTGAGCGATGGCTGTTATGTGACACATATTTTCGCCCAACGTATCTTTCGTGTTTGTGTTCTTTCTTTGCGTTATGTTTACCGCAAATAAACTTATTTTCTTTCTTTCTTTGTTATATTATTATGATGTTGATGAATGGAAATCACGGCATCATAGAAAGATTACAATTCCGGTACCACGCAATCACATTTTTTTTGTTTATATATTTGAAAGTAGCTGACCTGACAGACGTTGTCCAGTCCAATTTTGAATAATTCATACAAATTTCCCATAGAAAATGCACTTTGAGTTTTCCCCGAGTTTTCCATTTTTTCACGGTAACTTTCATTTTTTCTTTCCTTATAAACCTGATTCGGACTATTACGAAAATTTTAAACCTAAAAATTTGCCAATCGGTCTAACCGTTTTGAAGTGATGCGCTTACCAACGAACAGCATTTAATTTTTATTACGACTTTAAAGATTACAGAAGATAATTCAGTGAGTGTTAAGTGTGTGAGGATCGCAAATAGAATTAAAACCTATTTAAATAAAATAAAAAAAAATCCTCTTCACAACATAACATCGCGCTTGTATTCCCCGAAGGTCTAGACAGAAGTATAACTATCATACATCATCATCTCGCAATGTGAATAGGGGCGTCCTTATTAAATTTATTTATATTTATAATAAATGTTGATGCCATGTTACATTTTGCTAAACCCTGTGCATGCTATGGTTTATCCTAGCTGCACATGTTGGTGCCATTATAATTATATTTAACACATTGTAATCCATGTTTTATGCAAATAAATGACTTATTGTTATTATTATGAATATAATAATAAGAAATGTGTATATATGGGGAAGTTTGAAAGGCACCACTTTCAAACTTCCCCAGACAGAAAAGTTGAAAGGAAATTGTTTAGAAGAAAGAAAAAAGATAATACATTTATTTGCGGTAAACAAGACGCAATAAAGAAACAAACAAAAAGAACAAGTTAGAGGAATATATGCGTTACATCCACGCAAAACGGCCATCGCTCAGCATAATGCTGCGACCCTATGTTAGACGCGCGCGGGGGTTTGGCTTGGTATGGGGCATGTGATAAGTCGGGAGGAAACGTTTGTGACGCTTGTGTGAGGAAACGACTGATGAATATAAATGGATCGAGATGAAGAGGAAGTCCAAATAAAAGACGGATGAATTGTGTGAGGAATTATATGAAAGAGAAGGGAGTGAATGATAGCGTGACTGGGGAGAACGGGAAGAGTAAACGGGTTGCGCCGACCCCACGTAACATGGGACAAGGGCAGGAAGATGATTAAGATTATGAATACGTTTCACTACTTCCTTATGTAAAATAAAAAGTTAACTCAATCACAAGGCTATGTTAAAATTCTTATAGAAAAACTTTTGAATTATCTTTAGACGTAGCACGTAGTTTACCTTTGCCTAATAAAACATTTGCCTCGTTCAGTTACCACATGCATACTGTATAAAGGAGCCAAAGCTATAACGTTTCACTTTCTGTAGTTTTATTTTTACATAAATTGTTAGGTGAGTTAAGGCAAGTCGAAGGTTTTTGTCCAGCAATGGGACAGTAACATGACAACATTTATTTTACTAACATTATTAAAATGGCGAACGCGTTCCAGGAGGGCTGGTTCTACGGTAAAGGTCTGCCCGGCTTGGGCAGAGCACCGCCGTGTCCTCGTGGAGGCGATAGGCGGCAGAGATCTCTCTCGTCCGGCCCTGGTTCAGGCCATGGTACGGAGCGAGAGGGCATGGGCAGCCGACATCTCCTTCTGCGAAGCAGTAATGCTCGCGAAGGAGGAGGCGGGACGGTTGAGGGAAAGGCAAATTTCGCGCCCTCTCGCCCCTAGCCGCCGCAGGAGACGCCCTGGGCGTCAGGAATCCCGGGCGGAATTCCGGCCACCGTAGGCGCGGTCTTGCAGACGGTGAGCAATGGGTAGTTTACCGTCCGGTAAGGACCAGGCCCGGGTCGACGGCGCGTTGTATTCCACGCGCGCCTCAAAGAGATATCGTCAGCACAAAGGTAGGGGTCCACTAGGGCCGATGCCTGCCGGGGTCGCGGGAAGGTACTTATGGGTCGCCGAGGCCCTCGCAACACAGGCAACGGAAGGAATACGGGTGGGTTTTAGTCAGTAAGAGTTTGACACACCCTCCTGCTCCGCCCAGAGCGGGAGAAGTTATTTGACGATTTCACACCAAAAACAAAGGGGGGGCTGGTTTGGGGTGGCGCGGGATAAGACTTCCTGGAAAAAATTGGGGGTTTGCCCAGCAGTGATACAGCTTAAGGTAAGAAAAAGAAGAGAGAAATACTCCAAAAGTCTTGCTGTTCTTTTTTTGCGCTGTTTTTATCCTACTATAATATTTTAAATGCGAAAGTTTGTATGTTTAGATGTTTTTTACTAAATCACGCAAAAACAGCTGAATGGATGAGGATGAAATACGGCGCACAGATAGTTTATAACCTAGATTGACACAAAGGATACATTTTATCCCAATATTCCCACGTCATCAAGATTTATGTAGGTGAAACCGAGGGCTAGTAATAAAATATGTATTTGCTGAGATGGTGTTAGTTTAGAGTTACTGCTATACAAATTAATTAATGTAATGTTTTGTGTTGCGTATTGTAAATTATTTTGCATACTATTGTATAGAATCAAATTTTTCTAACTGAACTGACAGCAGTGCTGCTAAAGCACAAGGAAGTTGAAGGGCGGGCGTTTTTGGGGGACTGTCTTATGTAAATTTGACGTTCGAAAAGTGCTGATTCTCAGCCTAGTTCGAATAAATGATTTTGTTTTAATTTTATCAGTACTTTTATTTAGTTAAGTTGGTGAATAAGTATCACTAACAGGTAGTATTAAAACAGAATGATTAATTTATTCAATAGCTCAACTCAGATCAACCTTGTTCGGCAACAGACATTATACAATAAATTGCCCGTGTAACCCCATAAAATATAGGTTCGGTGACTAATATTAAATACATTATAAAACGTTTGTAACGGACAGTTCAGAACAAGAGAGACGGTTTCAGCCAAAGTGCAAATAAATGTAATTATTTTCAGGCGACCCAGTTCGCTTAGAGAACGCGTTAAACAACTCTTGTTTTTAAACTATTGCATCGGAATATGGTTTGTTATTCGAATAAATAATCAGCCTATAATGACCCCACTGCTGGGACACAAGCCTCCTCTCGGAGAGGGAGTGGTAGGCCGTAATAGATCACGCGTGCTCAGTGTGATTTGGTAGATGTCACATGTCTTCGAAATTTTGGTTCTAGGACATGCCGGTTTCCTCACGATGTTTTCCTTCGCCGTTTCGAGAGCAGTGGTGTTGAAATAATTATTTTACACAAAGTAAAGCGCCTGTCTGGTACAACTCGTAAGTCGCGGTCGTCACCACTGGGCCATCACTGCTCTGTATTCGAATAACGAATGTCAAAGTTGAGTTTAGCTGCACGATTACTGACAAATGCGTGCACTGACTGGACAGGTCCACTGAATCTGTGTGGTTCTTTTATCTAAAGACCATTTCAGACACCAATCTACATGGTCTTCCACGTGATCTGACCAAGATTATGTCTGGACTTTAAAAGAGACTGTGACCTCTGAGTTTGTTTCGGCGTTTCTTCTCAGAGTAGTCAGATAGGAAACCGGGGATCGCGGATGTCGCACTAGATCCCACGATCCCCGGTGCAAGTGTGGGAGGGGAACACCGGGGTGTTTTTTAGTCAGTAAGAGTCTGACAGACCCCTCCGTCTGCCCTAGGGTGGAGGACATGAGGATTTTCCACCTCAGAATAGAAATAAAAAAAGAGTCAGATAGGAAAACGCCGACCTCATCTTGTTTCTAAAATATGATTGACGTGTAAACGTGTTAACCTACTTACAGAAATAAAATCCAAGGTTGCCTGGAAGAGGTCGCAGTAAGCGATAAGGCCGCCCATTGTATATTTTGTAGTGTATTTTTTTTTTCTTTTTGTTATGTATAATCTTGTGTACAATAAAGTACACCTATAAGTAGCCCAAGTAATAAATAAATAAAACAATTTATCATAAAAATATAATTAGAACCAAGTTGTACCTTAGTCACTAGCTTGGTACTTCATTACGCCTGTAGGCTATATATACTCTGAAAGGGTAAGCAGTGCTTAACAATCAATTTTGCTAATTATGTTGAAGTTCCATGTAATATCCCTGATACCCTTAACCAGGCAGACAAATCCCAGCTGCTACTGAGAATTTTACTAATGAAAAATCCAATGGCTTTTTATCCACCCGGAAACCGAACCCAGGACTCTACGCTCTACCGTCACATTTACCAAGACTAGGTCAAATTTTGTTGTAAGTAAAAATATTTGTACAAAACATTTTCTTCAACAAGCATTTCACGAGTAACAGAACAAAATTATGTTTCCCAACAGGAAATCAAAAGACCACTTTCTTTCCCAGAGATAAAAACACTCTCCAGAGCCACGGGCACATTAAATTTTGGTTGCCTATATTTGAAGTGAGTACTTCTTTAGGCACGTTGGGCACTTTTGCATTGGGGAAAAATCACTGAACTCACGTCACGCTCAGATACATATATACAGATGTATACTGGTGTGTGATTTTATATATAATTTATTTTGAATAGAACGGCCGAAGCCAATTACACTTTTTAAACATATCATTTATTTAACACTGTCGTGCATTCCTGTCATAAGCTTGTGGCTAAGTAATAATAGCAGCATGGATCAATAGATCAGGTTAAGCTGCCTTGGAAAGCACGTTAAGCCGTTGGTCCCGGCTGTCATTCGTGGATCTTTGACAGTAGTTACGGCTCGTCAGAAGCCCGAAAGAAAGTCTGTCAAACAGTCTTACCAAGAGGTATCGTATTACCCCCAGTAACTGGATTGTGGAGGTCAGATAGGCAGTCACTCCATGTAAAATACTGGTATTCAGCTATATCCAGTTATACTGGAAGCCGACCCCAATATATGTAGTTGGGAAAAGGCTAGGCAGTTGATGACGATGCATTCCTCTCACAAAACTTCAAGCATTTTGACAGTATCATCTTCCATTCATTCGCAAATATATCAAGATCTGTGTTTGAGTTCAGGAGAGCGATAAAAGCGGCTAATGTCCGAGGAATAGCTGACTTGGAGTATGCAACAGTACGGCAAGTTGGAACAGCTAATAAGCGTTTTTTTCTGCCACAACAGTAATTGTCTGGGACAAATAGATTACAGATTTCATTATGCAGATCAGGAACATCAATAATCCCCTTAAGAATTTTAAATATTACAGTCATCTGATCGCGTGATCGTCTTACTTCTGAAACTTAAGCAACCCAACAGGAATTTAGTGGTATACAAAAGAGGTTAAAACCCGTACAAGTGCTTAAAGTATTTAAAGAATGAACTTATTCTAAAGCTAACGCATACTTCTTCTCAAAACGATTCCATACGCACGTACTAGACTCAAGTTTGCTGGGCGTAACTCCGCTGCCACGAGAAATCGTGGCACAGCGGACAGAGCTCCAGCGAGATCTCATGGCGACATGGAGAGTGCGATTTTCGCAACCCAGTGCTGGGCACGCCACAATTGCGGCAATAAGTCCCCTCTTTGAGGAGTGGCTAAAGAGGCGCCACGGCGTTCTCACCTTCCACCTGACGCAAGTCCTCACGGGTCACGCCGGTTCTAAAGCTTACGCATACTGCTTCTCAAAAGGATTCCAGACGCACGCACTAGACTCAAGTTTCAACTACGGAACAGGTAGGCAAACCGATCTACCTGCCCAGTAGGCAACGTAAACACGAACACTGAATCAACTATAAATAGTTTTATGTTGTTTTTACGGCATTTTTCAGCCAAACCAAACTAAACGAATGTTTATGACTTCGCAGTACCCATCGACGACTGTTTATGTTATGTTTCTACTTTTACATAATTATTTAGGGATCAGACTTTTAGTGAATCATATGGTTAAAGAGTAATAAAAAGTTACGAAACGTTTATGAAAAAGACGAATGCAATTAAAGACCATTTCGACGTAGGTGTATGCAATTTTGATCTTTGTTTTCAAGTAATAAAATATAGTTTTCTATGCAATGGTCTGCTCAGTGCCGTAGCTTCAGAAGGTATTATGTGTGCTGTCTTGATAAAGGAAAGAACTACGAACGACGATGATATAAAATACTACCCCGTTGGTCCAGTGGTCGCAAGCGTTACTGCTGAGCATAAGGTCCAGAGTTCGATTCCCAGCAAGCTTAGCATGACGCTTTCTATTTCTACTGTACTGTAGAATAGAAACCGCTTGATTTTTATTTCTTATTTTTCTAACTCACTAAATGCTGCAACAGTTGACGTCATCACGTCAACGCCGGCTGTCGCTGAAAACCAACGCTGTGACTCTATCTCGCATAAGGTCGCAGCATTATGCTGAGCGATGGCCGTTTTGCGTGGATATGACGCACTTTTTTCCCCCACTTGTTGTTTCGTGTTTGTGTTCTGTTTTTGCGTTATGTTTACCGCAAATAAACGTATTTTCTATCTTTCTTCTTCCTTTGATTACATTTCTCGGTAGAAACCTATCAACTGAAACACACGGAAACGTCATTTTCGACCGTAGAGAAGCGTTTTGTCGACGGCGACGGAAGAGTGTACACGGGACTTAAATATAACTGGCGAAATGTGGTTGTACTAGTATACGGATCAATTTAGCTAATCGCTAAGAACAGGTTTTTGCTGAAACAGTTCTTGTTGTTTTAGTATATTTTGTATATATTTTTTTTGTTTTTGTTATTATGTTTAATTACTAATAAATTTATTCTTTTCTAAGTACAAAAATGATGTATTAGGTATGTTGAAACTGTTTGTACTTTCCGTCCCTTGTCCCTAAAGGTGCATTAGAAAACCAGCATCAGACAGCATCTGTCTGGCATTAAGGGGACTACAGGACCTAAACGCAAGTTTTATAAGTTTTATAATGCCTTAAGGTATAAGATCCACTACAGTAAACGCAATATATGATATTCTTAAGGTTATATGCTAGGTAGATAGTGTGTTGAAAACATAATATAACTAATTTGATATGATAGAAAAAAATCACGAAGATACCTCTAAATAAATATTTTAACGATTAAAACCATACTAATATACATGCAATAATTCTGTTTTTTTTTTTAGATTATTCTACAAGCAACATATTAGCATAATAGTGTTTTATTTTTTTTATACAATCTATAGATTTTTTGTAAATCGATAATTGCTTCATATTTTGCAATAAATTACCAGTGTTGTGTCATCGCGTTTCTTTTTTCTTTTCTATGCAGTCCGACAGTCACCGCGCTTTAGGTGTTGTCAGCCTCTTAATGCTGAAATTAACCTTTTTGGCGCAGCCTTGAGACACACACTATTGTTGTTAAAACATTATTTTCACTTATTTTTCTGTTGTTTGTATTTTGTGTTGGAACTGTGTCCAAATAAACATTATTCTTTCTTTCTTTGTATAGCTCTGCCTAACCCTTCGAGGAAACAAGGTGCGATATTATGATATGTTATATAAAAGACTTGACTGTACCTACATTTCGTACAGAGGCGTCGTAATACCGTGCTTCAGTGACTTGCTCGGAACAAAGAAAGGTCGAGTGTGACACGGGGTCCTTACTTCCACCACCATTGTTCTCTCATAGTGAGGAGGGTGCTATCATAAAATGGCGAAGGATATGAGGAAGTGAGATCTACCCATGCTTTGAAGGGTAAGACTTGAAATAGTTTGATATAGTTTTTTGACGCCTTTCCTAAACTAACTTCCTAACTTTTTTTTTTTTTTTGAGGGTGGGAAATCATCAAATAACTTTTCCCGCTCTGGGCGGAGCGGTAGGGTGTGTCAGACTCTTACTGACTAAAACCCACCCGTATTCCTTCCTGTTGCCTGTGTTGCGGGGGCCTCGGTGACCCATAAGTACCTTCCCGCGACCCCGGCAGGCATCGGCCCTAGTGGACCCCTACTTTGTGCTGACGACATCTCTTTGAGGCGCGCGTGGAATACGACGCGCCGTCGACCCGGGCCTGGTCCTTACCGGACGGTGAGCTACCCATTGCTCACCGTCCGCAAGCCCGCGCCTACGGTGGCCGGAAATCCGCCCGGGATTCCCGACGCCCTGGGCGTCTCCTGCGGCGGCTAGGGGCGAGAGGGCGCGAAACGTGCCTTTCCCTCAACCGTCCCGCCTCCTCCTTCGCGAGCATTACTGCTTCGCAGAAGGAGGTGACGGCTGCCCATGCCCTCTCGCTCCGTACCATGGCCTGAACCAGGGCCGGACGCGAGAGGTCTCTGCCGCCGATCGCCTCCACGAGGACACGGCGGTGCTCTGCCCAAGCCGGGCATACCTCCACCGTATGCTCCACCGTGTCCTCCGGGAACTTCCTAACTTAATATTATAAATGTGAAAGTAACTTTGTTTGTTTGTTTGTTACGCTTTTTTTTTTGGGTGGGATATTATCGAAAACCTTCTCCCACTCTGGGTGGAGCTGGCGTGTGTGTCAGACTCTTACTGACTAAAACCCACCCGTATTCCTTCCTTTGCCTGTGTTGCCAGGGGTCTCGGTAATCTCGGTAAATCACCTCCTTCTGCTTCGCAGAAAGAGGTGATGGCTGCCCATGCCCTTTCGCTCGGTACCATGGCCTGAACCAGGGCTGGATGCGAGAGATCTCTTCCGTCGAACGCCTCCACGCTAAAACGGCTGAACGGATTTGGATGAAATTTGGCACATGGGTAGACATGAGATTAGGATACAGAATACTTTTTTAACTCGATACTCCAACGGGATCGAGACTTATACGGGTGGAACCAAGGGGCACAGCTAGTAGATTTATAAAACTGACAGCACCCTTATTGCAACGAGAATAAAGACCACTGTCATGCAAACTCAGAGGTAAAATAACGTAGACGTAGACTTAGAAAGGCTTTATGACGCTATATTAAACTTGAAACTGTCAGTTGTAAATTTTAAACATCATTTTCACGCAAAACTTTAAAAAGCGCCTCATTGCTCACAAAATAAGATAAACTGTTTATTTAATTAGGGGGCCGTGCACGAAATCCACTGATTTTGATCAATTTTGTTCATTGGTTGTGAGAAAAGGAACAATAATTTAAACAACATTATTTGTAATTTGAAAAGTCGAGTTCTTTGTTTTGCATGTTATCAAATAACTTCTCCCGCTTTGGGCGGAGCGGGAGGGTGTATTAGTCTCTTACTGACTCAAACCACCCGTGTCCCTTCCGTTGCCTGTGTTGCCAGGGGCCACGGTAACCATTTAATATATTCCCGCGAAAAGTTCACCCCCGCGAGTACGAGCATGTGCATGTGGCTGCAAAGGATTTTTTCAAATAAATTATATATTCAGGGAAACTCACTAATATCCGTAACAAGTTTTCTGAAAAATGACGCGAAACTGACGTTTGATCATCTTTACACAAGGAAATAATTTTGATTGTGATCATAATAAATATCATCATCATCATTATATGGTCTACTTGCACGTGGCTGAACCACTTTTTTTCAACTTCGATACAAAACTGCAGAAAAATGACTTTAAAAAAACCTATTAAAAAAAAAAATACCCTATTATTCAACAAACCATTTCAAAAAGTTTTAAAATCAGACATTAGTTTTCAGCTAACCTTAAAATAAAATTAAAATTTTATGATAATACAATTTCTTCAGAAATCAAAGGCGACATAAACTATATTTTCGAGAGCGCAAAACTGATGAAAATATTAATAGTCCGATCAACGAGGCGTTTGTAACCCGAAAAATTCACCCGCCTATGAAATTTGGCATGTGATGAAGTTAGGTAATACAGATTACAGATGTGCAATAAGCCAACAATTTTTTTTACGAGAAGTTAGGTATTTTTACCTAAACATTAAAATCGCTTATAACTCCCTGAGAATATTTCCTCAGACTGAAATACTTTCTGTATACGTACGTATGTACTAGTTAGAATATGTATGTAAAGGCATCCAACATTTTTTCGAATTCAAAGATACCCCAAATCTAACTTTTAACATTTTGAGCTTTAACTTCTACTGAAAAATTGGTCTGCTAATTGTTATTTTTTAATATGTTTTTATATCCTTAAATACATAGCCTTGTTTAGTTATCCAAAACATTTTCCTTTTTAATCATATTTTTTTTTATTTTTGCTTAACTACGTAATGTGAAAAATAACTCCGTTAATTTTTATACCTTTATTAGTCATATGATTTAATATTAAAACAGATTTACCAATTATCCAACAATTTTTCGAACGTTTATGTATTTTTTAGCTTTAGTTCGCTGACTTATGCTAGAGCGTAAGGGTTGACCTTCACTTGACCGCTCGGTACTGCTTTGCCACGCAGTTCTGCAATAGTCTAGGCGAAGGCGAGTTTGGTGGCCACAGCTTAATATGCACAACGTACAACGGGCGTTTAGAAATTGGAAATTTTAAAAGAAATATTATTTTATTAAATGCATTTAAAATAAACGTTAGATACTTCCTGAAGGACTTTTTACAATATTAGGCAATAAGTCTAATAATGTTTAGAAAGGGACCTACTGAGGAGATATCGAGTTTAGATAAAAATAAAAAGTTTCGTTCAAAAGTGTCCGAACAATATACAGGGTGTACCAGAAAGATGAGGTCAAATTTAAGGATGTGGTACAGACCATCAAACTGAACAACTTTCTCCATAGGACCAACATCGTAATCGCGAAAAACATATCAGCCGTCCCATAAGCGGGATAAAGCTGGTCCCGTTCACCTTCTCCTAGGCCCACCCTATACGTGTCCCTCGGGTGGTGCTAAATGAGCAGCAACGCCGAGCGGTGGCGGTAAATAACCTGCCCACAGGCATCCGCAGGCCTGGGTAGGATTAAATCCCTTCCAAAAGTGCGACCTACGAGTACCTATGTGAAATGTATGTGTGTGAATGTACTGTATGTATGTCCCAACTCGTAAAATGAAAGTCGGAATTATAACGACGTCGATTTGACATACGATCCGAACGCCCGGCGCTCGCAGGTACCCGGGCGAGTGGGAAATTGGTTACCGAAGTCTGCGCAGGGGTAGATAACCAGGCCTCTGTGACAGAAAATGCTACTGGCAGCACAACAAGGAATCTTATACAGCAGGCGTTTCATCCGAGCCTCTTTATCTCAAGACCTAGATCTTCCTCGCTTGGAAATAAACCAAGCACAATTAGCACTACAAAAGGGAAAGACTGACCTCCCACATCACCAGTGAGGGTCACCTTAGAGAATGATGACAACATGTGTCCTCTCACATGGCAAAGAATACCCACCCAACGCAACCTAAAGAGAAAAAGAGGCTATCTAATAGCCCACCTTCTACGGAAGGACATAAGAATCTATCACAGAACTCGTAGAGCTCTATTAATACTTTCAACAGATACAGTGGACTTCTAGTAGATACACCTGATGACTCCGCTTAACCAATGGAAAGTCAAGGTGGTGGTTTGTTAAAAAACTTAGCAAACCACCACCGATAATCCTATATGGTATTACGGACATATCAAAACTGAATAGTTCCGTACCAAGCGACACTTACACCTATAAAATAGTTAATAGATCAGTTGAGAATAATGGCGCAGACAAGTGAAGCGTACAAAAATATCATAGACCTAATTCGAAAGAATAGGCTATACGTTCACACAGATAGACACGAGGAGCTGCAGAATCGTGATTAAGAATCTGCACGACACGACACCAAAAGAAGTCATTGTTGAGGAAAAAACTGGTAATAAAGTCAGAGGTGAAATCATATGTGCACTCTCAAGAAGACACAAGAAGCCACTGAACATGTTTTTCGTGAATGTAGAAGATGGCCCAAACAACCCCGAACTTAAACATATATATTCTATATACGAGTACCATACGAAAGTTAAGATAGAATATCCACGAAAAAAACAAATGAAATTCCTCAATGCGCTAGATGTCAACAACATAGGCACACTAAAAATATCTGCATGCGACTTTACCGTTGCGTTAAATGCGCAGAAAGACATAGAACTATAGACTGCCTAAAAAAGACAGGAACAACCCAGCCACATGTACATTGTGCCTTGGAGACCACCCCGCCAACTACAAAGGGTGCCAAGTATACAAGAAGATTCGCGCAAGGAAAATTTCACAGCAACCCCACAAAAAGCTGCATTACCAAATATTAATCCACGAAATAACACTTTCTCCTTTCAAATTAATGACTTTCCACAATTACAGCCAAGAAGCCACGTTAGACAACAACCACCTAATCCACGCACTCAAGACACAGGAAACACTGCACAATGGAACAAAAAACAAGAGAATATACAATCTCAGCCAACAAATCCACTAGAACAAATCATCACTAAACAATCAGAGATATTCTCATACAACAAATAGGCACCCTAATGGGTCTCCTTGCGACTCTAGTTACCCAATATATGAAATGAAATTCTTACGCATCGCAGCATGGTCTGTCTCCTAATAAACAGGAAGTAGGACTTTTCATGAAACACAACAAAATAGATCCTCCTAATCTCAGAGTCACACATGACTGACAAAAAAGCCATCCTTATCAAAGGATATAACATATATCACCCTAATCATCCCGATGGAACATCACATGCTAGGCACTGTTGTATCGATAGACGATTGGCAGGGCCCACCTAACATCGCTGCCCCCCGCGTCGGCATCAAGTTGATGAACAAATGTTTAGCGATTTTCTTAACACGCTCGGTGGCAGATATGTCGCTGGAGGAGATGGGAACGCCAAAAATATCTTTTGACTTTTGACTGACCACAACCAGAGGCAGAGAATTGAAGGAGGCAATAGATTTAAATTCACTCAATATACTGACTACAGGAGAGCCAACTCACTGGCCATCTGATCCCAACAAAACACCTAACCTCATCGATTTCTTTCTTACCAAAGGAATGTCAGAACTATACACAAAAGTCGAATCATGTCTGGACGGACGGTAACACCAATCATTCACTAGTAACATGCACACTAAGCACCACAATTATTTGTAAACAGCCCCCCCCCCCCCCCGCGAGACGCTTTACAATCGTAAAACTAACTGGGAGTCTATAGAAGAAGAACTTTATAGAAGAAAATACCAACTTGCACAAGCCCCTCAAAACAGAGGAAAACATAGAAAATGTAGCCGGGTATATACAACTAACCTGATCCAAACAGCCGCTTGGATGTCTACTCCGTGGTTGCGCTGATCCGATTAGAATGTTAGTACTTATTGTCATTTCCTGTCTATTTTTCCTTAACTTCCTTTCCTTACTGCCTATCTTATGAGATAGGAATTTGCAATACCAACTATATCTATTAGTTCAAAGGCATTGACGATAAGACGAAGACATTCGCGTGTGAGCACGATGGGTACACCAACTGGCGCCAAACCGCGCAATCGCGTCACTTCTTACGAAATATGAACGAGAGAAGACAAAAAATATGTCGATTGTATTCTAAAACGCGTCACGCTCGCAACTCGTGCGTTGAAACTCGAAGAAACAAGAAAGTTTCGTGAAATTGCATACGTATCGTCGCTTCAGGCCTCCAACGCATCCAGTAAGGTATTTCCTTTGTAAAAACTGTCGTTTTTCACCCAATTTCTCTCCAAACAGTATTGTACGCCATACATTGTTTTTTTATTGTAACACCAACGCAAAATCTATCAAAATCGCTTATCGCGCATCCACCATGTATAAAATACAATCCTCAAAAACAGGATTATACATTTAAAATAAGGGAGAAGGTAGCTGTAAAATGGAGACTGAGACGACAATGGCAAATAAGCAGGAACGTATATGATAAAAGAGCCCTTAATAAAGCACAAAAGGAATTAAAGGAAACGCTTAAAGAATACGATAACGCCACTCTGCAAGATAAACGAAAACTAAAAAAAATAAAATTTTATCACCCCACAAAGCAGATGACTATTCCCTATAGAAAATAAGTAAGTCACTAAAACGGCCCTAAAAACTCACGCCTCCTTTAAGACAGCCAAATGGTGAATGGGTGAGAAAACCTGCTGATAAAGCCGCGCTATTTGCTAAATTTTTAAAAGATGTATTCAAACCAAATGAACCCGTCATTAAGTATCCAGAAGAAGAAATTGACAAAATTCTTGAGTGATCAGCAAATGTCTCTACCGTTGCCACTGTGTACCCCAAGAGAAGTTTGGCAAGCTATTAATAACTTGAAGAAGAAAATTGATCCAGGTTTTGATCTGATTACATCAGAAGTCCTTAATCAACTACCGAGAAAAAGAATTGTCTTGCTAACCATTCTGTTCAGTGCAGCGTTGAGACTACACTATTTTCCTCTAATCTGGAAAGTCTCAATGATAAATATGGTAGGTAAACCTGGAAAGCCTCTTACTGAAGTTTCCACGTACAGACCAATAAGTCTTCTTCCCCTATTGTTCTAAACTGTTAGAGAACTTATTGCTACAATGACTGCTACCTCTATTTAAGAAACAACGGACAATCCCAGAGCATCAATTTGGTTTCTAAGTACACTATGGAACGACAGAACAAATACATAGGATGGTTCACAGAATCCGGCAATCCTTTAAAAGAAAGGAGTACTGCTCAGCAGCTTTTCTTAACATACAACAAGCATTCGACTGAGTATGACATAAGAGCCACCTGTGGAAACTAAAAATTAGCTTACTACACACCGCTTACATGCTGTTCAAGTCATACTTGGAAGACTGAATGTTCCAAGTTAAATCTGGGAACCTATCTTCATTCTATCCAATAGAAGCTGGCATTCCCCAGGGTTCTATGCTGAGCCCTGTTCTGTACACAGTCTACCCTGCTGACCTACCCACCTCAAAGCAAACAAGATTGGATCATGGCTGAAAAAGTAGAGAATCAAGGCTAGTGCTGCCAAATCTGTCCATATTACCTTCGCCCTACGAATACTTAGGTATGCACATCGACAGAAGACTTACCTGGCGTGAACATATAAATGCCAAAAAGAAAAATTCACTGGCTTACAGGCAGACAGTCATTACTAAGCTTCGAAAACAAACTTCTAATCTACAAATGCATCCTTAAACCTGTATGGACATATAAAATATAGCTCTGGGGATCGGCAAGCCACTCAAATATTGAGATAAAACAGCGCTTCCAAATTAAAGCACTAAAAACCTTAAGTGGTGTACCCTGGTTCACAAAAAACATTGCACAAACAACAAACAAGTTCATGAATGCCTACAAATCCCAACTATCAAGGAGGTTGTAGAAAGGTCCTGCAAGAGTTATAAGGAAATACTTCAACGGCATAAAACTGAACTCGCTGTACAGACTGTACCAACAGACTTAAAAGAGAACGAATAGCGCCAATCTACCCAACACTAATAAATCAAATAACGAGATGACGCATCCCAGGATGTGAACATCCTCGAACTGCTTAAAGCTTGAATTAAAGCTCAAGGGCTGATTGTCCCGGAGGACACGGTGGAGCATACGGTGGAGGTCTGCCCGGCTTGGGCAGAGCACCGCCGTGTCCTCTCTCGCGTCCGGCCCTGGTTCAGGCCATGGTACGGAGCGAGAGGGCATGGGCAGCCGTCACCTCCTTCTGCGAAGCAGTAATGCAGGCGAAGGAAGAGGCGGGACGGTTGAAGCAAAGGCATATTTCGCGCCCTCTCGCCCCTAGCCGCCGCAGGAGACGCCCTGGGCGTCGGGAATCCCGGCCACTGTAGGCGCGGGCTTGCGGACGGTGAGCAATGGGTAGCTCACCGTCCGGTAAGGACCAGGCCCGGGTCGACGGCGCGTTGTATTCCACGCTGCGCCTCAAAGAGATGTCATCAGCACAAATGTAGGAGTCCACTAGGGCCGATGCCTGCCGGGGTCGCGGGAAGGTACTAAAGGGTCACCGAGGCTCCTGGCAACACAGGCAACGGAAGGAATACGGGTAGGATTTAGTCAGTAAGAGTCTGATACACCCTCCCGCTCCGCCCAGAGCGGGAGAAGTTATTTGATGATTTCCCACCCAAAAAAAAGGGCTGATTGTAGATCGAAATAATACTCGTAAAAGAATAAAAAAAGCCGTCGCATACATTTGCGTCCAGTAGGTATTGAAGTTGACAATTTTGTGATCTATGGGTCAGTTGATAATTTTTCGCGATTACGGAGAAAGTTGTTCAGTTTGATGATCCTTTTGATCACATTTTTCTGGTACATTCTGTACAAAAAAAAATATTGTACATTTTTCAGCATCTGCGTTCACCGATAAAATTTAATTATTTTGTAGAAAACACTATAATATAAACATAAAATACCTCTCGGTAAAATCACGAAGAAAATGTGCCGCCCGCGCCACCGCACCTCTGCGCGAGCGTCCCGCACCCGTCTTCACACCCGCAACCGATCGTTGCTAAGCGACGGCAAGTCTTGTACTTAGCAAAAATTGAGATTGTAAAAACTTTGGTATTAGGTCGAATTTCCATTGGCTTCTATTAAAATACACCGACTCATAAGTAATAAACGTATTGATTTAACCTGAGCAATTATTCACATAAATATATTTTGTTCGAACACTTGAACGAAACTTTTTTTTTTCTCTCCTCAGTAGGTGCCTTTCTAAACATTATTAGACTTATTGCCCGTTTTTCGCATATTGTAAAAAGTCTTTCAGGAAGTATCTAACGTTTATTTTAAATGCATTTAATAAAATAATATTCCTTTTCAAATTTCCAATTTCTAAACGCCCGTTGTAAGTTGTGCATAATTAATTAAGCTGTGGCCACCAAACTCGCCTACACTATTGCAGAAGTGCGTGGTAGTAATGTAGGTAGTATTCCCAACTTCCCGTTGGTGCGACGGAGAACGCACGCTACCGCTGCGTGCGTCGGCGCTCTGACGTATGATAGTATAAATAAGTACGAGGCGATAAATTCACTTCGCACTTCACAGAATTTCGCAACTACATTTCATTTGCTAAATGCTACATGAGCATTCGCATGCTAACAGTGAATGTGAATGCTAATTAATCCATCACTAGTGCGTAGCAAAGCAGTACCGAGCGGTCAAGTGAAGGTCAACCCTTACGCTTTAGCATAAATCAGCGAACATATCCAAAAAAATATATACACGTTCGAAAAATTGTTGGATAATTGGTAAATCTGTTTTAATATTAAATCATACGACTAATAAAGGTATAAAAATTGACGGAGTTATTTTTCACATTACGTAGTTAAGTTA
Source organism: Atethmia centrago (assembly GCA_905333075.3). Classification (NCBI taxonomy): domain Eukaryota; kingdom Metazoa; phylum Arthropoda; class Insecta; order Lepidoptera; family Noctuidae; genus Atethmia; species Atethmia centrago. Next base: position 8,479,990 of record HG995392.1, on the reverse strand, counting down.
AAAAAATATGATTAAAAAGGAAAATCTTTTGGATAACTAAACAAAGCTATGTATTTAAGGATATAAACACATATTAAAAAATAACAATTAGCAGACCAATTTTTCAGTAGAAGTTATAGCGCAAAATGTTAAAAGTTACATTTGGGGTATCTCTGAAATCGAAAAAATGTTGGATGCCTTTACATACTTATTCTAACTAGTACATACGTACGTATACAGAAAGTATTTCAGTCTGAGGAAATATTCTCAGAGAGTTATAAGCGATTTTCATGTTTAGGTAAAAATACCTAAGTTCTCGTAATAAAAGTTGTTGGCTTATTGTACATCTGTAATCTGTATTACCTAACTTCATCATATGCCAAATTTCATAGGCGGGAGAATTTTTCGGAGTCTCCATACAATAAATATCCTCGTTGATTGGACTATAACTGGTGCTGTGACTGACACGAATGGTTTAGTGACACGAAAACTGTACTTTTAGAGTAACACAGACTTAATGTTTCAATTATTTTAAGCTTTCTTACAATTAGACAAAATTGAGCTTTTTCGTGCAAGCAAATTCCAATAAGTATCCAATCATATTCTGAGAGGCTTGTGGCTAAGTAATAACAGCCGCACGGGAGCGATCGATAAGGTTAAGCTACGCTTGCCGCGGTTGGTCCGTGGATGGGTGACCATCTTTACATACCAAGACCTCTTCGTGCCTCGGAAAACACGTTAAGCGGTTGGTCCCGGCTGTCATTTGTAGATCTTTGACAGTCGTTACGGGTAGTCAGAAGCACGAAAGTCTGACTACCAGTCTTACCAAGGGGTATCGTGTTACCCAGTAACTGGGTTGTGGAGGTCAGATAGGCAGCCGGTTAGACCGGAAGCCGACCTCAACATAGTTGGGAAAAGGCTAGGCAGATGATGATACAATTATATTTTGTAGTTGTATAATAAACGGTTAATACCTAAATTGGCATCGCCAATGTTGGTGAGTCTGCGAGGCTAAAATGGGACTGGGCGGGTCATGCCTATCCCTGGCTCCATACGTTGGTCCCAACGCCTATATGAACGTTGGTTGAACAAACAGCCGACGTATGGAGAAATCGCGAGCATTGGCGTAGATTCCTAACGCGCCGGCTAAATGCCAACGCTCGCACCAACGTCAACAACGCCAAGGGATGCCGTCTGGGTAACAGAAAAGAAATTCTATTTAGTCCGTCAGTGAGATAATAAAAAAATATTATACACGTATGTCTTTGCTATATCATATTATTAAAAAATGATTTAGATAAAACGCATTAAAGTTGGGGAGTGGGGGCTCACTACGTCACAACTCAGTATAAAATTTAGCAAGGCTCACCGACCTCATGTTATATTTTAACTCAATGTATTGCCGTTATCTTTTCTATACGTAAAAAAAGAAAAAAGACGTGTCCGATATTTTTTTAATAATCTTGGTACATCACGAGCAAAAAAAAAATGTCGTCATCCCTATTGTCTAGATCCATAAGTTGGACGAGCGGCATTGGGGCCAATGTGTGGAGCCTGTGGCATATAGGATGCATCGAGACATAGGCCAGCATCGTCACGCTAGCGTGAAGATTTGGACTTGTTTCTGACCGAGTGAGCGGAAAATGCTAACAAAAAAAAAGCAAAATATTCACCCTCAATTACATCGGACTTTCTGGTAAAATGTATCCGAACTGTACACCAAGTCCTCTGTCTACACCTTCAGATAATATAGGCGTGATATTCTGTCAGAATATCTACCACATTCAGTTAACATTCCAAGCATTCCGTTAGATACTAATTACTAAGCATACACGAACATGTCTGACATCAATGTTTCGTAGGGATGGGAGGAATGCGGGCTATGTCGAAAACAAAAAGGCCGAAAAATCTTCGTGGTGAGCCGAATGTTTCTGCTGGATGAGGATTTAATAAATGCTTAGACACGTTGCAGTGGCTTTATGTAGAACATCCTGCACCCTTATTTCGTAACACACTATTAATCAGAATCTGTTTGATTTTGAAGTACTCGTATATTGCTAATCCATTTCTTCATCAGTTCGAAACATTTGTCTGCTCAACAACGTAAATGACTGAATGAAATGACAATGAATTTTGTTGACATGTCCAAATGAAACCCATTTCTACTGACAGTGTGTTACGAAATTACTCCGCTGGTTTGGTTTAAGCCCGTGACTGCTTCAGGATGGATTTCGGAAAATATCGAAACACTCTGGGAATCTGATTTATTTAATAAAACTTAGATAGTATACGCCCCAGAAGCTGCTGATTAATAAAATCTACCAAAACTAAAACCTTTATCAAATCACGTCTACAATCTCTGATGAATAAGTCTTCCAATAACCATATAGTCAAAGGAGACTACGCGGTGTCCGTCATTCACGGTACTGTATGTCATGTACTTAAAGAGAAATAATAACATTGAAGCAAGAAGTGGGTCTGCTTCGCAGTTGTGTAGAATATAATAAGTATAAGCATTATCATCCTGTAATATTCCCACTGCTGGGACACCGGCCTCCTCTCTGTGAGTGGGAGTGGGCCGTAATCCCCCACGCGGGCCTTAGTGCGGATTGGTGGATGTCTCATGTCTTACCATACCGGTTTCCTTACGATGTTTTGCTTCACCGTTGTGAGAGTAGTGGTGATGAAATAATTTACTTAAATTAAAGTGCCTTCCTAGGTGCGAACCTACGCTCGTAAGTCGCGACCGTTTCTACTGGGCCGCCTGTGCTCTTAGAATAATAATATTACTTGTCGTTGCTGCAGGGCCTGTAGTAAGCGGTTTTAGTCTCAATTCCATCCAAATCCCCTAAAACTGTGAAAGGCTTTCAAGTGTGCGTTGAAGTTATTATGCCTAAGCCGAAAAGCTACGCACTGCGGAATGTACCACAAATCCGAATAAAGCTACGCACTGCCGAACGTACCACAAATCCAAAAATTAATCCCATCCCTACCACAACAGATTTCACAGACACATCACGCGTTATATTTTAGTTAATGCTTTGTCGCGTTCACCTTCCAGGCTTATGTTATAATAGCAAATGATTTCCGGGTGAAGTGACATTAGAGAGTACTTGGCGATGCTTTGAATAGTTACTTTGATTATAATGGGTGACGATAACACAAGTACCTAGTTCATACCAGGGTCAGGACCAAATTTTTGACGTAATTGCACAACGGAAATCACAACGGAAATGTGTCGCACTGGAAAATAAATGCAGCACAAGATAATTATTAGGGTGTGTGAATATTTTAGGCAGGTGTAATCAAATTGTCTAAGATATTTCGGCGATTTACACACACAATTGTGCTGCATTTATTTTCCAGTGTGATACATTTCCGTTGTGATTTTCGTTGTGCAATTACGATAAAAATTAGGTCCTGACCCACCAGCCGATTTATTCTGTAAAAATCTCACCGTGAAAAGTTAGGCGAAGTGAGCTTAGAGTAAGCTGTCAATAAGTATCAATCCCAAGCATGAAACGACAGCTCACTTTTAACAGAATAGCGCCGCAGAAAGCCAGAATTTGTTTGTGGTCACACTCCTCCGAAATGGCTCGACCGATTTTTATGATTTTGTTAAATGTATACTTTACGACCTATTCTCATACCTACCAAATAGATAGGTATGAGAATAGGTCGTAAAGTATATTTCATCCCGATATTCCCACGGGATCGACACTTGTGTGAGTAAAACCGCGGGGCGCAGCTAGTACTAATATTATAAAGCTGAAAAGTTTGTTTATTTGAACGCGCTAATCGCTGGAACTACCAGTCCGACTTATAAGTCAAACAAAAAGGTAAAAAAGTCAGAAAGAAGAGAAGAAGAGTGAAAGAACTATCTTTCCTCTTTGTCATAGTTGCATATTATGAATTTATTATTTTTTACTACATTATTATTATATATAATTATTTTACTGATATTTATTTTAGAAGTATGTATGTATTTTGTTTTCTCTTCAACTCTCAGACAAGGTGTCTACATCTCTCTATCTACTTTCCTATCGCAGGTATGCTGGAAGAGATTTCTTTAGGAATAAGCATTACCTTTGTACGTATTTTTCTGTTCCTTTCTGTTTTCTGTATGTTTATATGTGTATATAAACTGTTAAATAAATAAATTAAAAAAAAGAACGCTAAGCGAAAACAAAGTAACTGAGCACACGGATATAGTTTATGTTAAAACAAGAAATATTACGTGGACGAAGTCGCGGGTAGAAGCTAGTCCATAAATATTACTACATTTCGCGGAACCTGTTACTCAGAAATACGGGTACCTGTATCAACGCAGATCAGTTCTGTTCGAATAATGTCGTTGTTTGCGAACAGCTCAGCTGTATTCTGTTTCAGTGAGCTTGGGAGCACCCTTAGGCAAAGTTCTGACAGGATTGTCGGGTATGAAATGTCCTTCAAGACGAGTTATAGGGAAACGAGAGTGTCAAGGGGCGATTATAATTCAATATCTATGAAATGAAAATTCACTCGAGTAAAGAAAGAGACAAGTGTTACCTACTGAGTATTCAAGTGAAATAAAAGCAGTCAAAAGATGTCAATTTTAGAGAAAAAATGGCTTATTCAGATTCATCAAAAATACAATGGGTTAAGGCGGAAATTAATCTACAATATATCGACATCACCCCTGTTATCCACGAAGTGTTAGACAGAGACACAGCCACATTAATTTAGCCAGTTACGTTTAATATCGCTGACACACACTCGTCGAGTGGCATGGGAAGTAGCGAGGAAAGGAGGAAGAGACGTAGCGTGGCCACATTAATCGTCATGCCAGACATCATGCTCTCGCGGGAAGGTAACATAGGGTTACCGAGGCCCCTGGCAACAGAGGCAAAGAAAGGAATACGGGTGGGTTTTAGTCAGTGAAAGTCTGGCAGATCCTCCGCGCCGAGAGCGGGAGAAGTTATTTGATAGGTTCCCACCCAAAAAAAAAACGACGTCATGCTCCTCGTCGTCGGTTTTTTGGCGCGACTCAAAGGACCGGCTACGGAAGCACGTCACACGTCCATTTATTTTGATGAATAGATGTCATCCACCATCTCCGTTGGCGAGTACGATCACGACGTTGACGTCATTTTATGACATTTAAATAATTTGCTATACTATAAATGCATAGCGCGCACGTTGCCACAGTTTCTACTTCCATAGTGTTGGACAGTGTGTGGCCAGAGAAGGCAACATCGTGACAACGCGAGGAACAGCGCGATGAGCAGTGCGAGGAGCATAGTGTGACAGCGACATGAGTCTCATGTAATAGAAGCTCTATGTTGTCATAAACCGGACACAATTCCAGACTCCGGGCAATCCGGGGAAATTAAACTAAAGTTAACAAAATAGAGGAAGCGTAAATCTGGTGGATGCCAAGCTTCACAGTTTGGCCCATCGTCGCAAGGTTGCCTGCTTGTCGGTCTTCTATAGATTGTACTTCGGAGAGTGTGCTCAAGAACTCCACGACCTCATTCCACCGGCCCCCTTCTATTATCGGTCATCTAGGCGCACTTCAGGTTACCATCCCTTCCTGGTGGCTATCCCACCAACTCGCACTAAGCGTTTCCAAACTTCTTTTATAATGCGCACAGCAAAGGAATGGAACTCTCTGCCTGCGTCTGTGTTTCCGAAAGCATATAACCCTAATCTCTTCAAAGTGAGAGTGAACAGGCTTCTTCTGGGTAAGCTCGCTCCATCGTCGACTTTGTTTCTGTCGCCTCTGACATAGACTAAGGTCAAGAGCAAACCCATCACAAAAAAAAAAAAAAAAGCTCTTTGTTAAAAAATATAGGCGTTGATTTGAGAACTTTCTCATTTTGTTTCGTCGGTTAAAAATAATATAAATGCGGGCCATGTTTGCATGAAAACTTATTTTGGAAATGGGGGCCGTAATTACTTCCTTATGGTCATCTTCCACTGTTTTGGCACGTCTCAGGAGAAACAAATGACGGCTGCCATCACTAATTCTTGAAGGCGTGTACGCTCGAACGAACAGGACATGGTAAACACAAACATCGAACACGGAACGTTTGATTCGTACGTGTGGACTTAAATAAAACGAACACCATATGAACTAAGTTCGGCTTGTGTTCCCGCTCAACCGCCCCGTTTCTTAGTAGCCATGGATTCGTACTTGGAAGTGATCGACGCGACGGTGAAGTAGCCAATATTTTTATATTGTTTCCAAAGGAGGATGGCTGGATGGTGGGACGAACCAAATTGCATCAAATTTCTCCGAACGCCGTCCACACATAAAAACGAAATTGGGTGGCCACGAACATTTTGAACATACATACGAGTACATAGAGTTTGATATTTGTTCGCACATTGACGAACATAGTGTTTAACGTTCGTTAATGTTCGCACATGCGAACAAAGTGTTCGATGTTCGTGCTCACCATGTTCTTGTTCTTGAACGAACAAGAAGCCTTTAGAAGTAAATCATAATTATAAAACTCACCATGTCCTCGCTACTGGCGCGTGGCAGACGTAGATGTACCGTTGGACGGCCAGCGCCAGTGTCAGCCAGATGCTTGCCGTGTGGAACATTGCTGGTATAACCTGGAGACAAGAGAAGAAAAAGGTTAGTTTGGAAGTTCGTTTATGATTGTCTGGTTCTCGGTGATACAGACCACTGGTTAATTAAGATGGGTTGGTTGATATTTGGTTAATCGGGTTGATTTGGTATTATATTATTTATTTATTAAAACCGTACAAAGGCGCACCTCAGTCCCCCCGCAGGCCTGAGGTTGCCCGCAATGGCGGGAAAAAGTCTGCTGTTCCCTACATTTATGTTTGCTTAACTCGTCAAAATGTAGGGAATAGCTGATATTTTTTTAGGTTAACACATTGAATGCCGACTAGGGATATATCCGTATATGGTTTCTATGCAGGACGCCGACTACGGATAGATACGTAGGACTTCTATACGAGTTTCAATAGAATCTACAGTAGCTGGCCTCACCAATAAGGTATTTTTATATAGGATGGCATCTCAAATAAAACAAGCTTTAATAAAAGAGTAACTTTATTGACTATAACTAAGAAGAAAACACAAAAATTCAAAAGCTTTTTGGACATTTTTAGACCTAATAGTAATAGTTTTTTTTTTGTAATTTAGAACCTCTTTTGTTCTGAAAATCAAAGAAAGACTTGGCATTTGCTGATTATTGGCGCAAACACTAAAATAAAATAAAAAAACTTAAAACTTACATAATTATTTTTCCGAACAAAACGAAATCAGTCTTACATTTTGGTAACTCAGAAATATTTATCATAATCGTAACTTCTAATCAGCCTTTTATAATACTCGTAAGATATATTTAGGGACTCTAATACATAAAAAAGAACTAATAAAATCAGGCTACATACATCTAGGATCTGTGTGATATATTTTGAAGCATTCGAGAATGCATAAGGCCGGCTTTTCGGGGCATACAGGGCAAAAGTAACAGCTCTCTTTGCGTTTTTTTTGTTTAGTGCAAACTCTGCATGGTTTACCAGGGATCTTTTTTTCGGTGGGAGGTATCTTTTCCAAGTAGTGGAAATTATCTGGAGAAGCTCTAGACATCTGATTTGCTGGATGGATTGATTGTGATGACATGGACGTCCGTGATGTAGAAGTTTCTGTATCAATATTCGACATTCCAAACAGATGCGTAACAAATTCTTCACGAAATTTTAGCAGCCTGATCTTGGAAGTTCGATCTTGTTTTCGAAGAAGCCTGTGCGCATTTTGCACGTAAACATCAAATATATGCAGAGCCAACTTTTTATGCCATCGCAATGTTTTTCTCAGGCAAGAATAATAGGAGATCATTTGGTCACCTCGGTCGACTCCAGACATGCCTAAATTATAATCAGCAACTATGTTTGGCTTATCTGAAATTCTCCCATTCTGGTTCTTTACTTTTACCATTTCCAGCTTGTGTTTGTTTGAAATAACCAAAACATCTCGCTTGTCATCTGCCAGTGCTTCGACCATTGATTCATTGGCACTAGAGCTTGACGAAGAGGTAGACAAATTGCTATGTTCTTCACGTCCTGGGCAAAATTCTTCGCCGGAACCAAAAGAAAAATCACCGTTGTCAGAATCTGAATCTGATATTATATGCAAAATTTGCTCATCACGTACAGGACGTCGTCGCCGTTGAGAATTACGAGACATTTTGACCGGCGAGAACGCGCATGCAATGCGCGGTCTTCCCTCGATCGCTTGCACAGTAATAAAAGCTATGATAGCGGCGCGTGACTCGCGGGGACGAGGGGTCTTGGAAGGGTGCGGGTGGGTAAGTACCAAGGATGCCGAATCTACGTAATTATACGTATACGTACTTATACGTATACCGGCACCCGGGCTGCTTTTTTTTTTCGCTGATGCCATATACGTATATATCCGTAAATAGACAAATGTATGGTGGCAACCAACTTTGGCCGTGTTGCCAGTTTCGGCATTCAATGGGTTAAGTCCCATTGTAAAAGTTGTTCTTAATGATGAGGACAATCACCCCTTAAGAGGTCGATGGTGTTTAAAATTACAACCTGTATAGCTTTTGCCCGCGACTTCGTCACGTTCGGCGTCGTACGGCAGCGTACTACCGAGATTAAAAATATCCTATGACTTAACCCAAGTCATGGTCTATCTATGTGTAAAAATTTACTCCAAATACGTTTACTCGTTTTCGCGTGAAAGCGTAACAAACAAACAAACTCACTTTCGCATTTAGAATATTGGTTAGGATCGTGAGATTTCGTGGCGTAAGGCCCGCTTGCACTATAAATAACTAAATACTTTTAGCGTTAAACTAATTTAAAACATCGTTCAGTTTCAGTCAACAGTTTGAAGATGAGAGACAGAAATAAGTATAGGTACTTTAAATATTTTTAGCGCTAAATACATTTACTGGTGTGGTGTTTGACATAATTAAACACCACACCAGTAAATGTATATAGCGCGGTATGGTGTTTGATTATGGTGTTGAAGAAACTGACTGACTGGGATGATAAGTATAGAAAACACATTAATTCCTACTTTCAAACTCAAACGCAAAGCCTTTTATTTCAATTAAACCATATACAGGCACTTTTGAATCGTCAAGGAGTCGGTCAGTTAGAAATATGAAGCTAGTTGCCCATTCCAAAGCGTATTAGGTACCTAAACCTACCTGGAGAAGAACGGACAAGAATATTGTTACAAAAAGAATAGTATAAATAATGTTGAATTTATAACTAAACGTGAGGACGATGTAAAAAAAAAACCCGTCCATAGTACAACATAAACAAAAAAAAAAAATAAAAACTAATTAAAAATAAAATAATTAAAATAAGCCGTGGCAGCTAAGAGATGACCAGTCCCAACTGACGGCGCCCGTTCACGAACATGACGCATGGATCAGCACCATTCAGCTCAACCATTTTGAATTTGTTCTCTACAAGGTTGAACTCGATTGAAACGTTGAACACATATTTTAGTAAAGGCTCCTGCAGACAGAAGCGACGTGACAGCACGATGCGACAAGCAGAACAATTTCTATGAAAACTTTATGGGAATTGTTCTACCAGAATCGCGTCGCACCGTCACGTCGCGCCTGTCTGCAGGAACCCGCTAACTAACTAAGCTAAAGACATGAAATAATATTTCGAGTTATCAAACAAATGAAAAGTCAACGAGTCGTTTAGGCCACGTTTACGCTATATTAATTCAGGTGTCATCTAAAGTTTGGTAATGGTTATTCAACATAGTTAGAATTTAAATCAATCAGTTTGAATTTTATTCACTAAACTAAAACGATTTCTAACTTTTACACACCTATGGACACTGACTAAAATTCTAAAATGATATTTATGTAAATTATTTGTTTCTCACATAGTAATTTCAGTGGTGTTATTGCTTTAAACATCACACTGAAAATCGAGCGGGGTCTCGTAGTGAATCCGCGACGATTTACATAAAAAAAAAAAAATACGGTGTCGCCGGGGGGGACAAACAAAATTTACACTATTTTCCAGGTGCGATACCAACATTTTATAGATTACAATGCTTTTTTTTCTCTTTTCAGTAATGTGTTTTCAGTCGGGTTTTTTGTTTTTTAAATAGATTGTTTAATTTCAGTCTGACAACCAGTCTTACCAAGAGGTAACGTGTTACCCAGTAACTGGGTTGTGGAGGTCAGATAGGCAGTCGCTCCATGTAAAATACTGGTATTCAGCTGCTTTCGGTTAGACTGGAAGCCAACCCCGATATAGTTGGGAAAAGGCTAGGCAGATGATGATTGATACCCACCACAGCTGTGAAGTTTACACAGAAAAAAAAAATTGATTTATAAACTGATTTTTTTCTAGGCAGATGTTGAAATAGATTGTTTAATTTTAAGCTTTTTAATTTTATTCATATATATATACATATATATATATTCTTAGGGATCAGAAGCCTAATGATTTGTTTTAAATGCAATCTCTTAGTATTGTATAGCTGCACAGCACATTGTTATGTGAGTACTATGTACCATAAAGCTGCCATTTACTGGATACGTCTTTCATTGACTCGAATGTGCCCTGGTGGCTGGGAGTATGTCGTGCTCACTCTAATGTCTCGCTGATGGTGGTGCGTGTGTTGGATCATTTAACTCCCTTCAAAATGGTTGAGCTGAATGGTGCTGATCCACGCGTCATGTTCGTGAACGGGCGCCGTCAGTAGAGACAGGTCATCTCTTAGCTGCCACGGCTTATTTTAACTTTAATTTTTGAATTGCTTTTGTTTTTGTTGTAATCTTTTTATTACGGACGCTTTTACGTTTTGCATCGTTTTTACATGTATAATTTCAAAATGAATGATGTAAACAATATTTTGTAACCATAATACGTTGATTTAAAAGAGTGTCCGTGGAGTTTCTTGCCCGTTCTTCTCCATAGGTACCTACTACGCTTTGGAATGGGCCACTAGCTTCATCTTTCTGACTGACTGCCCGAACCCTTGACAATATTCAAAAGTGCCTGTAATTGGTTTATTTGAAATAAATGCTTTGAGTTTGAGTTTGACTTCTTTTAAAAGAAAATACAAAACGGCCTAGAGATATTTATTTAAATTAGAAAAAACCCTAACAAGCTAATGTTTCAAAATGATCACTAGTACGCGTCCGTCGTATCCGAGCTCCGCAGAAAAAGTGACCGAGGCGAGTGAGCACACGGCTCACGGTGTCTCACCCCTTCCACTGACAGCTTCATCGCAGCATTACTGGCTATTATTTGATATGAATATTGTTGTAATTTATTTTAAAAAAAACCTTACCCTCCTTTTTTTGTATTTGCAGATGCAATATATAAATTTTATATAGCCTATGTCACTCCCACAATTTGTGGGAGTGACCCACCATTAAGACGAATCTAACGACACCTCTTATGTTAAAATCCATCAAACCGTTTAGGCTACAGAGCATGCCAAAGAAATTGACAGACAAATAATATACATAATAATATAATAATATACATACATACATACACTCGAAAAACATTACCCTCCTGGGGCAGTCGGGTAAAAACAAATGAGTTCGCTTTCGAATTGTGTGCGGACACTCGTATGAGAGTCCTCAAATTCAAAGTGGTTACAGAGACTATAAATGGTGGTTACTTTATAAATTAGTTTTTAAAACTAGTACCTTCAAGATAGTATTTCTGTGACGTCACAGGTACGGTCGACACTTATTTCCGTGTGTTGAGACGGCGGTTCCTGAAGGAAATTGTGCACTTGACGCGAGTAGCTTTGGTGAGACTTTTAAGGAAGAAGTGCAGACTTTAGACTTTTGTGGTTTATTGAATTTTTGCGACACTTCTCGCCATTTTGTTGGTCTTGATTCTTGGACGAGATCATTTTGGACGATGCGGAAATTCGCGTCATGTCATATGTTTAGTCTTTTCATTCGTCCATTATATATTATTATTAATATTTATTTATCATAAGCAAAGTTTAAAAAAACCCTTACTTAAGAACTATGCCCCGTAAAACCGTTTTCACGGTTTGTCTGCGGGAACAGAACTATAGAGGCATGAGGAACAGGGTGTAAAGTTCACTCATCCTCCATAGAAAAGGGAGGATCCTCCGACCAGACGGGTGTCGTGTCTGGTGGGCAACTGCCCGACGGTTGATGTCGGGATGTTGTATATGCTAGTTGGGCGGTAAACTCTGCTTGCGCGATGCAGGATTTTGCGTGACGTCAGTGGGCTGCGTAGTTCGTATGTGGCGCTGTAGATGCCGCCACATCACTCCCCTCCGGAGACCGGAGGTCGATAGTGGGCTGAGTCGTGTATCTTGCGATGCTTGCCAGTGCCAGGTGGGGTTCCAGTGGGTCGGAACCGGTTGTCGCATAGTTCGCGGTGGGTCGGAACTGTCTGCGGTGATGCCCCAGTGTGTCGGGGTGGCGCTGCGTTATGCTCCAGTGAGTCGGACGTGGTACAGCGCCGGGTTGAGGGCTGACTGCTGGCGTCGACCAGGAGAGCGTTGAAGAGCTCTGCTTGTTGACCGGCCGAAAGTGCAGTGTGCTGTGCCAAGGTTGCTGATGAGGCTTAGGGTGATGACCAGGTATGCGCGGTCGCTGCATGCTGGTGGTCAGGATACCCGGTGAAGCCGTGGGTGCTGGCTGGCTGTGTGACTCGCCGCTCGAAAGCTTGAGGAAGTGTTGATGATGACGTCACGCTGAAGAAGTTGCACGAAGGCTGCGCTGACGTTCATACTCGGGGTCACCAGTATAGAGGCATGAGGAACAGGGTGTAAAGTTCACTCATCCTCCATAGAAAAGGGAGGATCCTCCGACCAGACGGGAGTCGTGTCTGGTGAGCAACTGCCCGACGGTTGATGTCGGGATGTTGTATATGCTAGTTGGGCGGTAAACTCTGCTTGCGCGATGCAGGATTTTGCGTGACGTCAGTGGGCTGCGTAGTTCGTATGTGGCGCTGTAGATGCCGCCACAGAACAAACAATATTACAAAAAAGGTTTGAGACTTAATTTTCACTTCTTGCACTTTAAAGTACCCAATGATAATATCTTATCTTATATGTATGGGAAGTGAATAAAGGAATTATCTTAACTTATATCAAATGACATATCTTATAAAACTACTTAATCACTTATTTGCTCTCCCTCAACGATCTGCAAACCACTTTCCTAAGAACATAGATCCCCTACTCCCGAAAAAGAACTGCTTAAGATGCTGCCAAAGCCCTTTTTTTTTTTTTTTGGGGGTGGGAAATCATCAAATAACTTCTCCCGCTCTGGGCGGAGCGGGAGGGTGTGTCAGACTCTTACTGACTAAAACCCACCCGTATTCCTTCTTGTTGCCTGTGTTGCGGGGGCCTCGGTGACCCATAAGTACCTTCCCGCGACCGCTGCCAACCCCTAAACCGCGGTCACTGTCAGATTGCATAGAAAAGAAAGAGAAGCGATGACACAACGATTGTAATTTATTGCAAAATATGAAGGAATTATCTATTTACTCAAAGTTGAGTTCAGTAATCGAAAATAAAAAACAACCAAGTTCTGCATTCAAATAAAATATATTAATTAAACATGTAACGTATGTGTTGATATTTAATACAGATATTTTGGATTAGAACTCAAGGTAAGAGGTTAGTTTAATGTTAGTTTGTATCGAGGTTTTTTCAAAACGTGTTTTGGTAACAGCCAAATTCTGGGAAATATGTTCAAACACATGTTTTTACGGCTACCACAAACTATACAGATTTGGCATTTTTTTTCTTAAGAGAAGCCAATTTTGGTCAATTGGGTCTTGTCAGCGCCTTAAGTATTTTACTTTTATTTCCTGACTTCTTATATCAGTAGCCAATTGGTTGAGAAGGTATGGTACTCTTTTAACAAACGTTCGGTCGCCAAAATAATTCCTTATTCTAGGTACAAATTTACCTGCTGATACCATCCTAGTTGCTTGGTTATGGGTAACTAGCGAGTGACGCTTCCAGCTGCCATGGCTGTTAACCAGAAGTAGGTATTTATATTTTAAGCTGATCGGAAGAATTTTAAATAACTTATTATAATCATCTTTACATACATTTTTAGTTTTCTTACTTACTAATAGTTTTAAAAATCTAATTGTGCTTCTAACTTTTCTAAGTTACTTTTGAATGTGAATCCATTCCATAGCAGTCGAGGGCGTAACTGAATATTGGGTCAACTAATTGTAGATAAAGGCACTTTTTTTTTTTTTTTTTGAGGGTGGGAAATCATCAAATAACTTCTCCCACTCTGGGCGGAGCGGGAGGGTGTGTCAGACTCTTACTGACTAAAACCCACCCGTATTCCTTCCTGTTGCCTGTGTTGCGGGGGCCTCGGTGACCCATAAGTACCTTCCCGCGACCCCGGCAGGAGATAAAGGCACTTAAGGGTACTTGGACACTTGGTACTTTAAAGCTTAGGTGGTAGAATTTACTGAGCAATGTTCTAAGTTTATTACACAATTACCTACTCAAAGTAATTTGACCACGAAAAGTTCTCGTCTACTTTTACTCCGAGATATGTTATACATTTATCGCATACAAGTAGTAGGTCCATTGTTCTAAATAAACATAAAATAAGGCACGTAGTCGAATGCTCTGATACTTTGTTGTCATGGTTGGCATAGAAACGATAATGAACGTCGGGACCATTACGTTTATTATCGAGTTCGGCGCGGGAAAATAATTATATGGTTTACCCCGCGTCACCAAAAAGATCGTTCACGCGATCATCGCGTTCATATTATGTCACCTATTTGCTCAGAAAAACGGAACGCGCCCTTTGTCGACGCGACATCGCGTTCGGTTTCACCGAACAAATGAACGCGACGATCGCATATTCGCTTAGGACGCGGCCAGAAAAATAACTACATATATGTTTTGGGCCTGGCTGTTTGTGTAGGAATGTGGAATTTGTGTTTAAAATACTCACGATACAATAAAAAAATCAAAATATTGAAACGACATAAAAACTTAAATAGGTAGTTTGTAATATGATGTGCAATACTTATCCCTTCAAAATAAATTTGCCTAGACTTTTCCCAAATAAATAATAATAAAATAAATTCAAAAATAAAATTGGTGTCTGCTAGTGTAACCGGATGCAGCTGAACAACAGTATTTTAAATCGAGCGACTGCCTATCTGACCTCCACGACCCAGTAACTGGGTAACACAATACCCATTTTGCATGGCAACAAACAGCCAATAATAAACCAAGACACATCAGACAATTAAATTAGAATACCCCACCCAAACTATTTGAGAGACATATTGCATAATTAATATTCAAATATGGCCTCCTACCTCAAGCCAGATTATGTCTTATCTGGGAGGCATCCGTTGGCTCAACCGGAGACACAAAGACGATGCCTATACAGGTTATAATACTCTGACGGCCTATAATCGGACTCCTCAGAAGCTCACAGATAATACATTGTGTGTGGTAGATGGAATTATGTGTGGGGTTTAATATTACCATGAAGTGCCTTGGAAGTTAGATGAAAATAAAAAAAATAACCACCAATTTAATGAGGCCATCCACGCTCGCGCTAAGACTGCTAAAGAAAAGTTATTTTTTAAAACAGTCAATCAGACAATCAGACCCTTGACATATTTTATTAAGAAGATGCAATCAGAATTGAGCATAACATAAAAAAAGCAAATGGAAACTTTCCAAATGGTTTTATTACACGTTAAACTAAATGTGCAGTGTTACGGAATTTATATTTGCAATTCTGCTTATGCGCCCTATGGAGCGGGCTAAGCTCGGATTAATTTTGAAGGATAAAATCAGAAATAAAGTTATCCTGAAAAAAACCGAGTTATCTTACAGCAAGCTGAAGTAAGCTGAAGTGGTAGTGGGCTGGGCATGTTTGTCGAGGGACCGAAGGCCGGTGGAGCAGATAGGCAAGCATATTGTGGGATGCCCCTCAGCTAAATCAAAAAATCAAAATCAAAATATTTTTATTTCACATAAACCTACATGGGCACTTATGAAACGTCAGAAGCTAGGTGCACGGTTCCAATTGGTCGTTTCCTATGGAGAAGAGCCGGCAAGAAACTCCACGGTTACTCTTTTAAAAATAATTGGCTTTTACAATGTTTTCAAATTACACAAATTAGGTATGGGAGAACAGTGTAGGCCTGTCGAGAAGTACTTAACAAAAAAAAGAGAAAAGGAAACGGTCTAAAGAAAAAAAGATCTAGTCTATTAAGCCTACTAAATGGCCCGACAGCCTTAAAAAGGTGGCTGGGACGGACTGGATGCGTAAGGCGGAGGACAGGGTATTATCGCGCGGCGTAGGAAAGGTCTATGTCCAGCAGTGGACTGCAATAGGCTGAGTTGATTGCGACCGCGTCGCAACTTTCTAAGTGCATTATCTTAAGAGATTCATCATGTTTTAAAATCATTGTTTCTGAGTCAGTTTGTAGTATTTTTTGTTTTCTGCTAGTCAAAACAATGTTCAATGTGTGAAAATGTTATACTATTTTACACAGATTGTTTTTTAATTGCTTTTTTTTTCACATAAATAAAACCATTAGAACAAATAGATATCCAGAGGAACATCATGTAGGGACACAATGTAAACACGGAAGGCAGAACGCTTGATAAGCAAAAATGTATACAAGCGAGAAGTATGAATGGGGTCCAGTTACTGCGCACTGGTCTGCGTAGAAGGTCGTCTTAAAGGGTTTTCCATGTAATCAATATAAACATTATTAACTTAACAAAAGACTTTAATTAATGGAACCGTAACCTTCTACAACTAGACGAGGCAGTCTTGATTAGGGGCTTACACATCGCGATACGAGAGATACCCCTAAAATCACTTCAAAATTCGAGGTATTCAACAGCACTTGACCGAACCGCACCTGAGAACTTCACTAACCGCACTGAAGCAAAATGTAGATAGGCGAACGGTGTCTCGGTGTGAATCCGCGATGATTTACTTTAAAAAGTAATGAGTTCGCTTTCGAATTGTGTATTACTTAAGTGAGGTTCGAAGTGAACTTTACAGAACAGCACTATTGATTCATCCTAGCATGCTTGATAGTCCAAAACCATTCGCCATTCCTGCTATTCTGTTGCACCTAGAATTGCCAACTTTTTGTACCAGAAATAAAGTAGGTTATGGTCAAAGTGGGAAAATAAGCAGCTTTTCGGAAAAATAAACAGTATTTTAAGTATTTTTTGAATGTTTTAAATAGATACATAATTCATAAGTGCTACTCGCCCAACTCATCAATTTAGCATCTTTTTTGAAAGCTGTGTAAGAATCACGGGAATCATTTTATTAATTAAATGTATTGAAGCTCTATTTCTGTCGTCTCACCACTTAGCATTCATGGTGTTTTCGGCAAGACACCTATAGCTCTGGATATCAGAGAAAAAAACAGTATATTCAGAGGCTGGCAACAGCTAAAGCGCGGTCACTGTCGGACTGCATAGACACAACGCTGGTAATTGATTGCAAAATATGAAGCAATTACATAACATACCACCAACTAAGGAGTCGTAATCAGCCTATAATGTTCCCACTGCTGGGACACAGGCCTCCTCTCTGCGAGAGGGAGTGGGCTGTAATCTACCACACGGGCACAGTGCGGGTTGGTAGATGTCAAATGCCTTTGAATTTTTGGTTCTAGGACATGCCGGTTTTCTCACGAAGTTTGCCTTCACCGTTTTGAGAGCAGTGGTGATGAAATAATTTATACTAAGTAAAGCGCCTGTCCGGGTTCGAACCTACGCCCTACAATTCGTAAGTCGCGGCCGTTACCACTGATAATTGCTTCAGAGAGAGCAGTGGTTGTCACCACTGCTCTCTGAAGCAATTATCTATTTACAAAAATCGATAGATTTGATAAAAAAAAAATTGTATTATATTTTCAACACACTATCTACCTAGCCTATATCCTGAACAATATCATATATTTTTCTGAATCATATACTTTTAGGCATTATAAAACTTGCGTTTAGCTCCAGTAGTCCCCTTCATATACTTAATTTTTGTTGAACAGTAAACCGTACTTTAGAGTGAAAAAAAAAACCGGACAAGTTGAACTCGCGTGCAATGAAATATTATCTACCATGGTTTTATCCTAAAAACATACTTGACATTGCAGTTGAAAAATGTGTTCTCTAAATTTACCATTGTATTTTAACACCATCGACTTTTTTATTATAGTAGAAATCTATAAGTAAAGAACTAATATCAGTATTTTTTTTTTAATTTTAGGCGTAGTAGTTTCGGAGATAAGGGGGGAATGGTCAATTTACACGTATTAAATTACTTTAAAACAAATTATAAGAGAATTATTTAAAAAATATTATCTAAACCAGTAAGCCTTTTCATTTGATATGTAACACGGTACAGTTAGCAAATATTTTTTTTGTTTTTTTTTTATTTTATTATTTGCCTCCAAGTCCTCCCTTCTACATATGTGACGTGGAAATGCCCCGGGTCCAGCCTGGACGTGCCTCGCGCCAGGTGGTCGTAGGAGCTGACGGCTCTGCGCACTGCGTGCATGGCTGCGCGACGCCGGTGCACCAGGCACCGCAGGCTCCGTATCAAACCTCCGGATACGGAAGCCATTCAGGCGGAGCTGTACGAGGGGTACAGAGCGGCGAAGACCACCCTCCAAGCGGAAATCCTGCGGGCCAGGGGTTTGGCCCGCGAGGAGTCGCTGGGGACTCTGGACAGGGACCCGTGGGGACGCCCGTACAAGGTGGTGCGGGATAAACTCCGCCCATGGGCTCCCCCGCTGACGCAGAGTCTCCGGCTCCAGCTTGTGGAGGATGTGGTGAGCACTCTGTTCCCTTCGCGAGGGAAACACACCTCCCCGCCTATGGCTCCGCCTACTGCGGTGCCCAATGCGGACTACACCGCCGACTACGACGACGACGACGATGCTTCGGAGGTGACCGAGGTAGAAATGAGAGCGGCGGTACGCAGGCTTAATGCCAAAAATACCGCCCCAGGACCCGACGGCTTACCTGGGAAGGCCTGGGTCCTAGGGGGCTCCTAAGCGCATGCTTGGAGAGGGGCCAGTTCCCGCTTCGTTGGAAGACGGGAAAACTGGTCCTCATAAAGAAGGCAGGGTGCCCTGCTGGCTCTCCGTCCGCTTATCGGCCCATCGTGCTACTCGACGAGGTGGGCAAGCTCTTTGAAAGAGTCATTGCAGACCGCCTCGTCGGTCAGCTGGTGCGGGTGGGGCCGGATTTGGCGGAGAGCCAGTTTGGTTTCCGCAGGGGGCGCTCTACGGTGGACGCCATCATGCGCGTGCGAGCCCTTACGACGGAGAATACTGTTGCCCAGGGTGGGGTCGTCTTGGCGGTGTCTTTAGACATCGCCAATGCCTTCAATAGCCTGCCCTGGAGTTGCATCAGGGAGGCACTCCGGTACCACCGGATGCCGACCTACTTCTGTCGTGTGGTCGAGGCCTATTTGAAGGACAGGGCCGTCATCTACCCCGGTCACCAGGGAGTGTGGAACCGGCAAGAGATGTCGTGCGGTGTCCCACAGGGATCGGTCCTGGGGCCGCATCTGTGCGACATCGGATACGACTGGGTGCTGCGCGCCGACCTCCCTAGTGGCGTCAGCGTAGTGTGCTACGCTGACGACACGTTGGTCCTGGCGCAGGGCAGGTCGCACCAGGTGGCGGCCGAAGTAACGGCACGCGGGGTTGCGACAATCGTCGAAAGGATCCGGCAATTGGGACTCGAGGTGGCCTTGCACAAGTCCGAGGCCATGTGTTTTCATGGTCCTGGGAACGCACCACCGTTGGGGTCCCAAATAACGGTAGGAGGGGTTTCCATCGGCGTCGAGTCGACGATGAAGTACCTGGGACTCGTCCTCGACAGCCGGTGGAACTTCATGGAGCATTTCAGACGTTTGGTTCCCAAATTGGAGCGGGCGGACGCTGCATTGAAGCGGCTCCTGCCCAACCTAGGGGGTCCAAACGCCTCCTGCCGGAGGCTCTACGCGGGGGTCGTGCGGTCCATGGCCCTCTACGGGGCTCCTGTATGGGTGCGCTCCCTGGCGCTGCGGCCAGTCCGCCGGTTGAGCGCGGCCCAAAGGGTCATGGCCATCCGGATGGTCCGGGGATACCACACGGTCTCCTGTGAGGCAGCGAGCCTCCTTGCCGGATTGCCGCCATGGGATCTGGAGGCAAAAGTCCTCGCGCACGTATGGGAGTGGCGCGAGGAGGCGAAACGCCGGGGCGTAAGTCCGCTGCCGCGAGAAATCGCGGCACAGCGGACGGAGCTCCGGCGGGATCTCATGGCATCAAGGAGAGTACGGTTGTCGCAACCAAGTGCTGGGCACGCCACGATTGCGGCGATAAGTCCCCTCTTTGAGGAGTGGCTAGAGAGGCACCACGGCGTTCTCAACTTCTGCCTGACGCAGGTTCTCACCGGACATGGCAGCTTCGGGAGGTTCCTGTGTCGGATAAGGCGGGAGGAAACGCCCGGGTGTCACCACTGTGTGGAGGATATGGTGGAGCATACGGTGGAGGTCTGCCCGGCTTGGGCAGAGCACCGCCGTGTCCTCGTGGAGGCGATCGGTGGCGGAGACCTCTCGCGTCCGGCCCTGGTTCAGGCCATGGTACGGAGCGAGAGGGCATGGGCAGCCGTCACCTCCTTCTGCGAAGCAGTAATGCTCGCGAAGGAGGAGGCGGGACGGCTGAAGGAAAGGCATGTTTCACGCCCTCTTGCCCCTAGCCGCCGCAGGAGACGCCCTGGGCGTCGGGAATCCCGGGCGGATATCCGGCCACCGTAGGCGCGGGCTTGCGGACGGTGAGCAATGGGTAGCTCAGGTGAGCTACCCATTGCTCACCGTCCGCAAGCCCGCGCCTGGTCCTTACCGGAAGGTTCCGGTAAGGACCAGGCCCGGGTCGACGGCGCGATGTATTCCACGCGCGCCTCAAAGAGATGTCATCAGCACAAAGGTAGGGGTCCACTAGGGCCGATGCCTGCCGGGGTCGCGGGAAGGTAAACCCGCAACACGGGCAACAGGAAGGAATACGGGTGGGTTTTAGTCAGTAAGAGTCTGACACACCCTCCCGCTCCGCCCAGAGCGGGAGAAGTTATTTGATGATTTCCCACCCTCAAAACAAAAAAGCGGGAGGGCTTCTATTTAAAATTAATTTATTTACGTTACACGTCTGTGTTTGGGTCATAGAAATATTATATGTATATGAAATTTCAACTTAATCAGTCCAGTAGATGTCCTGTGACAGACGGACAGACAGACATACGAGTGATCCGATAAGGGTTTCATTTTTTTTGATTTTGCGGTACGGAACCCTAAAAACAGCATTTATATTGTTTTTAACAGTATGGTTGGTAACCCTAGTGGCATCCCAAACCCAAATACTGTTCTCCTTTTGTGTATGACATAGTACAGTTACCAGAATTCACTTAAACCTTAAATCTATTTATTACAATCTTTGAAGCTAGAATCCGAGTAGTGCACAGACCAGGCTCGAGTGACCATTAATTTGGCAACCAAAGCTTTGTAGGACTAATGTAACTGTAGTTTAGTTACAGGTATGTCAAAGCACTGTTTTAGATAGAGGTATTTCAGCGGAATTCCGGTCAGCTAGGAGCAGATACATTGCATTGGAAAACTGTAGCTCTTCCGCAGAATTAATAGTAACTAGAAATGATTTTGGTACATATAAGTAACGATTGAAATGGTGCTTATTATTATTTATTTATTTATCATAAACAAATTTTATAAAAACATTTACATAGTACTATGGCCCGCAAAACCGTTTTCACGGTTTGTCTGCGGGAACAAAGCAGGTTTACAAAAAAAAAAGTTTATTAGTGCGGACACACACACACACACATACTTCTTGTACCTCTAAAGTAACCAATGATATTATCTTATCTTATATGTATCAAATGACTTATAGTTATATCTTACAAAACATTTAACTACTTATTTGCTCTCCCTCAACAATTTGCAAACCACTTTCCTAAGAACGTAGTTTACAAACTCCCGGAAAAGAACTGCTTATGTAATTTGGAAAATTTATTTTCTGACTTCTTGTATCAGTAGGCAATTGGTTGAGAAGGTATGGTACTTTTTTATCAAGGGTTCGGTCGGCAAAATAATTCTTTATTCTAGGTTATCAAATTTATCTGCTGATACCATCCTAGTTGCGTAATTATGGGTAACTAGCGAGTGACGCTCCCAGCTGCCATGGCTGTTAACCAGAAGTAGGAATTTATGTTATACATCTGCCTCTCTATTTACCCCGTAATACCCCACTGCTGGTAAAAACGTGTGTGGAAAAGAGAAATGGAGGCCCCTTTCTCTTTTACCCAATGCCAAGGACCGGCCATCCTTTCGGTAGGAGTCAAGTTCGTCCTTCCATCTTCGTCTTGGTCTGCCGCGATGTCGTCGGGCAATACAGGCGTGATATTGTACATTGCTTTGCCATAATTTACGATCTAAAAATCTTCATAAATCAAAAACAAAACCTAAAAATCTTTCAAACTAAAAACAATTTTGTCATTATTTCAGCAGAAAGTCCACTGCAGGACATAGACAGGACTTAATGCCAAGCATCGCCACAACGACCGGTCCTGTGGTTCTTCCTAGAAAAAGCATTTGCAAAGCAATCATTTCAATAACAAACATAATATTTGAATGTTCACAATTTTCCTACTTGCCATCGATACGCTAAGAAGAAGAATACCTAAAACTTCAGTACTTAAAACCCAAGATCTCGAATCAAATCAATCCAGCAAAAATCCTCTTACAAATAAATAAAAAGAATTCCTAAAACTTTGCAACAAACTGCGGTATTAACTCGAAATCTCAAACAATTTCAGATTTCCCGTCTCTTTGGTAATACAATTTTTGAATTCGCAAACACTAGTGGACCGATTATACAAAAGCTACAAACTTATCTCCACAGTCAATAAAAAAAATCTCCTTACAATTTTGTTGGGAAACAGTCTTTTCAAACAGCAAGAGAAGTTTGTTCTTGCTTTTGCTGAGTCCGTAAGTTGCTAGCGGATTTCTGTGTGAAAATGTCGGATTTTCTAGTGCTTTCAAACGCTCAAACGGTATTGGTACTGAGCTACGAGTACGGGTAGGTTTTATTCACATTATATCAATTTGGGTGGCATTTTAACATTGCCGACTGAATTTGTAAGGAAGGGTTATGAATTTTCTAAGCTATGTTGGATTGCATAATTAAAAGCGTGCTAATTACTACATCTTTTTTTTTCTATATTCAATATCTAAACTTCTTTACGGAGGAAAAAAAATTGCAACTTGCAGGTCAGTGTCAGGCTGTATGTTGATTAAAATATGATTCGCGACAATTTTATTACACAAAATGACAGCTAGCACATGTCAGTGAATTAGTAATTCGACTATAATATTTATTCCCTTCAATAGTCAACAGATGTGGAATAATTATTATTGTACTTATCAAATGTATTATAAATACTCAGAGTTATGAACTAACTAACTAATGTTTTTAAAACAGGAGCTACGTCTGCCAACAAACTGCTTTGCAGTTTGGCAGAGGTAATATGTGTTCACTGTAAAGAATATTTCTATGAATAAACACTTTTTCATATTTTTTTTCTAGTTTCTACATTTTTTTTCTCTGTTTATAAATTTTACAAGCTTTATTATTTGTTTACATCTAGTTATAGGTGAATTCTGTGTTCTCTTGTTATTGAAGGAGCACACTTAAAAGAACCTTTCGTATTGTTGTGATTGATGTATCCGCGTATTCTTTGTTGGTGATCCCAAATTAATTATACAGGCATGAGGAACAGGGTGTATAGTTCACTCATCCTCCATAAAAAAGGGAGGTACCTCCAACCAGAAGGGTGTCCAGTCTGGTGGGCAACTGCCCGACGATTGATGATAGGACGTTGTATATATGCAAGTTGCGCGGTAAACTCTGCTTGCACGATGCAGGATTTTGCGTGACGTCAGTGTGTTGTGTAGTTTGCATATGGCAATGTAGATGCCGCCACTAAATAAATGGCTATAATACGGCAAATGACGTAGGGTGTAATTTTTTATTTTGATACAAAAAATAAATTCCCCGACTGTACCTACAAGATGCAGTTTTGAACCTGCAAAACATTTCAGGAGGTTGTTGTGAAACACGTAAATAATCATATAACAATACGATACTAAGTCTTTTTTTTTTTTTTTTTCCGTGTTTTAAAAAGGAGAGTTCACACTTACAGATTTCCGTAGAAGTTTAAATAAATAAATAAATAAATAAATATTTATCCTTCCAGGTCAAAATAAAGAAGGCCACGTATAAAAAAACAGCTGCTCCATACATTCATCTTCGCATAAGCATAATCAGCCAATAATGTTCCCACTGCTGGGACACAGGCCTCCTCTCTATGAGAGGAAGTGGGCCGTAATCCACTACGCGGGCCCAGTGCCGGTTGGTGCACGTCACAAATGTCTTCGATTTTTTGGTTCTAGGACATGCCGGTTTCCTCACGATGTTTTCCTTAACCGCTTTGAGAGCAGTGGTTGTGGAATTATTTTGCACAAAGTAAAACGCCTGTCTAGATTCAAACCTACGACCTACAGCTCGTAAGTCGCGGCCGTTACAAAATGTAGGGTTTATTTTTTCGCGATTTCGTCTCTGGTTTTCTGGTGAAAGTTGGTTCCTATGACCCCTTGTCAGGTTTTTCAGTTATTTCAATTAGGAACACCTTGAATAAGCCGTTAAGAAAGAAAGAAAAATATTTATTGGGACTCGCACAGGAGTTCACAAATTAAACTAAAAAACACGCAAAAAAAAAAAAAAACATTAAAAAAGACAAAGTAAAATTAAAATGAAACCAAAAGTCCTGTACGAGGCTTAAAGGTTCCTATCTCACCATAATGCTAGTACTGTGCCGCTACCGTCAACGGGACGTCAACGAGAAGCGAGATTGTTCGAACCCAAAGTGACGTCCGCGTCCTGCCGATCGATGGGTTTATATGGCGGTGGACAAGCAGCCATAGTAAATGTATATCATCTCGTTCTCGTTGACGTCCCGTTGACGGTGCCCGTGGACAAACGGCCTTAAATTTTCCGTTTTATCAGTATAAATTGTAACTTCTGAAGATCGTAGAAGAATAAAGGACTCTGTTAATTACTTATTTCAATATTTAATTTGTATGTGTTTTTCTTGTATATTATTTTTTAATTTTGGTTAATGAATTTTTAATTTAAATGTAATGTTGCTGGTTATATAATTATTGTTACTGAATTACTGACATATGTATTTTTTTTTCTTGTGTATTTTTATTATTAATTATTGATACATTTTAAATGTGTCATTACACATTTATAATTTTAAATATGAATGTAATGTTTCTACTTTTTTATTATTATTGTTTCTATCATCACTAAAATGTTTCAACACAATGTATTTTGTTAAGAAATAAATGACTTATGACTTAATAGAAAAAAATACGATTTTTTTTCATTGATAAAAACCAAAAATTACTGCTTGTTATTGTGCCAACATTGTTCAATCAACGCTTCGAAACAAAGGCACATCATTACAAAAGAAATAAGCTCTCGACCAGAAAAAAAAACAAAGGGATGCCCGTTAGTAAAATAAAGGCTCTCCCCCACAGGCGTGTTATTATCGGTCGATAATATCGGATGCGTTATTGAAATGAAATGAAATTGTTTATTCTGTAAATAGGATATGAGAATCACTTTTACACGTCATATTAAAAAATAAGCTAGATGGAGTCGATATTTCCTATCTGACTACCCCTGAGAAAAAATGGCGATGGCGATACCAAGGAAAGGACATTTGGGTTGGCCGCATAAAGTACTCAAAACGCCAGAGACCATCATTAAAACTGAGAGAAAAAGAAAACAACAAGAAATAAATAAAAATGACCCACATAGTGCTCACATTCACTATAATTAAAGTAATATAATACTTTTCAAGGTACATAAATATTCACTTAATTTTGTTTATAATATTCATCATATGTATATATTATAATGATGATTTTGCATAATTAAAATGTCAAGTTTTATGGTTTTAGCACAAGGCTTATCAGAGCGAGCAGCTCAATTCCAAGCTTTTTTGTCTTCTAAATAATCAGAAATTTTATAGTACCCTTTTTTACAAAGTTTGGGTTTAATACAGCTTTTAAATCGTTTAATGGGTAAATTTCGAATAGCAATAGGAAGTTAGATGTAAAAGCGTATACATTGACCCATGAACGAGTAGCCTACTCTGTGGAGGCGAGTGTGAAGTATAGCAAGTTTATGTTTATTCCTGGTATTTAAACTGTGGATATCGGACATTTTCTTAAAATTTGATATATTTTTGTGTACATACATAAGATTATATATATTGAGAGGCTACAGTCAGAATATCTATTTGTTTGAATTTTTCTCGAAGGGAATATCTTGGACCTAGGTTGTAAATGGCTCACACAGCCCTTTTTTGTAAAACAAAGACGGTATTAATGTCCGCACAGGTTCCCCAGAGAAGAATCCCATATGACATAAGACTATGAAAACAACTAAAATAAACAATACTGACCGTATCTACATCGGTTATCTGTCGAATTTTTTTAACAGCATAGGCGGCTGAACTTAGCTTCCTGACAATTTTTTTATGTGTGGGCGCCATTGTAATTTAGTGTCCATAGTTATTCCAAGAAAAACTGTCAACTCAACAGGGACCAACTTACAACTTATTCCATTAAGTTGTATATTGGTAGTTAGCTGCCTGACATTTGGCGTTGAAAATTTAATAAGTTTAGTCTTTTTTTCGTTCAAGAGAAGATTATTTACATTAAACCAATGGACAATTTTAGATAGTGCTTCGTTAACATGTTAAAAATTGACCAGCAGTCGTTTGATTTTAAAAATGTGGGAAGTGTCATCTGCGAACAATACAATCTTGTGATTATCCCTTGTGTGATAAGGTAAGTCATTTATATAAATTAGAAACAAGAACGGACCTAGATTTGAACCCTGCGTGTCGCCCATAGTGACCGCAGATCCTGCAGATCTCTTGCCATTTATATCAACCCGCTGAATTCTATTATTAAGATAGGAAGTCAGAAGGTCGAGAGCCCTGTCCCTCATACCATAGTGGTGCAGTTTCTTGATGAGTGTATCATGATGGACGCAATCGAAGGCCTTAGACAAGTCGCAGAAAATGCCAAGAGCATCCTGCGACTCCTCCCAAGCCTCGAAAATGCTCTTCAGCAATTCCACGCCCGCGTCTGTAGTTGAACGACCCTTCGTAAAACCAAACTATTTCAGATGAAATAAATTATATGAATTTAAATGTCCTAACATTTGTTTTAAAATTATTTTTTTAAAGATTTTGCTCAATGTAGGTAATATCGAAATAGGCCGAAAATTCGTGGGATCAGTTGTGCTGCCAGATTTGAACAGTGGAATCACTTTGCTAATTTACCTATTAAGTTCGTTAAGTTTGCTACACCCTATGGAGGTGTAGCACTTCTGTGGCGGAAGAGTCTGTTCTCAATGGTTAGTGTTATACCGTGCAGCAGTGTTCGTATCGCGGCGGTAACAGTGAGATTGTGCGACAGAGATATGCTAGTGTTTTCTGTGTATATGCCTACCAACTCCAGTGACAATCTTACTGAGTTTACCGACTGTTTAAGTGAAATTGCAGCCATAATTGACAGTAATAATATAGAAACAGTATTTATGTTAGGTGAATATAACGCACATATTGGCACATATTGGCGAGCTATTCCATAGTGAATTACTTAAGATCTGTGAAGAACAACAATGGTCATGTGCAGATATCGAGTGCCTGCCGAGTGACTCATACACTTTCGTGAGCGACGCGCACGGGTGTAGGCGCTGGCTTGACCACTGTATTACAACAGTGGCCGCGCGACAGACACTCGTTAATGTTAAGGTACTGTATGATGTATATTGGTCGGATCATATGCCTATAGAGGTAGAGTGTAATCTAAAGTTAATTACACCTAATATAGTATTGCCTAAACCTAGCTGTAATAACATTGTTTGAGGGCTACGTGATTCAAGTCAAATAAGTGTATATGAGGAAATGTGTAATGCAGGTTTTCGGGAAATAGATTTTCCGCACGAGTTTTGTTGCTGTGCAGACACGCGTTGTAAGAACGCTAACCACAAAATTGTTCTGGACGATTTGTACAACAATATAGTACGTATTCTGCAACATTTTGCTGAGTGTAGTTCGGCGGTGAATAAACCTCGAACGTATAAACCTGTACCTGGGTGGAATAAACATGTAAAAATAGCTTACGAGGAGGCTCGATTGGCTTTTCAAGGTTGGCAGTTATGTGGTAAACCAGATACAGGCATTGAATATAACAAAATGCGTAATACACGAAGAATTTTCAAAAGTAATTTAAAATGGTGTCGCAAAAATGAAAAACAAATTAAAATAGATTTAATATCTGAAAATCATAGATCTAAGGACTTTGGAAATTTTTGGAAAAATACGAACAAGCTGAGCCCTAGGTTGAGCCTCCCCGTAAGTGTTGGTGGTAAACATAACTCCTCACAGATCGCAAATATGTTTGTGGACCAATTTAAAGTCAAGCCTTTAGTAAACCCCACAGTTGGTTATGTGACGCAGACGGTGACTGACGCTGATGTGAGCATGAAGCTGGGAGTGTTTTTCTCTACTAAAGCTGTTGTGAAAGTAATTAAGAATATGGTTAGAGGTAAGTCCCCAGGACATGATCACCTCAGCGTTGAGCACCTTAGGTATGTAGGTATGCACTTGCCGAGAGTATTGTCGATGTTTTTTAGACTGTGCATAAGTCATTCTTATCTGCCTAGTGCGCTTATGAGAACCGTAGTTGTACCTATCATAAAGAATAAAACTGGTGATGCTGCAGATCCCGCCAATTATAGACCAATATCACTTGCAACGGTCATAGCTAAAGTGCTGGACAGTCTGCTGGATACATACATGGCCCCCAGGATTAGTCTACACGATGCACAGTTTGGCTTCAGGCCCGGGCTATCGACAGAAGGTGCCATTTTGTGTCTATAGCGGTCAGTCCGGTACTATACGGATAGGAAAACACCGGTTAATGCGTGCTTCTTAGATTTGTCCAAGGCCTTTGACCTCGTGTCTTATGACCTGCTGTGGGGTAAGCTAAGAAAAGAGGAAAAAGTAGAAACCGAGGTTACCTCTCTACTAGAATTCTGGTATGAGAACCAAATAAACATTGTTAGGTGGGCAGGGACTCTGTCCAAAGAATATAAGTTGGAATGTGGGGTGAGGCAGTGGGGAATCACCTCCCCTCGCCTTTTCAATTTATACATTAACCAACTGATTGTTGAGCTCAGCAATACCGGCATCGGTTGTCATGTTGATGGAGTCGCTATGAACAATATCAGTTATGCTGACGATATAGTCTTGCTGTGCACATCAATCAGTGCATTAAGACGTTTGTTGAAGGTCTGTGAGGACTACGCGGTGACTCAGGGGCTTAGGTATAACGTCGCTAAGAGTGAGTTACTTGTTTTTAATGTTGGTGCCAGAAGAGACCTAAATGTGCCGTGCATCTCATTAGCGGGTAGGCCCTTGAAGCGAGTCTCAAAATTTAAGTACCTGGGCCACTGGGTCACCGAGGACCTATGTGATGATTTAGACATAGAGAGGGAGCGTAGGGCGCTGTCTGTTCGAAGTAATATGCTGGCCCGCAGGTTTGCACGGTGTACTTGTGAGGTTAAAATGACGCTTTTTCGAGCCTTTTGTCAGACTTTCTACACCTGCAGCCTCTGGGTCAAGTATACGCAAGGCATACAGCGCTCTGCGTGTACAATACAATAATGCCTTCAGAATGCTTGTGGGGCTGCCGCGGTTTTGTAGCGCTTCGGGTATGTTTACCGATGCGAGGGTAGATGATTTTTACGCAATTATTCGGAAGCGATGCGCTTCTCTCCGGCAAAGAACATGTTTTAGCTCCCACAGCATGTTGAGGGCATTTAGTGACCGGTGGGACTGCCCGATGCTTGGCCGGTGGGTGAGACTGCACACACAGGTCGGCTTTAAGTAGCTAAACGGGCATCTTGTTTTATTTTATTATGGTTTTGTTTATTGTTTATTGTATGTATTACGAATAATAGTTAAATAAGTATATTTCATGTCACTACTAACACTATGGACTTCAAGGTCTTCGAATTATTTTATTTATTATTATTATTATTAAGTTTCATCAGATCAGGAAATATACCAGATGCCATACAAGAGTTAAAAACAATTGCTAAAAAGGGTGAAATAACATCAATTATTAAAGACATTGTACGTACTGATAATCCCCAAAGATCAGCAGTTTTTTTACATCAAGTTCTTTAAAAGATGTCTAAAATGTCTTTAGGGCTAACAACTGTGAATATAAAGTGTTTATCACATTCTGGTACACATTCTTTTAGTATTGAGTAAGCAGAAGTGGAGGACGACGATGACAGAGTTTTGGTTGTTAAAAAGGGAATATTAGTGAAGGAGTTTTCAAACTCTGTTGCCTCCTCCACGTCTGCTCTAATATCTACATCATCGATTTTTAGATGGAAGTCACGATTCCGTACTTTCGTTCTTCCCGTTTCAGAATTAATAATATTCCAAGTTGTTTTAATTTTATTTCCAGAAGATTTTATTTTATTTTTAATGTGTATGGCTTTTGCTGAGGAACAGGCTCTTTTAAAAGTTTTAGAATAATTCTTAACAAATTCTTTAAAAGTTTCATCATGGTTATATGTTTTTTCATGATCCAATTTTCATATAACCTCAACCTACTTTTGTAAATACCTGGTGTTGCCCAAGTCACTATTTATAACGCGATCACGATCGAAACAGGCAATGTTTTTGAGGTGAATACCTTCCTAAATTCACAATTGATGAGGTTAAATAGTTGATCCGGGTCAGTGTGATAAGGCAAACCCGGTAGATTTTCCATTAAATTATTTTTAAATTGTTCTAAGCGACTTTTACTAACTGGAACAAAACTCACAAGTTTTATTTGAACTCTGATTAGTTTCTGAGGGAAAGTGACCAACTGGCCTCAGTGATCAGAGTCCAACTCATTTATAATTGAATGGCTAGAAGGTCTTAAATTTGTAAAAATATTGTCAATACAGGTAGCGCTACTGGCAGTTATTCTAGTTGGCTCAAAGAATGTATTGTACAAACTATAGGACTTTAATAAAGTTATAAATTTATTTAGTGCAGCAGATTTTTCTAATATATTAATGTTGAAATCTCCACAGACAACAAGTGTTTTATTACTGTTACAAGTCTTTAATAATACTTCTTTCATATATTTCTGAACATGAACTGGTGAACGTTTAACCAATGTTCAGTTACACATAGGATATCAATATAATTACAGTTCATGAAAAGCTCCAATTCCAATTCCTTACCTATCACACCCTGTATATTTTGATGAACGATATTTAGAGTATTATTATTACATTTATTTAGGTTACTGCAATTTGATGGGTGTGATATTAAAGAACTTTCTGTTAAGAAGATTTCAACCTTTATTTAAATTATCTTCATTTGTTAAGCAAGAGGTTTCCTAATTTCTAACTTAAATGATAATAAATGTCATTAGTTGATGCCATGTGATTTGCAGAATTATTTAAAATATCATTGCCTTGCTCAACAGAAGCAAGTTGTTTAGCCAAATTTTTGGCTGAGTTGGAAAAAAAATATGATAGCGACACAGCTATCTGTCTTTTGTAATAGTTAGAAAGATAGTACATAATAATATTATATCTATCTTTTGTCAAATACAAACTGTTACCAACATAATTGTTAGTATCAATTAAATGGAATTGATTATTATTAAATTTCAAATTATGCAATGTCAAATTAACATCAAATCTTAACTTATTTTCTTCCTGTGACAAACTGTTACTATAAGGAAATGTAAACAACACAATTTTTCTTAAACTAAGATTACATAATGTTCTTTATATTGGAGCAATTCTCCTTTGTTAAAATTTCCCCTATTACCCATAAAATTAATAAAGTAGTGTCCTTATTGAAGTTACATTTAATATTTTTTTTCATAATATCAAATAAAGAACAACCAGGCATAATTTATTATGGAGTGTCCCGGATATTCATCTGTCAACAAGTGGCTTAAGTCCTTTCCAATTTCATCACAAAATAATACTATATCATTTTTACACTTTGTTTAGATTGTTTATTGGAACTATTAATAGCAGGAAATGTCAAATTAACACAGGGCTGCGGTAAGGTGGTACTCCATCTTGTCAATGAATGGTCCGGTGTAAGTACATTGGATGGTGTTTGACAATGCTCACAGTTGTTTTTTTGTGAGTACACCAGCTCATTCATTGCAACACATATTCCCTCATGAGATCTTCAGAGGTATTATATTTGTTAGTCATTGAACTAAGTTTCTCCTGTAAATGGTCAAGTTCAGATTGCAAGTACTCTGTATCAATGTTGTACTTCCTGGTACTTTGCGATAATGCGTCCTAATTCCTTAGCAAACAGCTGCGTTTTTATCGTTCGATATTCCTAACGTGTGCGTGTAACCTTCACTACAGGCGCAGTACACTGGCTACGCGAACGAAGCACGCACATGCAAGTGCAAGACCTTATTGAGGTACTACTAGTACTAACGTTATTAAGACGCTGACAACACCTAAACCGCGGTCACTGTCTCATTGCATAGAAAAGAAAGAGAAGCGCGATGACACAACGCTTGTAATTTATTGCAAAATATGAAGTAATTATCTATTTACTCAAAATTGAGTTGAGTAATCGAAAATAAAAAAAACAACCAAGTTCTGCATTCAAATAAGACGTTCTTGACATTAATTAAATACGTAACGTATGTTGATATTTAATACAGATATTTTGGATTAGAACTCAAGGTAAGAGGTTAGTTTAACGTTAGTTTGTATCGAGTTTTTCTTTTCAAAACGTGTTTTGGTAACAACCAAGTTCCGGGAAACATGTTTAAAATTAACATATATTTTTTCCGCTACCACAAACTATACAGATTTGGCTATTTTTTTTCTTAAGAGAAGTCTATTTTGGTCAATTGGGTCTTGTTAGCGCCTTAACGCATGTGTGCGTAAGATCGTATGCGGCCTAATACAAAATGTACTGAAAACAAAATGTATCGCAATAACGCATCCGTTATTATCGACCGATAATAACGCACGAGGAGAGCCTTACAGTAGAGGTAAGCTGCGGAGTCCGTGTAATGAACGTGAACGAAACAAAAGTATGTAAGGATCGTAACAGATCGGGTTCTGTCGTTTCTTCCTACCCCCATGGGAAGAAGGCGTGCGTTCGTATTTGTGTTTGTAGGTAGGTTAAAAATAAGGTTTTTGTTAGAAAAAAACCGGGCAAAACAAATCACGCGGCCCGGGCAGATTACGAATGCCCATTCATAACCTGCCCGGGTGCTTTTTACGTACGGTAAACTTTAAAATTGAGGACATTCTTGTCACGTGTACCATACATACATGCTTACATGTAGGCACAGAATGTTTCATGCGTTACATTGCGGGCTCCAGATAACAGCTGTTTTAAAAGGTAAATTCTCGTTTTTCAGAGAATATTTTGGTTAGTTTTACTTGGTTAGATGTATGCGTAGATTTCGGCTTCATTAATTTTATTTTTAAACTCTAAATAAACTCAAACTGAACAAACTCTATGAACCCAAACCCTAAATGTATGAACTTCAAACTAAGACGGGCAAAAATTGTTCTCGAGTTAAATATAAGAGCACTATCAGACAGGAAAAACACCAAATTATTGCGTTTTATTACGAAGAAAGGCGCCATCTACCGTGGCATCAAATTCGATAGAAACTGTATAAAGAAATATATATTTATGTAACCTTCTTGTCAGCGTGCAGCTGCTGACTATTTGTGTATTGTGCTCGTGAAAAATATAACAAATTAGATCTACATATTATGTAGTCCTATTTTGTTTTTTTTTTCTGTTTAGCTACTCGAGATCTTTTTGTATGCACGTGGTTCTATATAATATTTTTTTTCCTTTCATTCATTCATTATTTTTTCTTTTTTTTTCTAAATATTCACACGGCGATATAATCGCGGCGAGAATTTGATGCCACGGCGAGACTATCACCGCGATTATCTCGCCCGTGGAGTTGGCGCCTAACGAAGATCGCTTCCTTATTTTGTAGGTACTCTGTTGGTTATCTAACCTAACCCAGAATAGGTACTGAATCAGACGTTTTTGTGATGGCCAAGCGATTACAATTTGTTATAAGTACTGTACAAACTTTCATAATTGTGCATTTTTTAACTGGGTTGTGATAAATGATAAATGATTTATTTTCTGTAAGTAGGTTTGTACAAACACTTTTACACGTCAGTCATATTTTTAAAATAAAGCTAGACGAGGTCGGCGTTTCCTATCTGACTACTCTGAGAAGAAAGGCTGAAACAAACTCAGAGGTCACAGTCTCTTTTAAAGTCCAGACATAATCTTGGTCAGATCATGTGAAGGCCATGTAGATTGGTGTCTGGAATGGTCCTTTTGAGGAAAGAACCACACAGATTGAGTGGACCTGTCCAGTCAGTGCACGCATTTGTCAGTAATCGTGCAGCTCAACTCAGAACTTAAGGAGCTCAACGATTCGGCGAACAATACCAAAGAAAGAATATTTGGGTAGGCCGCATAAATAACTCAAACTGCCAGACCATGGTTAATACTAAATGAGAAAAAAAAAACAAAAAAAAAAACAATAATGACCCACATAGGCTTCTGTGAAGGTCAGATAGGCAGTCGCACCATGTAAAATATTGGTATTCAGCTGCACCCACTGACAGTTACACTGGAAGCCGATTCCAACGTTGTTGGAATCAGGCTAGGGATATGATGATGATGAATGTAGTAAAAAGTTTGGACACAGACACTTCAATTTTATTTATTTGTATAGAAGATGAGATAATTATCGGTAATCCGCCTTGAGTAAGCGTGGTGAGATTTGCTAATGCCTTTTAATGAGAAAAAGCTTTCGCCCTTCAGTGGGACATTATATTATTACCTGCTAAAAAGTCTTTTTACCCGACTGCCCCAGAAGGAGGGTAATGTTTTTCGAGAGTATGTATGTATGTATGTATGTCTATTTCTTTGGCAAGGTCTGTAGCCTAAACCGCTTAATGGATTTTAACATTAGAGGTGTCGTTAGATTCGTCTTCATTGTGGGAGCGACATAGGCTATATAATTTGTATATATAGCATCTGCAAATACCAAAAAAAATGGGAACGAAGCGATTTTTTAAAATAAATTACAACAATATTGATATCAAATAAAAGCTAGTAATGAGTCAATTCCATATATATGTTAATAAAACTAAAAAGCTTGAAATAAAACAAATTATTTAAAAAACAAAAAACCCGACTGCAAAAACACATACCTAACTGAAAAGAGAAAAACAAGCATTATAATGATAGAATTTTGGTATCGCAGGCGGGGAGAAACCAATAACCTGAAATATGGTGTAACTTTTGTTTGTCCCCGCCTGCGATAACAAAATTCTATCATTATAATGCTTGTTTTTCTCTTTTCAGTTAGGTATGTGTTTTTGCAGTCGGGTTTTTTGTTTTTTAAATCATTTGTTTTATTTAAGCAAGTTTTTTAGCTTTACGGCTTCTGGGTATTCAGAACGCTGCGTTTTAATATAATAGGCATTCGACCGATTTTCCCAAGAAACTGAAATTACATTTAGTTACAGCTACTTGTTTGCTAAATGTGTTCTATTGTAGCTATAAATTATTTGGAGAACAATAGATTTAGAGCTCCTGGGAATAAGCCATTTGAGATATGTCAGGCAAATTAATTGTTAAGTAAATTGAGTACCAATTTAAATTGTCTGTTTACTCCAATCACAACAGTCATTATTTGAAATTTGTATGAAATGGCTATCATAATCAGCCTATAATGTTCCCATTGCTGGGACACAGGCCTCCTCTCTGCGAGAAGGAGTGGGCCATCACTAAACCGACCATTTATGTTTTAACTCAAAACGGGACATGGGTTTATATATATCAGTTAGCAGGTTACATTGAAAATTAACGCAACTTTTTAATGTTCCTTATTTATAAAAAGTGTAACTTAATACAATTAATGTTCACTATAATTATGTTCTGATTAATTATAATTATTTTTATTGTAACAAATTGTGAAAAAACAAATCAATCACCGGTTCACCAGCTTAATAAAAATAATAAAGCAAAGTTTCTCTGACAGTAATAATTAAGTTAAATGCCACATATTTGTTTTGTATTATATTTATAGTTCTCGGAGGAATTTTCGCGCGGTTTCGGAAAAGGGGACTATTTTGCGTCACGGAGCTTTCTCCGGGGATAACGGTACAGGAGACCGAGAAATGGGACAGTCCCGTTCAAAACGGGACGTATGGTCACTAGCCATAATCCACGCGAGCTCAGTGCGGGTTGATGGATGTAACAACATGTCTACACAACATGTGTTTGAATTTTCATAGCATAAGAATGGTGGTAGCACTTTCCTGGACGAGCTCCTTATGAAAGGGCTCTATTACTTTTTATCTCTTGCCATATTTAAGGGGACTACTGGAGCCAAACGCAAGTTGTATAATGGCTAAAAGTATATGATCCACTGCAGTAAACAAAATAAGAAAAATATATGTTATTCTTCAGGATATATGCTAGGTAGATAGTGTGTTGAAAACATAATACAACTAATTTGATACGATAGAAAAAATCACGAAGATACCTCTAAAAAATTCTTTTAACGATTCAAAACTATACTTAGATACATGCAATCATTCTGATTTTTTGTCAGATTATTCTACAAGCAAAATATTAGCATAATAGAGTTTACATTTTTTATCCAATCAATAGATTTTTTGTAAATAGATAATTGCTTCCTATTTTGCAATAAATTACCAGCGTTCTGTCATCGCGTTTCTCTTTCTTTTCTATGCTGTCCGACAGTGACCGCGCTTTAGTAGTTGTCAGCCTCTTAAAGTGGATCCGCAGTGGTAGCCCGCGAAAGTCAAATTTTCTTACGTTTTTTGCAATTTGCAGGTCAGTGTCAGGTTGTATCTAGGTCAAAACATGATTCGCGACCATAACAAAAATGTACCTATTTTCAGAGTTATAATCATTAAAATCATTAATACATGTCAGTTAGATTTGTTCCATAAGAACTACTCTATAAGAAAAAAAAAATGAATTTCGCAGGCTACCAGCTGCGGATCCACCTTGATTTGAGTTCATTTAATCACGTTGATGATCTGAAGACAGTAAAAGATACTTCTCTACACATAATTATCAATAAAAGTCGCTTTTCATGTCTGTTTGTTGTTCTTCTAAACTTCACGACGCATTTTGATACGGTTTTCATCGTTATTTGGGCTTTTTTCCCGGACGTTGTAATTCATTTTATACTTACATTCATATACAAGGTGTCGTTTTGCATCCTCGTCAAATTTCAGGAGGCTGCTATGAAAGACATATATAATCAAATAAAATTACGATACCTGCTCAATAATTAATACATACTTGTTTTTTTAGTTATTTAAGTTTGACAGTATTTTAGAATACACCACTTTCGCAGAACAGAATCACCCTATTGCGTATGCGGTATAAAGAATGCGGTTTATAGAATCTCGATGTTTTGTTAAGTCGCAAATGCCGTGCGAAGCGCGGGCGCTAGTCTGTTAATAAAATCTGTAAGTTGAAAAACTGACAGAATTCCACTACGGCCGTTACGTCCGTTTATGGCCCTATTGTATTTCTTGAAGGTGCATTTTTTTCTCGGATCAGACGCGTTACAGCCGTTTTACCTGAGTAAACTCAACGTTAGAGGTGTTAACATTTTGTAAAGCATGATGGTACTAGGCGAGCAGACTTATCAGGTGATACTTTTTGTCGCCTACACACACGCAATAATGTCAAAGATAACCATGATCATGGTGTCTCTTTCACTCCTGCTTTATCAATTAAAGCACGAGTGAACGAGACACCTATACTTATATCCTATTTGTCATCTAAATTACTGCATGTGGTTTGCGTTTAGTCCTTGAGACTAAACATATTATTTGAAACTTTTAAACGTAATTAATTATATTATACTTGTGTGATATTATTTTCAAATAATAGTTTGCGTTTTGACTGTATTGGATTGACGGAGTGAATCGACTAATCGTAAAGGTCAACGGCCGTAATGCGATCGATCTCAAAAAAATTTATTTCCAAATACAATAGGACCATAAACGGACGTTACGCGTAGCGGCCGTAGTGCGATTCCGTCGAAAATCTGATAGCTACAATAACCCAGTTCACTTATAGTAATAAGCTAACGAAAATTTGTAAATACGCATCCATATTACCAATACCCAGATAAGGTTACCTACATTGTACAACACAATGTGATCATTCAAACCCAAACACAATGCGATTGGAAGAATATCGATACCCGTATTGATTAAAATCCGGGTAACCGGGTATAACCGGGTTATTTTAAAGTCTTATTATGAAAGAGATCGGTTGTAATGATTATGTTCGCAAGGGTAGATTTTAATTAAGCTGAGTTTTGATTATAATAGGATAATGAAAATAACAGTTACGAGAAAATTTGATAAAATCATAGATAAGAAGAGAGAAGGGTGTTTAATTATCAGTTACAAAATTGTAACTACCTTCGCCCCACGGTTTCACCCGCATAAGTCTCGATCCCGTGGGAATGTCAGGTTAAAAGAATTATATATCCTAAAACAAATCATGATCTACCATGTGCCAAATTCCATCCAAATTCGTTCAAACGTTTTAGCATGAAAGCGTAACAAACAAACATACAAAAATCAAATCTTTTCTCTTAATAATATTAGTTTAGATATACATTAAATACAAATTATTGTTATTACTAATAATAATAATAATAAGTAGTCATTATCACGCCATCAGATATAGCTAGAGCGGTCCGTCCGTTACCGAATTGGAAATCACCGGGACCGGACGGACTGCACAACTTTTGGCTGAAATGGTTAACTAGTTCACACACTTGCCTGGCATCTCAGTTCCAGTCATCCTTAGAGTCTGGGTCGCTACCGCAGTTTATGACGACAGGCATTACCCACCTGCTCCATAAGTCAGGTAGTCTCGCGGAACCCAAGAATTATAGACCGATCACGTGTTTGTCGACGGTCTATAAACTTCTTACATCCATTTTGAGAGCGAAAATTAACACACACATTGACAGTAATTCCATTATGTCTGCCTCTCAAAATGGATGTAGGAACGGGTCTCGTGGCACTAAGGAGCTACTTCTCATGACATGGCCATTAGCCAACAGGTTCGTCGATCCCGCAAGGATCTGTCGACTTGCTGGATAGATTATAAGAAGGCCTACGACTCGGTGCCACATACATGGCTCATGAGGGTTCTGGAGTTGTACAAAATAGATACGACTCTACGCACCTTCCTTGAATCGTGTATGGGGCAATGGAGGACAGTCCTTCGCTATCCGGGGTGTCGACAGATCCAGGGGAATGATGAGCCTGTATGGATTAAACGGGGAATATTTCAGGGCGACAGTTTAAGTCCACTTTGGTTCAGCTTAGCCCTGAATCCTCTAAGCATGCAGCTGGAGGATTCAGGTCTAGGTTGAGGAGAGGTGGTCAGGTCATATCTCACCTCCTCTACATGGATGACTTGAAAATCTTTGCCCCCAACAAATTGCAACTGATGGAGCTACTGAAGGTAACTGAAACTTTCAGTAGCGCCATCAGAATGGAGTTCGGTGTGGACAAATGTGCAGTCATGCATGTGAAGCGAGGGGAGATAATGGAATCCGAGGGAATTCATCTTTCGGATTCCATACACCTTAGATCCCTCTCCTCACCCGAAAGCTATAAGTATTTGGGAATGTCGGAAGCGTTAGGCATCAACGTTACTGACATGAAGCAATCGTTGAAGGAGCGCCTTTTTGGCCGCTTGTAGTAGGTATTGATTAGTCTTCTTTCAGGCGGAAACAAGGTGCGCGCCTTCAACGGTTGGGTCATGCCGGTTTTGATGTACTCTTTCGGCATACTCAAATGGACTCAGACCAAACTAGACGCCCTGGATAAGAGGGTCCGTACACTGTTGACCGCAAACCGGATGCATCACCCACGATCATCGGTGATGAGACTGTACATCCCGCGGAAGTGCGGGGGCCGAGGCTTTTTAAATGCGAAGACCCTCCACAACCGCGAGATATGCAGTCTCAGGGAATATTTTTTGAAAACCGAAGTGGGTATGCACCGTGATGTGGTCGCAGTGGACAAGGGGCTCACCCCACTTTCCATGGCTAAAGAGAACTGGTGCAAACCTGTAGTACTTACTACCGATGATCGCAAGGAGATATGGCAAAACAAGGAGCTACACGGGTGCTTCTATCGGGCTCTTCATGAGCCCGATGTAGATTTCTTAGCGTCCGTATCCTGGCTACGTTTTGGGGACCTTTTCGGGGAAACTGAAGGTTTTGTCTGTGCAATTATGGACGAAGTTATCTTGACGAATAACTACCGAAGACATATTATGAAGCACGGGACGGTTGACGTGTGTCGGGCATGCCACCGTCCGGGTGAGTCTATCAGACATATTATCTCTGGTTGTTCTCGTCTGGC
Source organism: Atethmia centrago (assembly GCA_905333075.3). Classification (NCBI taxonomy): domain Eukaryota; kingdom Metazoa; phylum Arthropoda; class Insecta; order Lepidoptera; family Noctuidae; genus Atethmia; species Atethmia centrago. The sequence continues at coordinate 8,439,280 of HG995392.1, read as the reverse complement.
TAACGGCGAGTACTTGCACAGGCATAACCAAGTAGCTAGGATTATTCACCAGCAACTTGCTTTGAAATATAAACTTGTGAACTCTGAGGTACCGTATTACAAGTATGTGCCCGACCCAGTTCTCGAAAATGACCATGTCACGTTGTACTGGGATCGGTCTATCATTATTGACAGGACTATTGTCGCCAATAAGCCTGATATAGTGGTGATAAATTGATTAGCGCGCCGCGCAATGATAGTCGATGTTACCATTCCACATGACGATAACCTCGTGAAAGCTGAGAAAGAGAAACAAATAAAATATCTCGACTTAGCACACGAGGTTGTTGACATGTGAAATGTGAACTCGGCTCTCATTGTGCCGATTGTCATTACGGCCAATGGTCTGATGGCCAGAAGCCTCAACCATCATCTCTCGAGGCTCTCGTTAGACGGCTGGATTAAGGGCCTGATTCAGAAGGCAGTACTCATCGATACGGCTCGCATCGTGAGGAGGTTCCTGTCTCTGGAGCCCTAACCACCGGTAGCTTGGACCCTGCTCCCGATACCGGCGGACCACTATTTTATATATTTTTAAATGTTTTTTTAGTATTTTTTCTTAGAAATATTTAAAAATGTATTTATAAGACAAAAAGTGTAATAAACAAAATAATAATAATAATTCTTTATTCGCAGACCTTGAAGTCCATAGTGTTAGTAGTGACATGAAATATACTTATTTAACTATTATTAGTAATATATTATACAATATACTTCACATTTTAATACAAATATACAATATTGTATTGTATATTTGTATTAAAATGTGAAGTCGGTGAGAAAGCTTTATATTTTCTCACATTATATTTTACACTTTTATTTTTCAAATTGGGGACTGCTTGACCCGGGAAAACAGGGTTAGGGTTTTTTTTGTTACAAATTATAAAATATTAATATTTAGCCCTGATAGCTTTATTGTGTACACTATACAACTTGTGGAGCCTTCAAAATACGAGTACCATTTTAGATATCGATCTACATAGTCTTCACAAGATCTGACCAAGATTATGTCTGGACTTTATTAGAGACTGTGACCGCTGAGTTTTCGGCCCTTCATCTCAGAGTAGTCGGATGGGAAAGATCGACCACATCTAGTTTCTAAAATATGATTGATGTATAAAAGTGTTTGTACAGACCTACTTATAGAAATAATATAATTTATCATTTATGAAGGCTTTCAATAATGATTTATTTATTGATAGTTAATTAAAACAGTACAATACCAATTACATTAAATAACATAGAAGCATAAAAAAATATTAATGTTGATATGTTTCAGGGTTCCGTAACTCAAAAATAAAGATTGTAACCTTATGGGATAGGATCACTCGTGTGTCTGTCTTTCTGTTCGTCTGTCACAGCCGATTTGCTCCGAATCTACTGGACCGATTAAGTTGAAATTTGGTACACATACAAATTTCTGTGACCCAAATACGGAGTGTAACGTAAATAAATGAATTTTGAAAATAAAAGTAGCTTTTGCGGGGGCTAAATAGAAAATTAAAAAAAAAAGTTTTGCAAACTGTACCGTGTGACATATCAAATGATAGAACGTTTTATGTGAGTCTCACATATATTCTTTTTATAATTTTAAAATGAATAGTTTAAGAGTTGTTTAAGAAAACTTATGAAAATTTACTATTCCCAGCCCTTATCTCCGAAACTACAGAGCCTAACATAAAAAAAAAATGTAGAAAATAGTTCTTTACTTACAGATTACAGGAAAACCTATAAGAAGTCTATGGTCTTAAAATAACATGGTAAATCACTCAATATTGCGCGTACAAACTTGCATTTGCAGTTGAAATGTATGGGGGAACATGCTTTTCAACTGTAATGTTAAGTTTGTTCTTGAGTTAAACTCATCCCAAGTATGAAAGCCGACACGCACTTGGCTTGTTTTTTTTGTTTATCATTTAATTAAAACTAACATGGAACAGTGGACTCCCTTGCAAATTTTCTCTCACAGAATACCAGACATACACGCATACCTTTACTGCTTTCATCCGAAAACACATCACATTCAGGGTTGGCAGTCAGAAGGGCGTTGAGCATCTTCAAAGTTTTTTTTTCATCTTCGACACACTGGGGATTCAGCTCTGGCGACAGTTTTGGATGACGGTTGGGTAAACAGTTTGTGTCGGAGGCTCGGACGGTGTCTAATGTATTTGTCGGGCACAAATCGTCCCCGTAGAACAAAGTCACCAAGTCCAAAAAATGGTCAAAATGGTTTTTAATGCCATCAAACTAACTATATTTTTCTGCAAATTTCTATCTAACTATAATTTCAATAAGTTATATAGTTTTTGTTTTAGCTTGTGCGAAAACACGTCATGTTGCTGTTGAAATGTTGAACCCTTAAAGTTTGGGAAACAATTACCTAAGTAACCTTAGTTATTTTTCCTTTATAAACTGCTAAAATCCAAATCCTATTTGTTTCAAAATTCACCAAAACAATTTAGTTAATTTTAGAATAAACGGTTGTTTACAAAACGATTTTCCTATCCTCAATTATAACTACTAGGACTGATAAAATGGTTAGTCATTATTTTATTTAGAACATAAAGAAGTGCCAATTCATTAAAGAAAATATTATTTATGTAAGAAAAAATCGACATCGTTTTAATAAAATAAGTGATAGACATAATTTTAATATTAAACTCAAACTCAAACTCAAAACATTTATTTCAATTAAACCATTTAAAGGCACTTTTGAATTGTCAAGGAGTCGGTCAGTTAGAAATATGAACAAGTTGCCCATTCCAAAGCGTAGTAGGTACCTATGGATACCATGGACACTCTTTTAAATTAAATTGATACATAAAGATTAGTACAAAAATAATGTTGAAATTATAACTAAATGTGAGGACGATGTAAAATAAAAAAACGCGTCCATAGTAGAAAGAGAAACAAAACAATTTCTAAATAAAATAATTACAAATAAGCCGAGGACGCTAAGAGGTGACCAGTCCCAACTAACGGCGCCCGTTCACGAGCATGACGCATGGATCAGCACCATTCAGCTCAACCATTTTGAAGGGAGCTAAATGATCCAACACACGCGCCACCATCAGCGAGACATCTGAGTGAGCATGACATACTCTCAGCCGCCAGGGCCCATTCAAGTCAATTACATAACCGGTAAATGGTAGCTCTATTATACATAGTACTCACACCTGTGCAATGCAATTATACAATACAACGTAGGTTGAATTTATACAACGCAAAGATAGTCTTAAAGGCAACGAGAATCTATTCTATTTTTTTTTAAATGTTGACGTTCAAAAGTGCCTTTTATGTGCCCATTTGGAATACATAATTTGACTTTCACTTTGAAGTTACAATATAACTAAATCAAGTTAATTTCTATGTACGAGTAATTAGTTAAAAGATAGGCGAAAAATCACTAACTCAGATCGAAAAATCACTAACTTACTTCGAAACTAATTGATTCAAGGGTAAAACATATTTACTTTTATTTTTCCTAAAATCAAATGCTTTTATTTTAATAGTTTGTATAAAAACATAAGCCTGAATTAAATATTAATGAGATAAGATCATAAATTCAGAAATATCTATTGTCAAATGAAAGTTACGATTTTTTTCTTGTTTTTTCTTTGAAGCCTCGTATCTCATTTTGGTCATTTTGGACTTAATGACTTTTCGCTCTACAGGGACGAAATAGTTGGCAGAAAAGGCCGTGGAGCTCTGGGCAGTATATACGTTCCCGTAAGATTTTACAGGCTACCGTGAGCTGTTCAATGCCTGTTCTGACCTCCAACGAGTTAAATTCCAACATCCCTAAAAGATAGTTGGTAGGGTACATATAGGAAAAGACAGTTAATTACTAATAACAATAACAAACCCTTGGAAGCAATCTAAGAAAGGTTTTCTGGACCTTTTCAAGCATCAGTGTTTAGGTCGCGGTAAAGGGGAGCCAAACACAGGCACTGGACTCGATTTTGCTTCGAACCAGAGTGGTGTGCAAGAGCCTAATAACATTTGGTTTTGCGGAAGTCACGAGCATTTTGCAAAACAAATCCCAGGAGCCGTGATCTTTTAAAATAATGCATTGGTCGAAAGTCACTCCTAGTTCTTTATATTGGTGACACGTGTATGATGATGATGAAGACGCTACACCAGCTCGAGATCAAAGTGTTAGCACTGATGTGCGGCTTACTGTACGTAGTGAAAAAATGTCAATGCAAAGTCCATTTGGTAGTGGCAATATTGACTTTGCTCTAATTCGGAACGAAGGCTGAAGGAAGGGATCGCAAACATTTTTTTTTAAATACCCATCGGCACGAATCAACACTTCATAGTGATGTGAACATCAGCCACAGTAGTCCATTTTATCGACTATGTAAAACGGAATCTGCTTTTTTAAAGTCGGTAATAGAAAACGTTTGTTTTTTCAAGACGTGTAGTAATTTTCGTAGTTAACAGAATGTACTGTCATTATTAAAAACTTTGCTCTTTTTTACGATATTTATCTGTCTATGCTAATAAAAGAATAAAGCTGAAGAGTTTGTTTTTGTGTGTTTGTTTGAATGCGCTAATCTCAGGAACTAGCAGTCTGATTTGTAAAATTATTTTGGCATTTGATAGCCCAATTTTTGAGGAAGGTTTATAAGCTATTTAACATCATGCTACAACCCTTAAGAGCCGAGCAAAAGGGCAAAAAGTCAGAAAGAATGCTAAGCGAAAATTAATTAATAGTGACCAAACATCGCGCCAAAAGATTCATTCATTCATCATTCATTCAAGATCCGGTGAAGGCGGACCAATGCTGCGGCAACGGTATTAAAAGAATGACAACATAAAGCAAGACACGACTTACTGCGACAAGGAAACCAACTTTTGGATGGACACGGCTGAAGATAGAGACAAGATCAGGAAGGCTGCTAGCGAGATTTACAAGAAATCAGAAACGGATAGAAGTGAGACCTCAGATGAAGACATTGGAAACAGCAACGTGCAACACAGCATAGCAGTGACACAGTAAAGAGTCGAGAATGCAACTGGACCTGAGCCAACCTGGCGGCGACGTTGTTAAAAGATGGGCGTCTTTTAACAACGTCGCCGCCAGGTTGGTCCCATTGATAAATTACCCGTCTCTCCACTATTGCATTGCTTGCTCAAGGATGCATATCCGGTAGGCTCTGATAATCCTTCCTATCCTAAGGGCACGTCTTCCTGACCATTACCGCGCCCCCCGGTCTACTCTTTGATATGCAATGGTCTCTGTAGTCCCATGAAACATGAGGCTCCAGGGACTAGTGCGAATCCACCGAACCACTGGGATCGGTGCATTTAATTCATTCAGACGGGGGATGCAATGCGGCGGGGTGGGTCGGGGGCCGAAATTTTACGCGGACGAAGTCACGAGCAGAAGCGTGTGCAGGGTCTAAAATGAAATATCACAGAGCTGTCATTTACGCATTCTTTACAACAAACTCAAGTGGAATTATTAATTCACTGGAGTAATCTGACATGTACTGTATCTGACAGCTGTCACTTCGTGTAATAAAATGAAAATATTTATAATATTTATTGTTTTCTAGACTTTTACACATATTATTACACGTTTATTTTACACTTATGGGTCAGGACCAAATTTTTGACGTGTTGCACAACGGAAATCACAACGGAAATGTATCGTTGTGATTTCCGTTGTGCAACACGTCATAAATTTGGTCCTGACCCTTATATAAACCGATTAAACTAAACGATCACCATTATGAATGTTGATGTATGAACATTTTATTACGCAAAGTGACAGCTACCACATCTCAGATTACTTCAGTGAATTAATAATTAGACTATAAGTAACATTGTATAAATATAATTATTCAGACACGCGATGGTGTGAAAAATCGCTGTCTACGTGCAATCGGTGCAGTGTAACGCAAAAAAACCATTGTGTGTATGCTCATACAACGGTATAACTGTGTGGTTCTCTCCTCAAAAGACCATTTCAGACATGGATCTACATGGTCCTCACATGATCTGACCTGTCTGTTGTCTGACTTATGACTTTCGAAGTGGTTTAACACAAAAACAGTGTGTTGACCGGATGATTTCTGAATTTGGTGATGAAGCTCCATCCAAAACCACAATTTATCGCTGGTTTGCTGAATTTCAACGTGGACGTGTCAAGCTCAGTGATGATCCCCGTCAAGGTCGTCCAAAAACTGCAGTCACCGTAGAAAACGTTGATGCTGTGCGTAAGCTGATTGAGGAAGATCGACATGTGACATACCGCGAAATTCAGGCAATTTTAGACATTGGCATGAGTCAAATACAAATAATCTTGCATGAACAATTAGGTGTAAAAAAGTTGTTTTCTCGATGGATACCGCATTCGCTCTGTGAAGAGCAAAAAGCGGCTCGCGTTACTTGGTGCGTCAGAACTCTCGAAAGATTCCACGCAGGATCCTCAAATGCTGTATACAACATCGTATCAGGTGACGAATCCTGGATATACGCGTACGAACCCGAAACAAAAAACCAGTCACGAGTTTGGGTGTTCGAAAATGAGTTAAAGCCAACAAAAATTGTTCGTTCACGGAGTGTTGCAAAAAAAATGGTGGCCACGTTTGTCTCCAAAACCAGCCATGTTACGACTATTCCTCTTGAGGGACAAAGAACGGTTAATGCAGAATGGTATGCTAGCATTTGTTTGCCACAGGTCGTTTCTGAACTCCGTAAAGAGAACAGCAACCGCCGCATCATCCTCCATCACGACAATGCGAGTTCTCACACCGCGCACAGAACAAAAGAGTTTTAGAGCAAGAAAACATAGAATTATTAGACCATCCGCCGTACAGCCCCGACCTAAGCCCTAATGATTTCTATACTTTCCCTAAAATAAAGAATAAATTGCGTGGACAGAGATTTTCATCACCTGAAGAAGCTGTGGACGCCTACAAAACGGCCATTTTGGAGACCCCAACTTCCGAATGGAATGGTTGCTTCAATGATTGGTTCCATCGTATGGAAAAATGTGTCAAATTTCGCGGAGAATACTTCGAAAAGCAATAAATACATTTTTAAATAGTAATGTTGTGTGACTTCCTTGATTCCCGAAATTTTCAGTGCCGCCCTCGTAACTTGTGCATTTGCTCTCGGAAAGTACCATTTGGTGGAGTGGAACTGATGATGAACAGCACAGATGCCCACCGGAACTACTTAATAATAAGTATTTAACGAGTTGCGATACGAATAGGTACTTTAATATATATAGTTGCTAAGACATTTATGCTCAGCGCAATGCATATGGTGAGTGGCAGTTCTCTTGATTCTTACCAGGAGAACTCCACAACAATGAACGTCCGAAAAAGCATTATTTTGTTAAATGTGATGACCAGGTGACATTAGGCTATTGTAACTTAGATAAATTACAATCTGACCCACCCGCTCAAGACAAAAAATAAAAAATGTTTTACAAAAAAAAAAAAAAAAATCAACCGACTTCCGAAATTAAAGTTAATTTTCACTTTGTAGTGTTTTTTGGAAGTCAGTTGTTTTTTTTTTTGAAGAAGAAGTTTTTGCTTGCATATCGTATGTACAGGAAGTGTTAAAAGCAAAGTAAGAAGTCAAATAGAAGGTTTTGGGTTAATCCTATTTGGCGATGGAATAACTAAAACATTTTAAAACAATACTAGCGGTGTGGCGGCGGCGTGGCGGCGGGCTGGCAACGTTGCGTATACACAGCATTGAAGTACGGCGTCGTCGTCCTGAGCACTTATCAATTTATCGTCAAAATATTTACAAGAAATATCGACAGTGGCCCAACTCTAGTTTCCAGTATAATCGGCGGAGGCCATCGTTTGTACTGCATATTGGATATCAACCCCGCACTATTTGCCGACTCCCGTACTTATAGAATTTGTAGTAATACGTTATCATTGTGAACCCTTTCCGAATTGTTGATGTATGTACCTTCGGTAGACTTGTAAGATATTAGGTTAGGAATGTATATTTAAATGTTACGTGACATAACATCTGCCTCGTCGGACTGTAGTCGCTAGCGCTACTGCTGAGCATGAGGTCCTGGGTTCGATTTTCGGGTCGGGCAAAGTATAGAAACACCCAATGTGTTTCTACTTAGAATTTATCAGTAGCAGCCCGGAATCTAGGCTTGTGCACGATTAATGACAATAGGCCCTATCTTAATCAGCCAGTGCCAATGATGTCAGGAGTTTCTAGTGCATTTTTCCATTTACCGGGCACAAGACTTCGGGTTGCTACGGAGAATCTCTTAATGGAAAAACCCAATTACACTCTGTCCGACCAGAGAATCAAAACAAGAACCCTTAGGCCAGCCTGTTACTCTTGCGAGCACAAGGTCAACGAGTGAACAATGAGTGTTTTGTCAATGCATGACGGTTTCATGATTTTAACTCATTTGCTAGCCAGAATCGATGTATAATTAAATCAGAATTAGCTATTATACAACCCAATTCAAGCATACCCTTTTGTACTTAGACTTAGGTACAGGAAGCCCCGGATTTAGGAACCGAGTATCTTAGCTGCCTGATGGGATGCTAAAAATTTTCGAGTTCGCTTCGCTCGCTCCTGCATCATAGTTGATCATATGTCTTCTGCTTTTCTGCATAAATATCGACAAAGCAACTCCTATTACTGTTTTAAATTGTCAAAAGAAATGTAACCTTTCCGAGGCGGGGTGTAATTTTTTTTTTAAACTTGCTATTGCATCTTAGTCACTTCTTAACCGCTTGCCCACCGCTGTCAGATGACGTCAATCGCCGCCCCGCCCCGACCTCTTCCGCGGATGAGCACCTTATTGTACGTTATAATAGAGTTGCAAACCGCGTGGCCCAAAACTCCTATTCGGTGTTAATGGGGAGATAGTTTCTTGCATACGTAGACAAAGGAACTCCTATTATTTACAGTATGAATAGTCAAAAGAAACCAGGTTAGGTTTCTTTTGACTATTCATACTATCCGAGGTGCTAAATTTTTCGAGCTCGCTTGACTCGCTCTTGCATCCAAAGATCATTCTAAGATCACAGTTTAATTAATGCTGATACCAGCTAATCGAAGATCTATTATGTAGGTTTTCTCAAAAGTACTAGAGTTAGTATTGTTTGAAGAATGTAAGTTGCTTCAAGTAGGTATCTTGAGTGTTAAGGAATACACGGAAACGTCAATTTATGACGAAGGTTGAAGTAACTATGGTAACGTACCTATGTACATAACGTGGACTGCAATATTTCTGATGTTTAAAATTAAAGTCGGTAAAAAAATGTATTGTACTTGTACATTTTATTTGCTAATTTTCCAAAATGGCTTCAGGATGGGGTGGGCCTAAAATGTCAAATGCCTAGGGGCCCTGGGTCTCTAAGTCCGGGCCTGGCTAAAGCGTCGATTACCAATAACTGGGCATCTGATCCCTTAGTTATTGTGAAGCCGAGCTTGGTAGCCGATACATAGAGCTGACTACAGGCAGACAGATTAATCGACGGTATTGCCCGTTTGCTTAGTTTGTAGTAGTATTGATTGGCAATTCAAATTCAAAATTGTTTATATCTTTAACAAGATTACAACAACTAGTTTGTGATTGGAGCCTTCTTTTAAGCAAACAATGCCTGTATTAGAAGATACTGCTCTTCCATAACAAAAGTAAGAAAAATATTAAGACGCTGACAACACCTAAACCGCGGTCACTGTCAGATTGCATAGAAAAGAAAGAGAAGCGCGACGACAAAACGCTTGTAATTTATTGCAAAATATGAAGTAATTATCTATTTACTCAGAATTGAGTTGAGTAATCGAAAATAAAAAACAACCAAGTTCTGCATTAGAACAAGACGTACTTGTTATTAATTAAATACGTAAATTATGTTGATATTTAATACAGATATTTTGGATTAGAACTCAAGGTAAGAGGTTAGTTTAACGTTAGTTTGCATCGAGATTTTTTTTTCAAAACGTGTTTTGGTGACAACCAAGTTCTGGGAAATATGTTCAAAATTAACATATATTTTTTCCGCTACCACAAACTATACAGATTTGGCAATTTACTTTCTTAAGAGAAGCCTATTTTGGTCAATTGGGTCTTGTCAGCGCCTTAATAACTTATTTAACATAGGTAAGTAGACAAGATTGGCATAAGTATAGTTTGTGTGTGTGAGTGAATGTGTGCCATGTGTGAGAGTATAGGTTATATCGTGGGTTTCAAGAGCTCTACTCCACTTCCCATTTGAGAATGGGAAGTGGAGTAGAGGGATCTTTTACCGTTTCAATGTCAAAAATATGTCTTAGTCAGAACTTAAATTTTATGTCTGTTTTAATAAAAGTGAAAATTCCGTGAACAGTTTTGATAGCCCGGAGGTTAATATTTGGACGACCTCAAAAAAATTGTAGGCCCCTAATTTGTTTCGTATCAACTTTTGTATTTGTTTTTTTTTTTGTTAATTTCGTGTAGGTATATATAAAAACATCATTTCATAATTTTGAGTTAATTTGTTTTTGAAGTAGATTTTTTAAATTTAATTCAGAATTTGAAGTTGGTTTCAATAACAGTTATACAAATTATAAACCTTGTATTATTTTTATTTTTTTTAGGGTTCCGTAGTAAACAAGGAGGGTTCCTTAGAGTTTGGCCATGTCCGTCTGTCTGTCTGATCCCACTGTAGCTCAGAGACGCTTAGTACTAGAAATCTGTAATTTAGCATAGTAAGTAGTATACATATTAATCACGCATAAAGTGCTAAAATAAAATCTTAAAAAAAAATTTTTAGCATACACCCCTTGTAATGTGGGGATTATATTTTTTTTCTCGTCTACCCCATGGTGTGGGGTATCATTGGATAGGCCGCATTTTTCGATTCAAGGATCCACTTGGGTAATATTAAGCATTAAAGTGCTAGAGTAGAGTGCCCCCCCCCCCCACCCCCTTCCAGCTTAATGGTTGTTTATGGAGATGTGAAAAAATTCATGGCACATATAATATAATGAAATTGAAAGGAAAACTATCACGGCTAAGTAGGCTTTACAAGTTAACGAGTATAGTCGACCAACTTAAATTTGCAGTTGGAGAATTGAACTCAAACTCAAAGCATTTATTTCAATTAAACCATTTACAGGCACTTTTGAATTGTCAAGGAGTCGGTCAGTTAGAAATATGAAGCTTGTTGCCCATTCCAAAGCGTATTAGGTACCTATGGAGAAGAACGGGCAAGAAACTCCATGGACACTCTTTTAAATTAAATTGATACTTATAGATTAGTACAAAAATAATGTTCAAATTATAACTAAATGTGAGGATGATGTTAAATAAAAAAAGCGTCCATAGTAGAAAAAGAAACAAAAACAATTTCTAAATAAAATAATTACAAATAAGCCGAGGACGCTAAGAGGTGACCGTGGCATATACCGATGTATGGGAGAACAGATATTTCAACTAGTGTTTAGTTTGTTTTTGGAATAAATTCATCACAAGTAATCCCAACTACGGAACCCTTCATTGTTTGTGGTCCGACATGCACTTGACCGGTTTTTTCTTTATTCGCGATTACGTTGGTAACAAGGAGGAAGTTGTTTAATTTGATGATCTGTTACTTAAATAAGAGCACAGCTTTCGGATTCATGCTTTTTAATTAAACTGACCATTTATTTTTTAACTCAAAACGGCATATGGGCTTATATACGTCAGTTAGCAGGTTAATATCGAAAATAAACACAACTTTTTAATATTCACTATAATTATATTCAGACTAATTATAATTATTTTTATTATATCAAATTGTGAAAAACAAATCAATCACCGGTTCACCAGCTTAATTAAAATAATAAAGCAAAGTTCCTCTGGCAATAATTATTAAATCATGTGCAATATATTTTTTTAAATATACATATTTATATGGGTCACAGGAATTTTCGCGCGGTTTCGGAAAACGGGACTTTTTGTATCCTGGAGCTTTATCTGGGGTACAACGGGTCAGGTGACCTGGAAAAGGGACAGTCCCGTTCAAAACGGGACGTATAGTGTGTGTATAGTGCATAATAATTCCATGCATAATTTACATCGTGCAATTATCGTACTGACAGTCTTAGAGGTTTAGAGGTAAAATGTGTTTTCACGTATCATGCTATAAACATCGTGAGGAAAAACCGGCATGTCCTAGAACCAAAAATTCAAAGACATGTGACAAAGACATGTGACATCTACCAACCCGCACTGGGCCCGCGTGGTGGATTACGGCCCACTCCCTCTCACAGAGAGGAGGCCTGTGTCCCAGCAGTGGGAACATTATAGGCTGATTATGTATGCTATAAAAGTTCGTCTTTATGTTGTGCGTAGGCGACAAAAAGTCGCTTTTTATGCTCTAGTGCATAAAGTATTTTCTTTTTTCGAAGATTAAGATAATCAGGACTAACAGCCACACGCACAATAAAACGTCGCAGATTAAAGTCGGTATTGTATTTCATTTGCTTTAATTTATATAATTTCCAAGTTTTCTATCGTTAATTTAATAAAACCAGATAAAATAGTTGTCATTTATTATTTAAAAACACAAATAAAAATTTTTAGGACTTAGCAGTATGAAATACCAGTCGAATGACATGTTCAAAATTAACAAAAAATGGCGGGCGTGGCGGGAATTAGCTATTTCTCTTCTTCCATTTTGCAATATATTTGAACAGTGAAAAGTGTAAATTAAAACAGGCATAAAGTATATAACTTTATGCCTGTTTTATTTTATCGCAATCGAAGTGAAAACGAGAACATAAACGAGCCATTTTACCCGTAAAATGGCTTCTTTTATGCACTAGTTGTACAATCTACTACTCGTATTAATTCTCGATCAAATTGGTAAAGCTCAAAATGTGCGTGACACGTTATTATTCCAAATACCGGTGATCAAGCGTGACACGATCATGTTGTAGGGCGGGCCTATTTACGGCTCGGTGCACGCTGCACAATCGGCATCAGATTATCGGGTGAACTCAACTCAGCGTGATATGCGTGTGAATAATAATATACTCTTAAGGGGGATCAAAAGTGAAAATCACGCGTTTTTTATGTAGAAAATTGGGTACAGTGTAAAATCAAATGATTTTAATTGTATAGTTTTCAGAGATGTGAACGTGATGTTGAAATAATGAGAAACAGAAACGGCTCAGTGTTTAAATGTAAAAGCTTGGGTTGCCTAAGAAAGATGCCGCTACATTACGGCCCTATATGTTGCGCCATACGTAAGGCGTACACAAGACGGCCGTCATAAGGCACTGTCATTTCATGACGGCTGATATGTGGCGGCCATCTCTTTTTCAGGAAAGCCAAACTTAACCGTCATCGGATACAATACGTAATCAATAGGATAATGTGTGATACAATCATTATACAGCATAGTTTCTTGAGAGTAACATAGAACACTTGCCATTCGTATTTTTTTCTGGTAGCCAATTCTGTCCCAATCCGCAAAAGCCAAATGCTTTTCGTTCGCATTTCCATTCCCATTTCATAGTTTTGTGTGGAAAAATATATTTTAACGTTGGCATGTTTGGCACAGTAATTGCAAATACTAATAAAATTGATCGGCGGCAGAGATCTCTCGCGTCTGGCCAAGATCAGGCCATGGTACGGAGCGAGAGGGCATGGGCAGCCATCACCTCCTTCTGCGAAGTAGTAATGCTCGCGAAGGCGGAGGCGGGACGGTTGAGGGAAAGGCAAATTTCGCGCCCTCTTACCCCTAGCCGCCGCAGGAGACGCCCTGGGCGTCGGGAATCCCGGGTGGATTTCCGGCCACCATAGGTGCGTGCTTGCGGACGGTGAGCAATGGGTAGCTCACCGTCCGGTAAGGAACACACCCTCCCGCTCCGCCCAGAGCGGGAGAAGTTATTTGATGATTTCCCACCCAAAAAAAAAACCCTGCAGAAAATTTAAGGGTCGGAATTATGCTAAAATAACTAAAGCACTTAGTAGGTATCATCTATATGCATAGGAGCAGTGGTGGCCCAGTGGTAACGGCCCCGACTTACGAATCGTAGGTCGTCGGTTCGACCCCAGGCTGACTGACGCATTAGTTTGTGTAAATAATTTATCACCACTGCTTTCAAAACGGTAAAGGAAAACATCGTGAGAAAACCGGCATGTCCTAGAACCAAAAAAAAAGACATGTGACATCTACCAACCCGCACTGGGCCCGCGTGGTAGATTACAGCCCACTCCCTCTCGAAGAGAGGAGGCCTGTGTCCCAGCAGTGGGAACATTATAGGCTGATTATGATATGCATGACGAATCCTGTCATTAGTACGGACACGAAACGAATCGCGAGCGCGCCAACTGGCGACATCGGGCGATCTATCCACGCCAGCGCGCTTCTACAGGGTCGTGATGTTTTAAGCCCACGGCGAGGATGATATTCAGTGTTTTATCGCATCGGAGTTAACACGTCGCGGGACTGTACTCGATTCGTTGTGCTCAGTTATTGAGATAATTGAAATTTGTAGTTATTTTTTTTTTTGTGATTTTAATAAATGCTGTGTATCGCATCCAGTGTGTTTTCATTGCATGAATCCATGTTTTGCTCACATGATGCTTTAATCTAACGGAGTAAATCCTGAAGATTGTACATGCATATTGTACAATGTTTATAATTTAAGTCACGTTTCGTGTTTGTCTGTATGACTATTGGTATTCCAAACTATGCAACACATTTTGATGTGGTTTTAAGCTACTGTGTGGTTTTAAGTTATCATTTAGAAAATTTATTCCGAGTTGTTTTTGTGTTTGAAATCTCGATGTTTCGCTAAGTCACAAAAAACATGCGAGACGGAGGCGAATCGCTACATAAACAAACATAGACACTCTATCTACATAGACCCTCTCTATCTCAAGGAACGTTTCCAGTTTCTTGGCGACTCCCACACGAAATTTTTAAGGTCATCAGATAACTTGAAGCTTAAAATGCCTATGCATTCCACAACGTTCGTCGACAAATCCTTTACTGTCCAGGCCACTCGTTTGTGGAATGCTTTGCCAGTTCAAATAAAACGCGCGCAATCGTTACTCGCATTTAAAAGACTCGTAAAGGAACATTACTTGTCGCTGTGAGATTGTTCTCGTAACTGTAATTATCTTTAGTCTTCATTTATTTTCGTTACTTATACATTTAATGTGTATGTATTTATGTATATATTATTTAGAATATATATATATGTATATCTGTGTATCATTTTAGTATATTGTATTTATTTATTTTTTTTACACCAACGACAGCCCCACTTTATGTCCAGGCAAATCACTGTCCATCCTATGGTTGCCTGGAAGAGATCGCAGAAAGCGATAAGGCCGCCCATTGTATATTTTGTAGTCTTTGATTTATTTTTTGGTCATGTATTTTTTGTGGTGTACAATAAAGTATATATAAATAAATAAATAAATAGACACGAAAAAATATTTGCTTCCAAATATTGTTGGAACGTCTGACTAAATAAACATAGAACAAATATCTAAGCAAATAAACTTGTAATGATAGCAAAATAAGGTTTTATTTAACTAACGAATCATTAATGTCTCGAAAAGTCCCCGACTGTCTCAAATGGTTCATAAATGTCCCAATTTCTGTTTTAATTACTCAGAATATAATTTATTTTAACAACAACGTTTCAGTGAAAATGATTATTATCTGTCCATTATTTGGAAGGAAATTAATGATTTTGATTTGAAAATGTTTAGTTATTGCTGAAGGTTAGGCCTCTAGCAATGATTTTATTATATACTAGGTTTTGCCTGCGACTTCACCCGCGTGAAATTTCTTGTTCCCCCGACCCACC
This sequence comes from Atethmia centrago, assembly GCA_905333075.3. Lineage (NCBI taxonomy): Eukaryota > Metazoa > Arthropoda > Insecta > Lepidoptera > Noctuidae > Atethmia > Atethmia centrago. The sequence goes on along the minus strand of HG995392.1, from coordinate 8,423,431 downwards.
TTCATATCATAAAAGTCATAGCGCGCGCAGGTGATGCCATACGGGCATCACCTGCGCGCGCTATGACTTTTAGTAGCTTTTCTGACGTTTAGCAGTAGTTTCAGAGATAAGGGGGGAATGGTATGGGGAGGTGGAATGGTCATTTTACATCTATTTTCTTAAATAACTTTGTAACTATTCATTTAAAATTATAAAAAACAACATTGTCCCTCACAGTACGCCCTTTCATTTAATGTTTTACACGGTACAGATAATAAAACTTAGTTTTAAAAATTTCTTATTAAACCCAAAAAAAAGGGGGCAGAGCTCATTCGACATCACTGTCAGCAGGAAAAGTGCCCAAAAGGCTGGCACCGTTCCTACGTTGGATGACAATGCTGATTCATTGACCTCATTATAGGCCTGCCCGCTGGTCATGTGAAGAGTCAACCAGCTTGGCGATGTCCCGAAATACTCGATGAGCACTCGAACTCCACGGTCCTAGTGTTTCAACCCCAAACGGCTCATACAACACGCCGTTTGAGGTTGTCTGCACCTGCAGTAGCCGCCCCAGCACAACCTGCCCGGACATAATTGAGCATTGAGCACCTTAACCACATGGAACTTAATGTACAAAAATGTAGCCATATACGATTCACGAGGAAAAAACCCAAAACGCCCAATACTATCTTATATAATATAAAAAAGGGGCATTATTAAAAAATGTGACTGAGGTTCGTGATCATCACCATGGACAGTAAAGTCAACTTCAGAAAACACATTGATAATAATTTTCCTGCCCTTGTCCCATGTTATTTGGGGTCGGCGCAACACGGTATCTTCTTCCATCCTCCCCTGTGAGCCGCCATTTTTTTTTTTTTTTAGGTTGAGAAATCATCAAATAACTTCTCCCGCTCTGGGCGGAGCGGGAGGGTGTGTCAGACTCGTACTGACTAAAACCCACCCGTATTCCTGCCTGTTGCCTGTGTTGCGGGGGCCTCGGTGACCCATAAGTACCTTCCCGCGACCCCAGCAGGCATCAGCCCTAGTGGACTCCTACCTTTGTGCTGACGACATCTCTTTGAGGCGCGCGTGGAATACAACGCGCCGTCGACTCGGGCCTGGTCCTTATCGGACGGTTACCCATTGCTCACCGTCCGCAAGCCCGCGCCCTGTGAGCCGTCATGCTATCATTCACTCCCTTCTCTTTCATATTATTCCTCACACAATCCATCCATCTTTTTTTTGGCCTTCCTCTCCCTCTCCACTCATCAACATTCATATTCATCACTCTTTTAGTCACTTGCGTTTTATCCCTCCTCATCACATGCCAACGATTTCCTTTCAAATTTTCTGTCACTGGCGCCATTTTCAAGCTACCGCTTTTACATATATTAATTTCTTACTTTATCCATTTTCGTCACTCCACACATCCATCTCAACATTCTCATCTCCCCTGCATGCTCTCCAGTACTCAGATCCATACAGTACCTATCTAATAATATTGTTACGAAATCGGCACGGCTACTAAGATTTTTTAAGAGAAGCACTAAAGGGCTTAAGTTGGTGAGAACAAAAATTGTGCTATATAACGACTTAGTTCAAAGCCACCTTGAAGTTGCCAGCGTGGTGTGGAGCCCGCACTATGCAGTACACTCACAAAGGGTAGATAGTATCCAAAGGGCCTTCACAAAATACCGGGCATATGCCTTCGGTGATATTATATCGCAATGTAAATTGTATGTGGTCCCTCGCCCTGACATCAAAAAATGGACAAGATTGTCAAACTTTTATGGCTTAATACGAGGCTTTTGGCTTCTTTGTATATGTGTATTTTATGTAATCTTTTTTTGTAATGTGCGTTTTAATTGCACGTCAATTTTTCTTTCTTTCTTTCTTTATCTTTCTATGTCGCAGATTGGTTTTCGAATCCGTTGTTTTACATAACCGCTATCCGAAAACCAATATCAGAAAACCGCTCCGTCATGTAAAACAGCTGAACGACGTTCACCTGGATTGTCACTGCGTTACGTTTAACAGAACTGCTACCCACGTTTAGACGTAATGCAAAATGAATTTGCCAGCATGGTGTTGAGCCCGCACTATGCAGTACACTCACAAAGGGTAGAAAGTATCCAAAGGGCCTTCACAAAACACCTGGCATATGCCTTCGGTGATATATCTCCGCGATTTCCATACGAACAACGTACTCAGTGTTACAATATGATTACTTTGCGCAACCGTCGACTGGTACAAATTCTCATGTTCTTTTTCAAATTGGTTAGCAATATATTGGACTGCGATAAATTAACTGAACAAATTGGACTAAAAATCCCCTATAGTTTACCCGGATATCCCATTACACATTTATTCAACACTAAAGCATCCAAAACAAATATAAGAGTAAACTCACCTCTCAATAGGGTCAGCCGAGAGATGTATTCTTACATAAAATCCTCTCCAGATGTTAATTCCGTAATCACCTTTAAAGCCCAAGTTTTAAGGTCTCAAAGCACGCAACCCACACAATCTAAGATTCATTGTGTTAGTATGTAGGTGTTTCTTGCAACCTCTTGTATTTTGGGTGGAAAATTATCAAATAACTTCTCCCGGTCTGGGCGGAGTGGGAGGGTGTGTCAGACTCTTACTGACTAAAACCCACCCGTGTCCCTTCCGCTGCCCATGTTGCCAGGGGCCTCGGTAACCCTTTTGTACCTTCCCGCGACCCCGGCAGGCATCGGCCCTAGTGGACACACATTTTTTTTTTTTGTTTTTTTGAGGGTGGGAAATCATCAAATAACTTCTCCCGCGCTGGGCGGAGCGGGAGGGTGTGTCAGACTCTTACTGACTAAAACCCACCCGTGTCCTTTCCGCTGCCCGTGTTGCCAGGGGCCTCGGTAACCCTTTTGTACCTTCCCGCGACCCCGGCAGGCATCGGCCCTAGTGGACACACATTTTTTTTTTTGTTTTTTTGAGGTTGGGAAATCATCAAATAACTTCTCCCGCTCTGGGCGGAGCGGGAGGGTGTGTCAGACTCTTACTGACTAAAACCCACCCGTATTCCTTCCTGTTGCCTGTGTTGCCAAGGGGCTCGGTGATCCAAAAGTACCTTCCCGCGACCCCGGTAGGCATCGGCCCTAGTAGACCCCTACATTTGTGCTGACATCTCTTTCAGGCGCGCGTGGAATACGACGCGCCGTCGACCCGGGCCTGGTCCTTGCCGGACGATGAGCTACCCATTGCTCACCGTCAATCCCGCCGATCGCCTTCACGAGGACACGGCGTTCTTGCAACCTCTGTAGCTTATTTCTTGTGTAATTTTATATTTTTTAGTTTGTATAATTTGTTACCACTTAAATTTTTACATTTTGTTTTTTACCTTAAGTTATCACTGTATTTGAAAATTTTGGTTCACCTGTTATTGGCAACTGTATAAGCCCATGGCTGTTGCCTATTATTATTTGATATTTTGTATAAAGAAGCTATTGGTGTACCTTAATAAATAAATAAATAAATAGAAAAAAAACCCGCCGTGCTAGGAAGTCAGATAGGAAACGTCAGAGTAGTCAGATAGGAAACGCCGAGCTCATCTAGTTTTTTTCTAAATATGTTTGACGTGTATAAGTGTTTGTACAAACCTACTTATTTATTTATTTATTTATTTACTTATAGGTTCACCCACAGCACATACATATACATATAAATTGTTAAACATACGGTAATATTCTAATATATATGCCAATTACAGGTAAACACAACATTCACAACAAAGACGCCAGATTACCGCTTAGTTGCTAACTTAAGTCTAGGTGTACAATTAATTAGGAAAAAGAAAAAATAAAGTTAAGTTACGAAAATAGTTAATTAGAAATTTTGACTCATTTCATTGGCGTGTAGGGAGGCCAAGATTCTTGATTTAAACTTCACCTTAGGGTCATTATATACAGGGTGTCCAGTAAATAGCACGACATACTGCAGGGGGTGATAGCTAGTGTCACTACCTATCAATACAACACAATATATGTTCAGCAAAATCTTACGGATTTACAGTTTTACAAAATTTTCCGAAATACCGAAAAATCTCTACCTTGAAACAGATTTTTAAGCATCTCGTAATGAAAAAATCCTTTTCTAGTACTTTTTTTTACATCATTGATAAGTCTTTTTTCTATCAAAGACAAGAATGTTTTCAAGAAATACTATTTTTTGTTTAAATTTGCACAGAACTATTTTCTTATCACTTAAATTTAACCTACAGTGGTGAAAAAAAAATGTATGTGGCAGTTTTGTACAACAAACTTAAAAAATAGCTTGTTTAATGGTGATTTTGGAAAGATACAATACTAGTACATTTTCATTTTAAAAAATACGAAAAATAAGCTATTTTAGTTAATAAGAGCATTTTATTTTAAATGCAAGTAATGTGACTTTGAATTCGAATAGTTGTAAGGTCGTACTACGGTTCGAATTACATAATAATTAATCTACAGCCGACCGGCCGGCCGTTCTGTAAATGAAATCTTGAAGGATAAGGTGATAGTAAAAAAAACAGAGGAGTTAACTTTAATAAATATTTATTTAAATAAATTACAATAAATGCTCAAATTGCTTCCCTTGTGCCCTAATACACGCTCGGCATCTTCTTAAAAATGAGGTTTTGAGTCTTCTCAGGCTTATTTCCGATATTTTTCTTGCTGCAATGTTAACCCTTGCTCTCAATTCATTGTCATTTTGGATCGGTTTTTCATAGACGTTGTCCTTCATGGCACCCCAATAAAAAAAATCCAGGGGGTTTAGGTCCGGAGATCATAATATCGGTCCCAGTCGCCCAATCCACCTGCCTGGATAAGCTTCATCTAAGTAGGCTCTTACTTCCCGGCCATAATGAGCAGGGCACCTATCATTTTGAAGCCACATCACCTCTCTTAGCTCACTCGGAACATTTTCAAGGAGCGTGGGTAGGGTTTCTCGTAAAAACTCCAAGTAATTATTGGCATTTAATGTAGGTGGAAGCTCGACGGGACCCACAATCTGGCCATTAAAAATCCCACACCATAAATTTATTTTGAATTGGTACTGGGACCTGTCTTCTCTTGACACATACGGATTTTCTAATTGCCAACTATGTAAATTATGCAAATTCAAGTAGCCGTCCTTTCTGCAGGCTGACTCATCACTCCATAACACCTTATTAAAAAAGTTTGGGTCCTCCCGATGCATTTCAAGCATGCGGCGGAAGAATTGAACTCTCGGCAGGTAGTCTCTAGTTAAAAGAGTTTGCACGCGTCGTACGTAAAATGGATGGTATCCATACCTCTTAAGTACTGAATGAACAGTGGACTTTGGTATCCCTGTGCGCCGTTGTATCGCCCTAACCGAAGTTGTCGGGTCTTGTACTCGTTCCTGAAGCACTATGTCTTCGTCAACAACTTGAGGCCGTCCACCGCCACGTTGACCAGGGAGTCTGCCTTCCATGTAGGAGTTATGCACTCTGGAAAACATTTCATGGTGTGGATGTTTCCTATCGGGAAACCTTTCCCTGTAGAGGGTGGCAGCAGCTCGGGAACTTTGGCCAGCTTCTCCGTAAATAAGGTGCATCTCAGCATACTCTCGCTGCGTATAATCAGGAAAAACGCGGCGGTTGGCCATGTTATAAAACACAAAATCCAGGTGGTCGCCAAGTCGTCGTAGTGATCACAATAAAAAATCCAAATCGTAAGGCAAACAAAGTCCCCGGACTTTGTTTGCCTTACGATTTGGATTTTTTGTTTTGTTTTTTTTTTGTTTACTGACGACTGTTTTGTGCCTTGGACCCCGGTCCAAGGCACAAAACAGTCGTCAGTACGAAACAATAATTTGTGAACACAGAGATGCGTTGCCCACGGTTTAAGGTAGCGTACTGACAAGTGTCGCAAATAAGGTTGAGAGTGAGACACAAAATCACAATGCAAGAAAGAGCGGGATAGCACATGCGCTTCTTTTGTTAAACAGTAACCGGTCGGGTCGGGTCGGTCGGCGAGCAGGTAAAAACCTTTAGTCATTACGCGTGCACGTCGCATTTTACGTGTCACAACTAGTTTTATAATAATTCGCGTAAATGAGCAGCTATTACTTATTCTCATAGTGGTTTTTTTCAAAATTACGTTAGTTCCATTTTCAACAAAATCAGCTTCTCTGGAACTAAAATAGCATTTTTTTGTATTTTTTTAATGAAAATGCACTAGTATTGTATCTTTCCTAAATCACCATTAAACAGGCTATCTTTTAAGTTTGTGGTACAAAACTGCCACATACATTTATTTTTCACCACTGTAGGTTAAACTTATGCGAAAAGAAAATCGTTCTGTGAAAATTTAAACAAAAAAAACTATTTCTTCAAAACTTTCTTGTTTTTGATCAAAAAAAAACTTATAATGAGTAGAATAACCTATTCACGAATAATTTGATGTAAAAAAAGTTCTAGAAAAGGATTTTTTCATTACGAGATACTTAAAAATCTGTTTCAAGGTAGAGATTTTTCGATATTTCGGAAAATTTTGTAAAACTGTAAATCCGTAAGATTTTGCTGAACATATATTGTGTTGTATTGATAGGTAGTGACCCAAGCTATCACCCCCTGCAGTATGTCGTGCTATTTACTGGACTCCCTGTATATCTGCTTTGGGTAAGGACTTATTAAATGAATTAAGGTTGTCACACATCTTAATGAGTGGTGAGTTGAGACCTATGTTTGTAGAGGTAGTAGGGCGCTGCAACACTGTAGTTATGGGAAAGCGTGGAATTCTAGGCGGAACTTTTAATGAAATGGGCGATAGCAGTTCACTACAATCTATGCGGCCGTTCACTAGTTTGTGAAGGAACATAAGGCTATGCATAATTCTCCTTTGCCGTAGTGAGGTCATCTTAAAAAAGCTCAGACGCTGTTGATAGGGACATCTATGGGATAAGCCAGGGGATATAAATGCGAGGTGTTTGGTGAAAGCCCGTTGTATGCTCTCCAGACGCTGAGAATGTATTGCGTAAAAGGGGTCCCAGGCAACACTGGTATATTCCAGCCTGCTACGCACTAAGGCATTGTATAGAACCATTTTGGTTTTAATCGATTTAAATTCTTGCGTATTACGTTTAAGAAAACCTAACAATTGGGCAGCTTTTTTAACGCAACTGTCTACATGTTGCTTGAATGTCAACTTTTTATCCATGATCACTCTGAGATCCCGAATTTCATCAACCTTAGTTAGTGTTACGCCATTGATTTTATATGAAGTATCACTTGCTTGTTTCTTTTTTGTAAATGTAAATATTATGTGGAAACACTTTTTGACGTTTAGAGCCATGCCATTTTTATTGCACCAATCTTGTATTCGATCTAAGTCACTTTGAATCGGGATCGAGTCGTTCGGTGACTTTATTGTCTTATAAATCTTTAAATCGTCAGCGAACATTAAAAACTTACAGTTTATGATTTGATGTGCTAAGTCATTAATGAACAGCGAGAACAAGATTGGTGCTAGATGTGATCATTGCGGTACTCCCGAGATAGAAACGTATGGTTGTGATGTGTAACCATTCAAAACAACAGTCTGTGATCGTTGTTGTAGGTAAGATGAAAACCACCTCAGAAGTGATCCGTGCACGCCGTTGGCTGCTAGTTTTGATAAAAGTAGCAAGTGACTCACTTTATCAAAAGCGCTGCTGAAGTCTGTGTACACTGCATCTACCTCCAGTCGTTTGTCTAGAGATTCCGATATGTCGGACACAAACTGAATTAGATTGCTTTCCACTGAACGACCTGCTTTGAAACCATGTTGGCAAGGTGAAATGTTTGAGTCGAAGTGATGTGTGATTATGGGGCTGATAAGCGATTCAAATATCTTAGGAAAACACGACAGTATTGAAATTGGGCGATATATACTTACAGAAAATAAAATCATTTCATTTCATCAATCCACTGCCGCTGTTGTCTTTTGCCCATTACACTAAATTTAAGTTTCCCCAACAAGCATAAATAGCTATTAATAAAACATACTTGAAACTAGCATGTTGCACGCTACTAAGAAGTCTTACGTCTTAACGAAGCTAAACTTAGAACCTAATTAATCTTTAATAAGGGCAATTTACAACCGTCGTGTGTAGTTTTCTTCGCATGTTGTTTGATGTGGAATTACAGGTTAGGTATGTGGAATTATGTGGGAAAGTTGGCTGATATGACGGCAAAAGAAAACTACGTGTAGATGTATTTGTATGTGGATATATTATTTTAGTTATAAACACATACTTTATTCAGCTATAATTAATGACATTGCAGTGCCTCCGGGATATTTGAAGAAGCCCACACGGACGGCTTCAAGGCCATAATTCGCAAAAAATAGGCTTCTTTGCTCCAGCGTCTGCGGGGTGCTAAGACTGGCATTCTCAAAATCATTGCTGCTCGATTTGACTGCCCCATTCAAAAACACTGGGTAAGGGTAGTGAATGGTTTTATATAGTAGTCTACATAAGTACTAACAAAACTAACATCATTGTAAGCTAATTTTGTTGCTAATATAATACTAACAAGATACGGATATCAATTATCTGAAATAAATTATTCTATTCTATTCTATTCTATAATCACAAATATTTCTGTGGAAAATTTTCACTTACCCGATTTATTATGTCACACAGGGGACGTCATTACGTAATTCGATAGGTAGGTAATTGCTGAAAATCAGCGCTGTTGACGAAAGGTTTTTCCGAGGTCACAGCCTTTCGCTGAGCTGTTCTAACACAGATGCGACGCACTGTTTAATTGTTCTTGGTATTGTTGTTGTTTGTTACAAAAGTAGTTAATTTTCCCACTCTGCAATCGGTATTTTGTTTTTGTTTTGATTGTTCGTGTTGCTATTTGCCAGTGTTGCAACACAGAGAAAATATTACATATTGTCTGTGGTCCCTCGCCCTGACATCAAGCAATGGACAAGATTGTCAAACTTTTACGACTTAAATATGAGGCTTTAGGCTACTTTGTATATGTGTATTTTATGTAATATGTTTTTGTAACGTGCGTTTTGATTGCACGTCAATTTTTTTTTCTTTTTTTTCTTTTTCTTTCTAAGTCGCAGATTGGTTCTCGAATCCGTTGTTTTTCATAACCGCTAGCCGTCTTAGAAAACCGCTCCGCTATGTAAAACAGCTGAACGACGTTCACCTGGATTGTCACTGCGTGACGTTTAACAAAACTGCTACCCACGTTTAGACGTAATGCAAAATGGCTTATCTGCAGTCACAATAGGGGTGTGATCACACTAACGAACTAAGCTAAAGCACCCTGACCAATCGATTTAGGTTGGATTAGAACTGTAACCAACAACGCGCGAGCCGAGCGAGCGAAGCAAGTGGTCTTTTGAAATTTGTAGACTTTTGAACTCTTTATTGTGTTGGCCGTTGTTTATCAGTTTTATTCAAAAAATATTACCGTACATATTTTGCAGTATAGGTTTAATCTCGAAACTTCGTTTAAACTTGGTAAATAATATTACGCTCTTGTTTTACCTTTATTTGATATATTGCAAAACCACGACAATTCAAGCACCTACTCGTTTTTGGAAAATAGTCCTTCAATGGAGACGGCAAATAATTGTACCAGCCTGATACCCAAAATGTACAGAAATTAAATGTATACTATTTTAAAGTACGAATTCTTCTTCATAGAATTAGAAAAGTACATGTAGCTCTGCCGCAGGAGACAAAAGTTATGACAGTTTGAAAAAGCTGACTTACCTCATTCATATAATTCCATGCCTGGCACGCTCTGACGGGGCTCAGTGGCTTGTAGTGGTTGCCGAACGTGTACATGTAGAACAGCCAGGGGGCCGGGAATAGCATCGTGAACATGTCGCACAGAGCCATGGCCATCAGCACCACGTTGGTGGGGGTTCGCATGTGACGTCGGGAGAGGACTACCACAATTAGGGTGTTAGCCACTGTTGTGGTTGCAAGAAGGAAGGGCGCGATGTAGCTGTGGAAAAAAAAAGGAATGATATTAGTTTTGGTATAATCATACATTGGCTGTGGAGAAATAGGTCAATGAGTCCGAAGTCAAAAAATATAAGGTCCCGACCGAAATATTTGGACCTATCCAGGTATTTTGTTTGGACTTTTTATTACTAAGAGAATATATATTTTCTTTTTGTGTAAGGGTTCGTCCAGGAAAACACTCAATTTATTGGTAGTGACCTATTTATATCACCTAGCCATTTTGCTGTGAACAGTTCATTGTTCACACAGTAAGTAAACGTGGAACTTTGACGGATGTTTTTCTTACAAATCAAGTAATTGATTACATAAGTATTTAGTTATAAAAAACAATATTTCAAAATATTGATCTTTTTTAAGTGTGTTGAGTTATGATTATTAAATAACTTAATTACTTATTTTTTCATGAATAGGTAAAGGAATGTATTTTTTTTTACTAATTTTTTTATTCGGTAAGTAGTTACCGAATAAAAAAAAAAGTTTAAAAAATAAGAAAGAAAGGTATTCATGTAAATTGATTAACCAATCCTTTAAACTAAACAGGTTTTAAACCTGACAAAAAACCGTCAAGATATTCATTCTTAATGAAAATAGCAACAAAACTAAAGCTTTTAAAAGAAAATAACTAAGTATTTTCATAAAAAGGATTTTGAAGTAAAACGGGATGTTTATCTAATTGAACTGAACGCGGATCTGTGCTCATTTCATGAAAGCTTTTCAGTAGAGAGTTTCAGTAAATCTCCTGAAGAAATGTAATATTTTAGATGCATTCTTAAACTAGTGCTCTAGTAACGTAACGTAAGTGATATTGTGAGATTTAGTTAGGAATTATTTCAAAATCTTGTTATATTAAGGTACTTTTTGTTTTGCTTCAGAATATTGCATAGCTTTGGAACAATTCTTTACAGTTATATTTTTAATGTGTAACATCATTGCTCTCGCTTTTTTGTGAGAGTGATTTTGTAAAAAGGGACGGAAGTGTGTAGACAATAGTGACAGCTTTTTTTTTGGGTGGGAAATCATCAAATAACTTCTCCCGCTCTGGGCGGAGCGGGAGGGTGTGTCAGACTCTTACTGACTAAAAGCCACCCGTAATCCTTCCGTTGTCTGTGTTGCCAGGGGCCTCGGTAACCCTTTAGTACCTTCCCGAGAATATGGAAGTGACATCTTGAGCATGGAATAAGTAAGTACTTTTTAATAGCATGGAATGAGTGATTACTTTATAATAGCATGGAATTAGTAAGAAGAATACAGATTGTAAGTAGAGGGGGTCGAATTTCGACCAGTGGGCGACGACTAGTAATGAATAAATAATGATTCGAATAAATATTTCAGTATTTAGCTGTTTTTTTTTAATTTTGAGGCTAATTTCTGTCGCTGCTCAGTTGCTTATTACCAAGGTGAGATGTCAAATGTTACACATTATACATAATATGTGGCTACTGTAAGGACCGCTCGTTTTTTTTTGTAATACAGGAGTTTCTTGTCTGGAAACGTGCCACCATAACTAGCTTCATATTTTTAACTGACTGAATCCTTGAAAATTCAAAAGTGCCTTTTTTTTTTTTGGATGGTACATCCTCAAATAACTTCTCCCGCTCTGGGCGGAGCGGGAGGGTGTGTCAGACTCTTACTGACTAAAAGCCACCCGTATTCCTTCCGTTGCCTGTGTTGCCAGGGGCCTCGGTAACCCTTTGGTACCTTCCCGCGACCCCGGCAGGAGTTCAAAAGTGCCTGTAAATGGTTTTATAGAGGTATGAGGAACAGGGTGTTAAGTTCACTCATCCTCCACAGAAAAGAGAGGATCCTCCGACCAGAAAGATGTGTGTCTGGTAGGCAATTGCCCGATGGTTGACATCGGGATGTTGTATATATACCAGTCGCGCGGTAAAATCAGCTTGCGCGATGCCACCAGTGATCTGAGAACTGTAGTGGCCCAGTAGTAACGATCGCAACTTACGAGTTGTCGGTCGTAGGTTCGAACCCTGACAGGCGCTTTACATTGTGCAAATTATTGCATCACCAACGCTCTCAAAACGGTAAAGGAAAACATCGTGAGGAAACCGGCATGTCCTAGAACCAAAAATTCGAAGACATGTGACATCTACCAACCCACACTGGGCCCGCGCGGTGGATTGCGACCCACTCTCTCTCACCGAGGCTGACTATGCTTGTAGATGCCGCCACAGTTCAATTGAAATAAATGCTTTGAGTTTGACAGTTTGACAGCTTCTTCTGACACCAAACAGCATCGCTGTGTATTAGTTTGCACCATGCCTACCATGGGTATTAGTGAAATTATAGGTACATACGTTATGTGTCCGTCTATAATATACAGTGTGAGTCTTTATAATGTGCACATATCGAAATGAGGGAATCTATGCTTAGTTTTATCGACAGAAAAAATATAAAGAAAACACTAAATCTTTTTTTCTTTTCTAGTTTTTTTTAATCTTTTAATACTTGATAGAAAATGTTGAATTAATAAAATTGAGTGAACATGCAATTTTTAGTAGTGGCTAGCTAATACAATTAAGAATGACTTAAAGTAATAAAAAAGGTACGTAATGGAGGCTTCTTATTGAGAAATTTTACGATTACAGTAAAAAATTATGAAAAAAAAAACAGATTTTTGTTAAAAAAAACATGTTTATTTTCAATTGAGGGTAGTTTTTTACACAATTTTAATTTTACGAGGACGTCTAATTACTTCCAATCATTATGAAAATTGTTTCATCGCGATAGATCAATTAGATTAAAAGTTACATCACTTTATTACACTGGGGTCACAGTAGCGAACCATTCGATGTCATAAAAAATATTAAAAAATATTTAGTTTTTTATATTCTTTCCGTCGATAGACTTAAGCATATATTCCCTCATTTCGATATGTGCACTTTATAGACTCACACTGTATAGTCTGCATATAATTTTCTCACGGCTGGAACTCAGGCCTCATCTCTGTTATAAGAACGTGATACATTTCAAATAGACGCATAAGGCAGTCAAAGATCAGGCGAAGTCAGCATCGCTTGCAGTGGAAACTATTTTGTGGCAGTGGAAGCCACGCTGCGCTGCACTGCTGCTGCTAATCCATTACTTCATATGTTTGAAAAAATTGTCTGCTCAACAACGTCAATGAATGTTGTTGAACTGTCAAATTAAACCCATTGCTACTGATAATGTACTACGCAACTATCTCGCTGCTTTGAAAAGCTCTTTCATTTTGCATCTCCATTTTACGAACTTAAAAATCAGGAATCATAAAAGGTACTCACCCATACATAGGCTCAGCATAATTGATCGGAAACTCGCAGGTCACATTCAGATAGAAATGCGAATGATTCGACTGGCAGAAGTCGTCGGCGGTAAAATTCGAATATCCGGGATACCCAGTCTGGTTGTCATAGTAATTATAATTTATCTTTGAGATGTCTAAATCTGTGCTGTCTCCATCCACGATTTGTTTCGTCGAGTTGAAATCCCCGAAGTAGTCAACCCAGTCCTTGTCAGCCATCTTGTTTTTTTTTTTGCTATGTTGTAGATTTTGACATGTTGGTTTTTATGTCATTTTGTGCATATCTGTGGGCAAAGGAAAATACAATATTAGTATTATTAAAGAAAAAAGAAAATTGATTGTTCGAGCAAATTGATGAAAACTTATAGGTAATATAGATCCCGTGTTAAAAATACACTTTAATTCTGCCGTCAAGTAGCGTTACTGTCTCTAGTTTGTAGGATATGGTTGCCAGTGTCATTACAGGCACTTGAGATATTTCAACCTATATTATACCGATATATATTATATTATATTATATTATATATTAACCGATATTTTAGCCTCTATTTAGATCTTAATAAACAACGCGTTCGGCTATGGTCTCCTATACATGCCGTCACCCGCTTACAGCGTCACGATGCTTCCTATAGAAATGTGTTCTGGTATTTTCACACGTCGACGTCAGCGTCTTGACGTTGTACGCGGCATTCAAACGCTTTGCGTCGCGTCTCTAGTTATTTGGAGCGTCAGGTCGGGTCAAGTGTCAAGCGTCAGTACAAAATGGCGAGTCGAATAACGTCGACGTCCACTGCGGACGTATTGACCGCCGACGCTGTGTATTGCGTTCAGACGTCGCGCGTCACATCGATCGGAACGTTGACGCTGAAGTCAGACGTCGCATAATATACATAGTATAAAATAGGAAATCAAAGCCTTAGTAAGTCGCGTCGTGTACGGACTCCCATTAAAAGTACTACTGCAATGACATTCTGGCTACATATTGGAGATTTTCGTTTGTAATAATTATGTTAATTGGACGAGCCGTGAAAACAAATGAATAAAAACAACATCTCGTTAATATTTTCCTGAATAATTATGAAGGTGTTTTCAAGCAAACTTATGGGGTATTAATTATTAAGTCTACGCCTTCAAATCGGCTTAAATATCAGAACTTCGGAACAGTATTTATTATGAAGCGTTATTAATTTGTTGGCCGTAAAATAAATCATGTTCTTAAATAATTATTTACGCCCCATAATTAAAATGGTGCAGTAATGAATAATTAATTTACCAGATATCGGACACTGGATAAGGTTGATTAATTATTCAGAATTGAACTATTAAGTTTAATATTAATATTTTACTTGATACTTATTTGTTGTTTTATTTATAGTATAATAAGTAACAACATCACGCCTTTATTCTCGGAAGGGTTAGGCAGAGTTGTATCTATGGTACACCCATATTTCACCCATACATCTAGTAACTAACATCCCACCGTAGAAATCTTTCTACATAAAAAAGGACCTAGACAAAGATCGTTAGAAACGAAAGACAAGATGACAGATTGTAGAAGTATTTCTACAATCTGTCATCTGTGTCTGAGATGTCAAAAACTGAGAAACGAAATGTCACTTTGTATAGAAAGAGCCGTGTCTATTCTTCGAAGAAATAGAGAGTGTCATGCTAAGCCTGCAGAAAGACTACTGAGATGACGACTCATTGATGGTGATGGATGACGATGGTGATGGTGATGAAGATGATGGTGATGACGTTGGTGATGATGATGATCAATGTGAAACTACATTATAGCATTTTTTTGGATTCCGTAGTAAACAAGAAATCCTTATAGTTTTGCCATGTCCGTCTGTCTGTCCCCGCTGTAGCTCAGAGACGCTTAGTACTAGAAAGCTGTAATTTGGATAGGTATACATATTAATCACAACGAATAAGTGCTAAAATTAAAACAAATATTTTTTGGCGTACCTCCCTTGCACTTAATGTGGGGATGATATTTTTTTTCTCGTCTACCCTATGGTGTGGATTATCGTTGGATAGGCCGTTCAAAAATATTGCAGGTCTGTCAACACCTTTTTTCGATCCAAGGACCCACTTGCGTAATATTAAGCATTAAAGTGCAAATTTTTGTTAGTGTGTCCCCCCCCCCTGCCAGGTTTTTTTTTTTTGGTAGGAAGTTATCAAATAACTTCTCCCTCTCTGGGCGGAGCGGGAGGGTGTGTCAGACTCTTACTGACTAAAACCCACCCGTGTCCCTTCCGTTGCCAGGGATCTCGGTAGCCCTTCTGTACCTTCCCGCGACCTCGGCAGGCATCGGCCCTAGTGGACACATGTGCTGACGACATCTCTTTGAGGCGCGCGTGGAACACAACGCACCGTCGACCCGGGTCTGGTCCTTCCCGGACGGTGAGCTACCCATTGCTCACCGTCCCCAACCGCCCAGGGCGTTTCCTGCGGCGGCTAGGGGCGAGAGGGCGCGGAATTTACCTTTCCCTCAACCGTTTTGCCTCCTCTTTCGCGAGCATTACTGCTTCGTAGAAGGAGGTGACGGCTGCCCATGCCTTCTCGCTCCGTACCTTGGCCTGAACCAGGGCCGGACGTGAGAGATCTCTGCCGCCGATCGCCTCCACGAGGACATGGCGGTGCTCTGCCCATGCCGCTAAATGGTTGTTTGTGGAGATGAGAAAAATTCATGACAGTAGTACATATAATGAAATGGAATGGAAAACTATCACGGCTAAGTAGGCTAGTTAACTTGTAAAAAGTTAACGAGTTATAGTCGACCAACTTAAATTTGCAGTTGGAGAATTGACCGTGGCATATATAGATGTATGGGAGAACAGGTTTTTCAATCACAATGCTAAGTTTGTTTTTGGAATAAATTCATCCCAAGTAATCCCAACTACGGAACCCTTCATTGTGCGTGGTCCTAGGAGGCCTGAGTCCCAGCATTGGGAACATAAGAGGCTGATTATGCTAACAAAACTCGAGTAAAATACATGAAACATAAAATTGCTTAGCTTTACGCAAAGAAAATATGAAACAATGAATTTACAAACAAAACTTTACAAAAACATTAAACAATCTGGGCGGAAATAATGCGGCGAAAAGAACGACACGTCTAGCATCAGGCCTCGGCCGGCACTGTCGGTACACAGGCGTTTACGCATATATGTGTACGTATTATGCTCGGAAATAAGAATATACGATTTACAATAAATCTATTGATTAGATCAAAAAATTAAAACACTATTATGCAAATATGTTGCTTGTAGAATAATCTGACAAAAAATCAGAATGATTGCATGTATATTAGTATGATTTTTACGCGTTAAAAGAATTTTTTAGAGTCAACTTCGTGATTTTTTTCTGTCGTATTAAATTACTTGTATTATATTTTCAACACACTATCTACCTAGCATATATCCTGAAGAATATCATATATTTTTCTGATTTTGTTTACTGCAGTGGATCATACACTTTTAGGCATTATAAAACTTGCGTTTAGGTCCTGTAGGCCTCTTAACCGGTAAGTCCCCGTTGGGGTTCGGGGCGCGAGGGATCATGACTTCATGCGACAGCGGCGCGCAAGCGGTTAAGGACCGCGTGGTGGATTACGGCCCACTCCATCTCACAGAGAGGAGTCCTGTGTCCCAGCAGTGGGAACATTATAGGCTGATTATGTTGTTACTAAACATCACCATTTTACAACAGATACTATTTTCATTTTCATAACGGATTACAAAACCGTGTTGAGTTGAAAATAGCCTTAGAAATTATTATCTCCCATCAATCTACATTGTAATGTTCCTGAATTATGATGTCCAACCCTTTCAGGGTAACATTAATTTATTAACCCTATTCAAAGGTACTTTTATACCTGAAACAGGACTTGCTGTTTCAGGTATAAAAGTACCTTTGAAGTAATGGATTAAATTCTGATTTAATTTTAAATACGATGTGTTTATTTTGAAAGGGGTTTCGTGTGTATTTTATATGATTATTATTTAAAGTTTTGATGAGTTGATTATTTAGTGGGATTTAGAAGTTTAATTGTTTAAACTCGGGGTTATTCAATGATGTTATAGGGCTATTTGCTTTACATCAAATCACTTTTGTTTGTACAGTCAGGGTAAGTAATTGACATTCTACGTTAATATGTCGTGTCATACCATTTCAGACACCAATCTACATGTTTCGCTAATCCGACCAAGATTATGTCTGGACTTTAAGAGACTGTGACCTTATATACTAATACCTTATGTCCATAAAAAATACAAACATATTCCAAAACTAATAAGAGAAGTACCATTTGATTTTTACAAAAAAAAAACCATGGCTTCTCCAAAATAATTTTTATACTGTGAAAGAATTCTTTGAATTTGAGGGTAATTAGAAATTAGATATAATTAGTTAATACAAATGTTGTTGTTATTGTATTTTTATACCTATTATGTTTTTTTTTGTTTTGTTTTGTATAGTAGAGTATAAATGTATCTTTATGTCTATAGTGAAAGTGTTTTGTATTGTTTACGAGTATTAGAGTAAAAGTAGTATATAAATTTTGTAGGTGTATAGTATAGGTCTCATACCCAATGTATGCCAGATATTCGTATGCCGCTTTTAGCGGCGGATGTGTCCTGAGCATAACATTGTTATCCAACTTGTACCTACCATATCCGACGAATAAATGTCTTTGTCTTTGTCTTTGACCTCTGTTACGTACCGTTCTCTTTGCAGTTGGTATTACGTACCTACTGAATTAAATCTTAGAGATTTTAGAATAGTGTTTTCTTCACCCCACAACTGGTAATCAGGCTTTTTTGTGTA
The DNA here is from genome assembly GCA_905333075.3 of Atethmia centrago. Taxonomy (NCBI): domain Eukaryota; kingdom Metazoa; phylum Arthropoda; class Insecta; order Lepidoptera; family Noctuidae; genus Atethmia; species Atethmia centrago. The sequence goes on along the minus strand of HG995392.1, from coordinate 8,405,307 downwards.
TTTGCCGAGGGTGTTGATTTGAATGAGCTTCCGGCGTTTGCTCATCGCCCATTCGTCGAGCCTTCCGATTGGTTGCGGATGAGCACACTAGCGCCGCGCTCCTGCGTGTGTTTTTTTTTCCACTGTACTACGTACCATACGGGTGTCCGCGAAAACACGCCACGCGCGATATATACTTTTCTACAAAAAATAAGGTCCTTCGGTTGAAAACGTGCTACAATCCCCGCAAGATACCAGATATACCCTGAACCAGCGCCTGTGGAAAAATATGTGAAGTGGAGTTGAAGCAAGATTCAGAACTATCGAACGCGCCTTCTAAGCCCATCGGTGTGCGAAGCGGCGGGACGGGAGCGACCGGTAAGTTTGATTCGAATCTTCCCTCTTTACAGCACATAATTGTTTGATCTCTTCGAGCCTGGATTTATATCTAGGTACTTGTTGTGGGGTTATTTTCCTAGTGTTCTTAGTTCAAAGTCCATTTGCGGCGTTACGCGTCCAAAATGGCGGAACTTATTCAACAAGACATTTTTGAACGTGAGATCATTATCGATGATCTCAAACGTATTTTAGAGTTCATAGACTCAGACGAACAACAGTTTAGGTCACGCTCAAAATAATTAACTTTGCAACAAAGAAAGTTCTTCAAACTTCAGGCAAAAATAGAAAAATTCTTAATAAAATCCAATACTTTCGACAAAGACGAACAACTGAAGATTCGTAACAATTTTAATGATTGTTATTTCGCAATTAGTGTTCACTTAGATAAACTTAAGGAAGAGGATAATGAGCGTAAACGAAGAATGTCCTCTAGTACGTCATTTAATAATAACTCAGTGGTACATGTTCCATCTACTCATACGAGTAATAGTTGTGCAAGTAGATTACCTATTCTTCCAATGCCTACCTTCTCAGGGGAAACCACGGATTGGCCCCCATTTCACGATTTGTTTCGTTCATTAGTACATGACAAAAATACCTACACGGAGACAGAGAAGTTTCGTTACCTGTTACTGTCATTAAAAGACGAACCCTATAATCTTATTAAATCGATACCAATTACAGACGAAAACTATAGTGTTGCGTGGGATATTTTAGTTTCTCGGTATGATAATAAACGGGCTATCGCCACGAAACATCTCGAAAAAATATTAGACATTGAACCTAGTACCGAGAAAATGACTCAAAGTCTAAGAAACTTACTCAATGTTTATCAAGAAAACATCAAGGCATTGCAGGCTATGCAATTTCCGATAGATCAGTGGAGTTTCATAATAGTGACGATTTTACTACGTAAGATTCCGTCTAGTGTTCGAAAACGTTTCGAATTATCACTATCGAGGCCATCGGATGTACCTGACATAAGTACATTGATAACTTTCTTAGAGCGCGAGTTAGCTGCAAGCGAATTCTCTTCTCACCCACAAAATAAAAATAATCTTGAAAAGGTAGGTACTTCCCGCACATCGCGCGGTAACGAAGGCTCGCGACGCGCGCTCGCAGCCAATGTCGCTTCATCGAGTTCGAATACAACAGACTTACAATCTACCAAACAAAATAATTTAAAAAATAATTGTTTATGTTGTGATGCTCAACATACGTTGACAAAATGTTCGAAATTCCTTAATTTATCTCCCCGTGATAGGTATTCTTTTATTCAAAACAAGAACGTTTGTTTCAATTGTTTACATGTCGGTCATGATTTAAAACAATGCAAATCTAACTTTGTTTGTCGTTCATGTCATAAACGACATCATTCATTAATTCATTTCGAAAAGTCTAACAGTTTAACAGTTATTAGTGGTAGTAGTGATAATGCGGTCTCACTTTCTGTGAACGAAACGACAGAGACAGCGGTTCCCAGTACCTCGCACGCTGCGATGACTGCGGCGGTGAACGATCGCAAGAACAATTCGCGTTCTATTGCTCCGTCGGTTAGCGCGAGTACGGTGCTCCTATGTACGGCACTCATCAATGTGCATAGTGGCCCACAAAAACACACAGTTCGATGTATTATTGATACAGGCAGTCAGGCGACTTTTATTACCGAGTCTTGTGTTCAGCGGTTAGGGTTACATCGCAGCCAAGCGAATGTTCCGGTGTTCGGTGTTGGAGGGACCGAGGTTGGAGCGGTTTACCCTAAGGGTGTAGTATCTTGTCATGTCACTCCTACACACGGGGATCAACCTTCAATTTCAGTTAACGCATTAATTTTATCTAATCTTATTTCACGTATGCCATGTGTGACGTTGCCCTTTAAGGGATGGCCACACATACAAAACTTAACTTTAGCTGATCCTAAGTTTTATCTTCCACAATCGGTGGAAATGCTTTTAGGTGCGGATATACTATCCCAAGTTTTATTAGGTCACGTGATCACGGGTCCACCCGGTTCACCGATGGCTATGAACAGTATCTTTGGTTATTTATTGATGGGTGATGTTTCATACAACCAAAATACATCTACTTCACTTCAAGTTTGTCTCAGTAGTTTAAGCTCATCCTACGATGACGACATCAACCTGAGACGGTTCTGGGAATTGGAATCTCTTCCGGAAAAAAGAATTTTAAGTCCCGACGAAGCGTTGTGTGAATCTATATTCGTAAATTCACATACTCGTGATGAAACTGGGCGATATGTTGTTCCACTCCCTTTCAAACCTGATGCACCCACCCTCGGCGCATCACGAGATACGGCGGCCTCTAGGTTTAAGAAATTAGAGTATAGGTTGGAACACAATCCTCAACTTAAGGTAGACTATCATGCGTGCCTCCAGGAGTACTTGGAACTCGGTCACATGGAGCCCGTTGATTTACCTGTTTCGTTAGCTAATAGCTATTACATTCCGCACCACTGCGTGGTCAAAGAGTCCAGTGAGACTACTCGTACTCGTGTCGTCTTTGACGCGGGTTGTAAAACTTCGAATGGAATATCACTTAATGATGTTCTACTGACTGGTCCGAAGCTGCACCAGGATATAGTAGACGTTTTATTGGGTTTTCGTATCCATGCTATTGCTGTCACTGCCGACATAAAGCAGATGTACAGAAACATAAAATTACAACAATCCGATTGGGATTTTCAACGCATTGTGTGGCGTAAATCACCCACTGAACCGTTGCGTGATTATCGATTGCGCACCGTCACTTTTGGTGTCAGCTCATCACCATACTTAGCCCTTCGTACTATTCAACAGTTGGCTCATGATGAAGCTGCTAACTTCTCGTTAGGTTCTAAGGTTCTCCAGAACCAGGTTTTTGTTGATGACATCGTCACCGGAGCAGGCGACGTAAAGCATGCCCTGGTTTTACAACGTGAGTTAGTAGGTATTTGTTCGTCAGCTGGTTTCGAGTTACGTAAGTGGCAGAGCAATTCGCCAGCGTTACTCGCTGCTTTACAAACGTCAGTCGTTCAGGGCGAGCGGCCTGATAACGTTTCTTTCGCTCTGATGGAGAATGACAAACAAATTAAGGTTTTAGGACTTCAGTGGAATCCTGAATCTGATACTTTCACTTTTAGCGTTCAGTCAACTAATGATAAAATTACAAAGCGATCCATACTATCACAAATAGCGAAAATTTATGATCCTATGGGATGGTTATCTCCTGTAACTATTTATGCGAAACATCTCATTCAGTTGTTATGGATTTCAGCGGTCGACTGGGATGAGTCACCTCCTTTAGATATTATAAACGCTTGGTCTAGTTTTCTTAACGATGATAATAATGGTAACTCCATTATTATCAAAGTTTCAAATTCCACGTTTCGTTTTTGCAAACGTGAATGCAATTCAAATTCACGGGTTTTCCGACGCTTCCGAGCGGGCTTATGCCGCGTGTGTTTACGCCCGTATATCCGATAATAATGATAACGTTAAAACATTTCTTCTTCTCGCTAAAACGCGTGTAGCACCTATAAAACCGGTTCTTACTATTCCGCGCCTAGAGTTGTGCGCAGCTGTTTTGTTATCAAAGTTGATTGATAAAGTGAGAACTGTGTATGATAACCATTTAAACTGTGAACATGTTTGTGCGTGGACTGATTCATCCATCGTGTTAGCGTGGCTTCGTTCTCCACCACACGAGTGGAAAACATTCGTTTCTAATCGCACTAGTGAAATCTTATCCAGGCTTCCGGCCAAAACTTGGAGACATGTCCCGTCAGCTGACAATCCAGCTGACGCACCTTCTCGAGGAATGCTTCCTACAAGTTTTGTCCAAAATGAGATGTGGCTCCATGGGCCCTGGTGGCTCGCGCGTGATTCTAGTTCTTGGCCAAATCCCAAGAAAATACTAGAAGTCACTGAAGACAAACGCAATCTACCTATGTCTATGGTGTCAAACTCTTCCACCTCAGCACCACCCGATGTGTTCGAGTATATTACTAGATTTTCTACTCTAAGTAAACTTGTTAGGATAACAGCACTGTTATTTCGATTCTATAATAAATGTAAGAAAGTTCAAAATTCCTATCCAAAATACATAACTGTATCCGAGTTTAATTTTTGTTTAAATCGACTTATCCATTTAGTTCAACATTCTTGTTTTTCCGAAGACATTAATAATATTTCACATGGAAAGTATCCATCAATTAAATTACGTCGACTCAACCCGTTCATGGATAACAAAAATAATCTTCGGGTAGGTGGGCGAATTCATAAATCACTTTTACCGTTTGTTTCCAAACATCAATTGATTTTGCCTAAGAAACATCATCTTACAGATTTAATCATTGACCATACACATATCACGCATCTACATGCTGGTCCGCAATCCGTGCAATACATTTTATTCCAAAAATATTGGATAATGTCTAGTCGTGACGCTATACGTACACGCATACATCGCTGTGTTCGTTGTTTTCGTGCGCGCCCCGTGAATCCGCAGCCATGCATGGGTCCGTTACCGGCCGTCAGAGTGCGCCCCGAGCGGCCATTTCTTAAAACATCTGTTGATTTCGCGGGTCCGTTTTACGTTCGAGCAAACAAAGTTCGAAATGCGAAAATTATTAAATGCTATGTATCTCTTTTTGTGTGTATGTCTGTCAAGGCCATACACCTCGAACTCGTATCCGAGTTGTCAACTGATGCATTTTTGGCAACATTGCGACGCTTCACGTCCCGTAGAGGTTTATGCACCGACATTTACTCTGATTGTGGAAGGAACTTTGTTGGTTGTAATAATTATCTACAAGACTTGTATAATTTTTTACGTAATGATTCTGTTCAAGCCACTCTTAATAGTAAAATTTTAGAACAAGGCATTACTTGGCATTTCCAGCCTCCTTACGCCTCTCATTTTGGTGGCCTTTTTGAATCCGGTGTTAAAAGTTTTAAACATCATTTACATCGAGTCCTCGGTACGCAAACTCAAACTTATGATGAGATGCATACCCTTCTTTGTAAAATTGAAGCGGTACTTAATTCACGTCCACTTTGTGTATTAAGTGCTGACCCATTAGATCCGTTACCTTTGACACCAGCTCATTTTTTAATAGGAGGTCCGTTGACGTCCTTACCAGACATTTCATTAACCGATAATGTTTCAAATCGACTCACTAGATGGCGTAGAATACAACAATGTGTGCAACACTTTTGGAAACGTTGGAGTCGTGAATATTTACACGAAATTCAACAACGTAACAAATGGTTTCGAGATCGCGGCTCACAACTCCGTGAAGGTATTATTATCGTTGTACGAGATGATAATTTGCCACCATTACAATGGAGACTGGCTCGTGTCCATACTCTCCACCCAGGTTCCGATAATATTACTCGTGTCGTAACTTTACAGATGGGCAAAACTTTAGTGAAACGCTCAGTAGTCAAAATATGTCCTTTGCCCTTAGAATAATCATTCTGTAAGTTTTAGTTAATATTGTTACGAATCTTAGTTAAGTAATCTTAAGTTAGAATAACTTTAGTTTAAAAATTTAAGGCTTCATGCTTTCGTAGCATTTTTCATTCTTATTTCGAATGATACATTCTTTTTTTGTCTTTTAATTTAAGGTTAAAAGAAATTAATTCTTTTAAGGCGAGCGGCATGTTACGTACCGTTCTCTTTGCAGTTGGTATTACGTACCTACTGAATTAAATCTTAGAGATTTTAGAATAGTGTTTTCTTCACCCCACAACTGGTAATCAGGCTTTTTTGTGTATTTGCCGAGGGTGTTGATTTGAATGAGCTTCCGGCGTTTGCTCATCGCCCATTCGTCGAGCCTTCCGATTGGTTGCGGATGAGCACACTAGCGCCGCGCTCCTGCGTGTGTTTTTTTTTCCACTGTACTACGTACCATACGGGTGTCCGCGAAAACACGCCACGCGCGATATATACTTTTCTACAAAAAATAAGGTCCTTCGGTTGAAAACGTGCTACAATCCCCGCAAGATACCAGATATACCCTGAACCAGCGCCTGTGGAAAAATATGTGAAGTGGAGTTGAAGCAAGATTCAGAACTATCGAACGCGCCTTCTAAGCCCATCGGTGTGCGAAGCGGCGGGACGGGAGCGACCGGTAAGTTTGATTCGAATCTTCCCTCTTTACAGCACCACCTCTGAGTTTGTTTTGGCCTTTCTTCTCAGACTAGTCAGATAGAAAACGCCGTGCTCATCCAGTTTTTTTATTATTATGATTGACGTGTAAAAGTGTTTGTACTGTGGCGGCCATCTACATCACCACATGCGAACTATGCAGCACACTGACGTCACGCAAAATCCTGCATCGCGCAAACAGAGTTTACCGCGCAACTAGCATATATAAAACATCCCGACATTATCCGTCGGGCAGTTGCCCACCAGACACGACACCCGTCTGGTCGGAGGATCCTCCCTTTTCTATGGAGGATGAGTGAACTTTACACCCTGTTCCTCATGGCTCTATAGTACAAACCTACTTACAGAAAATAAAATCATTATCATCATTATAGCCAATTTATACAATTGTCAAAGAATGACAATGGTGATTTTTATATAACTACGGACAATTGCTTGGTCGTCAAAGTTTGTGGTTAAAGTTTAACAAATAATGTCCTTGACTTTACAAACCTGATTTATTTGAAAATGGAACAGTCAATAATTAATGTCCTTGACTTTACAAATCTGATTTATTTGAAAACGGCTCTGAATAACTAATGTCCTTGACTTTATAAACCTAATTTATTCGAAAATAGAATAGTTTACTTTTTATCCGGAAGCGTTGAATCAGATCATAAACATGCTTAATCAGGCTTAGGTATGACGAACCTCTATACATCAACGTGCCATTTTTCCATAAAATTATTTATTGTGGCCATGACGTGCCAGCAAACAAATTATAAATTGATTAAAAAGTGTTCCACAGAACGGTCCCCCAACAGCAATGACAATTGTATTTATGTACCTATTTAATTAAGATAATTTTTTATAATTACCGACTAACCTTTCACTTTGTATATACAGCTAATACAACTTGTTTTTTACTTTTTAGTTCGTTTTTTAGCAGGACAGTCTTGTTTTTAATTTTTTTGACTATTTCGTTTTATTTTATTCATTTTAGTGACTAGTTTTATTTTGAAACATGTAATTCTAAGTGGTTGTATTTTTATTTTAAGCACTAAAGGTGGCTTTGTATTTTCACGGCGAGGCGAGGCGTGGATGGCGTGGGCGGAAATGTTTGTTTTGCATGTACAGGTACCCCCTACCTGTGTACAATTTATGACAATAAATTGTATAGTTGTGATATGTGCTCATCAAGGCCTTCAATTTGATAACATACATATTGTAATAATTGCAGATGTTTTTTTTCACATTTGAAAATGGAGCCATACTGCCGCCATGTTGATATTTGTCATTAAATAAATATAGCCTAAGTCACTCGGGATGACGTAAAGGCGCGATTCCACTAAAATTGTATTTAGCACCTTATCACATAAAGGAGATTGTTCTGCATCCATACACATTTCGCCCCAGAACCAACAGCGAAGGAAAACTACTTTGCGTATTCTAAATTACAAGTATAACCACATAAACACAAAGTTTAATAACGGACAATTTTCAGAAAGCATTTAATTAAAAAGAAAACAAAGACTTTGAGGTTATAATTATTTAGTAAGAAATAATCCTTTCAATACTTAAAAATACATGCTAATGCTTGTTGTGTCACTAACGTTATTTCTCAATAGAAATAACGCCACATACAGGCAATCCTGTATGTGGCTAGTTAAACTACGAGATTCAGTAAAAAATTTAAGTACTTATGTACCTTTCTTGTTTGGTGTTAAATAAACTTACTAAGAAGCGTTTTACTCATTTCGTAAATCTGCTAGTTTTTATATTAAAATAGGTACGTAGGTAGGTAGATAAGTCTAAATGCAAGAACTTGACAGTTGAGTTGGTTGACATAACATGACAAGGATTAGAGATGTCTATACATCAGATCCTTATCGATATATTATTTTAAGCTTAATCGATACCGTGCTACTGCATGGTATCTATTTATGTGTGTGTGTGATATGTATCTAATATTTCAAATAGAATAACAAGCTGGGTACCTACTTCCAGCGTGTTATTCTATTGACATATTAGAATACAAATTACAAATGTGTAGTAATGGTTCTCAAACTGGTGGAGGAAAACATCGTGAGGAAACCGGCATATCCTAGAAAAAAATTGAAGACATGTGACATCTACCCACCCGCACTGGGCCCACGTTTTGGATTACGGCCTCTCACAGAGGGGAGGCCTGTGTCCCAGCAGTGGGAACATTAAAGGCTGATTATGAAATGTGAAGTAATTGTATAGAAAAAGATTATTAATTATTTAGAATGTAATATGATATGAAAATCGGTTTTGTTGTTGAATTATTTTCGCACCTAAGGTGTAACCAATTAAAAGGTCGCACAAGTCACGACAGGAGCGTATTACCCTTTGAGAAAAAGGTTGACAAGGAAAGTGCGTACGGATGCGTAAGACATGTATGAGCAGGTGGCCAACGCAAGTAATCTCACTCTCGATGTGTGTGAAAGGAAAGATTGGGCATCACTAATTGTTATGTCAAACCGTGTCAAACATATTGTCAAAGATGGCGGCATTTCTGATTTTATGTCGTTAAACGCTCTTTTAATTGTTCATTATGGATCGCAGAATGTCCGTTTCATACATATATTCGTAATGAGTATAATAAAATATGCTTATAATTATTAAGTAGGTACGTCAGATGTTTGTTGGTCCTAGGGCCATTTTCGACGATGTCCTTTCATGCAGAACTCCAACAGTGCAGGTACTGAGCTGCAGATCCGTTCCCATCTGCAAAGCTGTACGAAATATTTGTAAGCGTACAGTGCTGCACATTTGTAAGGGCATGGGCAGCCCTCACCTCCTTCTGCGAAGCAGTAATGCTCGCGAAAGAGGAGGCGGGACGGTCGAGGGAAAGGCACGTTTCGCGCCCTCTCGCCCCTAGCCACCGCAGGAGACGCCCTGGGCGTCGGGAATCTCGGGCGGATTTCCAGCCACCGTAGGCGCGGGCTTGCGGACGGTGAGCAATGGGTAGCTCACCGTCCGGTAAGGACCAGGCCCGGGTCGACGGCGCGTCGTATTCCACGCGCGCCTCAAAGAGATGTCAGCACAAATGTAGGGGTCCACTAGGGCCGATGCCTGCCGGGGTCGCGGGATGGTACTTATGGGTCACCGAGTCCCCTGGCAACACAGGCAACAGGAAGGAATACAGGTGGGTTTTAGTCAGTAAGAGTCTGACACACCCTCCCGCTCCGCCCAGAGCGGGAGAAGTTATTTGATGATTTCCGACCCTCAAAAAAAAAAAAGCACATTTGTAAATGTTTACCTGGGTGAGTCCACCGAAAGAAACATTTGTGCCGTACACTGTGCAGCACAGTGTCGCACAGTGCCGCACCCTGGTGGAATAGCTCCTTTACAATTCTAACGATAGGTACCCCATACACCTAAATTAAATCTGTTCAGGCATTCAGGCATTTAAAAGTTATGGTGGCATGAAGAGAAACCCACATAGATACATACATACATATACGAACACTAAAATCATTACACTCCTTTTTGGGCAGTCACGACTCAGTTGGGTATATAAAAAAAAAAGTTGGGTAGATGAAAATATCACGCTCAGATTTCAATGTTTGTTAATGTAACTTAGGTAGTCCACCAAATGCACGCGTACCATTGGTTTGCCATCCCTGTGCTAATTTTTTTGAGTATTGTACAAAGTAAGACTGAATGTTGCAAGTATGACGTCACAAAGTTGACCACAATTGCATTTATGGCCACTTCGGACCATAAATCTGACAGATGGCTAGCTAATCTCATATTATAGTCTCGAGTGATTAGATAAGCTACTTGTCAGTTCATACTTAGTAGGTAGATAAGTAGATTTATCTGCTGACTGTTCTGTGCATTAAAACAATGATGTGGCTTTAATTTCTCCCATTACAATCGCACTAGCTGTTGCTCGCGACTTTGTCTGTGATCCAGTACGAAAAGTAAGTATGTCCTAACCCAGGCCATGGTCTATCTGTGCGCCAAATTTTGATTCAGCAACCGCTCTCCTAAGACCGATTCGCCATTGGACTGTTCGTCGACAAGATGATTCATTTATTTCCGTTTCCCAAGCACGGACTTTCACCTATGGACATTTCGCCGACAGAACCTTTCATATGCGTCAGTTTCGACGACAGCCCTTTGTAGCAAATATAGTAGGTCACCAACAATAGAGGGGATCTGGTGCTCGGCGGTCGCTGCCGCGACACGCTCGCTTCGCTCGCTCGCCTTCACACGTTAATGGTCACTGTTCTAACCTAACCTAACCCAAATGATTCAATAAGAGCTGTAGTCGAATACGACGTATATGAAAGGTTTTGTCGGCGAACTGTCCGTAGGTGAAAGACCCTGCTGGGGAAACGGAAATAAATGAATCATCCTGTCGACGAACAGTCTAATGGCGAATCGGTCTTAGGAGAACGGTTTCTCTCCCCCAAATTTTATACAAATCCGTTCAGCCGCTTTAGCACGAAAGTGGAACAAACAAACAAACCCATTTACTCAATTAGGACAGTTAGGATTTTACGTTTCGACTTGAAGAGTATGGATGTCGGTTTTTATAATATCATAACAAGCAATAGGTCAGTAATGTGCTATTATGGACTTATTATTGTTATGTCAAATTCGGCACCTATGGGTTTGGATACATCTTAGTGATTTATTACATATTTTTCGTAGAGATATTTACGAAGATATCATGAAAAACACCTTTATTGTAGGGAAATTCTAAAACGAAATTGTGACGACAAAAGTATCTTTACGTATCAATACAAAAGTATTTTGCGAATTTAATTTTGGTAAGTTGCTAGTGGTGCCGATTCCCTTGTTCACAAACTAAACCAAATTTAAGTTCAGTGCATCTTTTTCATTTTATTTCGTTAAGAAAAGGACAGAAGATTAATTTTAGTTTAGTCCTGTCAAATTAATCAGCGCTTGACGTAAATTCACGTAATTTTAGTAGGCACGTTTTTAATCACGTCTAAACTTGTATGGAGTAGTGACAGGCGCTCATTAATTTGACAGGACTAAACTAAAATTTATTTTCTGTCCTTTTCTGAATGAAATAGAAATAAAGAGATGCACTGAACTTAAATTTAGTTAGGTTTGTGAACAAGGGAATCGGCACCATTACCGAGTTATTGGCGTAAATAACTAAACTACTTCGGGCAGATCTTGCAACCGCTAACACGATGTAATGTTGTTGTCGGATTATTTTGAGGAAGCTCAAACCATAATGCGAACTAACAAGTTTTTTAAAGTACATTATTGATTAATAAATAATTATGTGTAAAATTACAATACGCATCAAATTTCAACACGTCTGGTTCTGTTTTCGATAAAAACAATGTTTTACAACGATACTGTTACAGTGTCAATCTAAAATAATGACACTAAACCCGTAATAACAAATTACGTATCGTTTTCAAGATATGAAACAACGTTGGAAAAGTCCATATCGTAATGTTACATAGCAACATTTTTAATAAATTTCCTGCAATAATGGCGTAAGTGTATATTAATGAAACAATTTACCTATCATATTTTTGTAATATGTATTTTCTTAATTTGCAAGGTTTTTCACACACTTACTTTAATATTGACATCGTAATTGAATTACACACATGTCCTCAATAGTCCGACTAGTTGATAAGATATTCAACAAAAACAGAAAAACATTTCTCCTGTAAAATTTGAGTTTTTCGATTACCGACTTATTGCTTGGGGGCGTCGATATGCTATTTCAAGGTTATCCATTCTATGCTGTGATAAAATTTTATTTATGGCGTGTTATTTTTTTCACGCGTATCCATATACAGGGGACCTGTATATGGATACGCGTGAAAAAAATAACCCTGTTTTAGCTGTCGCGCAGTTGGGCAAGAAGAATACCTCATATAAATCTACAAGCCATAAATTAAAAATTTGATAGTAAAACTATTTTATCTACTTTCAACCTTTTCAATCACTTTCCCCCTATTAATATCACACATGGTACCAACCTAACGCTGTAACAATAACTTTGTTCAGAAGCGGAATTTTATAATTAAACTTGAGTTGTCAAGAGTGATCAGTATCTTCGGTAACTAATAACTTTGGATATGTAAAGTTGTAAACTCGGTTCATTTTAGTGAAGTGTTATTAAAATGGGACACGTGTGTGAGAAATGTTTCGTGAATTACGCTGCCTAGCTAGACACATAATTATAATTATCATGAGATAGATAATTGTTGAGATAGAGAGTAGAATAGAATAGCATACTCTTTATTATGTACACCATAAAAATTACAGATATAAATGTTGAAATTGTACATGGTGACACAATGGGCGGTCTTATCGCTAAAAGCGATATTTTACAGACAACCTTTGGATAGATTAAAGGGGGAAGGAGAGACAATACTGCAGGTAGTCAGTGGTGTACCATTTACCATACCATCGGAAATACGTGAGTCACTCGTTTGACTAATCGGGACGCCAGCGCCACCAAGTGGCGCTCGATAGAGTCTACAACATAAGGCTTGACCGGGGTAAATAAAGTACAGTTGGTCGGAGGCGGTAAAGGAGTGAATACGTTTAGAAACTGTCGCGCGTTCCGTATAGTTGTGTCGTGTACCTACAGAGTGTGAATAGCTAGTATGATTATTTGATCGTAAATTGTAATTTGATTTAAACTGCAAACGGTTTTTTTATTGTGCAATAACCAACACTTCCCTTTGTACGCCCACGGTAGTTAAAATATGGGTGATGATAACGAGACGTACCTTCTTCGTCATATACAATAAATACATACATACATATAGCATATACTTATCTACATAAATATTTATTCTTCTTCTCTTCTCTGTCGTCACACTCTTGGCAGAGTGGTCGAGGTCGTCATGACAAGGGTGGTGGCAAGCTTCGCAATTCATCGCCATTCTTCTCGTTCTATTGCTTGCCTCGTGCATTCGTGGAGTGGACCATTTAATGCAGTTTTGACTTGGTCGGTCCAGCGCATTGGTGATCTACCGCGCGCCCTCGTGCCCTCAATTTTGCTCTGAACCACGAGTCGCTCCAGAGACGTATCCTCTCGACGTGTAATGTGTCCATAGAAAGTGAGAATACGAGTATACGACCCTGAACGATGGAAGAAAGACGCTGTTTTATATCCAGTATAATATATATATGTCGGAAATACGTTAGTCACTCGTTTGACTAATCGGGACGCCAGCGCCACCAAGCGGCGCTCGACATAGTCTACAACATAACGCTTGAGGAGATAAATTGAGTTTTTTGGAGGCGGTCAAGGAGTGAATACTTTTAGAAACTGTCGCGCGTTTCGTATAGTTGTGTCGTGTACCTACAATGTGTGAATAGCCAGTGTGATTAATTGATCGTAAATTATAATTTGATTTAAACTGCAAACGGTTTTTCTATTGTGCAATAACCAACACTTCCCATTGTACGCCCACAGTAGTTGAAATATGGCTGATGATAACGAGAGAGACATGTCTTCTCCATCATATACATATACAATAATAAACATGAAACAAGAGCAAGGCACTATGTTAAGTAATGATGATGTTTAAGGAGAGCGGAAGTGTAACTGTAATAAGAGTTATGTATGGAAAGATCAGTGGTGGCCCAGTGGGAACGGCTGCCACTTACGAGTTGCAGGTCGTACGTTCAAACCCCAGCAGGTAGTTTGATTTGTCTATTATTATTTTTCCTCAATACTTCTCTAGAACGAAGGAACACATAGTGAGGAAATCAACATGTCTTCGAACCAAAAATTCGAAGACAAGCGACATACACCAACCCGCACTGGGCCCGCGTGGTGGATTACAGCGCACTCCCTCTTACAGAGAGGAGGCCCTTGTCCCAGCAGTTGGAACATTATATGCTTATTATGCTTATGCTACATCACGCCTGTATTATGTTATGTTTAATTTCATATGTAAAGCTCTATGTACACGGTACGGTTTCTGTACGGTACGGCGTATAACCCGCACCATAGTAAAAACGTGCCTGTCAAGAAGCTTCTACAGTGAGCCATACAACTCTGACGACCGTGCCTACACACATCGAATAAACTTAGTTTTTCATGGCAAGAAAAACGTATGTGTTGAAATTGCCTTAGGGTGCGAGCCCACTGCCATCAATTGGGCATAATTCCAAATGACGCGCGACGGGCTGCTACTGAGAAATTTCTAGCGGACAACTTAAAAACATAGCCTGTCCTGGGGATCGAACCGACGATCCTGCGTTGCACATTTACACATTCAGTTATGACAAAAGGTGATAACATACACTTATAACTAAATGGATTGAAATACTTACATATGAGGACACAGGCCCTCTTGCAGCACGCATCTTAATTTTGCCATCCACACGAACACCCACTCACCAAACACATACACTCCATACTCACACACATACACCCTACTAACTTATATCATTTACCACAAAACACGTATTGGCACTACTACTGTTCTATATAAATGTATAATATAAGACTTTTATTTGCTGCTAAAGTACATTCTTTGCTTTTGTTAATTTTTATTTATAAGTATGTAAATTCAAAATTTGGCACATCTTTTTCTTTTTGTAATATTACTTTAAATTGTTTTCTTCCAATAAGGAGATTTAAAATTGTTGGTACATCACGTAACTTTAAGCTTCGGAAGAGCGAAGTGTCCTAACACAGGCAATTTTTGTCTAAAAGGTCACTTCAACCACGAGGTGTAGTACATAACTTGTGAAAGAAAATAAATTATTTGTATTTGTATTGTATACACAAAAACACAACAAACACACACACACACACACACACACACACACACACACACAAATCACTCAAGAGCATGCATGCAATAAATTCCTTTCATTTTACGTTATTTTAATTTGTTTCATAACTTGTTCATGTTCCAAAAACGGGTAAACACGGGTACCACAGGAGTCAGGGCTTCAAATTAAAATGTAACACCCTTTGATGTGTCGCACTCTTTCATTTTTGTGGGAGCTGGATTTCGTGAAAAAGCCGGAAATGTGTAGTCAGGCAGTGACAGCTTGAACATGGAATAAGTAAGTACTTTTTAGTAGCATGGAATTGGTAAGTACTTTATAATAGAATGGAATTAGTGCACTCATGGAATTAGTAAGTACCTACTATATAGATTGTAAAGCGGTCTACACACCAAAGCCGCTGACCCGGCGGCACAGCCCGGCGGCTTAGTGCCGGCGGGTTAACCCGGCGGCTTCAGAATGTCCAAGCCGAACAACTTTGCCGGCGGCAATGCCGGCGGCACGACAGCCGCGGCATGTGGTGTTCTAGTAATTGCCAAATAGTCGTAGAGATTGGACGTGAGTGTTTCGAATAATTCAGAAGTAGTATTTTCAGTACCTAATTGACATGGAGGAGGACGATAACAGTGATTTAATAATAGCAGTTTGTGGAGTTATTATCGGTGGACCCCTCAACACACGAAAGTGTTGGGTTAGGCCAAGTTTAATGAGTCGCAATAAATACAGTACTTGTCAAAGATTAAGTGATTTAAAGGAAGACGACTTGGTTCTATACAAACCCATTTCTTTTAAGACTTTCCTGTCATTAACCAGTACTGACTTTGAATATTTACTGAATATTGTTGGACACAAAATAGCTAAACAAGACACAAATTACAGAAAAGCAGTTTCACCAGTGGAAAGATTGTCAATAACGTTAAAATACCTAAGCTCAGGAAATTCTTTTAGTAGCCTGTGCGACGTCTTTAAGTATGTGATGACGTCCTGAAGTATGTGATGCTTTAGTTGAAGGACTTTCAGATTATGTGAAAATTCCAAGGAGTCAGGAAGGATGGAGAGAAATTGCAGATGAATATTTAAAAAGATGGCAAATACCCAATTGTCTTGGGCCAATGGATGGGAAACACATAAAACTTCAATGTCCCCCAAAACGTGGAAGTGAGTATATAAACTATAAAAAATATTTCAGTATTGTGCTCTTTGCTTTAGTAGATGCTGATTACAACTTTTTGTACGCTAATGTGGGATGTCAGGGTCGGATTTCAGATGGTGGGGTTTTTAATAATTCAGCATTATGTCGATTGTTAAATGATAATGAATTGAATATACCATATAAAACCCCTTTACCCGGAAGGAATCTACCAGTACCGTATTTTTTTTTGGGTGATGACGCGTTTCCTCTGCAACCCCATATTATAAAGGCTTATGATGGTAATCACACAATGGGATCATCTAAGAGGGTTTTTAACTATCGCGTATGTCGAGGGCGAAGAGTAGTTGAAAACGTGTTTGGGCAGTTAACACACAAATTTAAGATTTTTCATAGACCTATTCAGCTAATCCCAGAAAAAGCTACTACTGTAACTTTGGCGTGTATACATTTATTTAATTATATCAAACGAACCGCTGCAACTCAGTAAAACGAATACGATACTGAAAATAATCAAGGATAAGTCTTTCCCGGTGAATGGCGTAGACATCTTGAAAACGACAGTTGCTTAGATAATATGTCAGGAGAAGACAATCAAACCTCGGATACTACAGTGACCGCTGAGGATACAAGAGTGGAGTTGACTCATTATTTTCTTTCTAGTGTCGGAGGATTAGAATGGCAATATAACCAATAAACGCCCATTAGTCGAATAAAATTAAAACTCATATAATCAATATTATTTTTAATCATTAAGTAGTTCCATGTATTATCCATTAAATCTAAAATCGTAAATTACACATAGTGAGATACACTTTTATTGTGATTCGTATAATAAAGTTTTAAACAAAATAAGAAATGTGTTTTTGTAAACCAATAACATGATATTAACTATTGGTAACAGTAGAAGTGTCACTAAACTAAAATTAAAACCTTGCTATTCCTTTCGCACATATGTCAAGCTCTACTCGTGTGAAGGGAATAGTCAACACTAATTTAAATTTAACTTTAATGGGGCTACCTATAGCTACCTTTATTATACCAAAAAGAAAATTAAATATTTATAACATATTTTGAAGATTACTTTATAAGTTTTATAACACTATCAGAAGGATTTAGAGCTAGGTATTCTTCAGCAAATGTTTCTAGTGACGAAGGTTGAATTGTTTGTGGATCTGGGTTTGTTTGGGCAGAGTATTCAGAAGAAGTTAAGTTATTTGTAGAAGGGCTTACAACCGTTTGTTGAAGTGAAGATGCTGTATAGTATCCTGGATGACTGTGTGAACTAGAAACACTACTTGGTCTTGCAAAATCCGTAAATGTATCGGATCTATATCCAGTTTCGGCTTCAAATATTATATTGTTGATCCGATGTCTCACAATAGCTTTCATTTGTCGATCCATTTGTCTTAACTGACCCGCAATATAATCTCCAAATAAACCATCCTCATCTTTTGTCACATTTGGTCGTTGGGAGACATTCTTCATAATATTCAATGCTTCGGATATCAACTCTTTATTAGGGTTGATTTTAGGACGTTTATTTCGTTGCCAAGTTGTATTTTCTGGCGACATCTGTGGTAAATCATTTTGATTTGATTGTGAATCTCGTTGTGAATCGTGGCTCGTCGACGGTGTGTCCTGCGAAAAAAGACGAAAAAGACTGCCCGTTTAGCCGTTTTACTTTTATTTAATAAAAAATAAATAAGTATATCTAGTCAAAATCAACATTTATTGTGTATTTTTTATTATGGATTTTATTAAAGGCACTGAATAAGTCTTCAACATTTCAATTATTTTTTTCAAACACATTTTTTTTTACCTGAGTGGCAACTATTTTGCCAATGCCCGGGAAAGGTTTAAAATGTAAATACAAAGATACACTAATAAATAAACTAATATAATTATATGTCTATGGGGCCCTAGTTGCCTGATTATAAATAAAAATAAATTAAATCTTTACTTACAATATCGGTGGTTCCAGTAGGCACATTTTTGTTCTGCAGAAAATTTAGTGATTTGTAGGCAAACCATTTACTATGATAAATATCATCAGTACCCGCACCAGACTTATTTGAATTATTTTCTTTTTTTTTCTCTCGGTAATAATGACTAGTTAAATTTTTTATATTTCTCTCGATTTCCGGAACATCAGTAGCAAATTCACTGGCAATTTCATTAAATGCGTCGTAACGGTTTGGCTGGCTTTTGTAGTCACGGTTTTTTGGGTTCCATAATATTTCTTTTAAATGATAGAGGTCTATTAGTTTTATAACTGTTGCATCGTCCCACTCCATATTGGTTAGTTGATAAAAAATAAAAGTGCCGACACTTCACAACAACAGAGAATGAATAAGTGATACGTCACTACTCTATGAAAGCCGGCGGGCAACTGACTGAGTGAGTGGAGAGGGATGCCGTCGGCATCGGCATGCTGCCCCGCCGGCTTGCCCGCGCGGGCGCAAGCCGGCGGCATGATTGTACAAAATAAGGCGCCGCGGCGGGTTGGGCCGGCGATCCGTGCCGCCGGGTCAGCGGCTTTGGTGTGTAGACCGCTTTAGTAGAGGGGGTCGAATTTTGACCAGTGGCCGATCACTAGTAATGAATAATTATACGAATAAATATTTCAGTATTTAGCTTTTTAAATTCTGAGGTAAATAGTTTCTGTCGCTGCTCAGTTGCTTATTACCAAGGTGAGATGTCAGATGTTACACATAATATGCGATTACTGTAAGGCTGGCTCGTTTTTTATGTCAATAAAATATTTTATTAATTTTTTATTGTTATTATTTATACCAGCGGAAGGGGTAACAATATTACAGTTTACCAGTATGGATTGTAAGTTCAATAAAAGTTTACACAAAAATGAGTTCCTGTAGTAAAGAGAAACGGCTTTAGTTATTAAGGCGCAGCGGGAAAAAGCAATATACCGCGGAACCTTAAACTCAATAATGGCAGCGAGTAAGTTTGCTCTGTACTCCAGCCACTGGTTAAGGGGAAGCTCGTAGTTTTACATTTTTAATATCGGCTAAGGTTGTCGGACGAAAATTTTGCTACATTTTTTATTTTTTATAGCTACGTTTGTCGCAGACCACAAATACATCCAAACTTTTTTAAGGTTCCGTACCCAATGGGTAAAACGGGTAAACCCTTACTAAGACTCCGTTGTCCGTCTGTCTGTTTGTCCGTCTGTCACCAGGTTGTATCTCATGAACCGTGATAGTTGGACAGTTGAAATTTTCACAGATGATGTATTTCTGTTGCCGCTATAACAACAAATACTAAAAAACAGAATACAATTAATATTTAAGGGGGCTCCCATACAACAGACATGATTTTTTGCCGTTTTTATAGATAGGGGTACGGAACTCTTCGTGCGCGAGTCCAACTCGCACTTGACCGGTTGTTTATTAAAAATAGATGGGGTGATGCCAATAGTTTTACCATCATTGGCAAAAAACTTGGAAGACGATTGGCTTCAAATATTGAGAAGTATGAGATGGTTTTTCTTCTTCAGTTATAAATATTATATTACTAAGCAGTGGTAGCCTAGTGGAAATGGCCACACTACAGGGCAGGCGCCTTGCTTTCTGTAAATTATTTCATCACTACTGCTCTCAGAACATTATCAGAAGAATGTCCTAGAACAAGTATTCCAAAACATGTGACATTCACCAACCTGCACTGGGCCCGCGTGGAGAATTACGGCCCACTCCCTCTCACCGAGAGGAGGCCTGTATCCCAGCAGTGGGAACATTATAAGGTGATTAAGATTCCATAATACCTCAAACTGCTCAGCATGATCTTCCGTTATATCGAAAATTCTGCAGTATAATTTTGAAATAGGTAATTATATGGCAAAGATGAGGATTAATATCCAGTACTATGTTTAAGAAAACAACCAAGAAAACACGATTCCCTACAATTTTCACGACAGATTTTTTTTTACAAAGTTTACTCTTTATTGTTCGGTTTGGAGCCTGTACCAAACCGAACAATAAACAGCTAGTATTCAAAACATACTTCAAATTAGATCATCAAACTAACGGAGCTGACGGCTCTGCGCACTGCGTGCGTGGCTGCGCGACGCCGGTACACCAGGCACCGCAGGCTCCGTATCAAACCTCCGGATACGGAAGCCATTCAGGCGGAGCTGTACGAGGGGTACAGAGCGGCGAAGACCGCCCTCCAAGCGGAGATCCTGCGGGCCAGGGGGTTGGCCCGCGAGGAGTCGCTGGGGACTCTGGACAGGGACCCGTGGGGACGCCCGTACAAAGTGGTGCGGGATAAACTCCGCCCATGGGCTCCCCCGCTGACGCAGAGTCTCCGGCCCCAGCTTGTGGAGGACGTGGTGAGCGCTCTGTTCCCTTCCCGAGGGGAACACACCTCCCCGCCTATGGCTCCACCTACTGCGGTGCCCGATGCGGACCACACCGCCGACGACGACGACGATGCTCCGGAGGTGACCGAGGTAGAAATGAGAGCGGCGGTACGCAGGCTTAATGCCAAAAATACCGCCCCAGGACCCGACGGCTTACCTGGGAAGGCCTGGTCCTGGCTTTGGAGGCTCTCGGGCCTCGACTTAGGGGGCTCCTAAGCGCATGCATGGAGAGGGGCCAGTTCCCGCTTCGCTGGAAGACGGGGAAACTGGTCCTTATAAAGAAGGCAGGGCGCCCTGCGGACTCCGTCCGCTTATCGGCCCATCGTGCTGCTCGACGAGGTGGGCAAGCTCTTTGAAAGAGTCATTGCAGACCGCCTCGTCGGCCAGCTGGTGCAGGTAGGGCCGGATTTGGCGGAGAGCCAGTTTGGTTTCCGCAGAGGGCGCTCTACGGTGGACGCCATCATGCGTGTGCGAGCCCTGACGACGGGGAATGCTGTTGCCCAGGGTGGGGTCGTCTTGGCGGTGTCTCTAGACATCGCCAATGCCTTCAATACCCTGCCCTGGAGTTGCATCAGGGAGGCACTCCGGTATCACCGGATGCCGACCTACCTCTGTCGTGTGGTCGAGGCCTATTTGACGGACAGGGCCGTCATCTACCCCGGTCACCAGGGAGTGTGGAACTGGCAAGATATGTCGTGCGGTGTCCCACAGGGATCGGTCCTGGGGCCGCATCTGTGGGACATCGGATACGACTGGGTGCTGCACGCCGACCTCCCTAGCGGCGTCAGCGTAGTGTGCTACGCTGACGACACGTTGGTCCTAGCGCAGGGGAGGTCGCACCAGGCGGCGGCCGAATTAGCGGCACGCGGGGTTGCGACAATCGTCGAAAGGATCCGGCAATTGGGACTCGAGGTGGCCCTGCACAAGTCCGAGGCCATGTGTTTTCATGGTCCTCGGAACGCGCCACCGTTGGGGTCCCAAATAACGGTAGGAGGGGTTTCTATCGGCGTCGAGTCGACGATGAAGTACCTGGGACTTGTCCTCGACAGCCGGTGGAACTTCGTGGAACATTTCCGACGTTTGGCTCCCAAACTGGAGCGGGCGGGCGCTGCATTGAAGCGTCTCCTGCCCAATCTAGGGGGTCCAAACGCCTCCTGCCGGAGGCTCTACGCGGGGGTCGTGCGGTCCATGGCCCTCTACGGGGCTCCTGTATGGGCGCGCTCTCTGGCGCTGCGGCCAGCCCGCCAGTTGAGCGCGGCCCAAAGGGTCATGGCCATCCGGATGGTCCGGGGATACCGCACGGTCTCCTGTGAGGCAGCGAGCCTCCTCGCCGGATTGCCGCCATGGGATCTGGAGGCAAAAGTCCTCGCGCACGTATGGGAGTGGCGCGAGGAGGCGAAACGCCGGGGCGTAAGTCCGTTGCCGCGAGAAATCGTGGCACAGCGGACGGAGCTCCGGCGGGATCTCATGGTGTCATGGAAAGTACGGTTGTCGCAACCCAGTGCTGGGCACGCCACGATTGCGGCGATAAGTCCCCTCTTTGAGGAGTGGCTGGAGAGGCGCCACGGCGTCCTCACCTTCCGCCTGACGCAGGTCCTCACCGGACACGGCAGCTTCGGGAGGTTCCTGTGTCGGATAAGGCGGGAGGAAACGTCCGGGTGTCACCACTGTGTGGATCGCCCGGAGGACACGGTGGAGCATACGGTGGAGGTCTGCCCGGCTTGGGCAGAGCACCGCCGTGTCCTCGTGGAGGCGATCGGCGGCAGAGACCTCTCGCGTTCGGCCCTGGTTCAGGCCATGGTACGGAGCGAGAGGGCATGGGCAGCCGTCACCTCCTTCTGCGAAGCAGTAATGCTCGCGAAGGAGGAGGCGGGACGGTTGAGGGAAAGGCAAATTTCGCGCCCTCTCGCCCCTAGCCGCCGCAGGAGACGCCCAGGGCGTCGGGAATCCCGGGCTGATTTCCAGCCACCGTAGGCGCGGGCTTGCGGACGGTGAGCAATGGGTAGCTCACCGTCCGGTAAGTACCAGGCCCGGGTCGACGGCGCGTCGTATTCCACGCGCGCCTCAAAGAGATGTCGTCAGCACAAAGTAGGGGTCCACTAGGGCCGATGCCTGCCGGGGTCGCGGGAAGGTACTTATGGGTCACCGAGGCCCCCGCAACACAGGCAACAGGAAGGAATACGGGTGGGTTTTAGTCAGTAAGAGTCTGACACACCCTCCCGCTCCGCCCAGAGCGGGAGAAGTTACTTGATAATTTCCCACCCAAAAAAAAAAAAAAATTGTTCGGTTTGGAGCCTGTACCAAACCGAACAATAAACAGCTAGTATTCAAAACATACTTCAAATTAGATCATCAAACTAACTGAAATAACTGAACTAAATATAAAGCAGATGAAACGTTTGTTTTTTACCCGACTGCCCCAGAAGGAGGGCCCAGCAGCAGTCTGCAATCATAGGGGAATATTTATATAATGCCAGTTTGCTAAGCTCAGTACCTAATTAAGTAGGCAGTCCTAGTTTTCCTGGTCACCAGGATCGTGCGAGATTTGTCTCTGCCAGCAGTAGTTGGGTCTATGCTGGCGGAGTCGGGGAACTGGAGGGAAATGGCCTCTTTCTGTGAGACCATGATGGTCCAGAAGGAGGCTGCCAACCGAGATCGTGAGAGGGCTGATCCCGCTCGTAGAAGAAGGGGAGGCTACCGCCTCAACGCTTAACACGCTGAAACCCCGCTTGCAACCTTTAAAGCAGGCGGGAATTTGGGATCACGGGCGCTCAGAATGGGGACTCTGTCCGCCCACTTAGTGACCACAGGGAAGACGGCGCACAGTGGTCAAGTGCTGCCTTGCATATTTGCCCAGTTAGATTTCGGTGAAACCCCTTTACAGTCTCCCCAGAGATGTGCCCCAACAGGCATTGCATAGAGGGGGTTTCGGATCGGTCTTTTGAGAGGTAACGATGCCTCCTTCCATATGCAGGTGGGACCACCGTGGTGGTTTAAGTGAGGTAAAAATCCCACACTCCCCGGTCTTATCCCCAAAGGCCGGGCGCCTTTTGAAGGTTTCCCCCCGAAAAAAAAAAGGCTGTCCTAGGTTAGTAACATATTGGCATAAAAATAATATTAGCTTTGTGTCGTGGCAGCCCTGGCACAAAGTTTAGCTACAGTTTTCTAGATGAGAATATTCGAAGAATTAATTAATTATGTCTTGAAGGTCCTAAATATTTAATACACAGTGGTATTCAGGTACCTGATAATTTATGGGCTGGAAGAACAAAGAAAAAGTAATGGAGAATATTTAGAGTAGCATTTTTAGCTTTACTTATACATTTATAGGGCGTACTTATACATTTTCGTGGCTAAATAATAACAGCCTCACGGGTCGATCGAAGATTAAACTACTCTTGCTGCGGACAGTTCGTGGATCCCATCGAGAAAGGTAAACATCGAGACCCCTCCGTGCTTCGGGAAGCACGTTAAGACGTTGGTCACGGCTGTCATTCGTAGATTTTCGACAGTCATTACGGGTATCTGACTACCCGTAACGTAAGAAAAGTCTACTAGCTAGCCCAAAAACTCTGACAATTAAACTTACCAAGGGCGATACCCCTTGGTAAGACTAGTTGTCGGAGTTTTTGTTTTCATGTGGTCCTCGCGCACCTCAAAGAGATGTCAGCACAAGTGTAGGGGTCCGTTACTAGGGCCGATGCCTGCCGGGGTCGCATGGCAGTCCAAAAGAGTAACCGAGGCCCCTGGCAACACAGGCAACGGAAGGAATACGGGTGGGTTTTAGTCATTAACGGTGTTGTTACAAAACAAAGATTTCTTTTGACATGGTTTAAACCATCGAACCAGTTTTCGTAATAAGAACTTTACTATGATTGAAATGCAGTTCTTTATACAAAACTCACTATTTAGTCCGGTACTAAGTTGACAGTTTTTCATTAAGAACTTTAACGTAGTCGGAATAAAGTTCAAAATTCAAAAATGGATCAATAATTTAAACCTGGATCTGAAGATAATCCTTGTTTTGTAATAAGACGGTATGAGTCTGACACACCCTCCCGCTCCGCCCAGAGCGGGAGAAATTATTTGATAATTTCCCACCCAAAAAAAAAGGGGTATCGTGTTTCCCAGTAACTGGGCTGTGGAGGTCAGATAGGCATTCGCTCAGTGTAAAATACTGGTATTCAGCTGTGTCCGGTTAGACTGGAAGATGACTCCGACGTAATTGGGAAAGGCAGATTAATTGATACATATCACAAAGTTCGTAATGTCAATGTGGCGTGGTTTGTCCAGCAGTGGACGTCTTCGGCTGAAATGATGATGACGATGACGATGATGATAGTGTAAAGCCAAAGTCATTTAGTTATTTATGCGTCATATCGACGTATGTGAAAGTCACCATCTCCACGGGCAAGACAATTGCAGTGATAGTCTCGCCGTGCCACCAAATTCTCGCCACAATGATATTGCCCTGTGGAGATTGCTCCATTCAGATTCTATAGAATTTGATGTCGTGGCGTGACAAGACCCACAATACTCTCGCCCGTGTAGATGGCGCCTAAGTATTTATTTTGTTTCTTTTTTGGCGTCCATTTAAGTCAGCAGAGTGAAACCACGCGGACCCGATTCACCCCAAAGTTAGCCGAACGTCACCTGATATGGCCGAGCTTTGCGAAGTAGGCCGACTGACGCGCGACATTTTGACAATTGATTTTCGGCGAAAACGAAGCTTCGGTCAGTCACTAATTTTTGTCACTACATCTGCTTTTAAACCGCACCGTTGCCCATAGTCACACCACACATGCTTCGTAACGAACGCATTTTCACAGCATTTATTCTACATTCATGCTTCTTTTTGCGATACCCAACATTCGCTTCCATACATAAGCGTAGACACCGGCACACCATTATGAATAGCCAGTCGAGCTTTTTTGGGCATCGGCTGGTTGCTCATAATCGCGTGTATAGCACCATCCACTTTATTTCCCACATTTACTCTCCTTTCCACAACAATATACAAACTTACTTGCTCCACACCCTTATCATTTATTTTCACATCACAAACCGATACATCCTCTTCTCTTTCAAAATTTTATATGCTTCATCCATCACAGTCACCATGTCTTTCAGCCCAGTAATCACGGAAAATCGATGAACACACATAAAAAATACATACAACCGAACATTGTATACCTCCTCCTTTTTTGAAGTCGGTTAAGAAATGAAAACACTGGCAATACTAGTGTTTTGAAATGATCAAATAAATCCTAACATAGAAATAAAAAAGTGTTTTTTTTTCAAACAAACTAAATAGTAGTGATGGTCGGTTTTGACGATCTTTGACTAGCTATCTATAGTGATTTAACAATCTACGTATATATATGTCGGAAATACGTTAGTCACTCGTTTGACTAATCGGGACGCCAGCGCCACCAAGCGGCGCTCGACAGAGTCTATAACATAACGCTCGACCGGAGTTAAGTGCAGTTTGTCGGAGGCGGTCAAGGAGTGAAAACGTTTAGAAACTGTCACGCGTTCCGTATAGCTGTGTCATGTACCTACAGTGTGTGAATAGCTAGTGTGATTATTTGATCGTAAATTATAATTTAATTTAATCGGCCAAGGACAGCTAATGAGGCACAATTGATTTTCTATTGTTTGACTCCGAATCGGTGTCGCGCGGGGCTTAACAGGTTTAAACGATTTTTCTATTGTGCAATAACCAACACTTCCCATTGTACGCCCACAGTAGTTAAAATATGGCTGATTATAACGAGAGAGACGTACCTTCTCCTTCATATATAAAAATTAATCTCTATTTCCCGTGGTTACGACATCACGCGTGAACGGCTGGACCGATTTCGCTAATTATTTTCTTGTTGTGTTTGGTATTGTCAGGAGGTTATTATGTAACAAAAAAAAATCTCCACGCGGGCGAAGCCGCGGGAATTATCTAGTTAGATATAATTATTTGATTAATTTTCGGACGCAAACTGGGAACGTCAGATATACACAGCTTAATTTATTGTCGTCTGCACCTTGTCTAAAGCAATGGTCCACCCACATTTATCCAGTTATGCTATAAGTCCCAGGTCTGAAGGATTAATAAATTACAACAATGTTTTGGAACGTGGAAGTCTGGCATCTCTCAAAAGGTTTTGCTCGTTTCGAAAGATTTCTAGATATAATAAGAGGCTGTCATTTAGCTATCAGTTTGTTTTATTTTGCAATTTTATTTAATATCACATTAACTAATAAATATTTATTATTATTATTATCTTACACTTTATTTTATTAAAGTATACATACACACATTGTAGTATGAAACTGATTTACATCCATCACCTCACACTTCAGGTCTACTTGAAAACCAGCGTCAGGCAATACTTGTCTGGCATTTTTACTGAACTGGGTCTATTTGGCGCAGCCGTGAGGCACATTTTCCTGCAAATTTCTTTAATTTTGCACTTTAATTTATTTTGTTTTTTATTTCTCTTTTTTTACTTGTACTAAAATAATTGTTGTGTTGTGAGCTTTTTACTCTGTGCTAAGTAAATGTATTTTCTTTCTTTATTTCTACAAGGGCGAACAATAGGTACTTGGTAATAAAAATAATAGTGGAGTAGATAGTTCTCCGAAGCTTTTACAAACGTTACCACAAAACTAACATTTCTAACTACACAAGTTCTTAGAATCCATAAAAATAAACCTTTCAATTTGAGACAATTTCTCAAGATATTCCTAAGAAATATACCTATACTTCATAGCAATTCTTAGTAACGGTAAGACAGTAATTACTCGCGACACTTGTCCAAGGAACCACAGTACGAATAGTAACCAGTAGAACAACTGCGTAGAAACGTGCGAATCGACGCACGCAGACAGGCGCTGCAACTCGGTTTGGCAATTCAATTTGTAGATTTGCATGGAACGGTGGTAATGGTGTAATTGCAAGCAAGTAAGGCAGCTTTGTCTATGGGATGGCAGCGCACCTGCGATATTGCACATTGTGCAGGTGTGAGTCTCCATAAAGAGCAGATATGAAATATGATGAAAGTAGACAAGAATAATCAGCTGTTCCATACAAAACTTTAATACCTACTCGACCTAAATATATGGGACATCTGATTTTTTTTCGCGATTACGATATTCGTCCCATGGTGAAAGTCACACCACCACCACCGATACACGCTGTATAAATATGATTATTTTTTATAACGAAACGTTCGATTAACGGTACACGTGTCGTGAGCAAGGCTTTGTTTAACAACTTATAAACAAATTTCAGCAGTGGTGGCCCAGTGGTAACGGCCGCGACTTACGAGTTGTGTGTGATGTCGTAGGTTCGAACCCAGACAGGCGCTTTACTTTGTGTAAATCACCACTGCTCTCAAAACGGTGAAGGAAAACATCGTGAGAAAACCAGCATATCCTAGAACCAAAAATTTGAAGACATGTGACATCTACCAACCCGTACTGGGCCTGCGTGGTGGATTACGGCCCACTCCCTCTCACAGAGAGGAGGCCTGTGTCCCAGCAGTGGGAACATTATAGGCTGATTATGTAAACAAAGTTCTATTTGGAACACAAACATAGTATTTTTAGTTTTTGAATGAGGTTGTTATATTTTTGTGAATTTTGACAATTATCAAGAAAACCAATGTTCAAATATCACACGGTTATCATACGGTTCATTCTGTTATTCTATAGTTATTCATTTCTTGCAACAAAATCCGAGTTGACATACTGTTTTATATTTCTTCTGTGTTCTAACAAAAATAAAACGTAGTTGAATTACTATGTAACAATTATACTGTGCCTTAACATCGGGGTAACATTTCGTCTACCGGCAACATTATCATTTAGATCAGTACAGACAAGGAAATTAGTTTTAAGCAAATTGACATCCTACGTCAATTTTCCGTGTTATAGCCAATTCTGTGTGAATTGTTTTTTCGCGTTAGGTTAGGTTAGGTTCAATGACCTCAAATTATGATGATTTTTGTGTGGTTTGTGTTCATTTATGTACATATTTAATAATATTACTAACAATATTTCTATCTGTTTCTTTCAGTGTACTAATACTCGTCAACAAGTTTCACACTAAATCCAGTAATTAATTATTTCATCAACAAATTAATAGATATTCTCTTTTTTATTTTATTTTATCAGCACGTTTTCTCAACACATTGACATTGGCAGAATTGTCGACATCGGCACTATTGCCATAGAGAAAAATAGAATAAAAAGGTGATGTATGTGAAAAAATCACAGTTGTAATTTGAATTTACGGACAATTTAAGATGGTAGTAAATTTGATGAACAGGGGGTCGTGGCTAAGCAATAACAGCCGCTCGGGTCGATCGAACAGGTTAAGCCCCGCTTACAGCGCGGCAACGGTTCGTCCGTGGATGGATGATCATCTTTACATACCAAGACCCATCTTTGCCTTGTGGATCTTTGACAGTCGTTACGGGTCGTCAGAAGCCCGAAAGTCTGACAACCAGTCTTATCAAGAGGTATCGTATTACCCAGTAACTGGGTTGTGGAGGTTAGATCAGTAGCCGCATGTAAAATAGGTACTGGTATTCAGCAACATCCGATTAGACTGGAAGCCGAATCCATCGTAGTTGGGAAAGGTTAGGCAGATGAGGATGAGTTAATTTGATAAACAACTAATTTACCTAATTTTACATTAGGTAATTGAAGCTCATTTTCGGGGCAGAGAGGCAAAAAGTAACGCTTTTGGTATGAAATTAATTAAGTACAATGTTGAACACATGTTATAATTAGTAGGAGCTGGTGTGTTTTTAGTAGATTAATTATAATAATCATTGTTAACATTAGTTACATGAATACTAATGAGTAAAGTTTATAGCGTGGTTAAAAGTTTAGAGGGTCGGCAGAGTTAGTCCCTCTGTACACACATGATTTTCTTCCCGATAAAAACTACGGTTTATTCGTCTCGTAGGCACGGTCGTCAGTGTTGTATGGATCACTATGGAAGCTTGTTGACAGACATGTTTTTCCTACGGCGCGGTTTATTCACCGTGTGTAGTCACGGTCGTCGGTATTGTATGGATCACTATGGAAGCTTGTTGACAGACATGTTTTTCCTACGGCGCGGTTTATTCACCGTGTGCTACGCACGGTCGTCAGTGTTATATGGACCACTATGGATGCTTGTTGACAAACATGTTTTTCCTACGGCGCGGTTTATTCGCCGTGTGCTACGCACGGTCGTCAGTGTTGTATGGATCACTATGGATGCTTGTTGACAGACATGTTTTTCCTACGGCGCGGTTTATTCGCCGTGTGCTACGCACGGTCGTCAATGTTGTATGGATCACTATGGAAGCTTGTTGACAGACATGTTTTTCCTACGGCGCGGTTTATTCACCGTGTGCTACGCACGGTCGTCAGTGTTGTATGGATCACTATGGAAGCTTGTTGACAGACATGTTTTTCCTACGGCGCGGTTTATTCACCGTGTGCTACGCACGGTCGTCAGTGTTGTATGGATCACTATGGAAGCTTGTTGACAGACATGTTTTTCTACGGCGCGGTTTATTCACCGTGTGCTACGCACGGTCGTCAGTGTTATATGGACCACTATGGATGCTTGTTGACAGACATGTTTTTCCTACGGCGCGGTTTATTCGCCGTGTGCTACGCACGGTCGTCAGTGTTACATGGACCACTATGGATGCTTGTTGACAAACATGTTTTTCCTACGGCGCGGTTTATTCGCCGTGTGCTACGCACGGTCGTCAATGTTGTATGGATCACTATGGAAGCTTGTTGACAGACATGTTTTTCCTACGGCGCGGTTTATTCACCGTGTGCTACGCACGGTCGTCAGTGTTGTATGGATCACTATAGAAGCTTGTTGACAGACATGTTTTTCCTACGGCGCGGTTTATTCACCGTGTGCTACGCACGGTCGTCAGTGTTGTATGGATCACTATGGAAGCTTGTTGACAGACATGTTTTCCTACGGCGCGGTTTATTCACCGTGTGCTACGCACGGTCGTCAGTGTTGTATGGATCACTATGGAAGCTTGTTGACAGACATGTTTTTCCTACGGCGCGGTTTATTCACCGTGTGCTACGCGCGGTCGTCAGTGTTGTATGGATCACTATGGAAGCTTGTTGACAGACATGTTTTCATACGGCGCGGTTTATTCACCGTGTGCTACGCACGGTCGTCAGTGTTATATGGACCACTATGGATGCTTGTTGACAGACATGTTTTTCCTACGGCGCGGTTTATTCGCCGTGTGTAGTCACGGTCCTCGGTGTTGTATGGATCACTATGGTAGTTTGTTGACAGACACGTTTTTTTTGTGACGCGGTTTATTCACCGTGTGTAGGCCCGGTCGTCGGTGTTGTATGGATCACTATGGAAGCTTGCTGAAAGACACTTTTTTTCTACGGCGCGGTTTATACGTCGTGTGTAGTCACGGTCGTCGGTGTTGTATGAATCACTACGGAAGCTTGTTGACAGACATGTTTTTCCTACGGCGCGGTTTATTCGCCGTGTGCTACACACGGTCGTCAGTGTTGTATGGATCACTATGGAAGCTTGTTAACAGACATGTTTTTCCTACGGCGCGGTTTATTCACCGTGTGTAGTCACGGTCGTCGGTGTTGTATGGATCACTATGGTAGTTTGTTGACAGACACGTTTTTTTTACGACGCGGTTTATTCACCGTGTGTAGGCCCGGTCATCAGTGTTGTATGAATTACTATGGAAGCTTGCTGAAAAACACTTTTTTTCTACGGCGCGGTTTATACGTCCTGTGTAGGCACGGTCGTCAGTGTTGTATGGATTTCTGTGAGCGTGTTGACAAATACGTTTTTTTTTACGGCGCGGTTTATACGCCGTGCCATGCAGAAACCGTGCCATGTACAAAAGGCCTTAAGCCGCATATGGTCACTCTCGAAGGGATGACTTATTGTGGTCATGACGACTTTGTTGGGTTTGTGTCCCTGAGTCAGGCAGTGTTGTTGGACAATTCTCATTAGCTACCCGTAGTCTCTATTGGTGCAGGTATGGTCAACACTGGGCAGTAAGCACGATTCCCAACATTGCAGACTCGTTGCTCCTTTTACAACGATACTATTGAGTAGCGAGTGTAACAACCCGTCTCTGCTTCACACCGTTCTTACAAATTTCTCTCGCTCTCTTTCTTCTCGCTTTCTATTGAAATGAGTTCGTGAAAAGGGATGAAAGTGTGAAACGGGAAGTGACAGCTTGAGCAGGGATAAGTAAGTTCTTTTTAATAAGATGGAATTAGTAAGTACTTTATAACAGCATGGAATTAGTGTACTCATAAAATTAGTAAATACTATATAGATTGTAAATAAATACTATATAGATTGAAATGCGACCCCCTCGGTCGCATTTCAACCAGTGGGCGACCACTAGTAATAAATAATTATTCGAATAAATATTTCGGTATTTAGCTTTTTTAAATTCTGAAGTTAATTTCTGTCGCTGCTCAGTTGTATATCACCAAGGTGAAATGTCAGATGTTACACATCTTATGCGCCCGCTGTAAGGCTGGCTCGTTATCTTTTTTAATTTTTAGAAATACGTGTAAAGTTCATTCTGTTATACTATGTTAATTCCGTTTGATTAAAAATGCTTAAAAATAAAAAAATAAACCATCTGTAGTAAAAAATCAAAATATTATAATCAAATTATTATTCTATGTAATCAATTCAAAATATCTTAATTCATTTAAACCTACATGGGCACTTATGAAACGTCAAAAGCTAGGTGCACGATTCCAATTGGTCGTTTCCTATGGAGAAGTGCCGGCAACAAACTGTACGGTTACTCTTTTAAAATAATTGGCATTTACAATGTTTTCAAATTACAGTGTCTATAGGTATGGGAGCACCGTGTAGGCCTGTCAAAAAGTACCAGGTACTTAACAAAAAATGAATGGTATACAAATCTAGTCTATTAAGCCTACAACGTTCTCACATTCACAAAATATAAAAAAAATATATGTAAAATATTAATAAAGTAATAAAAATGAAATTCTATTTAAACCAAATGACATGTTTGCCATTAAAACAAGTCTGAATTAATATCTTTTCCACAAAAGCCACTTGTAAATAGTTTGAAATAAACATCTTTATTTGGGAGCAGTTAAAAGACATTTACATAGTTATGCCGTTTATAAAGAATTAGGGAAGCCACATGTGCAGAAGGAATTATTGCCAAACTTCCTTGTCTTCAACGTAGTCTTTAATCTTATAATATGCGTTTTTGATAAGGACACGTTTTATGTGGGTTTTGAACTTTCTATCGCTAAGTTCTGTAACCGACTTTGTTAACTTGTTTTAAAAGCGGATTGATAACATTTGATTTGCTTGTTTTTGTTTTATGTTTCATGTTTACTACGTGTATTTATAGTATGGAAATCACTTCTTATTTAATTTAATATGTTTGGTTATCCAAATATGTATGATTTTCCGGGCGGAAAACAAAGTCACCCGTTGAACAATTATGTTTTAACATTATAATTCTCAAATCGAAACAGGACGCTGCCGACAAAAATATTGAAACAATGTATTAATTAATTCTGCCTACGCATTGTTCTGAAGAGTTTGTTTACGTTGTTTTAATACTTTCAAACAGCTGCTTAAATTGGACCTTCGAAGAATAAATAAACCTTCGAAATATTCTAAATATTATATTATTAGACCTTCGAAATATTTTATTATAATACTAAAAATGCCAAAGAGTTAGGGAAGCCATCTTTTTTTTTTGGTGGGAAATAATCAAATAATTTCTCCCGCTGTGGGCGGAGCTAGAGGGTATGTCACACTCTTACTGACTAAAACCCACCCGTGCTTCTTCCGTTGCCTGTGGTGCCAAGGACCTCGGTATCCCTTTCAGACTTTCCGGCGACCCCGGCAGGCTTCGGCCCTAGCGGACCCATACACCATAGTGCAGTCATGTCTTTGAAGCGCGCGTAGAACACAACGCGCTGTCGACCAGGGGCAGGTCCTTATCCGACGGTGAGCTACCCATTGCTCACCATCCGCAAGCCTATGGTGTCTGTAAATCCGCCTGAGATTCCCGACGCCCAGGGCGTCTCTGCCGCGGCTAGAAGCGCGAGGGCACGAAATTTGCCTCTCCCTCACCCTTCCCGCCTCCTCATTCGCGAGCATTACTGCTCATAGAAGGAGGTGACGGCTGCCCATGCCCTCTCGCTCCGTACTATGGCCTGGACCAGGGCTGGACGCGAGAGATCTACCCCGTCGATCGCCTACACGAGTACACCGTGGTGCTCTGCCTAAGCTGGGCAGACCTCCACCGTATGCTCCAACGTGTCTTCCGGGCGATCCACACAGTGTTGACACCCGGGCGTTTCCTCCCGCCTTATCTAATACAGGAACCTCCCGAAGCTACCGTGTCCCGTGAGGACCTGCGTCAGGCTGAATGTGAGGACGCCGTGGCGCCTCTCTAGCCACTCCTCAAAGAGGGTACTTATCGCCGCAATTGTGGCGTGCCCAGCACTGGGTTACGACAATCGCATTTTCCATGCCGCCATGAGATTCCGCCGGAGCTCTGTCCGATTTTTATCGAAAAACATAACGATAAAAATAAATAGATAGATATAAATTTAAATTATTTACAACGTTCAATACGAGAAAACTTCATGTAGAAAGTGCTACTAGTCTATATTCGAGTTCGAAACTATAAACAGCAATCTCGAAATAAAACATGTGAGTAAATGCGCGATTCCAATGCCGCGTAGGGTGTACAGCTGAGTGTAAGGAGTGGTTTATTTGTTTGCCAGCCACGCATCCGTACGTAGCGTCGTAGCCATGAGTAGCAATGGAGTTCCATTGCTACTCATGGCTACGACGCTACGTATGCGTGGCGCGGTCAAAAGGTTAAGGCTCAGTTGAGCCTTAACCTTTTGACCGCCACACTCATGTATAGATGACAGAGCAAAATGTGCCCAGCACGCCACGGAATAATTTGTAGCTTGGCGCCGAGGGCACGTCTTTCTTGTTTGACGTCGCGGTCAATAGGTTAATGTGAATCCGCAACTGTAGCCCGCGAAATTAAAGTTTTGTTACGTTTTTGCAATTTGCAGGTCGTCACGTTGTATCTTGATCAAAATTATGATTCGCGACTTTAATAGATATATATTTACAGAATTATAAATAATTATATTACACTTACTATTAGTAAAGGATGTTAATTTCCTACACAATATTTCGCCGAATCGATGATTATATTTTTTAATTTCCTTTTACATAATAAAGGTAATCCAATTAACTCAAAGAAGCGTATAAAAATAATAGCACTTGAAACTATTTTAATTACTTTTTATACTAATTGCTAGGTTAAGAACATAAGCTGCACCCGTCTGGAAAGTTTAAGCTAAAGCTTATTTATTAGCTTTTTTCTGAAACAGCTTAAGACTTTACTTACTTTCAATTTAAACTTAGATAGCTTACTTAGCGAAGAAAGGATGTAATGTGGCGGAAAAGAAGAATATTTTATGTCGTTTCTTTTAAAAGAAGATGCGATGCGGAGGAATTTTTCGACGCCATATTTTAGTTTGTTAATACGAGTAGTTTTAGATAAGTGAGTATATTATATTTTTTATTTTTATTAATTTTCGGCATAAGATATTTTTTATGTACATTTCATTTTAATTATAAATAATAATAATTTAATAAAAAAGAAGATTATTTAAATATTATTTTTTTGGTCATGTTGAGAGGATGAATGAAAGGCGATTAACAAAAGGTATTTACAAGGCAGATGTGAGTGGAAACGCCGCGATCAGCATAGACGCCATAGGCGGAAATATGTATAGTGACCTCATTGGTGAAGTTCTTCAGAAAGGTCAGGTGCGTAGTCGGCGTGCGTGTATGACCAGATGTATGAACATAAACGAAGCAAAAGGAGTATGTAAGGAGCGTAGCAGGTGGCGTTCTATAGTTTCTGCCTACCCCCTGGGAAGAAGGGGTGAGTTTATGTATGTATGTATGTATGTGTATGTGTACCCTACTAGGGCGAACGTGGTAAAATGATTAACGTCCGTTTTTACTAAGTAACGCTAGGAAACATATTAGGATTTGTGCCCGGTTGATGTCAATAGGCTCGCCCCCTATTACATGGGACTTAAACATTAATTATTATTTTGTTTATTTTTGTTTTTGTGTCATTTTATATTTTTGGGAACTACGGTTGGCTTTCGCTTTGCTTCCTGTAAAGTAAACAAAAATGTGAACCTGATTTTATTCTGTGACCTTGTTTGTTTTGCTTATAGTGTTGGTGTTGGCTGGCGGGTGGTGCAGTGTTTTGCACCTTATTATTTGCTATAGCATTATTTATTATATATATTATATATTTATATTAACTGCTTACTTATATTTATGTCAGACAATGAGTCTTATTTTTCAGCCATCGAATCTACTGCCTGTTCAAGCGATGAAAGCTTTTGTTCGTTCAGCTACACCCTTGGTGACTTTTTGCAGGGAAAATTCAATGATAAGTCTAATCGGTTGGTGAATGTGTGTCACATTAACGCTCAAAGTGTTCCAAGCCACTACTGCGAACTGTATGACGCCTTTAATAAAAGCAACGTTCACGCTCTCCTGATCTCCGAAACATGGCTCAAACCGCATCTCCTGTCCACCACTTATCAGAGAGGCAAAAAGTAACGCTTTTGGTATGAAATTAATTAAGTACAATGTTGAACACATGTTATAATTAGTAGGAGCTGGTGTGTTTTTAGTAGATTAATTATAATAATCATTGTTAACATTAGTTACATGAATACTAATGAGTAAAGTTTATAGCGTGGTTAAAAGTTTAGAGGGTCGGCAGAGTTAGTCCCTCTGTACACACATGATTTTCTTCCCGATAAAAACTACGGTTTATTCGTCTCGTAGGCACGGTCGTCAGTGTTGTATGGATCACTATGGAAGCTTGTTGACAGACATGTTTTTCCTACGGCGCGGTTTATTCACCGTGTGTAGTCACGGTCGTCGGTATTGTATGGATCACTATGGAAGCTTGTTGACAGACATGTTTTTCCTACGGCGCGGTTTATTCACCGTGTGCTACGCACGGTCGTCAGTGTTATATGGACCACTATGGATGCTTGTTGACAAACATGTTTTTCCTACGGCGCGGTTTATTCGCCGTGTGCTACGCACGGTCGTCAGTGTTGTATGGATCACTATGGATGCTTGTTGACAGACATGTTTTTCCTACGGCGCGGTTTATTCGCCGTGTGCTACGCACGGTCGTCAATGTTGTATGGATCACTATGGAAGCTTGTTGACAGACATGTTTTTCCTACGGCGCGGTTTATTCACCGTGTGCTACGCACGGTCGTCAGTGTTGTATGGATCACTATGGAAGCTTGTTGACAGACATGTTTTTCCTACGGCGCGGTTTATTCACCGTGTGCTACGCACGGTCGTCAGTGTTGTATGGATCACTATGGAAGCTTGTTGACAGACATGTTTTTCTACGGCGCGGTTTATTCACCGTGTGCTACGCACGGTCGTCAGTGTTATATGGACCACTATGGATGCTTGTTGACAGACATGTTTTTCCTACGGCGCGGTTTATTCGCCGTGTGCTACGCACGGTCGTCAGTGTTACATGGACCACTATGGATGCTTGTTGACAAACATGTTTTTCCTACGGCGCGGTTTATTCGCCGTGTGCTACGCACGGTCGTCAATGTTGTATGGATCACTATGGAAGCTTGTTGACAGACATGTTTTTCCTACGGCGCGGTTTATTCACCGTGTGCTACGCACGGTCGTCAGTGTTGTATGGATCACTATAGAAGCTTGTTGACAGACATGTTTTTCCTACGGCGCGGTTTATTCACCGTGTGCTACGCACGGTCGTCAGTGTTGTATGGATCACTATGGAAGCTTGTTGACAGACATGTTTTCCTACGGCGCGGTTTATTCACCGTGTGCTACGCACGGTCGTCAGTGTTGTATGGATCACTATGGAAGCTTGTTGACAGACATGTTTTTCCTACGGCGCGGTTTATTCACCGTGTGCTACGCGCGGTCGTCAGTGTTGTATGGATCACTATGGAAGCTTGTTGACAGACATGTTTTCATACGGCGCGGTTTATTCACCGTGTGCTACGCACGGTCGTCAGTGTTATATGGACCACTATGGATGCTTGTTGACAGACATGTTTTTCCTACGGCGCGGTTTATTCGCCGTGTGTAGTCACGGTCCTCGGTGTTGTATGGATCACTATGGTAGTTTGTTGACAGACACGTTTTTTTTGTGACGCGGTTTATTCACCGTGTGTAGGCCCGGTCGTCGGTGTTGTATGGATCACTATGGAAGCTTGCTGAAAGACACTTTTTTTCTACGGCGCGGTTTATACGTCGTGTGTAGTCACGGTCGTCGGTGTTGTATGAATCACTACGGAAGCTTGTTGACAGACATGTTTTTCCTACGGCGCGGTTTATTCGCCGTGTGCTACACACGGTCGTCAGTGTTGTATGGATCACTATGGAAGCTTGTTAACAGACATGTTTTTCCTACGGCGCGGTTTATTCACCGTGTGTAGTCACGGTCGTCGGTGTTGTATGGATCACTATGGTAGTTTGTTGACAGACACGTTTTTTTTACGACGCGGTTTATTCACCGTGTGTAGGCCCGGTCATCAGTGTTGTATGAATTACTATGGAAGCTTGCTGAAAAACACTTTTTTTCTACGGCGCGGTTTATACGTCCTGTGTAGGCACGGTCGTCAGTGTTGTATGGATTTCTGTGAGCGTGTTGACAAATACGTTTTTTTTTACGGCGCGGTTTATACGCCGTGCCATGCAGAAACCGTGCCATGTACAAAAGGCCTTAAGCCGCATATGGTCACTCTCGAAGGGATGACTTATTGTGGTCATGACGACTTTGTTGGGTTTGTGTCCCTGAGTCAGGCAGTGTTGTTGGACAATTCTCATTAGCTACCCGTAGTCTCTATTGGTGCAGGTATGGTCAACACTGGGCAGTAAGCACGATTCCCAACATTGCAGACTCGTTGCTCCTTTTACAACGATACTATTGAGTAGCGAGTGTAACAACCCGTCTCTGCTTCACACCGTTCTTACAAATTTCTCTCGCTCTCTTTCTTCTCGCTTTCTATTGAAATGAGTTCGTGAAAAGGGATGAAAGTGTGAAACGGGAAGTGACAGCTTGAGCAGGGATAAGTAAGTTCTTTTTAATAAGATGGAATTAGTAAGTACTTTATAACAGCATGGAATTAGTGTACTCATAAAATTAGTAAATACTATATAGATTGTAAATAAATACTATATAGATTGAAATGCGACCCCCTCGGTCGCATTTCAACCAGTGGGCGACCACTAGTAATAAATAATTATTCGAATAAATATTTCGGTATTTAGCTTTTTTAAATTCTGAAGTTAATTTCTGTCGCTGCTCAGTTGTATATCACCAAGGTGAAATGTCAGATGTTACACATCTTATGCGCCCGCTGTAAGGCTGGCTCGTTATCTTTTTTAATTTTTAGAAATACGTGTAAAGTTCATTCTGTTATACTATGTTAATTCCGTTTGATTAAAAATGCTTAAAAATAAAAAAATAAACCATCTGTAGTAAAAAATCAAAATATTATAATCAAATTATTATTCTATGTAATCAATTCAAAATATCTTAATTCATTTAAACCTACATGGGCACTTATGAAACGTCAAAAGCTAGGTGCACGATTCCAATTGGTCGTTTCCTATGGAGAAGTGCCGGCAACAAACTGTACGGTTACTCTTTTAAAATAATTGGCATTTACAATGTTTTCAAATTACAGTGTCTATAGGTATGGGAGCACCGTGTAGGCCTGTCAAAAAGTACCAGGTACTTAACAAAAAATGAATGGTATACAAATCTAGTCTATTAAGCCTACAACGTTCTCACATTCACAAAATATAAAAAAAATATATGTAAAATATTAATAAAGTAATAAAAATGAAATTCTATTTAAACCAAATGACATGTTTGCCATTAAAACAAGTCTGAATTAATATCTTTTCCACAAAAGCCACTTGTAAATAGTTTGAAATAAACATCTTTATTTGGGAGCAGTTAAAAGACATTTACATAGTTATGCCGTTTATAAAGAATTAGGGAAGCCACATGTGCAGAAGGAATTATTGCCAAACTTCCTTGTCTTCAACGTAGTCTTTAATCTTATAATATGCGTTTTTGATAAGGACACGTTTTATGTGGGTTTTGAACTTTCTATCGCTAAGTTCTGTAACCGACTTTGTTAACTTGTTTTAAAAGCGGATTGATAACATTTGATTTGCTTGTTTTTGTTTTATGTTTCATGTTTACTACGTGTATTTATAGTATGGAAATCACTTCTTATTTAATTTAATATGTTTGGTTATCCAAATATGTATGATTTTCCGGGCGGAAAACAAAGTCACCCGTTGAACAATTATGTTTTAACATTATAATTCTCAAATCGAAACAGGACGCTGCCGACAAAAATATTGAAACAATGTATTAATTAATTCTGCCTACGCATTGTTCTGAAGAGTTTGTTTACGTTGTTTTAATACTTTCAAACAGCTGCTTAAATTGGACCTTCGAAGAATAAATAAACCTTCGAAATATTCTAAATATTATATTATTAGACCTTCGAAATATTTTATTATAATACTAAAAATGCCAAAGAGTTAGGGAAGCCATCTTTTTTTTTTGGTGGGAAATAATCAAATAATTTCTCCCGCTGTGGGCGGAGCTAGAGGGTATGTCACACTCTTACTGACTAAAACCCACCCGTGCTTCTTCCGTTGCCTGTGGTGCCAAGGACCTCGGTATCCCTTTCAGACTTTCCGGCGACCCCGGCAGGCTTCGGCCCTAGCGGACCCATACACCATAGTGCAGTCATGTCTTTGAAGCGCGCGTAGAACACAACGCGCTGTCGACCAGGGGCAGGTCCTTATCCGACGGTGAGCTACCCATTGCTCACCATCCGCAAGCCTATGGTGTCTGTAAATCCGCCTGAGATTCCCGACGCCCAGGGCGTCTCTGCCGCGGCTAGAAGCGCGAGGGCACGAAATTTGCCTCTCCCTCACCCTTCCCGCCTCCTCATTCGCGAGCATTACTGCTCATAGAAGGAGGTGACGGCTGCCCATGCCCTCTCGCTCCGTACTATGGCCTGGACCAGGGCTGGACGCGAGAGATCTACCCCGTCGATCGCCTACACGAGTACACCGTGGTGCTCTGCCTAAGCTGGGCAGACCTCCACCGTATGCTCCAACGTGTCTTCCGGGCGATCCACACAGTGTTGACACCCGGGCGTTTCCTCCCGCCTTATCTAATACAGGAACCTCCCGAAGCTACCGTGTCCCGTGAGGACCTGCGTCAGGCTGAATGTGAGGACGCCGTGGCGCCTCTCTAGCCACTCCTCAAAGAGGGTACTTATCGCCGCAATTGTGGCGTGCCCAGCACTGGGTTACGACAATCGCATTTTCCATGCCGCCATGAGATTCCGCCGGAGCTCTGTCCGATTTTTATCGAAAAACATAACGATAAAAATAAATAGATAGATATAAATTTAAATTATTTACAACGTTCAATACGAGAAAACTTCATGTAGAAAGTGCTACTAGTCTATATTCGAGTTCGAAACTATAAACAGCAATCTCGAAATAAAACATGTGAGTAAATGCGCGATTCCAATGCCGCGTAGGGTGTACAGCTGAGTGTAAGGAGTGGTTTATTTGTTTGCCAGCCACGCATCCGTACGTAGCGTCGTAGCCATGAGTAGCAATGGAGTTCCATTGCTACTCATGGCTACGACGCTACGTATGCGTGGCGCGGTCAAAAGGTTAAGGCTCAGTTGAGCCTTAACCTTTTGACCGCCACACTCATGTATAGATGACAGAGCAAAATGTGCCCAGCACGCCACGGAATAATTTGTAGCTTGGCGCCGAGGGCACGTCTTTCTTGTTTGACGTCGCGGTCAATAGGTTAATGTGAATCCGCAACTGTAGCCCGCGAAATTAAAGTTTTGTTACGTTTTTGCAATTTGCAGGTCGTCACGTTGTATCTTGATCAAAATTATGATTCGCGACTTTAATAGATATATATTTACAGAATTATAAATAATTATATTACACTTACTATTAGTAAAGGATGTTAATTTCCTACACAATATTTCGCCGAATCGATGATTATATTTTTTAATTTCCTTTTACATAATAAAGGTAATCCAATTAACTCAAAGAAGCGTATAAAAATAATAGCACTTGAAACTATTTTAATTACTTTTTATACTAATTGCTAGGTTAAGAACATAAGCTGCACCCGTCTGGAAAGTTTAAGCTAAAGCTTATTTATTAGCTTTTTTCTGAAACAGCTTAAGACTTTACTTACTTTCAATTTAAACTTAGATAGCTTACTTAGCGAAGAAAGGATGTAATGTGGCGGAAAAGAAGAATATTTTATGTCGTTTCTTTTAAAAGAAGATGCGATGCGGAGGAATTTTTCGACGCCATATTTTAGTTTGTTAATACGAGTAGTTTTAGATAAGTGAGTATATTATATTTTTTATTTTTATTAATTTTCGGCATAAGATATTTTTTATGTACATTTCATTTTAATTATAAATAATAATAATTTAATAAAAAAGAAGATTATTTAAATATTATTTTTTTGGTCATGTTGAGAGGATGAATGAAAGGCGATTAACAAAAGGTATTTACAAGGCAGATGTGAGTGGAAACGCCGCGATCAGCATAGACGCCATAGGCGGAAATATGTATAGTGACCTCATTGGTGAAGTTCTTCAGAAAGGTCAGGTGCGTAGTCGGCGTGCGTGTATGACCAGATGTATGAACATAAACGAAGCAAAAGGAGTATGTAAGGAGCGTAGCAGGTGGCGTTCTATAGTTTCTGCCTACCCCCTGGGAAGAAGGGGTGAGTTTATGTATGTATGTATGTATGTGTATGTGTACCCTACTAGGGCGAACGTGGTAAAATGATTAACGTCCGTTTTTACTAAGTAACGCTAGGAAACATATTAGGATTTGTGCCCGGTTGATGTCAATAGGCTCGCCCCCTATTACATGGGACTTAAACATTAATTATTATTTTGTTTATTTTTGTTTTTGTGTCATTTTATATTTTTGGGAACTACGGTTGGCTTTCGCTTTGCTTCCTGTAAAGTAAACAAAAATGTGAACCTGATTTTATTCTGTGACCTTGTTTGTTTTGCTTATAGTGTTGGTGTTGGCTGGCGGGTGGTGCAGTGTTTTGCACCTTATTATTTGCTATAGCATTATTTATTATATATATTATATATTTATATTAACTGCTTACTTATATTTATGTCAGACAATGAGTCTTATTTTTCAGCCATCGAATCTACTGCCTGTTCAAGCGATGAAAGCTTTTGTTCGTTCAGCTACACCCTTGGTGACTTTTTGCAGGGAAAATTCAATGATAAGTCTAATCGGTTGGTGAATGTGTGTCACATTAACGCTCAAAGTGTTCCAAGCCACTACTGCGAACTGTATGACGCCTTTAATAAAAGCAACGTTCACGCTCTCCTGATCTCCGAAACATGGCTCAAACCGCATCTCCTGTCCACCACTTATCCTCTTACTGGTTTCGTTCTTATACGGAATGATCGGATTGGTAAAGGAGGGGGTGGTGTGGCCATATACCTTCGCAGTGACTTTCCTTATAAAATACTTGCTACTTCCTCTTCACATTATTCTGCTTCTGCCGAGTTTATTTTTCTTGAAGTGTGTGTCAAAGGAGTCAAAACCATTATTGGTGTTGTGTATTGTCCTCCTACGGTTGATTACTTCACTGAATTCGAATCAGTACTCGAATCTTTGGGTTCGGAGTATGCACATCACATCATCATGGGTGATTTCAACACAAACCTCCTTGCCCACAACTCCCTTCGATCCCGTAAGCTCGTCCATCTTATCGAGTCAGCTAGTCTGCACGTGTTGCCGCTCCAGCCTACTCATCATAACACTGTCGGCGATGAGACCTGGCTCGATCTGATCCTTACCTCGAATCCTTCCCTCGTTTCCTCCCATGGTCAACATGACGCTCCTGGCTTTTCTCATCACGACATGATTTTCCTTTCATATATCCTGAAACCTCCCAAACCTAAACCCAAGGTTCTGTACAGGCGTTGTTTTGCGCGGATGAATGTCGAAAAGCTCAAGGATGTATCCACATCTGTGGTCGATTGGGAGCCTATGATGGAAGCCGTTTCAGTTGATGAAAAAGTTGCCATCTTCAATGATGTTGTAGTAAAACTTTATAACATCCATGCTCCTGTTAGAAAAGTAAAGTTAAAACGCCCACCTGCACCATGGATGACAAGGGGGATACAGATGGCAATGCGACGTAGGGACCGCGCGTTCCGTAAATTTAAAAGGGATCGTGTTGATGAGAACTGGACCTTATTCAAGGCTGCAAGGAATAGATGCAATCAGATGATACGTAATGCTAAACGCCGCCATATTCTGGACACTATCAATTCTTCCTCTTCTGCCGATATTTGGAAATTTCTTGGAACTCTAGGTATCGGCAAACCGCGACACTTAGACCTTCCTAGTTCAATTGACTTAGACGATCTAA
Organism: Atethmia centrago; assembly: GCA_905333075.3. Taxonomy (NCBI): domain Eukaryota; kingdom Metazoa; phylum Arthropoda; class Insecta; order Lepidoptera; family Noctuidae; genus Atethmia; species Atethmia centrago. Next base: position 8,360,789 of record HG995392.1, on the reverse strand, counting down.
ACCGTCATTTCTCCACTGTGTCTGCCATGGATCGTCTAACCAAGCAACAAACGCTATCTTTTATATCTGGTCTAACGCGTCCTCGGATTAAGCCTTTCAGTTTCATTCCAGTTGAACCGGGAGAGATCAGAAAGATCATTCTCTCAATAAAATCGAAAGCGGTGGGATGTGACAATATTACCCGTGGTATGATCATAACTATTCTGGATCATGTCTTACCCGCGATTACCCACATTGTTAATTTTTCCCTGTACACCGGAGTATTCCCTTCCCTGTGGCGCAATGCCTATGTTCGTCCACTACCTAAGATATCTAATCCCTCTCTTCCTACTGACTTCCGTCCAATTTCTGTACTTCCCTTCCTATCCAAAGTGCTCGAGGCCTGTGTCCACAAACAATTCTCCAATTTTGTCCATCGTAATTCACTGATTAGTCCTCTTCAATCTGGGTTCAGGCCTGGGCATAGCACTGTTTCCGCTCTCCTTAAAGTGACTGGCGATATGAGGGCAGGACTGGAAGTCACCAAAGTCACTGCTCTTGTTTTGGTTGATTTCTCGAATGCCTTCAATACCGTTAGTCACGACATCCTATTAGCTATTCTTTCCTATGTTATGGTCTCTTCCGAAGCGCTGGAATAGTTCTCCTCTTACCTTCAGGAACGACAGCAGTCAGTTCATGTTGGGGATACTTCATCATGCTGGCATGATTTGGAAGCTGGCGTTCCTCAAGGCGGTATTCTTTCTCCTCTTCTGTTTTCTATTTTTATCAATCTTATAACTTCCGAGCTTCAGTGTTCGTATCATCTGTATGCAGATGACTTGCAGTTGTACTTTCAAGGGAGGGTTGATGAAATACCTGACATTATCGACAAGTTAAATAGGGACTTGACAGCCATTAAAACCTGGTCTGATAGATTTGATGTTGCAGTAAACCCTAATAAGTGTCAGGCGATCATCATTGGGAGTCATCGTAGTATTGGTAGTTTGGATGGTTCAACCTTGCCACCTGTTCTCTTCAATGGAACGATTGTTCCTTTTAGTACTGACGTGAAAGACTTAAGCTTGCACATCGGCTGTACCCTGAACTGGCGTACTCAAGTCGCTAGGGTGAGCCAGAAGGTTACTGGAACTCTGCGGGCTTTATATCGACTGTACCAAGACAATGCTTGTGCAGTCCTTAATTTTCCCTATCATCGATTATGGTGATGTGTGCTACTATGACCTGAATGCAGACCTCCTCGACAAGCTAGACCGTCTTCTCAATAACTGCATTCGATTCGTTTTCAATCTGCGTAAATATGATCATGTCTCTGCGCAACGATCGCTTCTAAAGTGGTTGCCCATACGCCAGCGCAGAGAGCAAAGGGCGCTGACCACCTTGTTTTCATTTCTTGACTCTCCCTCTTCCCCTAGTTATCTCGCCCCCCACTTTCAGTACATTTGCGCGAACCATAGTAAAAATCTACGTTCATCACATAATCGTCTTCTTCAATGTCCCACTCACCGCACTGACTTTATTCACTCTTCCTTCTTCGTTCAGTCTATCTCCCTGTGGAATGCGCTCCCCCAGGAAATCAGGATGGCAACCAACCGATTATCCTTTAAAGTTAAAGTTCGCGAGCACATTCGTAAGAAGCTGGCAGTATCATCACAACGATAATGTTTTCCCATTGTTTGTCTTACTGTTTAGTATATTCGTGTATTTATTTAGTCTTATATTTATGTATAATTAGGTATATCTATTATATATAATGTTTTAATAGGTATATGTATGTATATACTTATATTTTAATAAATATGTATTTCACAGTTTTCGTTATTGCACCTACCGCTGTCTGTCTCTGCATCACCCAAAGGTTGACTGGTAGAAAATGCCTATGGCATTAAGTCCGCCTCTGTACATTTGTGTGCGTAAAGTATTAAATAAATAAATAAATAAATAAATAAATAAACTGTCGAAATGTGGGTGTTCTAAAGGTACTCCTCTGCCTGATCCTTTGGGGAATACAGGCGTAATGTTGTGTGTATAAACACAAAAAGGATTTTTTTGGGTTGACTTTATTAAATAACTTCTCCCGCTCTCTTCTCTTCTTCTGTGTCAGACTCTTACTGACTAAAACCTACCCGTGTTCCTTCCGTTGCCTGTGCTGCCAGGGGCCTTGGTAACCCTTTTAAACTTTCCCGCGACCCCGGCAGGCATCGGCCGTAGTGGACCCCTACACTTGTGCTGACGACATCTCTTTGAGGCGCGAGTGGAACACAACGCGCCGTCGACCCGGGCCTGGTCCTTACCAGACGGTGAGCTACCCATTGCTCACCGTCCGCAAGCCCGTGCCTACGATGGCCGGAAATCCGCCCGGGACTCCCGACGATCAGGGTGTCTCCTGCGGCGGCTAGGTGAGAGGGCGCGAAATGTGCCTTTCCCTCAACCATCCCGCCTCCTCCTTCGCGAGCATTACTGCTTCGCAGCAGAGGTGACGGCTGCCCATGACCTTTCGCTCCGTACCATGGCCTGAACCAGGGGCGGATGCGAGAGATCTCTATCGCCGATCGATTCCACGAGGACACTGAGGTGCTCTGCCCAAGCCGGGTAGACCTCCACCGTATGCTCCACCGTGTCCTCCGGGCGAAAAAGGCACACCTACATTCACAGAATCATTTTTGCGCATCTTTAGTTTTCGAGTTCGATTCTCCGGACAGGGTTATTGAATATTTCAGAAGCAGCTCGAAATCTGAATTTGTGTCCGGTTAATATCATTAGGAATTTAGGATCCCCTCTAAATTAATTGTGAAATGACGGTTTACATAATATACATCAGCTTACCCTTTCGGGATATTTTATGCACAGATAGTCACATAACTCCATAGCCTATGCATAATCAGCCTATAATGTTCCCACTGCTGGGACACAAGCCTCCTCTCGATGAGCGAGACTGGGCTTTAATCTAGATTCTATTACGGAAAATGTATTTCTAGGAATTACTCTAGATTCGAAGTTGCAATGGGGAGCCCACATTAGAGCTCTTTCAGGTACTCGTAGATTAATTTCAGCTGCATATGCAGTAAGAAAAATTAGACAGTATTTCCACAGTATTATGACTTATGGCGTTCTGCTATGGGGATCGGCAGCTGATGTAGATTCAATTTTTATTTTACAAAAGAGGGCAATCCGCGCAGTCTATAGAATGGGTCCTCGTGAGTCCCTTAGAAACAAATTCAAAGAAATTAATGTACTAACTCTGCCTTCTCTTTATATCTTAGAAAGTATTTTGTATGTTCGCAAGAACTTATGTCTTTTCAAAACAAGAAGTGATTTCCATAATATAAATACACGTAGTAAACATGAAATTGTGATACCCAAATTTAGATTAACAAAAACAAGCAAATCATTTGTTATCAACAGTATGCGCTTTTATAACAAGTTGCCAAAGTCAGTTACAGAACTTAGCGATGGAAAGTTCAAAACCCACTTCAAACGTGTCCTTACCAAAATCGCATATTATAAGATTAAAGACTACGTTGAAGACAAGGAAGTTTGGCAATAATTCCTTCTGCACATGTGGCTTCCCTGGTACCTCATAAACGGCATAACTATGTAAATGTCTATTAACTGCTCCCAAATTACGATGTTTATTATTATTATTTTTTATACAAATTTTCTTTTAGACATATTATTTTCACTGTTTGACATTATATACCTAAAATTTTGATTTCAGACTTGTAATGGCAAACTTCATTTGGTTTAAACGGGTTTTTATTTTTATTATTTTATTAATATTTTACACAGATTTGTGTGTACCTTGTGAATGTGAGAACGTTGTAGGCTTAATGACTAGATATTTTGTAGACCTTTTTCTTTTTTTTTTTTTTGTTAAGTACCTGGTACGTCTCGACAGGCCTACACTGTCCTCCCATACCTATTAACACTGTAATTTGAAAACATTGTAAAAGGCAATTATTTTTAAAAGAGTAACCGTGGAGTTTCTTGCCGGCTCTTCTCCATAGGAAACAACTCATTGGAACCGGGCACCTGACGTTTCATAAGTGCCCATGTAGGTTTATGTGAAATAAAAATATTTTGATTTTTTTTATTTTTGAATCTACCACGCGGTCCCAGTGCTGGTTGGTAGATCTTCTGATTGTTTGGTTCTAGGACATGCCGGCTTCCTCATGTTGTTTTCCTTCACCGTTTTGAGAGCAGTGGTGATGAAATCATTTACATAAAGTAAAGCGCCTGTCTTTTTTTTTTTTAGGGTGGGAAATCATCGAATAACTTCTCGCGCTCTGGGTGGAGCGGGAGGGTGTGTCAGACTCTTACTGACTAAAACCCACCCGTATTCCTTCCTGTTGTCTGTGTTGCGGGGGTCTCGGTGACCCATAAGTACCTTCCCGCGACCCCGGAAAGCGAAAAGCGCCTGTCTGGATACCTACGACATACAACTCGTAAGCCGCGGCCGTTTAAGCCCTCTAGGCCACCACTTCTTTCACTCATAATTAACTTGCATAATGCATAATCAGCCTATAATGTTCCCACTGCTGAGACACAGGCCTCCTCTCTGTGAGAGGGAGTGCGCCGTAATCCACCACGCGGGCCCAGAGCGGGTTGGTAGATGTCACATGTTTTCGAATTTTTGGTTCTAGGACATGCCGGTTTCCTCATGATGTTTTCCTTCACCGTTTTGAGAGCAGTGGTGATGAAATGATTTACACGAAGTAAAGCGCCTGGGTTCGAACCTAGAACCTACAACTCGTAAGTCGGGCTGTTACCACTGGGCCACCACTGCTCTCGTTCATACTTAACTTGCCAACACGAAATTCAGTATACGTTCTTCATAGTAATCAATCTACCTAGCCTTTTCCAACTATGTTGAGGTCGGCTTCCAGTCTAACTGGATGCAGCTGAATACCAGTATTTTACATGGAGCGACTCCGTATCTGACCTCCACAACCCAGTTACTGGATAATACGATACCCCTAGGTAAAACTGGTTGTTTTCAGACTTTTGGGCTTCTGATGACCCCTAACGACTGTCAAAGATCCATGAATGACACCCGGACCAACGGCTTAACATGCTTTCCGAGGCATGGAGGATGAGTCTCGGTATGTAAAGATGGTCACCCATCTATGGACCAACCCCGGCAAGTGTAGCCTAACCTGATGGATCGACCCGTGCGGCTGTTATTACTTAGCCACAAGCTCTTCCAGTATATATACTTCATAGCAAAACAAAAATAAAGTCCTCAAAAAGTATGGCAGTACCATCCTTGTTTCCAGAATTAAAATTTCACCCTTAATTAAAGCTTTGTTTATTTTTAATACAAAAGGGAAGCCAAGTATAATTGAATGTACATCTCTGGCCCCCGAGGGAAGGCAATTTTTTTGTGAGCCATCCTGAATTAGGGATCCTTACGAAGTTTGAAAAGAAATAGTTTTTATATTTTTATGAAATTACGTTAAGGGTCGGGTAATCGCCATTGACCTTGGCCACAAAAATGCGCGTCACTCTAATGCCGCCGCACCGCTATTCGGTTTCATATGGAATACTTATTTTTAGTAATAAAAATAAGAATGAGTGTAAAAAAACAATAAAATGATGAAAATTTCTAAAGTAGTTAAAAAGTAATATCGTTTTTTATGCTTTTTTTTTTTTTGAGGATGGGAAATCATCAAATAACTTCTCCCGCTCTGGGCGGAGCGGGAGGGTGTGTCAGACTCTTACTGACTAAAACCCACCCGTATTCCTTCCTGTTGCCTGTGTTGCGGGGGCCTCGGTGACCCATAAGTACCTTCCCGCGACCCCGGCAGGCATCGGCCCTAGTGGACGACTACTTTGTGCTGACGACATCTCTTTGAGGCGCGCGTGGAATACGACGCGCCGTCGACCCGGGCCTGATCCTTACCGGACGGTGAGCTACCCATTGTTAGCCCAGGAAGTAATTTTTATGCTTTGAATACAAATTACTTCCTGGGCTAACAAAAGAATTTCGTGACAATCATAGTTATTGATAATAACTGGTAATATTACCTTCGTCAATACAAGTGTCGTTTTGCATCCTCGTCAAATTCAAGGAGGTACTATGCTAATGATCCTCGACACGAATCAATAAAATAAGTAGGTCTTTTTTTTCTAATTTTCGGAAATCGGCGTGTGTGGGACACGCATGTTAAAACGCGGCCCGTGTGATATCGCACTGTAACTGCCCTTTTACACACACACTACCGCATACGCAACGGGGTGATTCTGTTCTGTGAAAGTGGTGTATTCTAAAATACTGTCAAACTTAGTTATGTAAAAAAAAAAACAAGTATGTATTAATTATTGAGCAGGTATCGTAATTTTATTTGATTATATATTTCTTTCATAGCAGCCTCCTGAAATTTGACGACGATGCAAAACGACACCTTGTTTATTACGGAAATAAGCATTATCTTAAACCATCACGCAGGAACATCGTCCTATCACACGCCATCTAACTTAGTGCTAACATTAAATTACTCGCGGGCTCAATTCCAACCCGGGACCGAATCGGAAGCACGCCGGATTCCGACCGCGGCGCGAAATTTACTCCATCAGGTCACACATAAATTAGGCTATGTCAATTGGAACTCATATTATCTGTTCAAGTCTATATAACCAAACAGGTGTGCTGCTGGGGAGTTTGTTGTGCCACTTCTTCTTCCCAGCTAAAGCACTAGGAAGTGGTAAAGAGCGCGCGTTTCTGGGGGTATGTCTTATGTATCTTTGACGTTCGAAAACTGCTGATTCTCAGCCTAGTTTGAATAAATGACTTTTGATTTGATTCTGAGTTTGTTGATTTAACGGTTACTTAGAATGTTTTGATGAAATTCGCAATTCTGAGCCGGTATCTAATTTTGCAACGAAGTTCCTTATCGCACGTTCCTTTGCACACTTGGTGAATGAGAACTAGACCGAAAAAATGTAACATTTTGACCGACACGACACTTTGACTATGTGCGTTTTTATTTTCATTTCGTTACTCTCAAATGTTAATTTATTTCATTGTGCCTGTTATATAATATACAATATACCTACAGCGAAAGAAACTTTATTCTAATCGGGTGTCCCACGACACCTCTTAACTTTTACACTGTCCTCCTATACCTATTAACACTGTAATTTGAAGACATTGTAAAAGCCAATTATTTTTAATATAATATAATATTTATTTATTTTAACTGGTGACCAAAAAGCTGGCGGCTTTCTGGCGCTACGCATCAGCATTGCAATTCAGCGAGGAAATGCCACCAGCATCCTCGGTACAATGCCCCGAGGTCCTTTTTTAGGCTTAACTTAGTTTTAGTTTTATTTAGTTAATGTTAATAATCATCTTGTAATTTGGTTATGTAAATAAATTCCCACTTTGTTCTTAATATTTATTTATTACATAATACGGTATTCGTAGTACGTACTCGTACATATTAGAGTTTAGTAATTATGTAAGCGTAGTAGTAAAACTAACAAATATCTGTAGGGGTGAACTACTATTCTCCTAGCTAGGTAGCAGAGCTACCTGTATTAAAGAGATACAGTTTGCCTCCCTAGATAAAGATCTTAAAAAAAGTGGTACGTGTTGACTCCAAAATCAAGTCATTAGTTAAATTACATACATTATTATCAATGTTGTTTACTTTAGAAATAAATCTAATAAATTTAATACTGTAATTGGTTACAAATTGGGAGAGAATAAACAATAAAAATAATTTTAATGTATTTTTAATTTGATTTAAATTAAAAGACCAAATTACAAGATGATTATTAACATTAACTAAATTAAATTAAAACTAAGTTAAGCTTAAAAAAGGCCCTCGGGGCATTGTACCGAGGATGCTGGCGGCATTTCCTCGCTGAATTGCAATTAAAAATAATTTAGTAAAACGAATGAAATAAAAAATAAGTATAAAATCATAGTAAAAAATATAATGTTTTAAAAGAGTAACCGTGAAGTTTCTTGCTAGCTCTTCTCTATAGGAAACGACCAATTGGAACCGCGCACCTAGCTTCTGACGTTCAATAAGTGCCCATGTAAGTTTATGTGAAATAAAATATTTTGGTTTTGATTTTTCAATGAGCAGTTTCTACATTCGTGGCATTTTTGTATACCTTTCACCTTTTGATTGGAGATTTCGCGGTTGATTGTCAATTCAATTATTAACACTTCACGTAGATAATAATCACATAAAAAAAGTCATTTAAACTTTTCAATATCATATTATGATATATGTGATATACTTAGATATTAGTAATCATAATATGATTACTAATATTAGTACTTATATTATTAATATTACTAATATCATAATATTAGGCTTAGGAATTTATAAGATGTAAGTGAGACGCCGAAGGACATAGGTAGTGACCTTATTGGTGTGATGTTCTTCAGAAACTTCAGGTGCGTAGTGCAGTAAACGAAGCAAAAGGAATATGTAAGGATCGTAGCAAATGGCGTTCTATAGTTTCTGCCTACCCCATAGGAAGAAGGCGTGTTTATGTATACATAGCATAATCAGCCTATAATGTTCCCACTGCTGGGACACAGGCCTCCTCTCTTTTAGAGGGAGTGGGCAGTAATCTATCACTCTGGCCCAGTGCGGGTTGGAACATGTCACATGTCTTCGAATTTTTGGTTCTAGGACATGCCGGTTTCCTCACGATGTTTTACTTTACAGTTTTTGAGAGTAAATGCTCATCTCGTCTATGAAGTTTCACCGACTAATTGAAACTTACAATGTATAATAATATCAATAATTAATTTCAAAGTGATGTTTAGAGAATAGCACTACAGTGCGTTCACGGGTTATTTCACTTTAACTTGACGCTTAACGCGATTAGTGGCACTGAATTTTGTTAGAATTTCGAAATAATGATTAGAAAATACAATACAATAGTTGTTACTTATTGGGACTTATACTCGTATGTTCGTTATATCTTAGTGTTCACTTAGTTTTTCGAGACATCGCCAAGCGGTTGGTCGACTCCTCACATGAAAAAAAGGCTGGCCTATTTTTTGCTAAAGCCAGCCTTTTGGGCACTTTTCCTGTTGACGGCGATGCGGACAAATATGTTGATGCCTTAAGACGCTGACAACACCTAAAGCGCGGTCACTGTCGGACTGCATAGAAAAGAAAGAGAAGAGCGATGACACAACGCTGGTAATTTATTGCAAAAGCAATTATCTATTTACAAAAAATCTATTGAATGGATAAAAAAATTAAAACACTATTATGCTAATATGTTGCTTGTAGAACAATCTGACAAAAATCTGAATAATTGCATGTATATTAGTATGGTTTTTAATAGTTAAAATAAATAAATGTTTAGAGGTATCTTCGTATTTTTTTTCAATCGTATCAAATTAGATGAATTATGTTTTCAACACACTATCTACCTAGCATTTATCCTGAAGAATATCATATATTTTTCTGATTTTACTGCAGTGGATCATATACTCTTAGGCATTATAAAACTTCCAAAATTTGCGTTTAGGTCCTGTAGTCCCCTTAAGAATATTTCCTCTCCTTTTTTATATACTTGTACATATTATTAATATTATTTTAAGTCTGGTGGTTTTTAAATAATGTAAATATGGATGTTTTTTTTAAACATAGATGTATAATTGAGTTCGTTTTACATGTCTGAAAAATATTTTTATACCATAACATCGTCTGCAATGATAAGGAATAAAAAGATTATTCAGGCACTGGCGAAATGTGGATGTATCATAGATATCCATGGGATAGACTATATGCCCACCTCTGGGTGTGCCTATAGTAGACGCACATTTCGCCAGTTATGTTTAAGACGCTGACAACACCTAAACCGCGGTCACTGTCAGATTGCAAAGAAAAGAAAGAGAAACGCGACGACAAAACGCTTGTAATTTATTGCAAAATATGAAGTAATTATCTATTTACTCAGAATTGAGCTGAGTAATCGAAAATAAAAAACAACCAAGTTCTGCATTAGAATAAGACGTACTTGTTATTAATTAAATACGTAATGTATGTTGATATTTAATACAGATTAGAACTCAAGGTAAATTTGTATCGAGATTTTTTTTTCAAAACGTGTTTTGGTGACAACCAAGTTCTGGGAAATATGTTCAAAATTAACATATATTTTTTCCGCTACCACAAACTATACAAATTTGGCAATTTTCTTTCTTAAGAGAAGCCTATTTTGGTCAATTGGGTCTTGTCAGCGCCTTAAGTCCCATAATAATCTTTACATGCCAACGGAATTACGTCCACAACTAAAAGACAAAGACATTAGTAGATATCATGCTAATGCACGATGCTTAATGGGTTAAGCAATTACAATTAGTACCAAATGTTTGCAGTGGGGCTTGTGGCTAAATAATAACAGCCGCACGGGTCAATCGATCAGGTTAAGGTACGCTTGCCGCGGTTGGTCCGTGGATGGGTGACCATCTTTACATACCAAGACCCCTCCGTGCCTCGGAAAGCACGTTAAGCCGTTGGTCCTGGCTGTCATTCGTGGATCTTTGACGGTCGTTACAGGTCGTCAAAAGCCCGAAATTCTAACAACCAGTCTTACCAAGGGGTATTGTGTTACCCAGTAACTGGGTTGTGGAGGTCAGATAGGCAGTCGCTCCATGTAAAATACTATTATTCAGCTGAATCCGGTTAGTCTGGAAGCCGACCCCAACGTGGTTGGGAAAAAAGCTAGGCAGATGATGATGATGACCAAATGTTTTCAGTGTTGCTGTTAAATCTTCACTGCGTTATGAGATATATACGACCTGCTGCGGAACTGTCCCATGGCGTGGGTGCAGGATTAATATATAGGATTACTATTGAAAGTTCGTGGGGATCACCCTGATTAGGATAGATTTATTGGATGGAATCAAACACGGCAGATGCGCCATGACGGGAACTTTTTTATTGACAGATGTCACAGATAGACCACAGACTATACAGAGCACATTTTGACACAGAGTACACTACTGGTACATTTTAATGAATATGCCACAGGCTGACTTATATATACATTAGCCCCTTATTCATAAAAAACTAAAACGCTCTACAAACCTAATTAAGTTAAATAGTGTTTTGTCAATTTCTTTCGAATTATGATTTGAGTTTGAAAGAAGAAGACAAAACACTATTTTAACTAAAATAGGTTTGTAAAGCGTTTTAGTTTTTTATGAATAAAGGGGTATATGATTACAGAGCAAATATTATGTTCCTTTACATTCGGACTTCGGGGAGGAAAAAAAAATTCAAATGCGATTTTTTCTGATAATGATTCTATCTCAATACGTCTAGCGCCACACACTTTTCTGTGTCAAAATCAGGAACTAATGAATGTTGCCACTTAATTTTTAACAATTACTTAATCCTACTCCAAACAAGATTAATTATTTTTGTCCAACTATCATTAAATTCCCAACTACTAATACACTGCAAGTTCTTCGAAATAAATCACCGTAACATTACGGGGATTATAAATCTCGTTTGTTGTAGGATTACTAAATTCTACTTCAAACAAGATCGGTATCGGTATTAATATAGGTAATTAACCCATTTTAATACCGGTATCGATCTTTCAGTGCGTCTATCAGGCTTATTCGACTTTTTTAGAATAATTGGTTTTAGTTACCACTTGGTTGGTGCCGATTCCCTTGTTCACACACTAAACTAAATTTAAGTTCAGTGCATATTTTTCTTTCTATTTCATTAAGAAAAGGACAGAAGATAAATTTTAGTTTAGTCCTGTAAAATTAATCAGCGCTTGACGTAAATTGACGTAATTTTAGTAGGCAAGTTTTTAATCACGTCCAAACTTATATGGAGTAGTGGCAGGCGCTGATTAATTTGACAGGTTTAAACTAAAATTTATCTTCTGTCCTCTTCTTCATGAAATACAAAGAAATTGATGCAATGAACTTAAATTTAGTTTAGTTTGTGAACAAGGGAATCGGTACCATTATTAGGTTAATGAATTCATAAAAAACAAGTTACAATAAAGAAATGAACATTTAAATTCAAAATTAATGAGTGAATACCACCTAACACCAGGACGGTGAACCAGACCTATTCAGTTTAACCCTTAGAAGTTATATCTACCAAGTTTAGTAACAGGGCTTTTAGATAGCACCAAAGCAAATTCTACAGATCAGACCTACGCAGTCGGACTGTGAGCAATGGGTAGCTCACCGTCCGGTAAGGACCAGGCCCGGGTTGACGGCGCGTTGTATTCCACGCGTGCCTCAAAGAGATGTCATCAGCACAAATCCACTAGGGCCGATGCCTGCCGGGGTCCCGGGATGGTACTAAAGGGTTACCGAGGCCCCTGGCAACACAGGCAACGGAAGGAATTCGGGTGGGTTTTAGTCAGTAAGAGTCTGACACATCCTTCCGCTCCGCCCAGAGCGGGAGAAGTTATATGATGATTACCCACCCAAAAAAAAAAGACCTACGCAGTGAACGTGTTATCTAAGTTTTTATTATTAAAACTACATTTTTCATAAACATTGTTAAAAGAACTTGTGCTTGGGGTCTTGTTTCTAAGTAACATCAGCCGCACGCGTCGATCGATCAGGTTAAGCTTAACCTGATCGATCGACGCGACGACCAACCGCGGCAAGCGTAGCTACGCTTGCCGCGGTTGGTCCATGGATGGGTGAACATCTTTACATACCAAGACCCCTACGACCTCGGAAAGCACGTTAAGCCGTTGGTACAGTCTGTTATTTGTAGATCTTTGACAGTCGTTACGGGTCATCAGAAGCCCGAAAGTCTGAAAATCAGTCTTACCAAGGGGTACTGTGTTACCCAGTAACTGAGTGGTGGAGGTCAGATAGGCAGTTGCTCCATGTAAAATACTGGTATTCAGCTGCATCCGGTTAGTCTGGAAGCCGACCCCAACGTAGTTGGGAAAAGGCTAGGCAGATGATGATGATGATGACTGTTAAAAGAACTGCCTCGTTGGTCTTGTGATTGCAAGCTCTACTGCTGAGCACTAGGTCTTGAGTTCGATTTCAAGGCGGGCAAGGTCTTATTGAGTTTTTCCTTTGGAAATTTCTTAACCGCTTGCCCGCCGCTGCCAGATGACGTCGATCCCCGCCCCGCCCCGACCTCGTTCCGCAGATGAGCGCTTATTGTACGTTATATTAGAGTTGCAAACCGCGTGCCCCAAAACTCCTATTCGGAGTCAGTGGGGACTGACGGTTGGAGGAGTGCGACCCCTATTCGGTGCCAATGGGGAGATGGCGGATATAATAGAATAGAATAGAATACTCTTTATTATATCCACCATAAAATTACAGATATAAATGTAGAAATTTTACATAGAGTGACACAATGGGAGCGATCTTTTAAAGCCAACCTTTGGATGGATTAGGGGGGAAAGGAGAGACAATACTGCAGGTGGTCTGTGGTGACCATTCACATATATACGTATACAATAAATACATACATACAGCCCGGATACTTATTTTTTGGTGGGAAATTGTCAAAAAACATTTCCCGCTCTGGGCGGAACGGGAGGGTGTGCCAGACTCTTACTGACTAAAACCCACCCGTGTTCCTTCCGTTGCCTGTGTTTCTAGGGGCCTGGGTAATCCTTTCCCGCGACCCCGCTAGTAATATATCTAGTGGTCGCAAGCGCTACTGCTGAGTATGAGGTCCTGGGTTCGATTCCCGGATTGGGCAAAGTGTTATTGGGTTCTTCAATTTGGAATTTATCAGTAGCAGCCCGGAGTCTAGAGTGCCCAGTTAATGGTAATAGGCTCGTAGCCCCGTATTACTTGGGACTCTAACATAACTGGCGAAATATGGGTGTATTATAAATACACCTCTGCCTAAATCTTCGGGGATTAAAGGCGTCATGTTAGGTTAGTAATCTCATAAATGTCATGTGATACACCATTGGTGCATAAGAACTCAGGATACCGGAGTCTGGCGTTCAAAGGAGGGAGGAAGAATCTCTGAATACCTATTTACATAATACACCATAGACATAAGCATTACGCTTGTGTACCCAGAAGTGGTACACAGTGGTATTACAAGTATTGTACCTAAACTAAAATCCCTTTCCTATAGATTTGCAAAAAAAAAAAAAAATATTTTTGGTTTGAAATCATTTTACCTTAGCATAATTATTTATTTACATAATCATAATCAGCCTATAATGTTCCCACCACTGGGACACAGGCCTCCTCTCTGTGAGAGGTAGTGCGAGTTGGTAGATGACACATACATGTCTTTGAATTTTTGGTTCTAGGACATGCCGGTTTCCTCACGATGTTTTCCTTCACCGTTTTAAGAGCAGTGGTGATGAAATAAATTACACAAAGTAAAGTGCCTGCCTGGGTTCGAACCTACGACCTACAACTCGTAAGTCGCGGACGTTACGACTGGGCCACCACTGCTCTCTTATATTATTTATTTATTTAACTTTAAGTAACACGGTTGAAAACTAATTAAAATAATTTTAAGGCAGAGGATATATACTAACACAAAGAAAAGAAAATATAAAATTCTGAAAAACGGGTAAAAACATAAAACAATAAAAAAAAAAAATAACAATATTTTCATGAATTCCTCTCACAGTTTTTCAGGCAAGCCAATAAAATCTTCGTCCATTCATCCGCAAACATTATGATTCAAACTACGAGTAGGTACGTTGAAATTTTAAAATAAGTCTTGAATATAAAATTAGGCTTCGTAGTTATTTCAGGGGGGCAACCACGGCCTCTTATAGCAGTATTATTTTAATATTACATCAGTCTGAGAATGAGATGAAGCTATACAGGGGGTATAGCTCCATCTCTTTCCCAATGTGAAGCAATATTAAAACAATATTTAAAAAAAATATTTACATAACCAAATTACAAGATGATTATTAACATTAACTAAATTAAATTAAAACTAAGTTACGCCTAAAAAAGGCCCTCGGGGCATTGTACCGAGAATGCTGGCGGCATTTCCTCGCTGAATTGCAATGCTGATGCGTTGCGCGAGAAAGCCGCCAGCTTTTCGGTCACCAGTTACATCAACTAGGCGTTTCGCGATTTCCGCAAATAACTTATGCGCACTGGGACCCCACGGACCGAGGGTCTCGACGCCAAAGGGTACAAAGTTGTATTCTCTGCCAAGGCCTCCATATTTAATAACTTTCAGATTTTCGGCATTTTCTGCCGCTGCACCCGCTTTAGAAGTAGTCCGTTGGAGGTGAGACGGTGCCAGTGTGTCTACACATGTAGCGGGACGCACAAGCATCCGTCCTAAACTCCACGGGACCAAGACACATCATTAATATTGTATATATATAAAACAATATTGCTTTAAGAGGCCGTGGTTGCCCCCCTGTACTTATCAATATTTAAATTAGTACTTGTCCTCCCCCTCATAATACAATTTGAAAGTTTAAAATCGCTCAACTAAAATTCACTAACCAAATTCTATACCACTTAACGCTTCCACTTTCAAGTCGTATTTTATTTCAATTAAAGCAATTTATTTTAGACTAAGTACAAAATCCTTTTAACATCACTCTGTAGACTTTTCAATGAAACTTACAAACTTAACGTCAATTGAATTCTAAAATAATCAGAATTGTTTTTTGAAGTGAAAAAACTTATTTATGCGCATGGAGCGATAAGTTTTCAATTGTGTCGGGCAGTCCCCATGACCGCCTATGTTTTTTTTAAATGGTTATTTATAAGGTCTCTTGATTTATAATTACATCACGCCTGTTTTCCACGACGGGTTAGGCAGAGGCGTAGGTAGGTACCTCATATTACACTCACATTTCACCGGTTGTTTTAAATCTATGCCTTTATAATATTTATGCCGACTTGGAACATGAGGCGAGTCGCTGAGCAGTAACAAATTCACGTGTCAGGTTTTCCCCCTAAGACTAGTAATTTATAACATAAATGATAAATGATTTTATATCTGAAAGTAGGTTTTTACAAACACTTTTACACGTCAAACATATTTTTTAAACTAGATGAGGTCGGCGTTTCCTATTTGACTACTCTGAGAAGAAAGGCCGAAACAAACTCAGAGGTCACAGTCTCTTTTAAAGTACAGACATAATCTTGGTCAGATCATGTGAAGACCATGTCGATTGGTGTCTGAAATGGTCTTTTGATGAAAGAATCACACAAATTGAGTGGACCTGTCCAGTCAGTGCACGCATTTGTCAGTAGTTGCTCAACTCATAACTAAAGGAACTCAACGATTCAAAGAACAATACCAAAGAAAGGACATTTGGTACATTTTGACATAACATCACATCACGCTTGTAATCCCCGGAGGGTTAGGCAGAGTTGTACCTATATTACGCCCACATTTCGCTAGTAATGTTTAAGTAACATGTGATAGGGGGCGAACCTATTGCCAACAAACGGGCACAAATTCAGACCGGCTGCTATTGGGCAGTTCGTGATGAAAAAACCCAATAACACAGCCCGACATGGGAATCGAACCCTCATGCTCAGCTAAAGCGTTTACGACCACTAAACCTAGGCAGTCGTAATTTAGTTGTAATTTATATTTTCTAACTCGTGCCTCTTTTTTACGCTCCAATATTTAATTCTTTGATTAGCAAAAGTCATAACTCAGTTTGGAAAATAAAACATTCAGCACCATTTTTTGTTACACTCATTTATCAAAAACGATTTTAATATAAAAATGTAAATGTCCTTTATTACATTTTCGTTTTGCCAACTTTTGTAGATAAGCCTTAAATGCTGGGTCAATATTATTTACCCTTGGGGGTAAAATTAATAATTGTTGATTGTGTATGTTTTTAGCGCTATTAATTTTATTTTATTGGCAATTAATAACGTAATAGGGGGCATTTTAATTATTGTTACAGTTACGGCAGTTATCATCTTGATTGTTAATTAGGTTAGGCAAAAAGGGACCATTTCAGAAGACAATTTCAGACACTAATCTTAATGGTCCTTACATTATCTGACCAAGATTATGTCTGAACTTTAACCCAAAAAATCAAAAATAACTGTTTGACCAATACATCTTCACCTTTTGATTCTCCCAAGAGGGGAGCATTATCTAGAATTAAATTAATTGAAGGCAAAATTGCCGACGGGGATCTCAAAGGCGCCGCACGTCTTCTTTTTACTAACGACGTGTTGTCGCCTGATACTCCTGATACCCTTTCGGCTTTGCATTCGAAACATCCCCCGGCTCCCGTGATCCCGTATTTTTGACTCTCCTACAGCAGACCAGGCCTGCCTCGAAATTGAAGGCAAAGACGTTATTGACGCAATAATTTCTTTTTAAACCGGTTCAGCAGCCGGCCTAGACGGAATCTCACCCTAACATTTAAAAGATTAAACTTCTTTTTCTGTGGGTGATGCAGGTGAGCATCAGCAGCTTATTTGCTCTATTACAAAATTAATAAATTTTATGTTTTCAGGCAAAATCAATGCTGATATTGCCTCACTTTTATTTGGTGCTAATTTGTTCGCCCTAACTAAAAAGGACGGAGGGGTGAGACCCATTGCTGTGGGGTCAACTTTAAGACTTTCGGCATCCAAAATTGCGGTGAGACAAATCGAATCTAAATTACAGTCTTTTTTCGAACCTATACAATTAGGATTTGACACGAAAGGTGGGTGTGAGACAGCCATCCGTTCCTTAAGAACCTACCTTTCGTATGATGATTGCGAAATTGTAGTCAAAATTGATGTCAAAAATGCTTTCAATTCAGTAAACAGGTATGCCATGCTGACAGAAGTTAAGAACAAAATTCCGGAACTGTATCAATACCAGCTTACCTGCTACGCAGAACATTCAAAATTAATTTATCGTTCCTATGAACTTTCTTTGGAGGTCGGCTGTCAGCAGGGCGATCCCCTCGGGCCAGCAATTTTAAGCTTGGCTATAAATCCGATTATTCAAAATTTAAAATCGAAATTTAACGTTTGGTATTTGGATGACGGATGATTAAAACAAATTTTGAAAATATTGGTTTAGAATTAAATTTTTGCAAATGTGAACTCTTTATTCAAAAAACTTCTTACGGTTTGGATAATTTAAAATCCAAATTAAATTTTCTGGCACCCAATATAAAAATAGCAGACAGAAAGTCACTTTGCCTCCCATCTTTGAAGAATCTTTTCCTGATTATATTACTAACACTATTTCCAAATTCCAAAGTCACGCAAATTGTTTACTCGAAATCAGTCCTCATTATGCTCTTATAATTCTAAAGTTTTGCCTTTTTGTCCCTAAATTTACTTATGTGCTTCGCTGTAGCCCTTTTTGGAAACATCCTTATTTGCTTTCACCAATAGACGATTTAGTCAAAACTAGTTTAGAAATGATTTTAAATAAAAGCGGGTGCAGCGGCAGAAAATGCCGAAAAGCTGAAAGTTATTAAATATGGAGGCCTTGACAGAGAGTACAACTTTGTGCCTTTTGTCGTCTAGACCCTCGGTCCGTGGGGTCCCAGTGCGCATAAGTTATTTGCGGAAATCGCGAAACGTCTAGTTGATGGTGACCAAAAAGCTGGCGGCTTTCTCGCGCATCAGCATTGCAATTCAACGAGGAAATGCCACCAGCATCCTCGGTACAATGCCCCGAGGGCCTTTATTAGGCTTAACTTAGTTTTAATTTAATTAACAATCTTTATTTACATAACCAAATTACAAGATGATTATTAACATTAACTAAATTAAATTAAAACTAAGTTAAGCTTAAAAAAGGCCCTCGGGGCATTGTACCGAGGATGCTGGCGGCATTTCCTCGCTGAATTTAATTTAGTTAATGTTAATAATCATCTCGTAATCTGGTTACGTAAATAAATAAAACACCGTTTTGAAATCGGCTTTAAACACATATTATTTTAAAATAATTGGTCTCTGTGTGTTTCCATACTTTTTTTTACACTAAGGATGCTTTAACTTTGTCAAAACGAATATTTTTGACAATTTTTTCACTAAAACAATAATTTAAGTTACTTTTAAAAAACCCGTGCTATCCAGTCATATTATTAATTGCTTATCTATCAACTCAGTAAACGTAAATTACTATAACAATAACAAAACCGATGGAATTCAATAATTTGTGGCCGTGGTGTACAAGAATGTAAATGACACACACATAACATAACATAACATAACATCACGCCTTGTTTCCCCGAAGGGTTAGGCAGAGGTGTACCTGTAGTACACCCACATTTCGCCAGTTATGTTGAAGTCCCATGTAATAGGGGGCGAGCCTATTGCCATCAACCGGGCACAAATCCAGACTCGGGGTTGCTGCTGAGAAATTCCGGATGGAAAAACCCGATAACACTTTGCCCGACCCGGGAATCGAACCCAGGACCTCATGCTCAACAGTAGCATTTGCGACCACTAGACCAACGAGGCAGTCAATGAATGTAAATGAAGGTAACAAAAAACATAGATTATTAAAAAAAAACGCATAAATCTTTGGAAGCACTTGGGGTATTTATTTTTTTTGTGTGGCCATTACTTCTACCACGACATATTTCAAGGTTATCCATTAATTGCAACACAGGCAACGGAAGAGAGTCGGAACGGGTAAGAGTCTGACACGCTTCCCGCTCCGCCCAGAGTGGGAGAAGTTATTTGATGAATTTCCCAGCCAAAAAAAAAATCCATAAATTACCGGACACCCTGTAGATAGAAGTTTACAAACTAAAATCTCTTTTCTGTCTGTGTGACCACGTTGTTCTTAACCACGCAACGAGTTATGATGCGTTTTTCACCATCATTTTGAGAATTTACTCCGGCAGGTTTATTTATATAAAACGTTGATATGTATTAAACTAAGGGCCGATTCACACCGGAATAGCAGAAGCCTTTTTGTCCATTTTTAGCCTAGCCTAATTTGACAGTGGAACTGTGACCAGATTAAAAAAAAATACTTGACAATAAATCGAGATTTCTTTAACATAATTAAATAAATCTCGATTTATTGTCGAGCCGTGAATACCATGAGAAGCATGGCTCTCTAATTCCGTCAACGAAGTTACATGCCCGTCCGAAGGTAGTTCGATATTTCAAAGTGATCCCTACACCCGATTAATTAACTTTTCCGGACGGGCAAAAGCACATCGGGAGTAGGGACAACTGTCAAATAGTGGTGTCGGGCCCCAAACTAATCTTATGTCCGTAGGTGATACGGAGTAGGATTCGTATGTAACATTAGCCAAAACTACGGATTTCGTGCTTAGGAAGTAGACCTCCAGGGGCGGGCCGCTAGTTAACTTAACTTTTGTTATTTTTAGAAACTGCTATGGCACAGACTCTATGGCATGTACAAGTAAAGTTCGAGCGTCGGCGTGAGTCAATCGTAATATTTATTCGGTAAGTCTCCCCTATGCTCTAGTCCCACTATGCCCGACTCGTAAAATACCTACCAAAAACTTAAAATCAAAAGTCATTTATTCAAACTAGGCTGAGAATTAGCACTTTTCTTACGTAAAAATTACATAAGATAGTCCCCCAAAACGCCCACCCTTCACCACTTCCTAGTGCTTTAGCTGCGAAGAAGAAGTGGCCAATAAACTCTCCAGCAGCACAGCTGTCTGTTCAGTTAGAGAAAAAAATGGATTTTATACAAGAGTATGCAAAACAATTTACACTACGTGCAACACAAAACATTAAATTATTAGCCATATGTCAGCGAGCACACCATTATACCAACAAAACAAAAAGAAAAGAAAAACACCGAAAACTATTTTCAAGCAGAGATAAAAAGGTAAACAGCACTTAAGACCCAAATAAAAGCCTCCAAGCATAAAGGGCGTGCCCGCTTACATATAGCTATAGCTGTAACAGTCACAAATGATGAACTAGGACCATCAAAGTAAAATAAACAAACAGTTATTTACTAATAACAAAACAAAACAATGGTCAGCAAGACGAGCAGTCACCGAAAGTTTCGCTATGCACGAAATCACATTCGCGGGAAGTGATGAAGAAAACTGTTACACTGTAATATTTTATTTAACCATTTAAAAAGTAAATTAAGAAAATCTAGTATGGAAATATGTTATCCTATTCTTAATCATCATTAAATATATTAATTGGTCAAGGACAGCTAATGAGACACGATTGATTTTCGACTCCGAATCGGTGTCGCGCGGAGCTTAACAGGTTAAATTGTCTTTTTATTTATTTTTTATTCCCCTAGTGGGATTTATATGTGTCCGTAAATGTGTCCATCACAGCGGGCCCTATCAGAATACCAGCGCTGCGGTATTTTTTTTTTTTTAATATCGCAGCATTATGCTGAGATGGGAGCCTGTTTGGCGTCGCACATTTCGTTTTTATTTATTTTCTTTGTTTTTTATTTAATCGAACAAATATGTAAATGTTGTTAGTATTAAATGCTCTTTTTTATTTTTTGTATTGCTTGAGCGTGCTCCAAATAAAATATTTTTCTTTCTTTCTACACGGCACGGTTTCTTTACGCTACGGCGTATAAACCGCGCTGTAGAAAAAACGTGTCTGACAACAAGCTTCCATAGTGATACATACAACACTGACGACCGTGCCTACACACGGCGAATATTTATTTATTTATTTTATTTTTAGGAAAACTTACAGCTAAACAGATACAGTAAATATGTATATACAAAATATGGCCAATTATAAGTTTTCACTTAAAGTATAGAAATCATATGAACAAAACAGTAAATTGATAATAGACTAAGTACGAGTATACAATATGTAACAAAAACCCTGTTGTTCCTTCTACCTACGTTTTAAGAATCGGTTTACTAAGCGATAAAGCAAGTCATTTATAAAAAACTGTTCAATAAAAAAAAAAAAAAAAAATATATAATTATTAATATTTGTAATGTTTAATCGATTTGTTACCTCTGCCATTCTGCATGAAGCGATGACGCGAAACCAGAAGTAGATAGAACGTTCCCACCCTCTCTTTGATCGGTGCCGCCGCGCCGCCGATTATCTACCTACTTTTCTACACAAGTTCGTGACCTTGTCAGCTGTTGTTTATCAGTATCATTTTAACGAATTAATCTTTGAAAATCTTGGTTTACACAGCATTTTTAAGCACAATTGATAATTGTTAAAACTACATTTAACACTTCACTACGTTAAAAAAAACAAATTCGCCGCGTCTGTCACATAAAACCTGATGTACCTATTTACATTTTAATGCATTAATTTATTATGATATCTACTTGACGGCCACGGAGTTGCTGTTCGATATGACCACGTTGTACCTCTACACTTCTTGGCTCATTCCAGTCACATTTCCGAAGACATTGACAACGTTTACGTAAACAAAACACAAGTCACTAGGCACTAGTCACGTAGGTCAACAATAACGTCCACTCGGAAGAAAGCTGCGCGGGAGACTAAGGAAGTGCTTCGCAGGGAGACGGGTGGCGGGGCGGCGGGGTAGGTAGGCACGTGGTACCGACCCGCCGACATGCGCGGCGGATGTTTTTGGCGGCACCTTTTGTCGCATTCAAAGAAAGCCGCTAGTAGCTAGTAGGCTATTTAGCGAAATAAAGATGTACTTGTAAAATCAGATACTCTAAACATTTTTTTGAATGTGTCGATTTTAATAGTTATTTGTTTTTGACCTCTAAAAAATTAAGCATTGGCTAGCGCCAATGCTTAATTTTTTTTAATTATAATTTCATCAATGTTCTGCTTATAGGTAAATGTATACGTTCCTAAAAGGAACAACAGGGTTTTTGTTACATGTTGTATATAACACAGAACAGAAAATTGATAATGGACTAAGTATAATTATATAACACGAAACAGAAAATTGATAATAGACTAAGTATCTATAACACAAAACAGAAAAAATACTATTTACGCTCGAAAAAGCCATTGGACAAAATTTTCTTCAATTTTGCAACACTAGCATTGAAAATGTCGATATCAGCTTCACGGCAGGTTTTTTTTTCGGGTGGGAAATTATCAAACGACTTCTCTCGCTCTGGGCGGAGCGGGAGGGTGTGTCAGACTCAAACCCACTGACTAAAACCCACCCGTATTCCTTCCGTTGCCTGTGTTGCCAAGGGCCTCGGTAACCCTTTCGAACTTCCAAGCGACCCCGACAGTTCCTGGCAGGCTGCGCTGTACATACTCGTACGACTTGCTCTCACCGAGTACTTGTTGCTCTCACCAACCACCAAGGTTGCATTGGGCATACGACTTGCTCTCACTATGTACAGTCTGTACGAAGTCTGGGCGTGCAATAAATGAGATCTACGCTAGAACACAGACGGCAGTCGCAGCCCGATTTTGTGTAACAACATTTTAACACCAGTTGTTCCATTGGCAATCTTGAAAAGAAACACAAGAGATGTTTTTCGCCTTTCGTAAAGTGGAAGGATATGATTATTTTTTTGCAACGCTAGGTATAATTATTTGAAAACGGTTTAGACTGATATTGAATGTGCCTTATAAACCTTTTCTGTATGCTCTCAATACGATTTATGTAGACAATATAATTGGGGATCCAGACCTGAGAGGCATACTCCAAATGACTACGAACAAAGGAACAGTATAATATTTTAATAGTCTTTATATTTTTTAACTATACCGTAGTATTTCACGGCGAGAAAAATGTATGTGTACAAAGTGCTTTATGGTTTCTCAAAACAAATCTACGTCCGTCAGCTGTCTGCAAACTTCAGCGAATATATAAATTTTCCATTTGTCCGTATTTAAAAACATGTAACAAAAACTCTGTCCGATCCGAAAAGGGCACATAGGCACTGCGATAACATTACCAAATAGTAATAAAAACCTTACTATTATTGAAAATAAAAAGTTATTGCTATTTAAAATTCACTTTTTAGTACCAAAATGACCTTAATTCCATTAAGGCGCAGATATATGATTTTAGTGACTTTTAAATCTATTATTACGGATTCATATGATGGAAGTAAATTATGCAAAAAATGTATGTTAAACTAGAACGTATGCACATCAATTCTATATATCAATATTTTAGTATTTTAGTACTTTATGAAATAAATTCAGAAAGTAATGTCTACCCAAAGCATAAAAAACGATATTACTTTCAAACTTCTTAAGATATTTTTTTGAATATTTAAGTTTTGTAGCAAAATACTTTATGAAATAAATTCAGGAAGTAAGGTCTACCCAAAGCATAAAAAAACGATATTTCTTTCAAACTGCTTAAGATATTTTCATGGTTTTTTTTTTTGTATGATCAGTCTATTTCGTTATCTATAATTCTGTCTGAGTTTTTTTTCAAATATTCATGTTTTTGTTACTAAAAATAAATATTCTCTCTGAAACCGAACGGCGGCACGGCGTGAGCGCGACGCGAATTTCTAAGGCCAAGGTCAACGGCGATTACCCGACCCTTAAAACAAATTTTCCACAGGGGTCATAAGTTATGACTTGTAGACACCCGCTAAAAACGGCCACCCGCGCCCCTTGTAATAAACCCGGTAAAATTCTCCATTGAAAAAAAAAGCGGCGTATTTTTTTTCTTCTTTTCTGATAATTATAACCACATAAATAGACTCTCAGTACAATACTTTACAATACGCTCACTGATTCGACAGGGTTTTTGTTACATTTTGTATAGAAGGAACCCTAAAAATGTAAAAAGTTTGAAAACAGAGGGAAACATTTTTTGTTAACAAACTTTGGTTTAAGTTTTTTTTAGATTTTTTATTAGATTTTTTATTAAGAATTAATAAAAAATCTTTTAGGCAGCTGGCGAATTTTTTTAAGTTCATAATTATTATTATTCGTAAATGATTTTATTTCTGTGGAAGTCCGAATAAACAAGTTTTAAATTACCTATGTTTTTTTTCCAGTTATGCCAAATTTCTATGCTCTTCAGACAGATAAGTGATTTTAGCGTATGATGTCCTGGGTTCAATTGCCCGGGTCAGGCAGTGTTATTGGGTTTTTCCAGTAAGAATTTCTGAGTAGCAGCCCAGAGTCAGCATATAGCAGGTTGTTGGCAATAAGCTCGCTCCCTATTACATGGGACTTAAACATGACTGGCGAAATGTTGGTTTACTGAAGGTATCTAAACCTTCAGGGATTACAGGCGTGATATTTTTTATGTTAAAAACCTACAAATTATTGCTCATTTGAATAAATGGCTTTTGATTTTGTCACCGAACACAAAATATTTTTCGAATTCGCATTTTTTTCGAATTTTATTATATATTGACATATTTTATTTGTAATTAATATTTGACTACATTTTGTACTGACTCTGATTGTATATTGAATTATTTACTATATTTTGCACTGACTCTAATTTTATATATGAAACTGACATTAATTTAATTAACTTATAATTGCTAATTTAATTAATAACATAACATTGTACGCCGAGTGAGGCAAAACATGTTGGTCCGGTAAAATTATGTTTCCATCTACATATATGTGCATATTGATGTATCATGTTACACATGTTTCAACAAATAAATTTATCTTTATCTTTTATTTTTGTCTTCATCGCCTCGCTAACAATTCTGAAACGTCACTAACATGTCACGAAAGACCTCGTTCTAACCAGTATGAAGAGATCCACAGGTGAACCAAGGAACCGACATAGCCCAAAGAGTTGCCAAACATAAGTGGCAGTGGGCAGGGCACATTGCTCGCAGAACAGATGGCCGATGGGGCCGAAAGGTCCTGGAACGGCGACCGCGTACCGGAAGACGTAGCGTTGGAAGGCCCCCTACAAAGTGGACCGATGATGTTGTGAAGGCCGCAGGAATCGGCTGGATGCGGGAAGCACAGAACTGGTCCAAGTGGCGGTGCTTGGGGGAGGCCTATGTCCAGCAGTGGACGTCTTTCGGCTAAATTGATGATGAATGAACCCTTCGAGGAATACTGGCGTGATGCTAAGGTGTGATAATAAGATTTAATGACCCATTCTGTTGACAATCCTTTAGTCGATATTACAATTAGACTTTACAAGCTAAAAGGTGTGTTTTAACTACAGTGTAAACTCTATATAACGACACTGAAAAGACTGTGCTTTTTATGGCGTTATAGAGAGTTGTCGTTAAATAGAGAGAAGAAAAATCAGAATTAGAAAAATTAAAAAATTATTTCAGAGTAGTGTTATTAGTTATGTACATCAAAAAGAATCTTATGCCATTGCGCCATGTTTACAGCTTGAAAGTTTGTAAGCAACTGATAATAATGATACATAGATAAGGTATAGATGATCCATGACTCCTTATTAGTCATGGTCAAAAACAGTCTACACGTGCAAGCAATCCGAATTTGTAAACAAAATAATGAATTTCTTAGAAAGTTCGGTATATATGATGCCGACGGTAGAGTTTATTGCGGGCTAGGATAACAAAGCAACGAAAAAACGTACGCAGCTGCGCAGTTTTTACTAATTTTAGCAACTTAAAAGGTACTACACTGGCAACTCAATTGTGGTCGTTATTGAGAGTGAGTGGATGCTATGTAGAGTGTATCATTGTATGGTAGACAAGCTAAACCAACCAAAGTCGATTGATTTCGACGCTTTAGAGAGTTTGTCGTTAAATCGAGTGAGGTTACGTGGAGTTTACACTGTACGTTATTTCAGTCTGGTCAATCTGCCTGCGTTTTCCGAACTATGTCGTGGTCGGCTTCCAGTTTAACCGGATGCAGCTGAATACCAGTATTTATGGAGCGACTGCCTATCTAACGTCCACAACCCAGTTACTGGGTAATACGGTACCCCTTAGTAAGACTGGTTGTCAGACTTTCGGGCTTCGAACTACTCGTAACGACTGTCAAAGATCTACAAATAACAGCCGGGACCAACGGCTTAACGTGCTTTTCGAGGCACGGAGGGGTCTCGATATATAATGGATGGTCACCCATCCACGAACTGACCGCGGCAAGCATAGCTTAACCTTCGATCGAACCGTGAGGCTGGCTGTTAATGTTTATCCACGAGCCCCCCTATTTTATGACCCATTCTGTTGACATAATCCCTTAGTCGCCTTAGGCTAAAAGTGTGTTTTAACTTCGTTATCTCTGTATGTTGTTATTCAAAATAACATAGAATTAAAACAGTCATTATTATTAATTAGTCAGCCGTTAGCGACATTAGGTAGCTGGATGAATCCCCTTAGCGTTAAAAGCGGCGTAAATAAATGAAACCTACTTAAATATTTACGTAGCTTTTAACACGTTTTTAATAGAGAATCCTTACCAGAATAAAATTATGTTTCCCTCATATATGTATTTTGGTAGTAGGGTAAAGATAAAATACAATCCTACTAATATTATAAATGCGTAAGTTTGTAAGGATGGCTGGATGGATGGATGGATGGATGTTTGTTATTCTTTAACGCAAAAAGTACTGAACAGATTTGGATGAAATTTGGCACAGAGATAGTTTATACCCACGGGGTCAAAACGGGTGAAACCGCGGGGCGCATCTAGTGTAGAATATGCCAAGGTTTTACAGTTATTTATTAGAAAAGACGTTTGCGGAGTTTGGCTAGCTAACTTAATGTGACCTTGCATAGACAAGGTAAAACTAAGTTAGCTCGCAAAACTCTTAAACAAAATAATATAACATAACGAGAGCGATAACGAACGACAGAGGTGGACCTGTGCTACACCCACATTTCGCCAGTTATGTTTAAGTCCCATATAATAGTGGACAAGCCTATTGCCATCAACCTGGCACAAGACCCCGGGCTGCTACTGAGAAATTCCAGATACAAAAACCAATAACACTTTGCCCGACCCGGGAACCCAAGACCTCATACTCAGCAGTAGCGCTTGCAATCACTAGACCAACGAGGCAGACCTAAATAAACAAAATAAAACAAAAGGAAAATTGATTCGATGATATTGATGAGGCCAACGACCTCAGATCGTAAGTTACATGGAGTATGAGTTTAGAAAATCTGGTTATATTTCTTTTATTGTGTTTAGATATCGATATCCGGCTTTCAGTTCACCCGGATGCATTGGAATACCAGTATTTTACATGGGGCGACTGCCTATCTGACCTTCAGAACTCAGTAACTGGGTAAAACGATATCCCTTGATAAGCCTGGCTATCAGGCTTTCAGGATTCCGACTACCCGTAACGACTGTCAAAGACCTACAAATGACAGCCGGGATAAGCTTAACGTGCTTTTCGAGGCACCACCACTTGGTTGACAACACGTGGTTGACAGTTCGTGGATGGTCAACCATCCACGGACTGACGTTGGTAAGCGTTGCTTAACCTGGAAAATCAACCCGTATGGGTGCTATTATTTAACCAACACATTTAGAAAGTGATTATACTATTTAAAATTATGATCATCTAACCCACCCAAAAATTGGCCTAAACCTGTATCAAGCTTATAAGCAAATAAGTAATAAAATTATGGGGATGGCCAAGTAGCGAACTTGGCCGTCCCCATAATTGTATTACTTATTTTTAAAACCGTTCCATATTTGATAAACATGAATTTAATCTACGTTAATACAAATTGGGCAACGTGGAAGAGGGCTGAAAATTTGAAATTAAATTAACATCCGCAAAAATGTATTTGTGCTGTTACCATTTTGGTATATATTAATTAGCTACCCGCAACAAAATTCCTGTCCTTTTCGTCAATTGGGGATAGAGTGAACGAAACATGAAGTTTTTGAAATTCTTAGCATTTATTTAAGTAGAAAGAATAATCATAATTATACTTAGGTACGGGCGTATACAAATAATTTTAATAATCTAAAAACAACCAAGTAAACATCTAATACGTTGCTTTTGTAAACGGCATGTATTTAATTGAATAAAACATAATTCCCATTTTGATTTCCTTTAAAATCCTAAAATATGAATGGACACTCTAATTTAATAAGTGTGCATCTATTTTTAAACGTCATATAATTACCATTTTGGTGTTCAAAAATACTAAATAGCAAAGTAACTGTGATCAACTTGGATGTAGCGCTCGCGGCACCATTCGCTTTGCTCGCTCGACTCGCGCGTGGTTTGTCACAGTTCTTACTTAACCTCGCCCATTTGGTTGGGGTGCTCTAGCTTATTTACTG
This sequence comes from Atethmia centrago, assembly GCA_905333075.3. NCBI lineage: Eukaryota > Metazoa > Arthropoda > Insecta > Lepidoptera > Noctuidae > Atethmia > Atethmia centrago. The sequence goes on along the minus strand of HG995392.1, from coordinate 8,331,739 downwards.
CACCTATCTTTGAGAAAAGGCCAGAAGTTAAAAAGAGGTTAATTAATTGAAAAAAGCGAACATAATTAGAAGGTCAGTAAGTTTTTAGTGGGTTAATTAACTATTTCCCTTTGCAATTAACTATTCAGCTTAACGTCATTAAGTCTCTTTTCGTGTCTGTCTGTGTGACCCCGTTGTTCTTCTAAACTACACAATGGATTATAATGGGGTTTTCACAATAATTTAGAGAATTTATTCTGGAAGGTTTATGAGTATAATACATTAATATTAAACTACATTTAAACAATAAATCTCGATGTTTTGTCAAGTCATAAAAGCTGTGCAAAGCAGGGGCGGGTTGCTAGTTCGTTATGTTTTAAACTTGATAGTTTATGCAGCATTATGCTGAGTGATGGCCGTTTTGCGTGGATGTGACGCATATTTTCCCCCAAGTTCTGTTTCCCCCATTTTCGTGTTGTGTTGTTTCTTTGCGTCATGTTTACCGCAAATAAACGTATTTTATTACTTCTTTCTTTCTTTCTAGTATTTTTAGTTAAAGTTCTATCTAAGCACTTCGGAATATTACAGGCATATCTAATTTAACCCTGCTACAGTTCGCACCCTCTGAAAAACCTCCCCTACATTATTAGCTTGCTCTAAATATTAATAACATACATCTTACTGACGTAGGTCCTGTACAAGGACCAACCCATTCAGACAATTAGACGTCTGAAGTAATACCTAAACTTGCCTTAAGTATGTTGGGTCAACTCGAAGCTAACCAGATGAGACTGTATATCAATTTAATGTGGGCACTCAAAATATGGCTGAGGAATTTGTTAAACGACTTTGTTTTGTGTCTTTTGCATAAAAAAAACAAAGTTTGTAATTTTTTGTATTTTTATTTTGTTTTTAATGAGAAAAGTTAGGTAACTTTTAGGTACTAAAACGGTAGGTCTATTTAATAAATTCTGTTAAGAATAATAGCAATATTTATTTTTAACAAAATGAAAAGTTCAGCCTAGAGCTTAACACGCATATTGGTAGCAAGTAGGCTAGATTGCGCGTTTGTGAACCACTGCTACAGGGTATCGGCTGGGCCTGTCCCCTTGCAGCAGTGATGTCACATATTGTTGCTGTGTTAATGTTTTGCTAACATAATTTGTAAGTATACTGTTACAAAAACTATGAGTCTTGTTACTTGAATATAATGATTATTGTTATTATATTGGTATTAACGATCTAAAAAAGTTACTATTTCAAACAGAAATGCTACCGCAGTAGTGACGAATATTGTAGAATAATAATATGTTAACGTCATTTTGTATAAAGACGCAACGAAAGATCTTTCCTTAACTAAAGAACGGCATTTTCTACCATCCCAACCCACACATTCACCTTTAGAATACGTAAACAAAATGGCTTTGCCAAGGTAATTGTATCAGTAACGATGTCAAAAAGCACCAAGAGATGGTAATACGGTTACTCGTTTAACCCTCAAAGCGTCAGTAAACACATAACCGGGGTAATTAAGTTAACTCATGCGCAGTGCAAAGGTTGATATTTATAGAAAATGGAAACTATTTCCCGGGTACAGTTTTAAAGTGCTTATTTGGTTGTAAAATATTAATTTGGTTTGACTGCATCATTGGTCTGCTGGTCGGAAGTGCTACTGCCGAGCACGAGGTCCTTGGTCTGATTCCCAGGTCGGGCAAAGTGTTATCGGGTTTTTTCATCAGGAACTAGTCAGTAGCAGGCCACAGTCTGGATTTGTGCCCAGTTGATGTCGATAGGCTCGTCCATATATGAGACTTAAATATAACTGGCGAAATGTGGGTGTGCTGTGTGTGTGTATAATTGCAATTTCAGTATAATTGCCAACTTCTCATGTTCTACAGACGGATTAGTGATTTTAGTTTTATTGATTAGTCAACAGTAAGATTTATAAACGCAACCGCAGGCGCTACTGCTGAGAATGAGGTCCTGAGTTTGGATGCTCGGGTCGGGCAGTGTTATTGGATTTTACTATCAAGAATTTCTGAATTGCAGCCCGGAGTCAGAATTTATGACCGGTTGTAGGATCGCCCCCTATTAAATGGGACTAAAACATATTTGGCGAAATGTGGGTTTCCTGAAGGTATACTTCTGTCTCACCCTTCAGGAATGACAGGCGTGATGTTATGTTAAGAAACTACAAATGATTGCTAAAATATATATTTCTGATCAATGATATTTTAAGTAAAAAGACGTAGGTAGGTAACCTACCGTACATTCCTTCTTCAAAAACGGCACAATACAAATGTACAAATGTACGGTAGGTAACCTATCTACGTCTTTTATGATTCATTAGATGACACCTGTAAGTAGGACAGCATGTCGTAATTATCGGGAGCGAAAAAGAGACAAGACGAAGAAAATGTGGCTAATTAGCCAAATTTTGACGTGCCTCTATACCTCTTTTTTTACTTATAATATCATTGTTTCTGATACATTACAGCTACACCGAGCACAAAATATTCGAATTCGCCTCGCTAACAATTCTGAAACTTCACGAACACAGGTCACGAAAAACCCGGTAACAAAATGGAAAGGAGAACAGGAAAGACAAAAGCTAGCACAGACAAAACCACAGAAAATACAATATTCTTTGTTACTTTTCGCTGTAGAGGCTTTAATTAACTCTCGTTTTCATAATATTTCACGAGTGGTTTTTTTTTGTAACACTAATGACTTGGTTTTTCAGGGAAAAGAGTTGGAAATAATGAACTTTTTACGGAACTTGTAGAATAAATGTCAATTTTAATAAAACTTCTACCTAACCAAAATAGTAGGGTAACGTTGTTTGAAGAGCAAACGTTGAATGTTTGGTTGGTTTTTTGAACAAAGCTACCGAGAAAAATCGTAGTTCCATTCTTTAAAGTAATTCTATACAAAAATATACAGTGGAATGGAAATGAAATGAAAAGTAGGTCCGTACAAATACATTTACGCGTCAATCATATTTAAAAAAAAAACTAGATGAGCTCGGCGTTTTCTATCTGACTACTCTGAGAAGAAAGGCCGAAACAAACTCAGAGGTCACAGTCTCTTTTAAAGTCCACACATATTCTTGGTCACATCATATGAAGACCATGTCAATTGGTGTCTGAAATGGTCTTTTGAGGAAAGAACCACACAGATTGAGTGGACCTATACAGTCAGTGCACGCATTTGTCAGTAATCGTGCAGCTCAACCTAGAACTTAAGGAGCTCAACGATTTGACGAACAATACCAAAGAAAGGACATTTGGGTAGGCCGCTTAAAGGCTCCTGCATACTGAGGAAATATCGCGGGCGCGATAGGCAGCAATATGCCTGTCGCGCCCGCGATATCGCCCCAGTCTGTATGAGCCTTCAATGACTCAAACTGCCAGACCAAGATTAAAACTAACAGAGAGAAAAAATAAAAACAATAACCCACATAGTCTTCACATTCACAATAATTAATTTAATTATTTTGTTTAATTAATTTATTATTTATTTATTATTATTATTAATTAAAAATATATATTTCTTTAAAAAGTAAATATTCATGTCATTGTATATATAAAAAAAATCATCAATGTCAATGAGTATAAAAGAATCCAAAAATAAATAATCTTGGTCAGATCATTTGAAGACCATGTAAATTGATGTCTGAGATGGTCTGCTGGCTTCCAGTCTAACCGCAAGCAGCTTTATACCACCTTACACTTAAGGCTCGTGCAAACTAGCGCGATATCGCGGGCACGACAGGAAGCAATATATTCCTGTCGCGCCTGCTATATCACCCCAGTCTGTATTTTTTGCCTTTATTGGATTTTGCCATTTTACGGATCGCGGCGTACCTACTTGGCAGTTGACAGCTGTGCCGTGCGTGGCGTACTAGCAACTCTAGTTACACACGTAACGTTGTGAAAAAACCAGGTAGGTGTTCGGAATCCGGGTCAGTAAAGTCTGGACACGGGACAAGACGCAAAATTCCGGGACATTCCCGGAGTTCCCGGCCATCTGGCAAGCCTAGCTGGGGCACAGGCCTCTCTTTAAGAGGAAGTGGGCTGTAATCTACCACGCGGGCCCAGTGCGAGATGGTAGATGTCACATGTCTTCGAATTTTTAGTTCTAGAACCTCCCGGTTTCCTCACAAAGTTTTCCTTCACCGTTTTGAGAGCAGTAATGATGAAATAATTTACACAAAGTAAAGCGCCTGCCTGGGTTCGAACCAAAGACCTACAACTCGTAAGTCGGGGCCGTTACCACTGGGCCACCACTGCTCTTGCTTAAGTTTTCATAAATACTATCAATGTGGCAGCCCGGAATCTGTATTTGTGCCCGGTTGATGGCAATAGGCTCGCCGGGTATTACATGGGACTTAACCCCTTGGTAAGACTGGTTGTCAGACTTTCGAGCTTCTGACGACCCGTAACGACTGTCAAAGATCTACAAATGACAACCGGGACCAACGGCTTAACGCGCTTTCCGAGGCACGGAGGGGTCTTGGTATGTAAAGATGGCACCCATCCACGGACCAACCACTGCAAGAGTAGCTTAACCTGATCGATCGACCCGTGCGGCTGTTATTACTTAGCCACAAGCCTGCAAGCCATGGGACTTAAACATATCTGGCGAAATGTGGGTGTATTAAAGGTACACCTCTGCCTAAACCCTTCGGGGAATTACAGGCTACATGTTAAGTTATTAATGTGTAACCCGCGAGTTAAATGCGTCACTCACTTACAAAGCCACATTTAGACAATTCAACAACATTAATTGCGTTATTTACTTTGTTGAGCACCAAAGCAATGCATTAATTTCCTTCAGAATCCTTCAGATGTGATTGAAAGGGTGTTACACAATTGGCGTCCCGCAAAGACAGGCACAATCATGGTCAATACAGTGCGGGATTTTTAGGGTCTGTAGTAAACAAGGAACCTTTATAGTTTCGCCATGTCCGTCTGTCTGTCTGTCTGTCGGTCTGTCTGTAATGAAATTAAATTAAATTGTTTATTTTGTAAATAGGATATCAAAATCATGTTTACACATCATATTAAAAAAAATAATTAAAAAATAAGCTAGATAGATGGAGTCGACATTTTCTATCTGACTACCCCTGAGAAGAAATGGCGAATCAAACTCAAGGGTCATAGTCTCTTTTAAAGTCCAGACATAATCTTGGTCCATATCTGAAATGGTCTTTTGAGGAAAGAACCACACAAATTTGAGTGGACCTGTCCAGTCAGTGCAAGCATTTGTCAGTAATCGTGTAGCTCAACTCAAAACTTAAGGAGCTCACGAACAATACCAAGGAAAGGACATTTGGGTAGGCCGCATAAAGTACTCAAAATGTCAGACTATCATTAATATAAGAGAAAAAAAAACAACAACAAATAAATAAAAATGACCCACATAGTGCTCTCACAATCATTAAAGTAATATAATACTTTTCAAGGTACGTGAATATTTTCGTAATTATGTTTATAATATTCATCAATGATTGTTTTGGCTTAATTAAAATTACAAGTTTTACGGTTTTATCACAAGGCTTCAGAGCGAGCAGCTCAATCCCAAGCTTTTTTGTCTTCTAAATAATCAGAAATTTTATAGTACCCTTTTTTACAAAGTTTGGTTTTAATACAGCTTTTAAATCGTTTAATGGATAAATTTCGAATATCAATAGGAAGTTTGTGGTAAAAGCGTATACATTGCACCCATGAACGAGTTGCCTACTCTGTGGAGGCGAATGTGAAGATGTTTATTCCTGGTATTTAAACTGTGGATACCGGACATTTTTCTAAAATTTTATATATTTTTGTGTACATACATAAGATTATCAAATATACAGGGTGTTTGGTAGATGGGTGCAAAGCCTGAAGGGGGTGATATCTTAGACCATTTAGAACGTATTAAGATAAACTTGTCTTAGACGAAGTCTGTTCCTTGTACTTTTTTTGAAACTAAGGTTTTTTAAAAAAATGTTTAGCGTTGAATAAAATATCATCCCCATATTACGTGCAAGGGAGCTACCCTTGCACGTAATATGGGGATGATATTTTATTTCTCGTCTACCCCATGGTGTGGGGTATCGTTGGATTGCGGCGCCCCCCCCAGCCCCCCCCCCCCCCCGCCAGCTAATTGGTTGTTTATGGAGATGTGAAAAAAATCATGGCAGTAGTACATATAATGAAATTAAAAGGAAAACTATCACGGCTAAGTAGGTTTTACAAGTTAACGAGTTATAGTCGACTAACTTAAATTTGCAGTTGGAGAATTGACCGTGGCATATATCGATGTATGGGAGACCAGGTTTTTAAACTACAACGTTAAGTTTGTTTTTGGAATAAATTCGTCCCAAGTAATCCCAACTACGGAACCCTTCATTGTGCGTGCTCCGACACGCAATTGGCCGGATTTTTTAAATATATGATGACGTGTCGTGTCGCTTTCACCTTTTATGAGCGGCGCGGGAGCTTGCTACGAATGTTGGTGTTTAGTACAATTGCGTCGCGTCTATTTTAAACGGCCCCAAAGTGTAAATTAATTTCACAATATGTCTTTGAATGTTGGTATTTAGTATAATTGCGTCGCGTCGCACCTATTTTAAATGGCCCTAAAGTGTAACTCATTTCTCAACATTTCTTTTAATGCTGGTTATCAGTACAATTGCGTCGCGTCGCGCCTATTTTAAACGGCCCAAAAGTGTAACTCATTTCACAACATTTCTTTGATATTTGGTTAATTTAAATACCCCAGTTACTTTAATAAAACCTTTAATATATTATTCAAATGTTTTTAAGGAATATGGTTTTAGAGGATCAAAATATTGTTTAATTATTTAATGAGGATATTTTTGTCATAGGTAGCTTACGCTTTATTTATATAAATCGTTTTTAAATTAACTTTTGAATGGTACAGGTGTTATTTATTGTGAATTGTCCCTTAATTATTTAATTTAAGTAGGTACTGCTTGCGGTGTGTGGGCACATAGATAAACCAGTCGGAAATCTTGAATTTTAGTACAAAACACGGAATGTTATAAACGCAGGGCGTTATGCAGGGTGATAACTTCCCACCCAAAAAAAAATCAAGACCTTATGCTCAGCAGTAGGGCTTACGACCACTAAACCAAAGAGGCAGTAAATGAAATATCTCTTAACGATCTTGAAAATGAAAAACAAAAATCACTTCTACATATACCTACTACAATAATTATAATTATAATAATTATAAATAAATACGGGACAAAATAATTAAATTCATCGAAGAGTCATGTCTCAAGTTCAACCCTAGAAAAACTCTTTCCCAAGATTGAATATTTAATAGCTCAAGAATACAAAGAAGATGGCAGAAAACCGGTGGGGAGTCTTTTATTAGATACAACTAGCTTTTGCCCGCAACTTCGTCGGCGTGAAATTTCTTGTTCCTCCAACCCACCGCGTCGCATCGCATCGCTGTTTGTTTTCACTTAGCGTTCTTTCTGACTTTTCTTCTTTTTGCTTGGCTCGTAAAGGTCGTAGCGTGATGTGAAATGTCGCGTGATACACCAATGGTGCATAAGAAGTTAGGTATCTGGAGTCTGGCGGTCAACGGGACTTACCTACCCAGCCCCCCAGCCCACAGCCTTTTTTTTTTCCGGGGTAGAAAATCCTCATGGATATCGGAGGGGTCTGTCGGACTCTTAATGACTAAAAATTGAGCCGGGGACCATGGGATCTAGTGTGACTTCCGCGATCACTGGCTGGTGCCGGCCCGCCACTGTGGGCCACCTCAGGCCCGCGAGGGGAAAACGAGGTGTAAAATTTCTCCCGCGACGTCCAATAGGGGCGTGCGTGGAACATTACGCGCCGCCAGCTCGGGTCTTGCTGTATGGGGGGCGACGGATTTCCCCGAGTCCGTCGCCAGCCCGCAGTCCTAGCCTGGCCTAGTGACCTTCCTCAAGAATTGGGCTATCAAATGCAAAAATTATCTTTCAAATCTGATTGGTACTTAGTTTCAGAGATTAGCGAGTTCAAACAAACAAACTCTTAAACTTTATTTTAAGAAAGATAGATATCAGATACTTTTACTCTAAGTAAAAAGAGAATAACTTAACAATTTTCTGGAACAAAGAAAGGTCAAGGATCACTTAGTTATTTTGTTAGTTACGTATCTTTTGAATAATAATATAAAAACCGTTTTATGTCAAGCAGCATTCTGAACAATAATAAGCAATGAAATAAGGTTCTGATAATATAATAATAATAATAAATCTTTATATTCAGACCACAGATTCATAATACACGAAAACACTTACTTACTAACTAAACTAAACTAAAACAAACTTATTACTTTACTTGAATAACGGTTTGTGAGCCGCCATCCAGTGACTAATTATTATTAGGCCATCCACCCTGCCGGTTACAGTAGCCACGAGGCTGTTATGATGGCTTGTCTACTCGTATGTTTAACTTTTCGAAGCCTTCACGACAAATATAACTGCTACTGGACAGGTTCTTTCCTCAAAAGACCATTTCGTACACCAAACTACATGGTCCTCACCTGATCTGAACAAGATTATTACTAGTATTTAAAAGAGACTTTGACCCCTAATTTTAATTCGCCGTTTCTTCTCAGAGAAGTCAGACATGAAACAGCGACATCATCAAATTGAAAAAAATATATCATAATATATCATTGACGTGTAAAAGTGTCTGTAGAGAAATACGTAGTCAGATTGAAAATGTCGACTCCATAATCTATCTTATTACGTTGACGTGTAAACGTGATTCTGATTTTATATTTACAGAATAAACAATTTCATTTCATTTAATAAAATAATGTTTTAGCTACAGTTATACATATACAACTTGTTCCATTCTTAAAGGATTTTTACAGATAACGGATATTACTGCAGATGAAAATCTTATCAACTTACAATACATACAATTTAACACTAACCGGCTTTATAACTATAATTTAAAAGAGTGTCCGCGGAGTTTCTTACCCGTTCTTCTCCATAGGAACCTATTACACTTTGGATTGAGCAACGAGGTTCATCTTTCTGAATTACCGAATTTTTTGAAAATTCAAAAGTGTCTGTAAATGTTTTAATTGAAATACGTTGAGTTTGAGTTGAGATATGTGAACAGTTTCTTCGGACTTTTTAATGTCCAACCCGTTAGAAAGTATGCATCGAGTCTGCTTCATTCCATAATAACAGACTCATAAAACGACAACACTAATCGGCTAAAACATCATCCACATAAACAAAACTTTTCAATAAACATTTATCTGCAAAAAGGCTTGAGCCGAGTCTATTTCAAGATTTTGTCAAATGGTCACAATCGTTACGTGACAATCCTTTTAGTGTTCTTCACCTTCTGAATATCAAAGTATCCGCAACGAAAACATTTTCGGAATCCCAAAATAAAGTAAAAAAGTTGGAAAAAACATTCATGAATCATTTCTGAAGACGTATAAAGTTATTTGATGAGTTTATAATCGTCGGAAAGAAAGATGATACTTAACTTTTTTGTCTGTTGAACAGAGGGAGATATTGAAAGAAGTATGTAAATGTATGCTGGTAGAAATTTAAGATTTTGTTAATAGTTTTAAGTTAGGTTAGGACATACCTTTTCAGTTCATTTAATATAAGAAGTTTAACCAGTGTATATATTTTTATGATTACGCAGCAATTTGCACGTGAATAAGAAAGCTCGACAAGTATATTCTAAAATACAAAACAAATCACACTTCTCGTAGTCGTTATCAAGACAACGGTTGTCATAGCAACAGACGGTGAAGGAAGTGAAAGGTCTCAATTACACCAAATTGCCATACAGGTATTTTCAATGCGCGTTTGAAGGTTAGAAACTTATCATTGACGAACGTTTTGAATGAATCCTACTAATATTATAAATGCGAAAGTTTGTAAGGATGGATGGATGGACGGATAAATGATAAATGATAATGATAAATGATTTTATTTCTGTAAGTAGGTTTTTACAAACACTTTTACACGTCAAAACATATTTTTTAAACTAGATGAGGCCGGCGTTTCCTATCTGACTACTCTGAGAAGAAAGGCCGAAACAAACTCAGAGGTCACAGTCTCTTTTAAAGTCCAGACATAATCTTGGTCAGATCATGTGAAGACCATGTCGATTGGTGTCTGAAATGGTCTTTTGATGAAAGAACCACACAGATTGAGTGGACCTGTCCAGTCAGTGCACGCATTTGTCAGTCGTTGTGCAGCTCAACTCATAACTAGAGGAGCTCAACGATTCAAAGAACAATACCAAAGAAAGGACATTTGGCTAGGCCGCAAAAAAATACTCAAAACTGCCAGACCATGTTAAAAACTAACTGAGAATAAAACAAAATTAAACAATGATCCACATAGTCTTCACATTTACAATAATTAAAACAATATAATACTACACAGAGTAAATATTCATGTCATTGCATAAATAAAATTCATCAATGTCAATGTGTATATTCGGACATAATCTTGGTCAGATCATTTGAGGACCATGTAGGTTGGTGTCCGAAATGGTCTTTTGAGGAAAGACCACACAGATTTGAGTGGACCTGTCCAGTCAGTGCACGCATTTGTCAGTTATCATGCAGCTCATCTCAAAACTTAAGGAGCTCAATGATTTGACGAACAATACCAAAGAAAAGACATTTGGGTAGGCCGCATAAAGTACTCAAACTGCCAGACCATCATTAAAACTAAGAGACAAAAAAAAAAAAAACAAACAATGACCCACATAGTCCTCACATTCCTAATAATTAAAATAATATAATATAATACTATACAAAGTAAATATTCATGTCATTGTTTATATAGAATGTTATATAGAATAAGAAAATATAAATAGCTAGCAAAATAAAAAGAGTAAAAAAACAACATTCACTGTAAGTTTATTGGAGCAGCTCAATCCCAAGCCTTTTTGTCCTCAATATAATCTTTAACAGTATAAAAGGCTTTTAGGCACAGTTTCTGTTTTATAAAACATTTGAATTTATTAAGGCTTAGTTCTTGAATGTGGCTGGGAAGTTTATTATAAAAACGTATACATTGGCATCTAAACGAGCTGCTTATTTTTTTGAGCCTGGTTGTAGGAACAACAAATTTGTGTTTGTTCCTAGCATTTACATTATGGATATCACTGTATTTTTTAAACAAATTAATATTTTTATGTGCGTACAAAAGATTTTCATAAATGTACTGAGAAGCTACAGTCATTATATTAATCTCTTTAATTTTTTCTCTGAGGGAGTATCTGGGACTTAATTTATAAATTGAACGGATTGCCCTTTTTTGTAAAACAAAAATTGTCTGAATATCGGCGGCATTTACCCATAACAGAATACCGTATGACATTACGCTATGAAAATAACTAAAGTATACTAAACGGGCTGTGTCTAAATCCGTTAAATCACGAATTTTTCTAACGGCGTATGCTGCAGAGCTAAGCCTTTTTGACAATTTATCTATATGGGGGCCCCATTGAAGCTTGGCATCCAAAGTTATGCCTAAGAACACAGTGGTATCTTCGGGGTTCAACTCTTCACCCTTTATGAGAACACTAGTTTTTACTTGTCTAACATTAGGTATTGTAAACTTAATACATTTTGTTTTTTTCTCGTTAAGAAGTAGGTTATTAACATTAAACCAGTTAACTACTTTTTCAAGGGCACTATTTACATTGTCAGTAACCAACTGCTGACGTTTGAGTTTAAATAAAAGTGAAGTGTCGTCTGCAAACAGCACTATATCATGATTATCCTTTATGAGGCAAGGCAAGTCATTTATATAAATAAGAAACAAAAATGGGCCGAGAATTGAGCCCTGGGGGACCCCCATTCTTACTACAGATCCGGGTGATCTTTTTCCGTTAACATCAACTCTCTGAATCTTATCACTCAAATATGAAGTAAGAAGATCCAGAGAGGAGTTTCGGATTCCGTAGTGGTGCAGTTTTCTGATCAAAGTTTCATGAAGAACGCAATCGAATGCCTTGGACAAATCGCAAAAAATACCCAAAGCATCGCATTTATCCTCCCATGCATCATAAACATGTCCTAAAAGTTCAACACGATCAGTAGTCGAACGACCCCTTGTAAAACCGAACTGTTTGTTATGCATTAATTTATGTTTATTGAAAAATATTTGGATTTGATCTAAAATAAGTTTCTCGAAAATTTTACTAAAGGTAGGTAGTACTGAAATAGGTCTATAATTAGTAGGGTCTGATGTACTACCCGATTTAAACAACGGTATTATTTTACTGTTTTTCATAAGATCAGGAAACTCACCACAGTCAATACAATTATTAAAAATAACAGCTAAAGTAGGTGCGACAATGTTTATAATCGACTTAGCAACGTCCACAGAATTACCCCATAGATCTGCGGTCTTTTTAACATTTAACGTGTGAAAGGTTTTAATTACATCTTTACAGGTGACATATTGGAAACTAAATTCTGAATCACAAACTGGAACGTTTTCTATAAGTAAAGACTCTGCGGCAGTGGGTGATGAGTTTAGAGATTTTGTAGTTGATATGGGAATCTCTGTAAAGAAATTTTCAAATGCCATGGCGACTTCAGAATCTAAATTAATTATATTGTCATCAATAGCAAGGCTGTAGTCACTACTTCGGTTGGATGACCTTCCCGTTTCACTATTAATGATATTCCATGTCATCTTAATCACAATAACACTATTTTTAATTTTTGAGTTCAAGTAACGTGACTTGGCCATACAACAAACTTTTTTAAATAATTTAGAATAATTCTTAACATATAAATTAAATTCCGCAGTGTTTATACTAATCGTTCATCATACAAATCATATAGTCGTTTTCTACTTTTATGTATACCAATGGTGGCCCAGTCACTGAAGGAAGTGATACTATTAACCGACAATGTCTTAGGAATGAAAGTGTTCTCAAATTGTGTGCAATACATATTAAAAAAATCTTTATATTGTTGATTAGGGGCATCATTAGTTGACAATAGTGGTAATTTACTAAGAATTTTAGTTTTAAATGTTTCCAAACGCTTAGTCGTTTTTGGGTTGACAGTAATTTCTTTTTTAGTAACTTTTTTGCTTGGATTTGGAACAGTGATAAATTGTCCGCAATGATCTGATTCTATTAAATTAATAATTTTTTTGTGGGCTGGTGTAACATCTGTATAAATGTTATCTAGACATGTGGCACTAGTGGGGGTTATTCTAGTGGGCTCTAAAAATTGGTGAGCAAGATTGTATGACTGAAACAAACTTATAATTTTAGTACATGAACCTGAATTTTCTAATAGATTAACATTAAAATCACCACAAGTGATGATATACTTATTCGAATTACAGATTTTGTGCAACACATCATCCATAACCTTTTCAAAACAATCATACAATCCTGAAGGAGGTCTGTACACACTTAATATAATGAACTGCTCCAATTCTATACAGGCTATTTCAATTGTCCGCTCAACTGAGAGGCTCACAATGTCCTTGCGGTCTTTAAATCTAAGCTGATTATTTACTAGTATTAATGAGCCTCCATGTATAGCATTTACTCTGCTGAACGAACTACCAACCTGGTGATTACTAAAATTGAACATGAACTGGTGGCTTTTAAGCCAATGTTCTGTCATACAAAGAATATCTATATTGTTATAATTCAGGAATAATTCTACTTCTAAATCTTTGTTCAAAAACCCTTGAATGTTTTGATGCACCAGGTTGATTTTATTTAATTTTTTTACACTTTCATTTGATTTATTATTTACTTTCATAATATTTTTGCAAGAGGTTGACTCTATTGTCCTAATTTCTAATTTAAATGATAATCAATGTCATTAATTGTGACCAAATTATTGCCAGAAAAGTTTATAAAGTCATTGCATTGCTCAAAAGAAGCAATTTGTTTAGCCAAATATTTGGCTGAAATAGAAAAAAAATATGATAGCGACACAGCTATCTGTCTTTTGTGATAGTTTGAAAGATAGTACATAACAATATTATATCTATCTTTAGTCAAATACAAATTATTACCAACATAATTGTTAGTATCAATGTTGTTACTCTTTCACGCAAAAAGTACTGAACGGATTTGGATGAAATTGGCACACAGATAGTTTATAACCAGTAATAACACATAGAAAGAGAAAAGAAAGAAAGAAAAAATGTTTATTCTGCACAAACAAACGCACATTACAAAAACATACATAGGAATATAATATAATAATATATATAATATATTACATAGGATACTTTTTATCCCAATATACCCACGAGGTCAACACTTATGCGGGGCGCAATTATATGTATGATTTTAGCGACTGAAAGAACTATGAAAAACAAAGTTATTACTGCGATTGTAACCAAAGTATCTCTCATGTCTCAAAAACTATTTAGATAGGTACTTTAAATAGCAAAATCATAATCTTTATAATTATGGAATACATTTCCTTTCCTCTCGTTTACTGTGAGAGTGAAAAGGGACGGAAGTGTGTAGACAGGAAGTGACAGCGTGAGCATGCAACGAGAACTTTTTAATGGCATGGACTTAGTAAGTACTATATAGATTGAAAGTAGAGGGGGTCGAATTTCGACCAGTGGGCGACCACTAGTAATTAATAATTATTCGAATAAATATTTCAGTATTTATGTTTTCCAATTTTGAGGTTAATTTCTGTCGCTACTCATTTGGTGAGAGCAACTAATACTCGGTGAGAGCAAGTCGTATGTACAGCGTAGCCTGCCAGGAACTGCCGGGGTCGCGTGGAAGTTCGAAAGGGTTACCGAGGCCCCTGGCAACACAGGCAGCGGAAGGAATACGGGTGGGTGGGTCAGTAAGAGTCTGACACACCCTCCCGGTCCGCCCAGAGCGGGAGAAGTTATTTGATGATTTCCCACCCAAAAGAAAAAAAAATGCGGGTCGAATTTCGACCAGTGGGCGACTACTAGTAATGAATAATTATTCGAATAAATATTTCAGTATTTAGATTTTTTTTAATTCTGAGGTCTACTTTCTGTCGCTGCTCAGTGGGTTATCATTATCACCAAGGGGAGATTTCAGATGTTACATTTCATATGCGGTTACTGTAAGGCTCGCTCGTTTTGTTTTTTAATGTAATTTTACTACAGCATTGTTTATGCACGTGTTTTCATATGAATAGGACCACAATTTTTATTGTAACAACTCGAAACTTTGCGAAAGCTCGAAAAGTGTATCCTAAAATGTACAAACATTCGCGTGTCTCACAACAGTTGTCATAGCAACCGACGGAGAAGGAAGGGAACGGTCTCCATTCAACGAAATTGCCATACAGGTATTTTCGATTCTACTTTGAAGGTCAGAAACTTATGATTGACATACCAGACCGTCTTTTGAATATCTTCAATAATGTTGGATCTAATTTTGCGGAACTATGTTCGAAGTTCCTAGGAGCCGAAATGATTTCAGAATTCTAGGTAGAATTTATTATCTAAAATTGGTCAGGTATTTAGCCGTAAGCGATTGGACTGAAAACTGGTACCTAGCTAGCAGACCAACCAGGTAATCATTTTGTGTCAATCAATCAATCTACCTAATACTCTAGTTAATTTATTTGTGGGTGAATCGACATCTCCAGAAATACGTATTAGGCAAATTACTCATAAACATTTGCTGAAAAAAATATTAAACTTTTTCGAAATGACTGAACCGATTTTAATGAAACTTCACACACATAAGCAGGATACTTAGGTCTAAAAAGTTAGTAGAAAACATTTTCAAAAGTAGCGTTACAGTTAAACTACAGCGATTTTAAATTTTCCATACAAACAGAAATTTTCAATTATCTTTTTTTAAATAGACATTTCGAAATAATAAGGACATGATAATTTGTATGAAATACCGTAGGGCGTAAACGCCCTTAAATATAGTTACTAGTGTACTTTTATCATAACTTTATTGCATATAATCCATTGCCTGACAAGTGTTTCTGGGGTTGACGATTCGCCTACTAATAAATTAACTTCGTACGAATCGCCTACAGAAAAACTCCCAATATTTAAAAGAGTCGATTCAGTTCTTGCGAACCAACCAATAAGCCCATTAACACAGCGTCATGCTGAGTGGAAGCCTTCTTGTTACAGCCACGAACGTGTAGCTGCCGACTATTTCTGTTCTGTGCCCGTGGTTATAGATATTTTGTTTTAATTAATTTTTCTTTATTATTCGAGTTAATTAATCTTTTTGTGATGCATTTGTTTCTATGACAAATAAACCTATTTTTCTTTCTTTCTTACTTTACTAGCCTAGCCTGTAGAATAAAGCAGGTAGTACCTGCCTTATTTTACGGGCTAGGCTTCATAATAAATTAATTCGTACATCTCCAGTAGCAGGCGGTAGTTCAGCCCGTTTATTCATCTCATGTTTCTCATTGAAACATGAGACTACATAACCTTGGGCTATGACTGAAGGCAATATCACGTCTACCTTCGTGTGATATTACACGACTCATTACAGTTCGTAATATGTATACAGAAATTCTTTATAAGTTCTACGTTTAGTTTCACAATCCACTTTTTTACACATTTTTATTACACAACAGACGTTTTCCAGCTAATGTGATGTTTTCATCCAATTTTGCGAATTGGGACTATTGACAAACAAAAAACAATCCAATGGGAAAATTCTGGTTACGATGGGAAATTTTCATCGTAACCAGAATTTTCCCATTGGGTTGTTTTTTTGTTTTTGTCAAGAGTGATCTTTTCTTGTAAATAAGAATTGCGAAGATATATGCTCCCGTACATTCTCCTTAAAATAAACTTTGCTAAAAGTAGACATCCCAAGAGTACCCAGTGTATTCGTATTTCTTTATCCTAAAAATAATTCCACCGTGTAAAATAGCGGTACCGTACATTTATTCATCACGTCATGTTTATGTTGATATGTTTCGCTCTGAATATATGAATGTAGGGAATACGTCTGTCTTCATATTATATCCGTCCGTTTCAGTTAGGGCTTATGTCTTTGGGTAAGCTGGGAAGAAATTAGATGTATTGCTTATTTTCTCTGAAAGTTTTCACAATATCATTTTTTTTTAGAAACTGCTTATAAACCGTAAAACTAAAAAAATCTTATGGTACTTGAACTTGTGACCGAATTGATGAAACTATTATTTTTCTTCCACCGATGACAAAAAAAGTTATATATAATATTCCTTAACAAATTCCACAAACTTTTAAGTTTTTCTCCATTACTACTCAACTATTCGATTTACCTAACATCAGGGTTTGAACTTTTGAGTTGCGACTCCATACCGATAAAAAATTCCATTTTCCCTTTGACACAAACGCCTCTGCGGCATCTGGCTAGTCAAACATCCGTGTGTAGTAATCAATCATCTTGAAATGCGGGTAACGTCGCTACATGCTCCAAGATTACCAGGGATTCATCATATATGAACATGGTGATAGTCCCGGATTACAGCACCCATACTGATGTGGAGAGCGTTAATTTTCATAATTTTATAAGATGGTACTACTCGTAAATGGTGGCTCGTTGTGGCAAAGTGTGGAACTCTCTGACAGCGTTTGTGTTATTCCACGTATAACCTGCTAGCCTTGAAAACAAAAGACAACAGGCATCTTTTGGACTTTTTTGTTCCATCGTAGACCTCATTCATCGCTTTGCACCTGGTGAGATCGAGGTCCAGAACAGGCCCATTTCACAATTTTTTTTATTGTGAAATGGGCCTGTTCTGGACCTGTTTATGGATTGATGCAATTAAGTGAATATTTATGTACCTTGAAAAGTATGATATTACTTTAATTATTGTGAATGTGAGCACTATGTAGGTCATTTTTATTTATTTCTTGTTGTTTTTTTTTCTCTTAGTTTTAATGATGGTCTGGCATTTTGAGTTTTTTATGCGGCCAACCCAATTGTCCTTTCCTTGGTATTGTTCGTCGAGTCGTTGAGCTCCTTAAGTTTTGAGTTGAGCTACACGATTACTGACAAATGCTTGCACTGACTGGACAGGTCCACTCAAATTTGTGTGGTTCTTTCCTCAAAAGACCATTTCAGACATAGATCTACATGGTCCTCACATGATCTGACCAAGATTATGTCTGGACTTTAAAAGAGACTTTGACCCTTGAGTTTGTTTCGCCATTTCTTCTCAGGGGTAGTCAGATAGGAAATGTCGACTTCATCTAGCTTATTTTTTAATATGACGTGTAAAAGTGATTCTCATATCCTATTTACAGAATAAACAATTTCATTTCATTTCATTTCATTTGCCATTGTTGGGTTGAGTTCAATAGTGGGTGATTGGACGCCTTTGTAAATCAGTGGATTTCTATAAGCTGGTGGATTATCCGGAAAGATTTACCTTTTATTTTATTTTATTATACCAAAAAAAAAATACAACAAAAACTTAATCTACGAGTATGTAATACTACAACACAATAACTACTAATACAATTTATTATCAAAAGGGGTTTGATGGTTGTACGGCAGCACATAATTGATGATCTTGTATTTTGTATCAACTCCCAACCAAGCTTGCATTTTGGGAGTTAGTGGTGGAGATTTCCAGTATTCTCCATGATGACGCTGGCCGATGATCATGTTATTGAATGGCAGAAAGATTGAGCATTATTTGAAATATATGCATTATTCTGAAATAATATGGAGAATTCTGAAAGATCTTGGAGACACTTTTGTGAACTTGATTAAAATATCTTACGACTTTAGGCCCAAGGCATCATCCCATCTGTCCCTCATTCCATTTGACCCTTCCTAATCATTTATATACTTAGAGCATCTCAGTAACGATTACTTGCATCTGTCGACCAAATAGCCCCTGCACGAAATGGGTCCGATCCTTTTTATAAAATACGGTTCTTATATTCGGGTTTTTGGGGTATAGGACCACCCCACATGAGACATGAGATAAACTCAACCCAACATGAATTGAACGGCGGGGGACATAGAAAACTTAATGAGAAATAGAATGTCGCTGATTTTACAGAATGCATGTGTAATGCTTAGCAACTGCAGTTACTGTGCATAACTATTGCAATTCTTTCAAGTTCCTAAATGACACACATAATAGATATCGAGGTCATCGGAAAACTTGAGATTGGAGATGCCGATGCTTTCCACCAGTTTCTATGATAAATCTTTTACGGTTCAAGCAGTACGGTTGTCGAATGCCTTGCCCGTGTCTAAAGGCGTGCTCAATATCTGTTAATTTTTTTAATTATGGTAAAAAAACACTCTCCTTAAACATTTTTTTTCTTTTTGGTTCTTAGCGCTAGTTTTATGATTATTATTGAATATATTATAAAGATAATTTTAATATGTTTTATGTATGTATTTTTTGTATATATGTGAATAGTACACCACAGACTACCTGCAGTATTGTCTCTCCTTTCCCCCCTAATCCATCCAAAGGTTGTCTTTAAAATATTGCTTTTAGCGATAAGACCGCCCATTGTAAAATTTCTACATTTATATCTGTAATTTTTATGCTGTACATAATAAAGAGCTATTTTATTCTATTCTACTGCTAAAAAGCCCCTAAAAACAAATAAAGAAAAAATAAACTTTTGCTATCCCTTACTTTCATATGACAATATAAAGTAATGTAAATGAGAGCTGACAAAATTAGGTTGAACTAATTCTCTAAAATTTTCCTACCATTTTTCGAGTTCAACTTAAGTTTTCTATAAAAGTAACTTTCACACAGTGAACGTCAACTTAAAGTCCTTTATTTCTTTGTAACACCTGAAAATTTATGGAGAAGACGTTTTCCCAGTAATGGGAAACTATAAGATGTTGAATAAAACCGGCCAAGTGCTTGTCGGACCACGCACAATGAAGGGTTCCGTTATTTCATAGTTGGGATGAATTTATCTCAAAAAAAACTTAACATTGTAGTTGATAAACATGTTCTCCCTTATATCGATATACGTCACGGTTTATTCCCCAAATGCAAATGTAAGTTGGTCGACTATTACTCGTTAACTTGTAAAGCCTACTTAGCTGTGATACGTTTCCTCTTAATTTCGTTATATATGCTACTCTCAGGTTTTTCACATATCCAAAAACAACCATTTAGCTGGCCCTCCGCCCTCCCTTCCAGCTAAATGGTTGGACACTTGACTCTAATAAACATTTGCAAATATTACTCAGAATTGAAAAACGGTCTTAACAGACCCGTAATATTTTTGAATAGCCTGTCCAACGATACCCTACATCATGTAGACGAGAAAAAAAATATCATCCCCACTTTACGTGTAAGGGAGGTACCCTAAAAAAAAGATTTTCAACAATTTATTTTATTACTTTCACGGCATGATTATCATGCATGCCAAATTACAGCTGTCTAGTACTAATGAGTCTCTGAGCTAAGCCGGGGACAGATAGACAGACGGACATGGCGAAACTCGTATAAGGGTTCCTGGTTCACTACGGAACCCTAAAAATATACATATATTATTCTATACAAGATAACTATTTATACAGAAAAGTTATTGTGGTAACTTTCCTATAACTAGTTTCATATAATTAA
The DNA here is from genome assembly GCA_905333075.3 of Atethmia centrago. Taxonomy (NCBI): domain Eukaryota; kingdom Metazoa; phylum Arthropoda; class Insecta; order Lepidoptera; family Noctuidae; genus Atethmia; species Atethmia centrago. The sequence goes on along the minus strand of HG995392.1, from coordinate 8,311,177 downwards.
GTATCTAAGCCTGAGTAATCTTTTTGTCGTTAATAACTATTTTTGCTTTGAACTATTCCGACATTATTAGTACAGTTAAGTAAGCATGAAGGTAGCTTACAACTAGTTTTGTCATTTACTGGGGCTTAAATAATTTCGTTTACGAGAACTAGCTATTCGTTACTTTCCCTTGGCAACGTACGTATAAAATCTTTTTAGAAAAACTGTTATGACTATAATAACAAGTTTATTTATATTCTTTCACAGAGATCAGTGGTGGCCCAGTGGTAACGGCCCTCGACTTGCAAGTTGTAGTTCGTGGGTTCGAACCCAGACAGGCGCTTTACTCTGTGTAAATAATTTCAGCACCACTGCTGTCAAAACGGTGAAGGAAAATATCGTGAGGAAATCGGCATGTCCTAGAACCAAAAATTCGAAGATATGTGACATCTACCAACCCGCACTGGGCCCGCGTGGTAGATTACAGCTCACTCCCTCTCGAAGAGGCCTGTGTCCCTGCAGTTGGAACATTATAGGCTGATTATGCTATGCTTATGCTATATTCTCTCACAATGGTTTTGTAGCACGTAACAGTTTTGAACTATAAAAATTCACATTGTGAGAGCTGCCAGCATTAGGTTAAAGTCACCTAGCCCCACTTAGTGTCATTATACAAATAAACAGGCAGGTCACATGTATTTCTACTCAACAATGAATTAAAACAATAAATTAATTAATGAAAAACAAAATAAAAATAATACAACAAAAGCAGTCAAAGGGTGTGTGGTGAATGGTGTTGAATGTGTATGTGAATGGAGGTGAAAGTATAGGTGAACGGAGATGAATGTGTAGGTGATTGAAAGTGAATGTGTAGGTGAATGGTGGTGAATTTGTAGGAGGCTGGAGGTGAATGTGTAGGTGAATGGACGTGAATGTGTAGGTGGACGGTGATGTATGTGTAGGTGAATAATGGTGAATGTGTAGGTGACTGGAGATGAACGTGTAGGTGAATGGTGGTGAATGTGTAGGTAGCTGGAGTTGAATGTGTAGGTGACTGGAGGTGAATGTGTAGGTGGACGGTGATGTATGTGTAGGTGAATGATGGTGAATGTGTGTAGGTGACTGGAGGTGAATGTGTAGGTGACTGGAGATGAACGTGTATTAAGTGGAGCGATTTATTTGTGTCATCTTAGAAAAGAGTTTCAAGAAGTCACTTATTTTTTGCTTACCATTGGTTTTGTGTATTGGATAAATATCCTTGTTGATTACATTATAAAGATAATCTCTTGGGTAACAGAAGAACTTGTGGGATAGACTTAAAGGGGAAAATGTAGGACTGCACACAGTACCCTTTCTTTGCTTATCTTGCAATAGTTTCGAATCATAAACTAGCTGCGAGTGGTATTTGAGGATTGTATGTAGAACGAAAGTTATATATGTCTTGTATACAGTACATCTCACTTTTTGTACAAGTAGACCTTAGGAAAGCGGAAGGGAAGACCCGCAGCAACCTAAAGTATAGCACTTTGAACTCTTTTCGCCTCTATCGAGCGTATTTTAGCAGCACGTCCCCAGGACATGATGCAGTAGTCAATAAGCGACTGACACAAAGCATAGTAGACCACTTTGATGGTGCAAAGATCGGCTACGTGTTTTAGACTCTTGAATATGTAAATGAGTTTACGCAATCTCGTTACCAGGACGTCTTTGAAGCTGAGGAGTTGGCCTAACGTAACTCCAATGTATTTAATGGTGTCTGTCCTTTGGAGAGAAGGACATACGCTTGGTTGACCAACACGTTTGCGCCGTTATTAAAAGTGAACGTGGGGGTAGCACATTCGATCGAAGTGCAAAATCCACGTATTTGGTGTTTGTGATATTGAGAGCTAGCACATTATTCTGTAACTAAGCAACAACCCCGCATACGCTTGGCTGGTTAGTTGACCAACACATTTGCGCCGTTATTGAAAGTGGACGTGGTAGTAGCACATTCGATCGAAGTGCAAAATCCACGTATTTGGTTTTTGTGATATTGAGAGCTAGCACATTATTCTGTAACTAAGCAACAACCCCGTTACGTCAAGGGGGGGTAACCATCCTGCCGGGGTCGCGGGAAGGTACTTATGGGTCACCGAGGCCCCTGGCAACACAGGCAACAGGAAGGAATACGGGTGGGTTTTAGTCAGTAAGAGTCTGACACACCCTCCCGCTCCGCCCAGAGCGGGAGAAGTTATTTGATGATTCCCACCCTCAAAAAAAAAAAAGGGGGGTAACCATCACCTCTTATAGCAGTATTATTATAATATTACTTCACAGTGGGAAAGTGATGGAGCTATACAGGACTTATAGCTCCATCTCTTTCTCACGCTAAAGAGCTATAAGAGGTGATGGTAACCCCCCTGAGCCACATCCAAGACCTCATCCAAACTATCACCAAAAAAGAAGAGGGCAGTGTCATCGGCAAATGTAAAAATTTGGTGAAGGTGAAGCTGACACAGATCGTTGATGTAGATCAAGAAAAGAGTCGGTCCGAGTATGGAGGATGATGTATGTAAGGATCGTAGCAGGAGCCGTTCTGTAGTTGCTGCCTACCGCCATGCGACGAAGGCGTGAGTTTATGTATTATAACTAAGCAAGCAATTACACTAAGCAAGTAAGTAGTCACTTTACTAAACGATTACTGGGGAAATGTGCGTTTTGAAACGATTTTGATATGTTTGAAAATGGTCCTGTCAAGATAACGAAGGAAAAAAGAAAATTGTTTAGAAAAATACTTTTTCTAATGTGAACCTACGTACAGCCTCGTCACTTCCGGTTACGTTCCAATTTACTTATCAGGCACCAGATGCGTAATTAAGAATTTGTTTACGTCGTTGCTTAATAAGTCCAGAGGTCGGAATTAGGTTTAGTTATATAAGTACTCGTACTTGCATTGAAATGTTGATATTAATATGGATCTTCCCGGGATTTTTTATAGACAATCCCGTGTGGCATTGTGTGCTCCGCATTTCCGCTATTGTTTTCTTTTGTTGTCACAAGCTATGTTGTGCGTACTACAAATGTGGCAAAATCGCGCGTGTGCGCATTGGAATTTTGCAACTTCGGACATTCGATGTGATGTAAATTTGGCAACGTCGCGCGTGTAGTGGTTTAAATTGTTTAAAAGTATAACTTTTTATTTAATAAATCACGGGATTTTTCTGCTCTTTAAAATTAATCTCGCGATTTGGGGCATATCCACTTTAATCTTTCACTGTATGAAATACCTAATTCCGACCTTTGTTAATAACGCATCTGGTGCATAGAGCCTATCCTTTATTAAAGACTTATACAGGGTGTAAAAAGACACATTACAAAGCAGTCAACTACGCATACTGTACATCTAAGTAGTAGCTTGGCGCAAAAATGGTTGCTGGGAACCGATTTTTATTTTTAGGTATACAAAAATAGCTATTTTTTATTGCGCGCAATGTAACGCGAACCCAAGAACACGGACTCAGTGCCGTTGTGTGAGTTAAGCCCCACCTCTTCGCTCTACGTAGTACGCGTAGGTACTTTTGATATTCATTGCGTTTTTAGGGTTCCGTAGTAATCAAGGAACCCTTATAGTTTCGCCATGTCCGTCTGTCTGTCTGTGTATCCCCGCTAGTACTAGAAAGCTGTAATTTGGCACAGGTAATTTGATACATAAGTCACGACAACTAAGTGATACAATAAAATATTGAAAAAAAAAAATTTTAGGGTATGTCCCTTGCATGTAATGTGGGGATGAATTTTTTGGCGTGGGGTGTCGTTGAATAGGCCGTTCAAAAATATTGCGGGTCTGTGAAAACCATTTTTCGATTCAATGGTCCGTTTGCGTAATATTAAGCTTTAAAATTACAATTTTTTGTTAGGCACGTGCCCCCCCCCCCCCTCTCTGCCAGCTAAAGGGTTATTTATGGAGATGTGAAAAAAATCACGGCAGTAGTACATAATCATCATCATCATTTCAGCCGAAAGACATCCACTGCTGGACAAAGGCCTCCCCCAAGCACCGCCACTTCGACCGGTTTTGTGCTTCCCGCATCCAGTGGATTCCTGCGGCCTTCACAAGGTCATCGGTCCACCTTGTAGGAGGCCTTCCAACGCTACGTCTTCCGGTACGCGGTCGCCATTCCAGAACCTTTCGGCCCCATCGGCCATCTGTTCTGCGAGCAATGTGCCCTGCCCACTGCCACTTAAGTTTGGCAATTCTTCGGGCTATGTCGGTGACCTTGGTTCGCCTACGGATCTCTTCATTTCTGATTCGATCACGTAGGGAAACTCCAAGCATAGCCCTCTCCATTGCCCTTTGAGTGACTTGTAGCTTTTTTATAAGGCCCATTGTAAGCGACCACGTTTCAGTGCCATAGGTCATCACTGGCAACACGCACTGGTCAAAGACTTTCGTCTTGAGACACTGTGGTATGTGGGACGAGAAGATATTGCGTAGCTTCCCGAATGCTGCCCAGCCGAGTCGGATTCGACGATTGACCTGTTTCTCGAAGTTGGACCTACCTAACTGGACAGTTTGTCCTAGATAAACATACTCGTCCACAACTTCGAGCGTAGCGTCTCCGATTTTCATGAGAGTGGATGTAACATGGGCATTTGACATGATCTTTGTCTTGTACATGTTCATTTTAAGACCCACTCTTTCGGAAGCTCTACTGAGGTCATCGAGCATTGTACTGAGGTCCTCCATAGTCTCAGCCATGACAACTATATCGTCGGCAAACCGAAGGTGATTGATGTACTCGCCATTGATGTTGATGCCTGGCCCTTTCCAGTTCAGAACCTTGAAGACATCTTCCAGTGCAGCGGTGAACAGTTTCGGAGAGATAACGTCTCCCTGTCTCACACCTCGCTGCAGAAGGATAGGTTTCGAGGTCTGGTCCTGGAGTCGGACTGACATAGTGGGTTTTCGTACAGACACTTAAGCACCTCGATGTACCGATAGTCGATCTGGCACCATTGAAGAGACTGCAGTACAGCCCATGTCTCGATCGAATCGAAGGCTTTTTCGTAGTCCACAAACGCTAAGCAGAGAGGCAGGTTATACTCCTCGGTCTTCTGTATAACCTGCCGCAGCGTATGTATGTGGTCTACAGTGCTAAAGCCTTTACGGAATCCGGCTTGTTCGGGAGGCTGGAAGTCGTCAAACCTGTGCGCGAGACGGTTCGTGATGACTCTTGTAAACAGCTTGTAGACATGGCTCAGAAGTGAGATGGGCCTATAATTCTTAAGGAGGGTATTGTCGCCCTTCTTAAAGAACAGTATCACCACACCACTGTTCCATGCCTGTGGCGTTTTGCCCTCGAGTATGACGGAACCAAACAGCTTCTGGAGGGCCTTGAGAACGGGTTTTCCACCGGCCCTCAGAAGTTCAGCCGTAATTCCGACATCACCCGGCGCCTTGTTGTTTTTGAGCTGCTTCAGAACCATCCTAATCTCGTACAAGCTGACGTCTGGGATATCTTCGGTGTAGTGTCGGGTCAATCTAGCTCTTGGGTCGTTTGCCAGATTCATACCAGGGTTGCCTGTTGACGTGTATAACTGTCCATAGAAACTCTTGATCTCTCTCAACAGCTCATGTTTGGCGGATACGATCCTGCCATCATCGGTCTTCAGTTTCACAAGCTGGCTCTGCCCAATAGCCAGATCTCTTGTAAATACCTTGGAGCCTTTATTCCGCTCATAGTAGTACATAATAATGAAATTAAAAGAAAAACTATTACAGCTAAGTAGGCTTTACAAGTTAACGAGTATTAATCGACCAACTTAAATTTACAGTTGGAAAATTGACCGTGACGTATATAGATGTATGGGAGAACATGTTTTTCATGTTGTGTTTGTTTTTGGGATAAATTCATCCCAACTTCCCAACTACGGAACCCTTCATTGTGTGTCGTTCGACACGCTCTTGGCCGGTTATTGTAACTTCAAATACGTAATTTGTTAAGAAAAATAGAAAATTCAGGTAATGTTTGTTTGGAAAACAGTTTCATAATAACGTAATAAAAAAATTAAAAAAATACGACTTTGACCTTCAATATTTGAACCAATGGATTCCCAGGTATGGTCTAGTGGAAAAAAATGATCTAAATAATGGATAGAATATGTGACTTTCGGCTTCGGAAAGTGTCTTTTTACACTCGATATAAAAATAAGAAATTAAACCCTTAACCTACCAAACTTCCGGGGTCACGGGAAGGTACTTATGGGTCACCGAGGCCCCCGCAACACAGGCAACAGGAAGGAATACGGGTGGGTTTTAGTCAGTAAGAGTCTGACACACCCTCCCGCTCCGCCCAGAGCGGGAAGAAGTTATTTGATGATTTCCCATCCTCAAAAAAAAAAAACCTACCAAACATAACCTGACAGTCTTTCCTTACTTTCTTTTTTGTAAATTTTGACGTTCATAAGTGCTTCTTATGTGCCTGTTTGAAATAAATAATTTGACTTTGACTTTGACTTTACAAAAAGCTTCTAAAACATCATTTGTCAACTCTAGTACAATAAACATAACTTTGCGGAGCCTTGTCATCCAGCTTGAATAATTAAAGTACCAGGCGTATAGAAAACAAAAGAGGCTTGGAAGACAGCCCTGAGACTGACAACTGGGGAATAATAAAAGAAAACCTTTGCTTTTAGAAAACAATATAGCGTATGGGGGTGACGCTGTCAAGTCTGGTGCAGATGTAATGTGGACGGTATTAGTTATATTATATATAAACGTGAAAAGTTGTGTGGAAATCGGTTGACATGAATTTTCTCCCGCAGTGATTTTTTTGCGTACACAGGTTTTTTCAACGCTCTGCTTAGAGCCAAGAGTCGAAATTGCAACAGTGTGTTTTTTCGACGCGCTAGGTTGCGCTCTGTTAGATTTTCAACGCTCGGCATAACAGCGAGAGTTGAAAATCCAGTGCTCGATAAAATCCCGCCGCGATATCTTTACGTTCGTGCGATCGTGGGATTACACGTTATAGAATGTATTGGTAAAATCGTGTCCGGTGGAAATTAGCTACCAATCTAGCATTAATTAATTAGTGGTATAATTAGTGTAAATGCCAACTGTCACTCATATTGTTCCAATATTATTCAAAATTAAAGTATTACGTTAAGGCACAATTACCTTGGATAGTAAGTTAACCAGGCGCTTATTACGCCTGGACATGACCGGCCTGCGCCTGTTGACGGGGACCATCACGGGCCACTGCTCGCTAAATAAATACTTCCACACAATAGGCATAACGGACAGCCCTCTGTGCAGGGCTTGCATGGAGACAGAGGAAACCGTTGCGCATGTGCTCTTCGAATGCAAAGGCGTCACCCACATTAGAATACACACAGAGATTCTAAACAGACCAGGAGATGTTATCAACTTCTGGAGGGAGGTGGGCTGGTTGGAATAGCCACCAAACGGCCGCCATGGCCCACGCACACTGGTCCACCTGAAGGTCTAAGTGCGGAAACCAAACCCCTCTAACATACACGGAAAAAAGGATCTCTTCAGCGAAGAATATCAATATTCTCAGAAAAATTGTTTCAATCCAAGTAAATATTTTCTTAACGTAAGTAAATGTACTCAGTCCAAGAAAACCTGTTTACTCAAATTAAGAATAATAAATACTTGGTTTTTATTCTTGACTTAAGCAAATATTTTTGATTCAAGACTATAATAATCTTAATTGAAGAATATTATTTCTAAAACTAGATAAAAACTATAAATTTTAGTTTTTATCTAGTTTTAGAAATAATATTCTTAAAATTAAACTTATTAATTCTTCATTTTAATATCTTCGAAGAAGACAATAAAACTAAGACAACATTTTACTTCATCCAAGAATACATTGTTTTCCCCATATATGAATCAATATTTGTCTTGACCAAAAGGATATTGTCTTAATTTAAGACATCCTTTTTTTCCGTGTAGAAGGCGCAATTATATGATTTTAGCGACTTTTAAATCTGATAATGCACTGCTACTTCATATAATGCAAGTAAATTATACAAACAATATGTACATGTTAAACTAGAACGCATACACATCCATTCTATATGTGAATATTTAAGCATTGTAGTAAAATAGTTATTTAAATAAATTCAGGAAGTAATCTCTTGTGATGCGGAGGAATGAGGAAAATGTCTTGAGGAATGTTTAAAGTATGAATTTGGATTGCTATAAGAGTAGGGGGAGACCAAAGAAACAATGAATGGACTGTGTGAAAGATGATATGCCTAGAAATGATATGACTATGGAGATGACGACTCATAGAAATTAAGTAAGTAAGTAGTAGTAAGTATGGAAGAAAAACTAATTTTTGAAATTATGGATCATATGATTTCGTGGTATTGCAAAATTCTGTTTCGGGAGTGGGAGTGAATGGTAGCGCGGCGGTTGACAGAGGAAAATGGAAAGAGAAAATGTGATGCGTCGACCCTAAATAAACTGGGATAAGGGCAGGAGAGTTATGACGGATGATGTGTAAACGTTTATGTTGAATGAATTGAATTTTAAAATGAACAGTTTTGATTATATCCACCAACCTGCGAAGCGCCCGCGTGGTAGATTACAGCCGACTTCCTCTCACAGAAAAGGACCTTGTGTCCCAGGCAGTAGGAACAATTTAAGATGTTTGCGCTATGCTACTGAATTTCGATTAAAGGTTGTCTTGTTCGGGCCACGATACACGAGGCTACTTTTTCAAAGCTAGGATAGTAAGCTAGAATCCTTGAATTCTATCCTAGCTTGGCACAAGTTAGTGCTTTGTATACGATTCTAGTAAATTTTAAGCCAATAGCATTGCGATGACTTTGTCCGTAGGGTAAAATGCTCTGATTGGGTACTATCTTCGCCAGCCAAACGAGGCTAGTACACAAGACAGCATAGTAAAATCGGTGGTGGGAGGCGCTACTAGCTCAAAATCAGAACCCCATATTATTAAATTATCCTAGCTTAAGACGCTTACTAGCTTTTCCACTAGGTTATACAGCTAGTTCTGTATACACGAAGCCAGAGTTAGTAGTTCGCTAGCTTATTAACAATAGTTTTCATGAGGCTAGTTTTGAAGCTTCAAAAACTAGCCTCTAAAACTGACTTTGGGGTCGACGAGGCCTAAAAATCGACCCCTATACATTAACACAAGTTTTTATTTGAAACTTTCAAGATACTGTATAAATTGTGTTACGTGTACCAACTTGTTATAAGAATGACTAATATTTTAGTAGAAAGTATCATTGTTGTACATTTAAAAAACTCAACAAGTCGATAAACTATCAGCAGACACGCCTTCGACGCTCACCACAAACCAGGCCTGAGGTTCTGCTTTTTTGTAGACTTTCAGAAGCGAAAGTCCTTTTATGTGTGCAACTCGGCTAGGATGTCCATCTGGATTTAGTCTTGGTTAGTGTCGTTGTTTTATTTCATTTGCTTTAATTTATATCACTTATCAGTGTATGTTTTCTATCGTTAATTTAATAAATTTATTGTTTAAACACGCAAAGAAACATTTTTATGACTTGGCAGAATGAAGTACCCAAGTCAAATGACACGATCATGTTGAAAATTAAAAAAAAAACTTTTCAATGTTTCGTGGCGGGGATTAGAGCTATTCTATTCTTAAAATTTGCTTACTTAAAAAAGCAGAGTGTGTACCTCGGGCATAAACGAGAAGCCATTTTACCTCTCGACTTAACTGTCCATAGGATATAAACGTGCCGAGGTAAAATGGCTTCTTTTATGCACTATTTGTACAATCTACTATTATTACCTCTTATAGTGGTGAGAGCAGTGGTGGCCCAGTGATAACGGCCGCGACTTACCACGACCCCGGTAGGTGAGACTACACTTGTGTTGACGACATCTCTTTGAGGCGCGCGTGGAATACAACGCGCGCCTCAAAGAGCGGTGGCCGGAAATCCGCCCGGGATTCTCGTCACCCAGGGCGTCTCCTGCGGCAGCTAGGGGCCAGAGGGCGCGAAATTTGCCTTTCCATCAACCGTCCCGCCTCTTCGTTCGCGAGCATTACTGCTTCGCAGAAGGAGTTGATGGCAGCCCATGCCCTCTCGCTCCGTATCCTAGCCTGAACCAGGGCCGGACGCGAGAGATCTCTGCCGCCGATCGCCTCCCCGAGGACACGGTGGTGCTCTGCCCAAGCCAGGCAGACCTCCACCGTATGCTCCACCGTGTTCCCCGTGAGGTTGGAACCCTGACAGGCGCTTTACTTTGTGTAAATTATTTCATCACCACTGCTCTCAAAACGGTGAAGAAAAATATCGTGAGGAAACCGGCATGTCCTAGAACCAAAAAATTCGAAGACGTGTGACATCTACCACTGCCGCACTGGGCCCGCGCGGTGGATTACGGCCTACTCCCTCTTATAGAGAGGAGGCCTGTGTCCCACCAGTGGGAACATTATAGGCTGATTATGACCTTGTTTAGTAGCAGGCTGGACCCAATTGCAAATTATAAACCGAAAGAAAATTAATAACTTAGTGCTGGCATTTAATTCAGGCTTTCAGCTCATAATACTCGTATAGTCTGTTAAATCGAAGTAGAGTTTACTTTGTTTATAGTTTATTTTAATTTTGTTTTCTATTCTCAATCTTGTTTCGGTATTTTTAGTACATTACTTTTAAATTGTCTTTTTTTGTAGTCGAGTTTTTTGGTTTTTAATTTTTTTTTTATTGAATTATTTCGTCGTGATGTGTTTTCTTGATAGAAAAGGCTATTTTCGGGAGATTTTTTTGTTTTATTGTTATCTTTCTCTCGTACATAGTTAGTTTTTGGGTATGCTCAATAAGTATCTAAAGATATGCAGTAGTCGATATTTGATATTAAGACATTAATGTGAGTTTGGTAGTGATTGTGCATTGAAAAGATAAACAGCTTAAATTATTAACATAATATTTCTAAGTCAATCTACTAAAAGTGTTTCTAAAAATATTTTTACGCAGTCATCTGAATCCAGATTGAATTTCAAACCACTCAAAAGATAAAAATTAAAGAGAAAAAATTGTGCCTTATAACTTTAAACTAAAAATATTGTATTACTAAATTCCTATGAAACGAAGAGCCTTGTCAAAATTTTTTGAAACAAATTAAAAGTATTGGGAATTGAATAGAACTTCTGATAAAATCCGATTCGATGGACTTTGTGGATAATCTGAAAAGTTCATAAATTAATTTGCGGGTCGGCCATCTTTTTGGGCTTCCGTCGAATTTTCGTGGAACATGGATTAATCGTGTTATCAAACCGTTTTTATTTTAATGAAATTTTTGCTTTTAAAAGTAATTCTATTAATTATGTTAGTACTCAAAGTGCAATGCCATATGGCACTTACAATCAATTATATTGTGCACTTATATTATTTCTAACATGAGGATATTATCGCGGACATCTACATCACGATAACACAGGGAAGTAAAATGTACGGAAATAATATGACGACGCTTTTATAATTTCCGTCCACGATAACGTTAAGACATAACATAACATACATAACATCAGGCCTTGTTTACCCAACGGGTTGGGCAGAGGTGTACCTGTAGTACACCCACATTTCGCCAGTTATGTTTAAGTCCCATGTAATAGGGGGCGAGCCTATTGCCATCAACCGGGCACAATAATATTTTTCTGATTTTATTTACTGTAGTGGATCATATACTTTTAGGCATTATAAAACTTACAAAATTTGCGTTTAGGTCCTGTAGTCCCCTTAAAAGTTTTATATATTTAAAAATCCATCTATTACCAGTTAGGTACTACATAAACTTTTTCACCACATAAGTACTCGTATATCAATCCGTACATAAAACCGCTCAACAAATCTTCTTTTACTAATTTAGTACACGGTAGCTTTTCTAATTTCGTTTTCTTACCCGTTTTACGATCTTACCGACAGACGGATAGTAAATATTTTATTTAGAATTATTTTGGGGAACCACATAAATTATGTTAACTGGTTGAAAATGTTCTGTTACTGCGGAATTTTTCTACTCTGTGGTTTTTAGAACTCGATGCGATGGGAATTTATTTTTTCTGGGAATTTTCGTATTTAAATCTGTATGGAAAATGGTCTTTTAATTGGGTATTCGTTGTAAAATTGCGAGGTCTAATTTGTTTGGTGATTGATTTTGGATAATCTGTTTTTAATTCGTTTTGGTTGCCAATAATTGGTTGGAGTTATTTCGTGAAATTAGAATTTTAACAGAACGAGAATATGGGAAATCTTTTAATATGTACTTACGAATGAGTTGTGGGATGCTTTCACTTATTTTCCTGTAACAAAATAAAACATCTTTCAAAATACAAATACAACAAATACAAATATTTTTAATTTGTTGAACATAGGTAGGTTAGGTACAGATGTTGTAATTATTAAAGAACGCTATGTCTAGCCGTCATCGGCATACAAATATTATTTTGGTACAAACATGCTGATTATAATAAATCAAACGATTATCACACAATGATCACACATTATTAAATAATTCTAATCCAAATTGTCGTTAGAATATAAACACTCCAATCAAATATAATTACTAACTTAACTACCTTGTTGATTTTTTTAAGCATAAAAGTATAAAATGTCAAATCAATAAATAAGAAATTATAATTTAAAAAAAAATCAAAAAGGTAGTTATAATGTGGGTATTCGTTCACCGTATAATATGTTTTCTCGAATAATATTTAAAGTAAAGCCTTTTTAAAATCGTGTATGTTGTTTATTTCTTTAATTCGTCTAGAGATCTTATTATAGATCCTAGGTGCCATTCCTAAAAACCTTTTTGTATAAAGAGCAGTGCTATGTGGCTTAGCGCATTCGTACCTTTAAGCAAAATAAAAAATACAGTAATATTCTTGTGCTAGGAATCACGCCATTATTAAATCGGCTCAGCACCCCAATCGCTTAACACGTGCTCACTCACAATCCGAAGGATTTTAAAGAAATTCATAATTCATATGTTTGAAAAATTCCTCTAACATGTAAATATGTAGTTGAAGCGAACGATGAACCCTGGAGCGGAGAACGCGTATCGGCAAGCGCGGTGTGCGACGCTGCTCAGCTAGATGGACCGATGACTTACGAAGGTGGCTGGGACGGACTGGATGCGGAAGACGGAGGACAGGGTATTGTGGTGCAGCCTGGGAGAGGCCTATGTCCAGCAGTGGACTACGATAGGCTGAGTTGATTGATTGATTAAAAACAAAAACAACACAATGAATATTGTTGAACTGTTGAAAAGAATGGCATGGCTAATGTAAGTGTCTTACTCAGCATAATCAACCCATAATATTCCCACTGCTGGGACACAGGCCTCCTCTCTTCAAGTGGGAGTGGGCCATAATCCACCGCGCGGGCCTGGTGCGGGTTGGTAAATGTCACATGTCTGTGAATGTTTAGTTCTAGGACATGCCGGTTTCCTCACGATGTTTTCCTTCACCGTTTTGAGAGCAGTGGTGATGAAATGATTTACACAAATTAAAGTGCCTACAACTCGTAAGTCTCGTCCATTTCCACTGGGTCACCACTGCTCTTGTGTGTTCGAAATCGTATTTTTTTATTTTCATTTTGTCGCGTATCATCGTTATTAAATTTATCGAGGAATATTCCATATCTCATTGATCCTCTTTTTATTGTGTCTGTATTGTATTACATATTTTAGTCTATAGAAACGGTTTATTTTCTTTAGTCGCTAATAAAACACAGAGACTTTGTTAGGAACCCAATAACTATTCCAATATTTCCCATTGACTACGCTGAACTTTTCTATTAGGGGCGTAGTCAATGGGAAAGATAAAATAATGTTTCTATTAGCTCTTTTTATAAAGAAATGAGACGACAACAATTACCACGCGATATTATATGTAAATACATATCTGTATGATAGATTATAATTTTATAGAAAACATTCAGAGTTTATTTTGACAGCTAGTCGGGCGGATAACCAAAAATTGAGAAAAAACTTTTTACATAACACATAACATCACGGCTGCATTCCCCGAAGGGTTAGCAAGAAATGTGCCGATAGTACACCCACACTTGGCTAGTTATGTTTAAAAACTTTTTAAGGTCTAGAAACTAATTTCACAAAATAATATTTATTAGATAGGTACATGCGTATAATAACCATTCTAAAACACAATTTATGTAGGTAATAAATTTTGGTGTCCTGAAATACAGACCCTTCAGCCTAGTTTAGGCACCAGTCTCCCCACGGAATAGAAAAAACAGTGGAAGTGCCACGCAGCTATCGCGCGTGTGTCACAATTATGCGGAGCTCCGCAACACTGGCTCAGTCGCGGTTAGCTACTTGCTTTGATACGACGTCTCGAACGTAATGAAAAATATTACAAACATGCCTTATTAAACATGCAATTTTTACATGCAAAAATGATAGCAGGACAAAAAATGTATCTTGCAGAGATGTATCGTATCACCGGTTTGTATAAAACTATGATATACGAGTATTTCAATAAAATTGTTTTTATTGGCAAAACCATATTTATTACTATGTTGCGAACTAAAAACTACCTTATGTCCATTGTTCAAAGTCTGAATCAACTTGCTCGCTGTCTTAAATATCATAGTATACATTCTAGAAACTTCGACGCTACTCGATTAGGGATGGGACACATTCAAATAGTTCGGTATCGATAAAATAATAAAATATGTATTTTTAAACTAACTTTACTGAACTGAAATAAATAAAATTACGAGAAATTAGTATCAAATTATGCGTAAATGAAGTCTAAAGTCGAATATAGTGAAACCTTACCATGACATATTATGTACTCGTAGTCGTTTATTAATTAAAAGAAATGGTTTGAGTTTGAGTAGGTACTTATATTCTGACAAATAAACCAATCATTCATTCATTCGCGGCTGGACGTAGGCCTCAAAAGTACCTAATACTAATAAAGTATGTAAAAATTTTAGTTTTCCCAAAGATCCTTTTACCAAAGAGAAATAGATAGAAGCTACGGGAAGACAGAATCCAGTTCTGTCTTCCCGTAGCTTCTATCTATTTCGAAAATCGCCGTCAAAATCAAGTACAATCTGTTCAGAGCATTTTGATGAAAAAAATTTACAAACTTCAAAAAAAGGCTACAGATTTTGAAATGATAACGCAATTCATATTCGTAAAATTTGGTCCATTACATAAGATAAAGGATTTGAATATTACATTGTACAAACATCGACATTAAATTATCGATATCTTGTCCCCATCCATAACTGAGTAGAAAAATAGATAACAGGTGCATACGAATATGACATCTATTTCAATAACATTAGCGTGCTAAATAGAGTAAATTGGTTACGGCGCCCTCTAGCGTTGAATAGCTGAACTCGTTATTGATTGCTCGAATTTGATTGTTAGGTGGAAAAATGGTCTTCATTGATTTTGACATGTAAAATAAAAGCAACGTTCATGAGTTGTAATAAGACTTAATTTGAACAACATTAAATAAACTTTTCGCCAAAGTTACATTTATAATTCGTAGCCAATAATATCATCGTTTTCTGTGTATTGCAATGTACATTTTAATTTGCAACTGTGTGAGTTTGGCGACACTGGTTCCCGTACTAAGGAAGTCTAAGGGCACTTCCACTGTTTTTTCTATTCCGTGAGTCTCCCACAATATAAAATAGCAAATAATGTATTTATATAAATACATTATTTGCTATTTTACATAATATAACAAAAAAGAGCAATCACAGCTATATAGCTGTGATTGCTCTTTTTTGTTATATTATGGAGAGAGAATAAACGATTTTTATTATTATGATCTTTATTTCGTTATATACGTATAAATAATGTGTTTACATATTAGAATATAAAAAAAAAAACAAAAAAAATGTTATTATTATTTTTATTAACTCTAGCGACCACTGTGCAAAGTAAGAATCGAAATGAAATGGCTTTTCAAGTGTTCATCCCTTTTCCGAGGAAATGCAAGTCCTGCTAGCGAATTTTATTTCTACGAAACCTTTGTTTACTTTAAGAAATAAATCGTTCTCTTCAGAGCTTTATTAAACGATATCTGTAGCAACATTAATGCTGTCTGTCAATTTAACGACACTCGTTGGTATTTAAGATAAGTTTAGAATATATTCAGCTTGTTTCTAATATAGTTAATAAAATATGAACGAGATATATTTCATAAACGAAAATCAAATCTAATCATTAATATTAGTTTGATTAAAGCTCTCTCTTTGATTAGGTGGCCATAATGTAGTCGGGTTCAGAAATAATTCAAATATTTGGTATTTAAGATAAGTTTGAAATACCACAGGGAATATTTAGTTTGCATTATCAATAATAACTGACTGAAAGTAACAAATATAGTAGTAGATGAGATACTTTTCACACATCAGAATACAGTAATGAATAGGTATAATAAACCTGATTAAAACTCTCTCTTTGACGAAATGCCCATGTTGTGGTCGGGTACAAATACGAGTATTTATAAATTAATCGGTATTAATATAGTAGTAGATGAGATACTTTTCATATATCAGAATACAGTAATGAATATAATAAACCTAATTAAAGCTCTCTCTTTGACGAAATGCCCATGTTGTGGTCGGGTACAAATATTTATAAATTAATCGGTATTGAAACGTTTTGAATAATACAGGGAATATTTAGCTTGCATTATCAATGATAACTGATAGGAAAATAACAAATATACACATAATCAGCCTACAATGTTCCCACTGCCGGGACACAGGCCGGCTTCCTCACAATGTTTTCCTTCACCGTTTTGAGAGCAGTGGCGGTGATAAATAATTTACACAAAGTAAAGTGCCTGTCTGGGTTCGGACTTACGACTTACAACTCGTTAGTCGCGGCCGTTACCACTGGGACACCACTGCTCTCAATATTGCTTGCATTATCAATAATAACTGATAGAAAATAGAAAAATAATCATCAATTATATTCGGGTCGAAATTGATATATTTACGTGTCACTGGTGTGAATTCGCAAAACTACTATTGTTTACAATATGCTATAAACAATGATCTTTATGATCTTCACATGTATTCCTATTCTGTGCTATAAGTTTTTTTTTGTGTGTGACTTGGCTATCGCATTAGGTTAAGACCTGTAATGATAGTTTTAAGGCATTTAAATAAATAAATAAATAAATAAATAAATAAATAAATAAATAAATAAATAAATAAATAAATAAATAAATAAATAAATAAATAAATAAATAAATAAATAAATAAATAAATAATTAATTATATAAATAAATAAATAAATAAATAAATAAATAAAATGTACAGGGTGAAATTAAGTTAGCTAGCGTAACTCCGTAGATGTGATGGGTATCGATGTCTAAACGTGATTCAATATTACCTTTACTAATTTTATTTTTTTATCGGAATTATAAATTTTAATTTTATTTATAATATATAATATAATAAATTTAAATGTAACTTTTTACCGATGTTGCCAGTTTTTCAATGTTAGCGCTTATTACTAAGTAAGTAAGCTTATTACTTAAAAGTAACTGATGCACTGTATTTTTTTGTTGATGTATTGTGTTTGTATCAGTGTAATCAATTATTGGTGAACCTATTAAAATAAATAAATACATAAATAATTTGATGACTTTTTTTTGAGGATATTAACCACCCGTAGTGTACTTGAATAATTAGTTTAAAAAATCAGTCTTTTTCTGTAAACTTCACAGACGATGATAACTAAACACACTGAAACGTGGTCGCTCACGATGGGCCTTATTAGAAGGCTAAAAGTCACCCAAAGGGCAATGGAGAGGGCTTTGCTTGAAGTTTCCCTACGTGATCGAATCAGAAATGAAGAGATCCGCAGGCAAACCAAGGTTAACCGACATAGCCCGAAGAATTGCCAAACTTATGTGGCAGTGGGCAGGGCATATTGCTCGCAGAACAGATGGCCGATGGGGGCGAAAGGTTCTGGAGTGGCGACCGCGTGCCGGTAGACGTTGCGTTACAAGGCGGACCGATGACCTTGTGAAGGCTGCAGGAATCCGCTGGATGTGGGAAGCACAGAACCGTTGGACATAGGCCTCCCCCAAGGTGGTAGTGGACGTCTTTCGGCTGAAATGATGAGGGTGATGATGAACTAAACACAATAAAATAAAATAAACACCACCACCACCACCGTGCATTACCTTTGTACGTATCTTTCTGTTCCTTTCTTCTTGTCTCTTTACATGTGTGTACATAAACTGTTAAATTTATTTACTGTTTTTTTTTTCATTTTTATTTATTCGTAGATACCCATCACATTTGCGGAGTTACACTAGCTAATTTAATTTGCCCCCTTAATTTTACCCTGTATGGATAAAATGCACTTCGTAATCCCAAAATACAATTCATATTAGTCAGATAAAAGCTTTCTCTTTGATTAAGTGGCCATACTGAGTCGGGTTCCAATTGTCCAAATATATTATTTTAGCAGATATATTAGTATCTCAGCAGATAGTGGTCCGTAGAATTTAAATGGATAATTTTCTTACTCATAAAACAGAAAATAACTTCCAATACATTAGAGACATGATATTATTGTACATACGAAATTACTTCAACCGACAGACAATGTCGTAGTCTACGAGATAAAATTCAATTTTCGATCATAAAAGCCATCGTACGGTCAGTGAATGAACATAATGAATGAATGAACTTCGAAAGTTATAAGACACTGGCTCCATTCGTTTTCAACATTGGGCATCCAACTTTTTTTATAATAGGGCGCGTAGCTAATGGGAATGCAGTAAAATTTTATTCCCATCGGCTACGATTGTTGGGAGAACTTATTGTAATGAACGAGGATTTTTATTTGGCTTTTTACTGTCGTTTTTGTTCGGTAATGAAGCTATAAGTTTGGATTAATTTAGTGAAGCTGAAAATGGATAGTGGACTGGAATTTTGAGTGGTGTCACATAAATTTTCCTAACTTTATCTATGGTTTGACATAACTATCTAACTATTTCAATGAGCTGGTAATAAATCACGCGATGAATAATAAACGCAATTAAAAATAATAAAATAAAACAGTTAAAATTGGAAAAAAAAATGCCCACGGCTTTGCCGGGGAAAAAGCTAGTATAACGAGATACAAATCCTGTGTTAAACCAGGATATAAACTAACTGTGTGCCAAATCTCATCCAAATTCGTTCAGCCGTTTTTGCGTGAGACATTTAGTTTTACTGATATATTTAGTAGGATCTATGTGAATAACAACAATGGATAAATGAAAAACCATTTGTTTATTTATTTATTCATACTTTGAGCATTTGTTGACAGTAATAATAATTCTCATCCAATATTTTGACGGATCACTTGTCTGAGTTGAGATAATCCCAAAAGTCTGGCCAAAAAGGCAATTATTGGTTTAAGATAAGCCTTAAACATGATTATAAAGTCTAGTTTTGAATATAAATTTATTTACATAACCAAATTACAAGACGATTATAAACATTAACTAAATTAAATTAAAACTAAGTTAAACCTAAAAAAGACCCTCGAGGCATTGTATAGTCTAGTTTTGATACAAAGTCCACACTCCAAATGTTTAGCTATACAGAATATTGTATCAAAATAATTAATAAACGACTTAAAGGTGTATTAATAATTCTCATCCTATATTTTGATGGATCACTTGTCTGAGTTGAGTTAATCCCAAAAGTCTGGCCAAAAAGTCAATTATTGGTTTAAGATAAGTCTTTATTTGCCTTAAACATGATATAAAGTCTAGTTTTGAATATAAATTTATTTACTCCAAATAACAAGACGATTATTATAATAGAATAGAATAGAATATTTATTTGCGTGAAACATGGTATACAAGGATGTTAAATATACAAATTGAGGCACAGGCATGTTTAGCTAGGATAAAACATAGCATGCAAAATTTTAAAGACAAGTTAAGGCAACAATAATCGTTTTTTTTTTTTTTAACATTAACTAAATTAAATGAAAACTAAGTTAAACCTAAAAAAGGCCCTTGAGTCATTGTATAGTCTAGTTTTGATACAAAGTCCACACTCCACATGTTTAGCTATACAGAATATTGTATCAAAATAATTAATAAACGACTTAAAGGTGATCTATAGAATTTCGTAGATTAGGATATCATAATTATCGAGATTTAATATTAATTTGCCTTCCTCGTTGGTCTAGTGACTGCTAAGCGCTACTGCTGAGCATGAGGTCCTGGGTTCGATTCCCAGGTCGGGCAAAGTGTTATTGAGTTTTTCTATCTGGAATTTCTCAGTAGCAGCCCAGAGTCTGGATTTGTGCCCGGTTGATGGCAATAGACTCGCCCCCTATTACATGGGTTTTAACCATATCTGGCGAAATATGGGTGTACTACAGGTACACCTCTGCCCAACCCTTCGTGGAAACAAGGCGTGATGTTATGTTATGTTATGTTATGTTATTTTAATATTAATTTACCTGAAATAATATTTTTGTAGCTATTTAGATATGTCCTAGGAATCAGTGGATTTATTTTCAACATTTTATAGAATTCGTCGTCTCAAATGGTCGATTTTTATGTTATGAGGGAATTTCAAACAAAATATGTACCTTGGAAAATTTTCCGCTTAAACTGTGTGTTACCGACCAAATTAATATCACACACACAGATTATTTTTATAATTAATCTTATTATATCTGCCAAGAGTTTTCCCAACTACGTTGGGGTCGGATTCCAGTCTTACCGGATGCAGCTGAATACCAGTACTTTACATGGAGCGACTGCCTACCTGAACTAGGGTAACACGACACCCTTTGGCAAAATCAAAAAAATCAAAATCAAAAGTCATTTATTCAAACTAGGCTGAGAATCAGCACTTTTCGAACGACAAAATTACATAAGACAGTCCCCCAAAACGCTAACCCTTCACCACTTCCTAGTGCTTTAGCTGGAAAGAAGAAGTGGCCAACAAACTCCCCAGTAAGACTGGTGGCTAGACTTTCGGGCTTCTGATTACCCGTAACGACTGTCAATGATAGAGTGATATCCGCGACCAACTGCTTAACGTGTTTTGCGAGGCACGAAGGGGTCTCGGTATGATATGGATGGTCACCCATCCACGGGTCGGCCTCGACAACCGTTATTTAACCGTGAAGCTCATCCCGTGCGGCTCCTATTATTTAGCCACTGCTGGGCCACAGGCCTCCTCTCGGTGAGAGGGAGTGGGCCGTAATCCACCTCGCAGGCCCAGTACGGGTTGGTAGATGTCACATGTCTTCGAATTTTTGGTTCTAGGACAAGCCGGTTTCCACACAATGTTTTCCTTCACCGTTTTGAGAGCAGATGAAATTATTTACACAAAGTAAAACGGCTGGCTGGGTTTGAACCTACAACTCGTAAGTCGCGGCCGTTAACACTGGACCATCACTGCTCTAGCAATTTAGCCACGAACCCCCATAATATATAATTAAGTAACTTATAACTTAATTACACTGGTCAACACTAGTCATGCCACACGAACTCTGATGGCTAGTATCGTTTTTGCCACCTACACTTATTAATAAACAGCAATAACTTCTCCCGCTCTGGGCGAAGCGGGAGGGTGTGTCAGACTCTTACTGACTAAAACTAAAAAGCGTATTCCTTCCGTTGCCTGTGTTGCCAGGGGCCTCAGTAACCCTTTAGTACTTTCCCGCGACCCCGGCAGGCATCAGCCCTAGTGGACCCCTACACTTGTGCTGACGACATCTCTTTGAGGTGCGCGTGGAATATAAGGCGCCGTCGACCCGGGCCTGGTCCTTACCGGACGGTGAGCTACCCATTGCTCACCGTTCGCAAGCCCGCGCCTACGGTGGCCGGAAATCCGCCCGGGATTTCCGACGCCCAGGCCGTCTCCTGCGGCGGCTAGGGGCGAGAGGGCGCGAAATTTAACTTTCCCTCAACCGTCCCGCCTCCTCCTTCGCGAGCATTACTGCTTCGCAGAAGGAGGTGGATAACCAGTACTACGGTGATAAACGCAAACAAACGGTCGCCAAGAAACACTCGTTAAATTATTAGTTTTCGTATTTTTGTAGTTTAATTGTTTTCGTAGTTTCGTATATTTTTCGACTTCAGCTGGGTTATACCAAATTATGCTGTTTTCTTTGTGAATGGGATAGTCGGGACAAAAGAAATCATTATCGTAAAAAGTATGGTCTACACAAAAAAATGTGAAATATTTACCTCTTGTACAGCCGTCTAAAATTATTCTTCCACCATTGCACATTAAATTAGGCCTAATTAAAATTCTTGTTAAGGCAATGGATGGCAATGGGAGCGGATTTTGTATATAAAAGAAAAAAATCTTAAAATAAGTGACGCAAAGATAAAAGACGGTATTTTCGTTGGACCTCAAATCAGGGAGTTAATAAAAGATCCAGTATTTGAAGAAAAATTGAACGATCTAGAAAAACGAGCATGGATATCTTATAATAACTTTGTTGCAAATTTTCTAGGTAACCAAAAGAGTGAGAAGTACAAAGAGTTTGTTAGCGAGTTGTTGTTGGCTTATCAAGCTTTGGGTTGCAACATGTCACTCAAGATTCATTTCTTAGACTCACATCTGGATTTTTTTCCTGAGAATTTGGGAGCTGTGAGCGATCACAAACAGCATATTTGCAACTACTCATCAAATTAATATTATAAATAAAAATATAATATTATCTTTTTCTAAACTACAGGAAATCAAAAAGTTGGCATAAAGAATGTATCTATGTGCCACCGATACCTACATAAAAACATAAGTGAATTCTCGGGAATATTTTTAATAAAAATCAGAGTAAACGTTGGAACTCAATCAAAATAATCAGCACTTTTCGAACGTCAAAATTACATAAGACAGTCCCCCAAAACGCCCACCCTTCACCACTTCCTAGTGCTTTAGCTGGGAAGAAGAAGTGGCGCAACAAACTCCCCAGTAGCACAGCAGTCTGTTCAGTTAGAATAAAAATGTATTCTACAGGGTGACATTGAAAACATGCGACAAATCGAAATGGGAGATTGTACTCATCATTATGAACAACTTTTACTAAGGGACCAAAGCTACAATCCCAAAAAAAAAAACTGCTGTCCCCTACATTTATGTTCGCAATACCTCATCAAAATGTAGGAAAAGCAGATTTTTTTTTTTGGGATTACAGCTTTGGTCCCTTAGTAAAAGTTGTTAATAATGATGTATACAATGTCCCATTTCAGTTTGTCGCAAGTTTTCAATTTCAACCTGTATACAATAGTATGCAAAATAATTTACACTACGCGCAACACAAAACATTAAATTATAGCCATAGGTTAGCTAGTACACCATTGTAACAACTACAAAAACTATACTCAAGCAGATATAAAAACGTAAACGTAACTTAATACCTAAATAATATTCAAGATGGCGCCACCAATATACACCACTGAAATGAACATATTTACGAACATTCTGAAGAGTACCATTAAGTTATTAAAGAAATGAAAGAGAGTGATCTATTTGATGCTGGTTATTTATAACTTTAATATCAATGTTTTGATTGGGCTTCTTTTGAGGGTGTCATTGACTCGGCATTTCGTGTTTGGTACGAGTATACTTAAATAATATTTGTTTTTTTTTACCATAAATATGAGGTTTCCTCTTTGTATCAGGGGGTTTGTTATTGAAGAAAATAATATGTATAATATTATATTATTTTTCGTTAAAAATGCTGTTTATTTGTTCTATTTTTAGAAACGACTAGCTTCTGCCCACGACTTCATCCGCGTGAAATTTCTTGTTCCGCCGACCCACTGCATCGCATTGCGTCGCCCGCCCGTGGTATTAATTTTTGCTTAACGTTCTTTAAGACTTTACTCTTTCTTTTTGCTCGGCCTCTAAGGGTCGTAGTGTAATGGTAAATAGCACATAACCTAACTCAAGAATTAGGCTATCAAATGCCACAATATTTTTTCGAATCCAACTGGTATTTCCAGAGATTACCCCCTACATACATACTTGAGAGCAGTGGTGGCCCAGTGGTAGCGACCGCGACTGACAAGTTGTAGGTCGTAGGTCCAAACCCAGACAGGCGCTTTACTTTGTGTAAATTATTTCATCACCACTGCTCCCCAAACGGTGAAGGAAAACATCGTGAGGAAACCGGCATGTCCTAGAACCAACAATTCGAAGACATGTGACATCTACCAACCCGCACTGGGCCCGCGTAAAGTGTCACCCTTACCCGCGACCTAAATCCGCGTCGGGAATCCCGGGCTACGTTGGGTATGCCGGGCGAATTTCCGGCCACCGTAGGCGCGGGCTTGCGGACGGTTGGGTCGGTTGGGTTGGACGTTGGGATCAGCTTCTAGTCTATCCGGATGCAGCGGAATACCAGTATTCCCTCTGCCTATATGACCTCCACAACCCAGTAACTGGGTAATACGATACCAGACTCAGACTGCAGGACACGCCCTGGGCGTCGGGAATCCCGGGTGGATTTCCGGCCACCGTAGGCGCGGGCTTGCGGACTGTGAGCAATGGGTAGCCTCACCGTCCGGTAAGGACCAGGTCCGGGTCGATGGCGCGTTGTGTTCCACGAGCGTCTCAAAGAGATGTCGTCAGCACAAGTGTAACAGGCAGGCATCGGCCCTAGTGGACCCCCCACTAGGGCCGATGCTTGCGGGTTGCGGGAAAGTTCGAAAGGGTTACCGAGGCCCCTGACAACACAGGCAACGGAAGGAATACGGGTGGCTTTTAGGCAGTAAGAGTCTAACACACTCCCGCTGCGCTCAGAGCGGCTAAAGTTATTTGATAATTTAATTTGGGTTAGGCTACTGCAGTAGAAATTACATGTATGAACCTAACTTGCTCGTTTTCTTTCTCTTGTGGCGGCATCTACATCGCCACATGCGAACTACGCAACACACTGTAGTCACGCAAAATCTAATCCACCGCGCAAGCCCAATTCTATCCATAACGATGGTATGGATAGAATTTGCACGAATTCTCTTGAGTAAAAACAAACTAGGACATCAATCAATCAACTCAGCCTATCGCAGCTGACAGAAGAATCCAGTTGATGGGTTGGGCAAAGTTTGGAAAACTTCGTCAAGTCTTCTCGTCGCCAATCCCGCAGTGTTTGAAGACTTAGGGTCTTCAACCAGTGCATCCTGCCCATATTCAAAATTCATATATTTACGTGACACGTCCGTATTTGGGTCACAGAAATTGATATGTGTACCAAATTTCAAATTAATCGGTCCAGTTGATTCGTAACAAATTAGGTGTCGCAGACGGACAGACAGACAGACATACACATACACGTCTGTCTGTAACATGTCTGTATGTAAGGTAAGGGTTCCGTTTTTTTTCCTTTTGAGGTTCGGGACTCTAAAAAACAAAACAAAATCTTGTCCAATACATTACCCTGGAATACTTTATCAGTCTTCAGAAAAACTTCATCACTTAGCACGACCCAAACAGGCCAAGCAAACTTATACCCAAAATCGTTTACGCTCATCTAAAATTCTGAACAGTGTTGGAGAATGGTCTCAATTTTGTCACGGTGACTTAATGTCTGTGATACGTGACGCAGCTGTTTTGTTGACAATGTGTGTCTTTAAGTAGGTGTATGTTTTAGTGTGAGAAGGTGGCGAAAATGAGACCTTTAGTTTAGATAGCACGCACACAGTTTCATCTATCATTGACAAAACAGTTTTTTTTTTTTTGGGTGTAAAATCATCAAATAACTTCTCCCGCTCTGGGCGGAGCGGGAGGGTGTATCAGACTCTTACTGACTAAAACCCACCCGTATTCCATCCGTTGCCTGTGTTGCCAGGGGCCTCGGTAACCCTTTTGTACCTTCCTGCGACCCCGGCAGGCATCGGCCCTAGTGGACCCATACACTTGTGCTGACGACATCTCTTTGAGGCGCGCGTGGAACACAACGGGCCGTCGTCCCGGGCCTGGTCTTTACCGGACGGTGAACTACCCATTGCTAACTGTCCGCAAGCCCACGCCTACGGTGGCCGGAAATCCGCCCGGGATTCCCGACGCCCAGGGCGTCTCTTGCGGCAGCTAGGGGCGAGAGGGCGCAAAATTTGCCTTTCCCTCAACCGTCCCGCCTCCTCCTTCGCGAGCATTACTGCTTCGCAGAAGGAGGTAACGGCTACCCATGCCCTTATCTTGCGTCTAAACAGAGTAGTTGGACCTGCTGTAAGTTGGATATACAGAGGACGAGGGTTTAATGAGAGAGAGCAGTGGTGGCCCAGTGGTAACGGCCCCGACTTACGATCTGTAGGTCGCCAGTTCGAACCCAGGCAGGCGCTTTACTTTGCGTAAATAATTTCATCACCACTGCTCTCAAAACGGTGAAGGAAAACATCGTGAGGAAACCGGCATGTCCCAGAACCAAAAATTCGAAGACATGAGACATCTACCAACCCGCACTGGGCCCACGTGGTAAATTACATCCCACACCCGAAGAGAGAAGAGAGGAGGCCTGTGTCTCAGCAGTATATTGTAGTATATTGTAGGCTGATTATGAGAGTTTAATGCGCTCTCAAAAATGGTAAAATGGTCTTCCCTCTAAGGATTATACGCGACAATCGATAAGAAGGAAAAAAGAGGCAGACAGGTTACCTACCCAACATTCGAACTTAAAAAAAATAAAATTAAAATCGGTTCCCAACTGACGGAGAAATCAGTGAACATACGTAATATATATATATATACAATTGCATCTATTAACTTTTTATTTACAATTTTAATTAAAATAACTTTAATAAAGAATTTGTATATATATGTATATATATAAACATGTCGAATTGATAACCTCCTCCTTTTTGAAGTCGGTTAAAAACGGCACAATGCCAAACTATCAGATAGGTAGGACGTAGGTAGAAGTAGGACGGCATGTCGTAATTAGCGGGAGCGAAAAAGAGACAAGACGATGTGTAACTTGGCTAACTAAAGTCTAATTATTCTTTCGCTGTCACTTTGTGTAAGAAAATGTTAATTTTTATTTATTTATTTGTTTAACCATTTATGTACACACATATAAAGACAGAAAAGAAGAACAGCACAGAAATACGTACAAAGGTAATTTTTATTGTATTTATTGTATTCTAGACTTTTACACTTATTATTACATCTATTTTAGACTTTTAGTTAAGCGAACATAATTGTAGGGAACACCAGATTTTTTTTTTCGCGACTCCAGGTTTTCCCCCATACAGATAAATGTGTTGTAATTAAGCCACAAAAGCTCCACTTTAGTTAGATAAGTTACAGATTACTTACAAAATTACTTCACACGTAACCAAGATGGCGCAGGTGTTGTGCCGCAAAAACTTATTTGGTCTGGTTTCCCTCATTAAGTATCACGACATGCCACCGTAGGCGCGGGCTTGCGGACGGTGAGCAATGGGTAGCTCACCGTCCGGTAAGGACCAGGCCCGGGTCGACGGCGCGTTGTATTCCACGCGCGCCTCAAAGAGATGTCGTCAGCACAATGGTAGGGGTCCACTAGGGCCGATGCCTGCCGGGGTCGTGGGAAGGTACTTATGGGTCACCGAGGCCCCCGCAACACGGGCAACGGAAGGAATACGGAATACGGGTGGGGTTTAGTCAGCAAGAGTCTGACACACCCTCCCGTTCCGCCCAGAGCGAAAGAAGTTATTTGATGATTTCCCACCCAAAAAAAAAAAAGTATCACGACATACAATGAACGGAACATAACATAATATTACAACATAACATATTAACATAACATTCAAAAAGAAAAAAACGTAGTGAATAAGATCTTAATTTCTGACAGAGGGAAAGAAAGAAATTATTCATAAAGTTTACGCATGAAGTTATTCGCGAATTTTTAACTTTTGATTTTGTTTTTTGTCTTTTTAATGTTGCATATTTTTAAAAGCGAAAAGCGAAACCATCCAAACATACAAACTTTTAAATGTATAATAATATAAGTAGTGCTATTGTAACGTTTCCATTCTAATCTAAAGAAAGAAAAAATATTCCTATTATCTTTCCCTTTCTTGGTCCAAAAGATAACCTGACTCCTTGCCTATTTCCTCAGATTTTCTCGTCACGTTCTGTCGTTACTTTTTATGTTATGAATGTTGAAGATTGCATTGAAACATAAATATCTGAACTTGCTGACTCCTGGACTACACAGAGGGTACTAACACAGGTAGTAACCCATTTTTTATTAGTTTCAAACTTTATGATAAGTCGGTTAACAAATGTTTGACTGGACCCTTTTGTTTGCTCTCGGGACAGGTAATGTAACTGAAAGTTCACGATGTTTTGAACGGGAAAATGTAAGGAGAAACCTTTTAAAGGATGTCCCCCATGCATATCTTTATCGAACTGTTATATACCTACCCGAAACCGACTATTGACTTTTTCAATAGACAAAAACAAAGTTTTTTAACATGGTGAGCTTCAAGTAGCTAAAGCTTATTTAACCCTTAACCAGGCCCCAGAGAACTGCTGTAGCAACAATTTTTTTTTTTTTTGGATTCGTATACTTATACAGGCTTTGTTTCATATTGCATCACTGAAACTGAAAAAAAAATGCTGAAAACATTTAAAAAACATGTGGGAAAACTTAATCCCACAACCCTTCTAGATATTGACATCTATATTATAAGTGAAAACGAGTTTTGAGTATTTTGTTTTTTTTTTTATTTGTTCATAAATCATTAGAACAACTCAAAAACTACAACATATCAAAAAATTGTACGACAAATCTTTCGCAGTTTCGCAGTCGCCATGATCCCATGATTAAAAAAAAACGTGGCACTTGTTCAAAAAACACTCAACAAACGGACAATCACAGATTGACTGCCTATAAAAGTGACATTTGCATTCCGATTTACTTTTTTTTGGTATGATCATAGGTAATATAATTCTACAGAGTTTTTGACAGTTTGTGGGTGGTATATCGCCTAAACCTGTTAAGTGAATCAAAACACTATGTGGGAGGCATGTTCCCTTAACCTGGTTAAGGGTTAAAAAAAAAATTACACTCATAATTCTGTATTAATAAGAAGTCATTTATTGCGTAACTAAATGATTTTGAAGTATATTGCTAATTCATTGCTTCATATGTTCGAAAAATTTGTCTGCTCAAAAACGTAATGAATGTTGTTGAACTGTCAAAATGAATCCCATTACTACTGATGGTGTATTACGCAATTACTACGCAGGTACCTCTCAGCTTTAAAATACCTGAGAAAGAGAGGTAGCCCAAAAATAAAACAGCTATCCGTAAATCTTCAGGCGCTAACAAGAACCAATTGACCAAAATAGGCTTCTCTTAAGAAAAAAAAAGGCGCCAAATCTACATAGTTTGTGGTAGCGGAAAAAATATATGTTAATTTTGAACATATTTCCCAGAACCTGGTTGTTACCAAAACACTTTTTGAAAAAAAATCTCGATACAAAGTAACGTTAAACTAACCTCTTACCTTAAGTTCTAAACTAAAATATCTGTATTAAATATCAACATACCTTACGATTGGCCATTTGGCGACAACCACGATCGAATCCAGTCCGTTCTCAAAATTTGTAAAAAATAGTAAATCTACGTTTTTGTTTACTTTTTTTAATAAAATTTATAAAACACAAGACAATGAACAAGTGACAGTGTTATCTAAAAAGAAAACCTATAGGAACTATTACAAATCGTAGTGAATGTATAAGCCCGTGCATATTATAAAAAAAAACAATTATATTTGCGGTAAAAAAACTCACAGTGAACACTTAATAAGTGTTA
Organism: Atethmia centrago; assembly: GCA_905333075.3. Taxonomy (NCBI): domain Eukaryota; kingdom Metazoa; phylum Arthropoda; class Insecta; order Lepidoptera; family Noctuidae; genus Atethmia; species Atethmia centrago. The sequence continues at coordinate 8,281,410 of HG995392.1, read as the reverse complement.
CAGTAAAAAATCCTACAAAATAATAAAAATAAACCAAAGTAATATCGACAGTTAAACATATAAAATAAAATATATAAGCCCTTGACAGTGTGAAAGTGCAAGTGTAAATAAACCCAAAAACTCTTTAAATAAAAACACTATTTTATAAGACAAAAGTGATGAACTTCTATAAATTTTAAATAAAAACAAAGTGACTAAGTGTTTGACAGTGGAAAAAATTCCAAGTGCATGAGTCATATATAACCGTTTTGCTCAGTTTGAAAATTGCTCATGTACAGTACTATCCCCAATTTGACTACACTATACTAAGTCTCCGTGGCTTGACGGTTAACGTACCGAACGACTCTTGTGTAGACGGCTGGGCGCAAGTTCGGAATCCACCATCTACAATCGATACTTTTTGTAAAAACTGTAATTTGAACTTTGAACATCATAAAAACTACTATTTCTATAAAATTGCAAAACTTACCGTCAGAATTTAAAGAGGGCGTCAAAGTTGCAAAAAATGGATTCTAACTCCAACATTACTCATCGCAAACCTTCCAGAACAAGTTCATTAAGTGACTTAACCATTATGACTAACGAGAAATCCATACTTGACACCACTATGATGAGTTTACAAGACAGCTTGAATGATAATAGTGATATTCTAAATGATCTGACTGAACAAAATAAAATTCTTACTTTACAACTAATGAGCGCACATCAAGAGATTGAGAATTTAAATAATGAGAACTTTCGTTTAAAATCTGACCTACAGAATATGATAAAGGCAAAGGACACTTATAAAAAATTATGCACAACGCCTGACAAAACCAGCATAATACAAAAACGCAAAAATAAAACTTTGCCTCAAACAAACATTCCCGGTACCTCAACTAATAACGAAATGTTACGTAATTTACTGCTTAAACCCTCCGAGAACTCGCCCACCATCAAGAATAAGGAGACGCAGACTTCTAATGCCTTCCCTCTAAACTCCTTCACCGTCGAGAGCAAGGAGACGCAAACAGATCCTGAGAAAGTAGATGTGTTATTAGAAAAGCAAAACATATTATTGTCAAATATCGGATCGAAATCATCGTGCGACAATAATCTGTTAACCGGAACAAACAAACCACCTCGGAAAATCTGTATACTGAGTACAAACAACACTAATAGAATCCTAACAATTGCCAATAACACCATAGGCCCTAACACGCAAATATGTCACTACTTGAAGACAAATTGCGGACTTTAAGAAATGATGATTGGAATAGAACACAAACTGAACAATTTTACACTGGATGACTTCTGTATAGTTTTAATTGGCGAAACTGACTTTAATACAACAAATGACTTCATCAACTTAATACTAACTATAAGAGAATCTCTGCAAAAACTACAGCATACAAATGTTATACTATGTGCTCCTACATTTAAGTGCAAAAACTATGCTAATATGTATAATTGGAGAATCGAAAATTTCAATAACCTGCTTTATCTCGATGTTATGACTCACGAACATTGTTACACACTTGATTCAAACAAAAATTTATACTATGATTACTCAATGTTTTCAAAATCATCAGGTTCAATTAATGACCTGGGCATGTACACAGTTTTTAGGGATATCAATATTAAAATAGAGAATATAATACAATACAACGCCTACAGAACACAAAAAGACGACTCAGTAGTCTATGAAGCCAATATCCAAAATTCTGTAAACTATACAAACAATAGCGTAGATTCTGATAATTTATTTCGTTAATAATATTATAACTGTCATGCATCAAAACATTAATGGTTTGGTAAATAAATCAGATATGCTATCAGTTTGTTTAGATGAATTGGCGACAGAAAATATAAAAATAGACATACTAGGTATCACGGAGCATAATATGAAAAAAGGTGACGAGGTTTATTTACAGATACCAAACTTTAATCTAGCATCATATTGCATGAGAACTAATAGACATGGAGGTTCTTGTATTTTAACCAAGAATGGCTTGCGGTTCAAAAACCTAGATCACATTAACCAAATGTCTATCATAAATTTAATAGAATGCTCTGCAATCGAGTTAACAGATCATAAAATATATATATTGTGTATTTCAGGCCTCCGAACAAGCTAATTGGATCGATAAATACTTTCTTTCTAGTTTTAAGCAAAATCTTGGGTAAATTACGCACTAGCAGTAAAAATATCATTATCTGTGGCGATTTTAATATTGATGTTGCAAACCATTCTTAAATAACTAATGACTTTGTAGAACTACTGTTAAACTTCAATATAACACTTCAGTTTAGCCAGGCTACACGTGGCGTTAGTAATACTTGTATTGACAACATAGCTCATGACATTAAAGGTTGTGAAGGTGAAATAAGAGATTTTGCACTCTCTGATCACACTGCACAAATAATTAAGTGTCCAGTAAAAAAGTTTAGTTTAATCAAACATTGGTACATAAATAGACGTAGTTTCACTAAAGAAAATAGATGTATCTTTGTTAAATATCTAAAGCAAATCTCGTTTAACAGTGTATATGAATCCACAGACCCTAACTGTGCCTACAATTCGTTCCATGAGATATTCAGCTTGATATATAACTTATGCTTTCCTATGAAAAAAAATCGCGTTAATAATATTTTGAGACCTAAATGGATTTCAAAAGGAATAAGAATGTGCAGCAAACGTAAACGTGAACTTCTCTGGAACTACAGGAAAAAGTCTAATCAAGAAAATAAAATGAATTTTAAAGCTTATGCCAAAAATATAAACAGTCTCAAAACAATTATTTTATAAATACTGCAATTAATAAATCTAAAGCAACTTGGAAAGTAATTAATAATGCTAAATATAACTACCCAAATCGAGGTATTGAGAAATTAATTATCAGCGATGAGATCCTTACTGATCCTAAGACTATTACAAATGCCTTTAATGATTATTATGCTGACATTATTAAAAATACTGATAATACAATTTCCACTGACTCAACAAGCAGTAATTATTCCCACTTGACATTTAACACCAAATCTATATTTATGCCCCCAACAATTTCCCCTGACATTCTTAAAATTATCACTTCTTTACGTAATACAAATAGCACAGGTTATGACGAAATTACAACTCAGATTGTTAAGGACGCAGCAGCTTTCATTGCTGCCCCTCTAAGCCATATTATCAACCTGTGCATAGAACATGGTACGTTTCCTGAGGCATTAAAATTGACAGTAGTAAAACCAGTGCATAAAAAAGGCGACAAAACTTCTATTGGTAACTATAGACCTATTGCTTTAATAACTATCTTTTCTAAAATATTTGAGAAATACATATATAACTGTCTCTACCCATTTTTTGAAAACAATAAGGTATTTACTCCATGTCAGTATGGGTTTCGAAAAAATAAATCAATAAATTTAGCGATGTATAATTTTTTACAAAAAGTCTTATTAAATATGGATACTAGGTCGCCAGCCATAGCGCTATACATGTACATGTCAAAAGCATTTGACCGCGTAAATCACAAAATACTCTTGCACAAATTATATGCGTTTGGTATAAGAGGTAACGTGCACAAACTAATTGAATCCTATCATGACAGAAAACAGGTAGTAGAATTAAAAAGAATCTCCCAAATTACCAGAACTGAAGAGACCTTTACCTCTGAGGCTAAAAATATAAACTATGGAGTCCCACAGGGCAGCATTCTAGGGCCACTGTTCTTTTTAATTTACATAAATGACATGTCGACAGTTACAATGTATCATATGACCCTCTTTGCTGACGACAGTACGATACTGCTTACCGGTTCTATGTTCTATGTTAGAGGGTTTGGTTTCCGCACTTAGTCCTTTAGGTGGACCATTGTGCGTGACTGCTTACCGGTAATGACAAAACTGTTTTAAAATCTGACCTACTTAATACTCTGACAACAATTATAAAATGGCTTGATGAAAATGACTTGAAAATTAATCTAGACAAAACAAAAATCATGAATTTTAAACAGCGAGTAAAATCAGATACTAACTTAAACATACGTTACGATCAAACTGACATTGAGGAAATAGAAGTAACCAAATTTTTGGGTCTTCATATAGACTGTAAAGTAAACTGGAAAGCACATATTGAGGAAGTGTGCAAGAGGCTTAGTCAGAGCTCTTATGCCCTCTACAGATTAAAGAATAATGTCAATCAACATGCATTACTAACTGCCTATCATGGATATGTTGCTTCAATCATACGCTACGGTATCATTTTTTGGGGTAACTCTGTAGAAAAAGACCGTGCATTTAAAGCTCAAAAACGTTGTATTAGATCAATGTGCAATCTACAACGGATGGATTCATGTAAGCCACATTTCATAATTTTAAAAATATTAACTCTCCCTAGTGTATACATTTATGAAACCACAATGTTCATAAAATCAAATCTTAATATAATTGAATTTTATACTAGGACCAGACACAAAGACAAATTGCGCATTGTACCTAGCAAAACAAAACTTTTGCATAAGAGCATCTTTTGTTTGGGTCCACATATATATAATAGCCTTCCACCTTTATTGAGAAATATAAGTGACATAAATACTTTAAATAAGAAGCTACATCAATTCCTTATAGCTAAATGTTATTATTCTATTAAAGAATTTTTAAATGACAAAACACTGAACCAGTCGACATTTAATATGACAAAGCAGTAATGAAAATTAAATGTAAACTACTGATAAACTCACGCAGTGAATTTGAAGAATAATTTGGAATCTGACATATAATTGACATTTAATTTGACATACAATGTGACATGTAATCTGACATATATAATAATGAATAATATGTAAATAATAATAACAAATCACAATTTTTCAAATAATTATATTGTTGCTAATGATTATTATTGTTGTATTTTAAATTACTTAGTGTTTAATTGTTCTTATCCTGTAACGTATTATGAATTTTGTATGCCTCAATGGCGAGACATAGCAGACCTATATGCATAACTATATTGTATCATCTTACTTTACCTATGTTCTACAATAAATTAATTTGAATTTGAATTTGTCTTTAATTAATAACAAGAACGTCTTATTTGAATGCAGAACTTGGTTGTTTTTTATTTTCGATTACTCAACTCAATTTTGAGTAAATAGATGATTGCTTCATATTTTACAATGAATTACAAGCGTTGTGTCATCGCGCTTCTCTTTCTTTTCTATGCAATCTGACAGTGACCGCGGTTTAGGTTTTGTCAGCGTCTTAAGTTAAATTTGAGTATTTAAAAGGGACCTAGTGTAATGTAATTCATACTTTTTATCCCTAGGTACGGAAATAAAAAGTCCCGTTAAAAGATATCATCATCTCAGCCTAGCCTTTTCCCAACTATGTTGGAGTCGGCTTCCAGTCTTACCGAATGCAGCTGGATCCCAGTATGTTACACAACCCAGTAAATGTCGATACCCCTTGGTAAAACTGGTTGTCAGAATATCATCAGGTCGTTAAACAAGATAATTCCATCAAAATTCACAACCTCTCTAGCTAATAGAAAGTCGAGCACATCAATCCTCTTAGGCTCAAAATGGCTCGAAACTGCCTAGAATATAAAGCAGTTTAATTTGTTGTGTTAAGAAAAACGTCTTCACTTCTCTAGGATAGATTAGTTTTTAGGTCATGGTTTTATATTCGGGATAATCTCGCGATTAGAACCAGTGGCCTTATTCTCTTAATTGGACACAGTCGTGATTTTTAAACCTAAAGCCACATTTACACGTTGCAACTTTCTGGAACGTTTAAGAGCAATAATCGCATGGCCCTAAAGCACGTTTAATTTTATTGCCATTCAAGAATTGTTTACACGCGTGCGATTTCCATAAAATGGCATATTGAATACTAGTTTTGCCGTTCAATAAAATTGCATGCGACTTACACCAAAGCGATTATTGCATGTAAGTTTTGCGTCGTCCTAATACAGAGTTGCACTTCTTTGTATAGTTAATTCAAGTATTGCCCGTATTTGCGCTGCCAAATAATTAATTAAAATTTGATTGAGCGTGTTCTCAAGATTTTCTTAAAACTTATTTAATTCGTTCGTACTTGTAGAGTTGAATGCGACTTTATTTCACGTGCAATTTGAACGTGCTGTTTTGAACGGTAACTAATTTACCCGTATCGTCCAACAACGCACGTTCACGTTCGACGTGAACGATGCGACGCGACGTGTGCGACGTGTTCGGCGTTCAACGTGCACGTTCGTGTTGTTTAGACGGTGCCAGTTAGTTGCCCTTCAAATGTATGGTATGCCACAGGCAATAAACTTGCACCGTGTAAATGGAGCCTAAGAACTTTTTGCTCTTACGGACCAAATCTAAATGTATTAAAGATTTTAATGATTATAATTCTATAAATACATATTTGTTATGTTTGTTTAGGCCCGTCGTCTACGATGCCACTCAGTAACCAGTTACAGACTCAAATCACCAATGAGTATCCAGAACTAGAGTCGCGTTTCGTGTTGTTGCATTGTTGTTGTTGTTGTTGTTGTTGTTGCGTGGTGTACCGACCGCCATTGAAATGCTACTGCTGTGACGTTCTGGCTACTCATTGGTGATTTGAGTTCTTCGAGAACACATAATCAGCATATATTGTTCCCATTGCTGGGACACAGGCCTCCTCTCTGTGAAAGGAAGTAGGCCGTAATCCACCGCGCGGGCCCAGTGCCGGTTGGTAAATGTCACATGTTCCCGAATTTTTGGTTCTGGGTTCTGGGGGTTTGGTTCGGTTACCTCACGATGTTTTCCTTCACCGTTTTGAGAGCAGTGGGGATGTAATAATTTACACAAAGTAAAGCGCCGGTCTGGGTTCGAACCTAGAGAACAATGGGCCTTAATTTAAGCAGTACATCGATTTTATGTATGAAATAGAAGTTTTTTGAACTACGAAGTGATCTTGGGTTCCGTGTCTGTCATTTTAGGGTCCACAACACGAAAATAGGTACGCTGCAGCGATTTTCAGAAATTAATTTTTAGCTAAATTCTCGGCAATCATTCTAATTTATACTTCATAACAATGACAAAAGAGTTAAATTGCAATGACTTATACTTATTGCAACGGCTGTACGTAAAAAAATATATCGTGAATTCCGCACTTCCATGTTTATAGTCTCATGTATGATCTTGGTGCATATTTGCCCCTATGTTTATGCGCAATTCTTCAAATCATCGTATGTGTACGTGCTTTTTATTTTTGTTTTGTAAACCCCAAAAATATTATAAAACACTAAACAACGCGTTTTAAAACCAGTATACCATAAATAAAATACGTCTACATTAAACTAAATCCTTTAAAATCTGCCAGCAATATGTGTAACACAAAACGAAAACTTCCGCCATTCAAACAGCTTTCTATAGTCTATGGCCGCGACGTCCCATTTCACGCGAGGGAATTTGAAGTTGGAAGCCAGATAGTGGAGTGTTGCGATCCTTTATACGTAACTTTGTGGCGTACAGTTTCACACGTAGGTAAATGTTATCTGGTAACACAGTTTTATAGTTCGTAGACTTGTATGAATATTTTAAGAGAACTTGATGCTTCGAACGTATTCTATGTGAGCTTTAGTGAGCTCTTTGTTTAAGTTGTCTTTTGGGACGTTTTAAAGATAATGTAGGATGTTTTTGTTGCTCTGTGTGTATGTTGCCGGGATAAGTTTTGTATATATTGTGAGACATTTTTCTTTTCCAAAGAAAGAAGAAGTGAATTCAATTATTATATTAATCCATCATCATTTGGTACCTATTTAGTTGAAAATCAGCTGTTTCTGAACCTACCTTGGTTCAAAATATACTTAATACGTCTATTTTAGCTAAATAGCTAAAAAGGCCTACCATATTCATTCCGTGTTTTCGTGATTCGTATTTTCTCGGATTCGAGTCGAATACACTGTATAAGCATACCAACTTATAATTATAGCGTCAAGTTGTAAGTGACCCATTTTTCCGGAGTCTTCCTATTTCAACACTATTTCCCACAAAGCGCATAGAGATAACTTAAACCTAACATAAGTGTCTATTCAGTCCCCATTCACTTAGACTTACATGTGGAACTTTACAGGTACTAGGGTTACCACTTCGAAAAGTCCTGAGAAAAAGCCGGACATTTGCAAAAAAGTCAGGACATTTTACTCTTCAATCTTTCATTTTTAGTAAGTACTTATTAAAGCTCGCGCAAATCTGGGCGGTTCGCATCTCAAAGCAGATTTTATATTAACCATTGCACACTACAGGCAGGCAGCATCGCAACGCATAACAGCTACCGCAAAAATATTGCGCTGCAGCCCAGTGCGGGTCACAGATCGAATTCAAATTCGAAATTCGAATCTGTCTAAAAAAAATGCTGTGTTGACAGCTCGAATTCAAATTCGAATTTTGAATCTGTCTATAACAACAGCTCGAATTCAAATTCAAAATGTGAATCTGTCTAAAACAATTGCTGCGTTGCGGTGCGGGCCGCCTCGGCTACAATGTGCTCATAGCTTTAAACTTACTGAATAAGCGAATTTTTATTTTCTAATACCTAAACTCCTCTTAAGTAGAAAAGTCAAAACAAATAACAAGACCGGCCAAAGGCCGGATGGGGGCCAAAAAGCATGTCTTGTCCTGACAAATCCGGACGGATAGGAACCCAAACATATGTCCCATCTTATTCTCGAGCGACATTCAATGTGGTATTCTTTTTCAATAGTTCACTATTTGTTTAACTGTACCGCAATGAGTTTCTAAAGGAAAGTGCTCATAAATGTTGCACTTGTGTTCCTTCCGTTGCCCGTGTTGCCAGGGGCCTCGGTAACTCTTTCGTAGCCGTCGACCCGGGCCTGGTCCTTATCGGACGGTGAGCTACCAATGGGTAGCTGTGAGCAATGGCTCACCGTCCGCAAGCCCGCGCCTACGGTGGCTTTTTTTTTTTTTTTTTTTGGGTGGGAAATCATCAAATAACTTCTCCCGCTCTGGGCTGAGCGGGAGGGTGTGTCAGACTCGTACTGACTAAAACCCACCCGTATTCCTTCTTGTTGCCTGTGTTGCGGGGGCCTCGGTGACCCATAAGTACCTTCCCGCGACCCCGGCAGGCATCGGCCCTAATGGACCCCTACTATGTGCTGACGACATCTCTTTGAGGCGCGCGTGGAATACAACGCGCCGTCGACCCGGGCCTGGTCCTTACCGGACGGTGAGCTACCCATTGCTCACCGTCCGCAAGCCCGCGCCTACGGTGGCCGGAAATCCGCCCGGGATTCCCGACGCCCTGGGCGTCTCCTGCGGCGGCTAGGGGCGAGAGGGCTTGCCTTTCCCTCAACCGTCCCGCCTCCTCCTTCGCGAGCATTACTGCTTCGCAGAAGTAGGTGACGGATGCCCATGCTCTCTCGCTCCGTACCATGGCCTGAACCAGGGCCGGACGCGAGAGGTCTCTGCCGCCGATCGCCTCCACGAGGACACGGCGGTGCTCTGCCCAAGCCGGGCAGACCTCCACCGTATGCTCCACCGTGTCCTCCGGGGCGCCTACGGTGGCTGGAAATCAGCCTGGGATTCCTAACGCCCAGGGCGTCTCCTGTGGCGGCTAGGGACAAGAGGGCGCGATATTTGTCAAGTGTCCTCATTTGCCAGCTAAATGGTTGTTTTTGGAAATGCGAAAAAAATACGGCAATAGCATTACAACCAAGTTAAAAGGCTAATCAGTAGGATTTACAAGTTAACGAGTAAAAGAAGACCAACTTATAATATTTGCGGTTAGAATGTATGGAAGAACATGTTTTTCAACTTATAGTTGAAAAACATGTTCTTCCATATTAAGTTTATTCTTGGCATGAATTCATCCCAATTACGGAACCCTTCATTGTGCGTGGTCCGACACGCACTTGGCCGGTGTTTTTTTATATAATCCCTTATATACCTAGAATTATATCTTGTGATGATAAAACTCCCGATGTTACATACGATTTAGGAAAATTCTATTTCTAAAAACAAATACAAATGGGTGGGAGCGTACTACCAACCTGATTTTGATGAAGTAGTGGCGTAACTTTAAGTATCATATTTCGATACTTTCCGTCCCGGAAAATTAAGACTTCGAAACCGGGAGTCGCGAAAATCGACGACGAATTGATGTTTTTATTTGCAGATATGAGATACAATGGCGCCGATTCCCTTGTTCACAAACTAAACTAAATTTAAGTTCAGTGCATCTTTTTCTTTCTATTTAATTAAGAAAAGGACAGAAAATCAATTTTAGTTTAGTCCTGTCAAATTAATCAGCGCTTTACGTAAATTGACGTAATTTTAGTAGGCAAGTTTTTAATCACGTCTAAACCTGTATGGAGTAGTGACAGGCGCTGATTAATTTGACAGGACTAAACTAAAATTTATCTTCTGTCCTTTTCTTAATGAAATAAAAAGAAAAAGATGCACTGAACTTAAATTTAGATTAGTTTGTGAACAAGGGAATCGGCACCAATATCAAGCTACTGGTAAAGCTAATCGGCGACTAAAAAACCGGTACCTGCTGAGAAGATGGGTCCAACGTGAGGCGAAAAATGCAAGTAAAATTGTCTTTCAAAGATAAACGAGACATCAAGAGAGGATATTTTCAAAAAAAATTGGGGTTTGGAAGACTTACAAAACAAAGAGAATTTATAATTAGACATACTACGGAGATTAAACAAAAATTCAGGTGAAATCCACTCAAAATTCACAAAATGTTTAAATAAAATTTTAATTATCTTTTTTATAAATCGAAACTGATTATCTGACAGATTTATCTTGATAATTTGGTTATATTTATCAATGTCTTAACCTAGCTTTGAAAATGGTTCCGATGGAGATAAAAACTACATTTTGATTTTTACAAAGGGAATTGCTCAGTTTGTTAGGGCAATTTGGCTTAACGTGAACATTAAGTATAATATTTAATGACTAGGGTTTTTAATAGTTTATGCCTCAAGGAAATGAATTATAGTAATAAGGTTGCAGGAGAGTGTAAAAATGGTTCATGTTTAGCATGTCTAATGCTAAAACTTGTCGCTGAAAAAGTTACAATTATGAGTATTTATTTTCCAAAATAAACCAGATGCCTTTTTAATAATGATATTCTCTTACCTTGAACCGCATTGGTTCCTCATTCCCACTAGGGGCAACCAGATCGTGCGCGGGAGCGTCAGTGTTCATGCCAAGGTTGTCATTTAAAGCCGGTTCCACGTTTAACAAAATAGCGCCAGGGTCATCGTCATGAGCAGATTCAGTGTCCAAGGGCTTTACCCTTGGACACTGAAAAGAAAACAAAACTAAAAAAAAAACAAAAAAAATAAACAAAACTCACAATACACGGAGGCAAAGCGAATGTTTTTAATTTCATTTCGTTGCAAAAAATTGTCATTATTGACAGTTAGTGTTGCCAGGTAATAAAAAAAATATCGATTTGACAACAACAACTAATATTATAATCGGATGTAAAATGATTTGATGGCCAAAAACGATGACTGTTTTGTTTGTTTTTAATGTAATTAAAGGAAAATAAATATAAAATTTTTTAAAAAGTCACTTGATTACATATTTTCAAGAAAATACATACTTTTACTCAGAGCTAGAAATCGATTATTATCTTTGCTATACTTAATACTGAAATCACAATTATTATTAATATGGCAACACAGAATCAGCCTCCAACCATAAAATGGCGACGCTTTTTTAACTCAATCGGCTTAAATACTTATTAAATGACATGTTTTTACATTTTCTTTCCTGCAACGAGAATGAATAAAATATTAATTTTAGTTTTAATTATATTTTTTTGTAAAAATACTTTTTACAGAACAACTTGTCCACGTTAAGCCAATAATAAACAATTCCCTAAAAAATGTTGTATCTCAAAATGTTTCAACAATTACTAAACTAATTATATTACATAGATGAATAATACAACTAAATATAATTATTCATCTTTCTGAAAACTTTGTTCAGGGCAATACAGCTTTAACTCAAAAATTTGAAATTATATTTACAACTATTTTTTTAATTATTGGTATTTATTATTTATTTATTTAACAGTTTATGTACGAAAGGAACAGTTTATGTATGAAAGGAACAGAACAATACGTACAATGGTGATTGTACGGGCAGCAGCTCCGCACACTGAGATGTAGGATGTAGGTGGATGAATCACTCGGGATGTGTACAGGAAATCAAATCACTGTTTTGTGTCCGATAATGATTGACCATTTATTTAATAAAACAACGAATTATATAATGCCAAAAGTAGGTGGCTTGTGGCGGGCGTAATAGCTTAGTCAGCGAATGTACATAAATCGGTGACTTAGCAACTGCTTGATCAGGTAAAAACTAAAACAATAAATATCATGTGGCGATGCTCGTACATCCTGCCGACTATAAAAGTACAAATGTCCAGTAAAATGCATTATCCAAGGGTAAGTAAAGTATGTAAAGAAAGTTATTGGAAGGTTCTCTGTCCGTCGCTAACTGTCATTGGCGACGTTTCGCGATCCACCTTGCTGCTGTTAGGAAGATGTCTGGTGACCTCTTCTAGATCCGGGGTGTCTGCCTTTGCTTGTCCTTCCGTAGGGGGATGCCGTTCAGTAGGACTTGGGGCCATCTCAATCTCTTCCTTGTGCGCCTGCTTTCCTGTTCTGTTTCCTTGAGGTGTACGGAGACAGCGTGCTTTAATTTGGACGCATACCCATATGCTGAATATTGTTGCACAGGTTATCATACAGCCGTACAGGACGTAGTGATGTTGCTCCGCCTCCACGGAATTAACCATTTGTATGTCCTGTTGTTCTTTAACCAGCTCAATTTTTCTCTTAATACTCTTTAGTTGTTCTTCATGTGTTTCAAGTTCCATATTTGTTATATTTGTAATTTGACTATTGCTTGTTAATAGTTCGTTTAGATTTATCTCTGGTACGTAGATCTCTTGCTCATTTCCTAATTCCATGGTGCTTTGCATTTTGTAATGTGCATGAATCAGATGTTTATCGCCGCGCATCATGCAACCTGTAGCTAAGGTGATGATGCCTGTATTTTGTAGTGTCTGTGACGTAATTCCCGCAGGACAGAAAATGCGCATAGTGCATTCCTCGCAACACGTAAACAACCAAGCTCCCTTACTGTGCAGTTTTTTCCAGTCATTGCTGCAATTCGATACCTTAGTGCGGCAGGTTGTTACTCCTCGATTGTTTATTATGCCTGCTTCGCACATTGTTGTGGCTGTTTTTATACTGTATATAGGTAGGTCAAGGTTGCATAGCAACAGCTGATTTGTGTTTACTTGTTCGCACGATGAAAGATGTCGTTGATCCAGTGGTATCATCATGTCTAGCTTCAAGTTAACGGCTATGTATTTGGTTGTTGGTATTATGTGAATCATGGAGGTTCCCTTTATGTTGCGGATTGGGATGACTTCGGTTAGTTCGTACTGTTCGTCTGCTACTAACGGGATTTTTACTTCGAATATGATGAAGTCTTCGGTTAGTTTTCCTTGCACACTTGCTAGTTTATACATTTCCCGGATACACTTGAACTTGTTTGAGCAAGGGAGAGATAATCCTTTTGGGACTTGTCCTGCTATGATGTTCAACTGTTTTTCGAACGCATCGGGTTTCAACAGGTGAGTGTCGACCTTGCCGTGACGAAGATCTGTAACTAGGCTGATCAACATGTCTTGTATTCTCCGCAAGTTTGTTATCATCATGTTTGCGGCAAGTGCAGTAGCAGTAAGGAACGTTGCTTGGTCTTGTTCGGTTTTCAGTTGTTGGAGCGAGTCTCTGAGACTTTTGTTGATGACAATGAACTGCCGGTTCATTACTTGCTCGTTCCTCTTCAGAAGGTTATATTCCCCTTCGATTATTGAAGTCTGTTGTTTGTACAGATTGTACAAGTGGTCTTCATTGCTGTGCAGTAGTTTGATGTCGTTGTTGTATTTTTCGGCGAATTTGTCATCAAGTACTCCAAATAGAGAGTTGGCAATGTTCCCAATTCCGTTTATGAGACCTCGCTTGCTACGTATTCCGTGGTCGGATTGTAGTACTTCGTTGTAGTGTTTGAGCTCGTTTAGTTCGTGCTCGAGTTGTGTGGATATAGTCAAGTACGCTATATTTCGTTGACAAAGTCCGTGTAATTGCTGGACGTATTGTTCAACGGCAGAAGTACTTTTCCAGTAAGTTGACATGTTGTAGTATACTACCAGTCTCCATTCGTCTTGTATTATCTGTAAGTCTGCGGCTTTGTCAAAGTATACAAGGCGGGTCGGGTCTAGAGTTGTTACATTGACGAGTTGTTGCATGGACGGTGTCACAGACGTAACCATCAGTACTAGTAACGTGCTTAGGTACTTGAGGACGTTACAGCTGGAAACACCCTTCTGTGCCCGTCTAGGGCTCACCCGACGTTGAGATGTTGATGACGTCGCCTCTGGTTGTGTTGGTTTGTTTTCTTTGTTGTTCCCGGTTTCAATTGGTAATCGGGACAATTTCGTTACGGGTCTCTTCATTATGTTGGATTTAGTTTTGAGCGTGACGACTCGTACCAAGTTATCCGGTCCAGGATGCGTATCTATAACTCGCCCTAATAACCATCGGGCTGGGGCTATTTGTTCTTCCTTTAAAAGGACGACGTCATTCACGGCAATGTTGCGTGTTGGAGTTTGCCATTTCCCTCGTAATTGTAATGTTTGTAGGTAATCTTTGGACCATTTCTTCCAAAATTCCTTGTACATGTTTTCTGTCAGGCGCCATCGTAAAGTTAACTGGCTGTTGTCACTCTCTGACGTCATCGGAGGTGCCAGAACCGGTCCACCGACTAAAAAGTGGCCTGGTGTCAAGTAATCGATGTCGTCGAGGTCGTTTGTTAGGGCGACAAGTGGCCTTGAGTTGAGGCAGGCTTCAATTTGTACTAGCAAAGTAGTAAACTCTTCGTACGTAAGCCTTTGTTCCCCAAGGACGCGTTTTAGGTGGTGTTTCATACTCTTGACTGCAGCTTCCCATAGTCCTCCCGCTGTGGGCCAAGATGGTGCGTTAAAGTGCCATTCCATACCTTTTTCGGAAGTGTTGTTGATGAGGTCGTCGTTAACTAGAAGCTGCAGTGCCTCCTGGCGTTCTTTGGCTAGAGCTCTTGCTGCTCCGACAAAGTTCGTTCCGTTGTCACTGTAGATATGTTTTGGTGTTCCTCGTCGTGCGCATAGCCGCTTCAATGCTGCGAGGAATGTTATCGTGCTGAGATCTGACACCAGCTCCAGGTGGATGGCTTTTGTGCATAAACAAATGAAAATCGCGATGTAGGCTTTAACTGTTTTAATGCCGCGACCTTTGTTAGCCTTTATTTCAACGTGTCCCGTGAAATCCACGCCCGTGTGTGTGAATGGCCTTGAAGGTGTAACTCGAGGCGTTGGTAAGTGTGCCATTTGTTGATTGCTGCGTTGCGTTTTGTAGCGGTGGCAGGTGACACATTTGTTGAGTTGCTTCTTGATTGGTTTCATGCCGCCAAGTATCCAATATTTGTTACGAAGGTTTCCCAAAGTAAGCCTGGCACCGCCGTGGAGAGTATTCTTGTGGGCTTGGTCAATCAGGAGGTCTGATAACTTGTGTTTGTTTGGTAAAATTATTGGATGTTTTTGGGAGTCGTTTAACTTAGCATGTTCAAGTCTTCCTCCCACTCGAAGAATACCTTGTGCGTCTAGCATTGGGCTTAAACTCAACAGTTTGCTTGTAGCCCGTACCTTGTTATGTTTGTGTAGGTATGCTATTTCATCGCCAAATGTATTGTTCTGTGTAGTTTTCACAAGCAGGTGCTGAGTCTGCACAATGTCTTCCGTAGTTAAGTGTGACCTGTGTATGGCTCTTGTTGCGTCACGCGAGTTGTTTATGAATCGTCTGATCCAGCTGATGACTCGGGTTGCATAAGTCATCGTGCTGTATTTTTGCAGTAGTTGCTCGATGAGGGGCGCGTCTATTGTTTGTATTGCGCAGGTTTGACCTCGTTTATTTTTCTCTTCGTTCGTTGTAAAAATACCTTGTTTGGGTATGTTGTTGTTTTGAAGCCAGGTTGGGCCTTTCCACCACAGTTCGTGAGCTATCAAGGCTGATGGTGAGATTCCTCTGCTTGCGCAGTCCGCAGGATTGTCTTCGGACTTGACATGGGCCCAGGAGTTGGGTGGTGTTATTTGGATAATTTTTGTGACTCTGTTGGCTACGAAACTCTTCCAACGGCTCACATCACCATGTAGCCAGCCAAGCACCACCATGGAGTCCGTCCAGCAATGTATGGTGTGGATCTGCGAGTTGATGGAGTTTTTTACTTTTTCGATCAGTCGGGCTAGTAGTACTGCACCACATAACTCCAGTCGTGGCAGAGAAATAGGCTTTTTCTGTGGGGCTAATTTTGTTTTAGCTGCTACTAGCCTTATCATCTGTTTACCTTCTTTATCAGTGGTCTTGCAATATATGACACATGCATAGGCTCGTTCTGATGAATCACAGTAGCCATGAAGTTCGAAGGGTTGTTGGGTGTCGCCGATCCAGCGTGGTATGGTTATGTCGTGTATGTGTGCGAGCTGATTGCGGAATTGCTCCCATTCTTGCTGTATCTTTAGTGGGAGTTTATCATCCCAGCTCGTTGTAGTTGACCAAGCATGTTGAAAAATTAGCTTGGCTTTCACTGTTACCGGTGATAGCCAACCAAGTGGGTCATACAGTTTTGATATATCCGACAGTAGTGTGCGTTTTGTGTCGACATCACGTTTGTTGCAGAGTGGTA
Source organism: Atethmia centrago (assembly GCA_905333075.3). Taxonomy (NCBI): domain Eukaryota; kingdom Metazoa; phylum Arthropoda; class Insecta; order Lepidoptera; family Noctuidae; genus Atethmia; species Atethmia centrago. The sequence goes on along the minus strand of HG995392.1, from coordinate 8,264,620 downwards.
TTTGTTTGTAGGTAAACTGATCCGTGCGCGGGTTCCAAGTGATGCCTAGCGTTTTGTTGGTGTCTGCATCCTTGAAGTCGAACATTTTTTGGCTTATCAATTCATCGGATAAGCCTTCAAGTAGGCGCGTTTCGTTGCTAGCCCACTTTCGTAAGTTGAATCCACCGCCCTTCAGCATTGTTATAAGTTGACTTCGAGCTTTCTGTGCTGTTATGAAGTCGTGACTCCCGCCTATTAAGTCGTCCATGTATAGCTGATTGGACAGAATAGCCGCCGCCAAGGGGTACTGTGCGCCGTCATCCTTTACCAGTTGCCTTATGGTGCGCATTGCCAGGAAGGGAGCGGACTTGGTACCATATGTTACTGTAGTCAGTTGTAACTCTTGTAACGGCTCTGTGACTGAATCCCTCCACACTATTTTTTGTAAGTGTTGGTCTTTTTCCTGAATACGTATTTGTCGGTAGAATTTCTCAATATCCGCTGTGTACACGTATTCAAATGCCCTCCATCGTAGAATAATAGCTTGTAAGTCTTGTTGTAAGTTAGGCCCGCATTCCATCAGTTGGTTTAAACTGTGTCCCGAGCTAGTGGTTGCTGATGCATTGGAAACCACTCGGAGTTTGGTTGTCGTTGAATCGGGTCTCATTACTCCATGATGGGGTAGGAAACAGCTTGGCGTGTCCGGCTCTGTGCACCTTTTCATATGTCCTAGAGCTTTGTATTCGCCGATGAAAGCCTTGTAGCTTGAAGCGAGGGTTTCGTCTCTTGTCAAACGTTTTTCCAATTGCTTGAATTGCGCGACTGCTTGTGGCTTTGATCGTCCTAAATATTGCTCGAAATTGGTCTTCATGGGGATTCTCACTTCATACCGCCCATCTTCTTGTCTTTTTGTTGTATCCGCGTACAGCCTCTCGCAGTACTCCTCATCAACAGTCGTAGACTGGTCGTCTGATATTATCTCTTCAATTTCCTAGAAACGAGAGATATCGCTAGTGTCCACCACGACATGACAGTTGAAAGTATTCGTATTTCCAACTAATACCCAGCCGAGCTTTGTTTGTTGTGCTATTGGTGCGTATATGTTTCCTCGAGTAATGTTGCTCATGACTATGTCGCCATATACCCCAGCATCAAGTAGAATGTCAATCGGCCTTGATAAGTTGAATTGTGGGTCGGCCAGGCTAATGTTTTCTATGTGAGGCCAATCTTGTTTTTCGAAGGAGTAGTTAGGCAGGTTGTTGAGTAGTTTAGCCATTACTAATGCCGGGGTTGAAAACTCGTAATCTCCGTAAAGGGACTTACAGTCCAACTGAACGGTCCCGTTGCTCTGGCTGGCAAATGCTCCGATCCCGGACACAGTTGAGTTGTGGTTGCGTCGCGGAAGCCCAAGTCGTTGCACAGCCGATTCTGTTATAAGGTTCAGTTGGGAGCCTTGGTCTAGAAGGCATCTAAGTACGGTGTAAGTTCCATCTGCAGCCTTTACTTTAAGTTGTACTGTAGCCAGTAAAACTTCGTTAAAACTTCCTGACACGTGATTGGTTTTTCGCTGCATGTTGTTGTTTGTCACGCCTTCGGCCATTTGGCTTGACGACAGTGTCGCTGACGTAGTATCGCGGACTAGGTCATGTAGCGTGGTGTGATGTGCGCCGTTACACACTTTGCATCTTTTCTGCGAGTTGCATTTCTTTCCGTTGTGCGGATACATGCAGTTTTTGCAAATGTTCAATTGCTCAATTGTCCTAATTTTCATGGCTGGCGTCATTTCTTGAAACTCTTTACAGTAGAGCAAGATGTGGATTGTTTTGCAAACTGGACAATTTCTGTCGGAGCTTGTATGGTTTGCTTTGGGGTAGCGTCTGTATCTGTTGTACGCATCCCTTGGTACTGTTGTCATCGAGGCCCCTTTATTTGGGGTGACGTCGGCATCCGTTTGTTTGTTGGGTTTACTTGTTTTCTTCACTACTGACTCCAGCGCCGTGAACTTCCCTTCGATGAACTGGATGAATTCCTTGAAGTCGGGAAGCCCTCTTGGATTTTTCCTCGCCTCCATGTAGTCAGCGTAGGTCTGAGTGTCTAGTTTTGCTGCCAGAATGTGCACCAAAATCGGGTCCCATGTTGCCGTGTCGATGCTCAAGTTACGCAACGCGTGCACGGTTTCGAGACTGGTGTCGTGTAGGCGCTTCAGCTCGTACGCGTTTTGATTTTGAATCGTAGGTTGACTCATCAAAACTTGCATTTGCTTGGTGAAGAGCATCTGCAAGTTATTGTACCTATGGTGGAGGATTTCCCAGCAGGAGTCGTAGTTGCTCTCGGAAACAGACAGATGTTGCACAAGGCGCTCAGCTTCTCCTTTTAGCTTCCCCTTCAGGTGTTGCATCTTCTGCCCCTTCGAGAGGGAAGGGTTATTATGGATAGCCGCGATGTATAGATCGAGGAATGTCGGCCATTGTGTGTAGTTTCCAGAGAATATCGGTATTTCGATCCTTGGCGCACTATCCCGTTGTTGGACAGCGTGGTTGAGTTTGCGGTTGAGACCTCGCTTTGTGCACTCGTATGTTTCTTCGTACTGCGAGAACTCGAGCTCGTAGTTTACGTCGCTACCGACGAGAACGTTGTTGAGCTGCCAGTGCACTTCGTCAATCGCCCTCCATCGCGATTCGAGGACCCTAAGCTTGTCTTCTATCTCCCATTTCTCAATAATGTCAGCAGTACGCAAGTTGCTGACGAAACGTGAGAAGGCTCTAAAGTTGGTTGCTTGTTGATTTTTTAGCTCGTCCGATCTCGATAGGACTCCAGTGTTCTTGTTCTCTTCTTCTGGGTGACTCGCGAGTTCCGCAGTGCTTGTTGACCATGTTTGCAGCTTATGTTGTATGTTTGAGTAGTTCGACTTGACCCTGTCGTATACTTTTGTTGTGTAGTATATGTCGGTCTGGTCTATGGCGCCCTGTAGCACGCCATGATTCATTTCGAATTCGATCCAGTGCGCCTGGAGGGTATCCAGTCTGCCCCGGATGTATGTGGCGGTTTTGCGGTCAGGGCCATCCTTTCCGAAGTTGACACCAATTTTTCGGATGCCCTCTGCGATGATTTCCTGCCGCTTGAGAAGTTCTTGTTGCCTGGCGTCCATAATTGTTGCACGAGTATGTATGCGTGTAGTGGATGGACGTTAGCTCTGTTGACTTCACTGTTGTATTGTTGTATGTAGTTCCCGAACCACCAAATGTTGATGTTTCCCACGGCGATCGCAGGGTCCGAAGGAATCTCTCCGTACGATATTGTGCGCCTTCTCAATCTGACTGGGGCGATCCGCTTGTGGAAGACCAGTCAAACCGATTCGCTATCGTAAGTAGAAACACTTCGTACCTGTGCGACTTGCAGGACTGTTTGCTCCAGTAGTGGCGATCCGGCTCGAAGGACCATAAATGTACGGGCAGCAGCTCCGCACACTGAGATGTAGGATGTAGGTGGATGAATCACTCGGGATGTGTACAGGAAATCAAATCACTGTTTTGTGTCCGATAATGATTGACCATTTATTTAATAAAACAACGAATTATATAATGCCAAAAGTAGGTGGCTTGTGGCGGGCGTAATAGCTTAGTCAGCGAATGTACATAAATCGGTGACTTAGCAACTGCTTGATCAGGTAAAAACTAAAACAATAAATATCATGTGGCGATGCTCGTACAGTGATGCTGGTGGTGGTAATTGATAATTGCTTTAATTTTATTAATCAACTTATTAAAGTATTAATTTTTTATAATCTATAACAGGAAGTGAATAATCAACTATTTGTCGACTCTGAAAAGTCATAGTTTGAGGTTCAACAGTATTGTATTATCAGTGCGAATTTATATTTTTTTTTCATTATTTATGTACACACAGTAAAATGGATAGATACGATACGACATAGCTATAACATTTGAGTACTGCTTGTATAATTTTATATCTTCACAGTTTCCACGACGGTTAATGAAAACATCGTGAGAAAAACAGAATCCAATAGAACATTGCCACCACGCAATGATCAATCTTCTGCACTCTGACTGTCCTTCTCATACTTCTGACTTTGTTCATTCTTCCTTTCATATTCAGTCCATTCTTCTCTGGAATGCGCTTCCTCTTGATATCAGGACGGCCACCAGTCGGTATGCATATAAGCGGAAATTGCAGTTATTTTCTAAACAAATAGCGTACTCATCTCAATTATGTACCTCTTTTCCTTAAATTTGTATGTATACATATTATATAGGTATATATTGTAGTAAATATGTATGTATTTGTATAATAATTTTGTAATCTATTTATGTACTTCTGTCCCTATTTTATTTATAATCTAATATGTTATCTTTTAATATATTTTTTATTATAGTTTCCTCTCAGAGCACCTGCCATCTTATCTCTTCACCACCCTTAGTTGTGTGCGAGAAGTTTAAATCAATACATAAATCTTGGTCATCAAAAATACTTGTTCTTTCATTGTATGAAACACTCCGCACGGAAAAAACGAATACAACATCACGTCATTAGAACGATTTTCTTGAAAGTCATCATTGTTTTTTATCCATTATCCATACTTTATAATATGCGAAAAAGTCTGTCTGTCTGTTACCTTGTCACGCCTACGCTTACGCCTGAACCAATCGTTATGATATTTGGCAGCCGTATTTTTTGGGTGGGAAATTATCAAATAACTTCTAAAGAGTCTGACACACCCTCCCGCTCCACCCAAAGCGGTCTGGGTGGATCGGGAGGGTGTATCAGACTCTTACTGACTAAAACCCACCCGTGTTCCTACCGTTGCTTGTGTTGCCAGGGGCTTCAGAATCAGAATCAGAATCAAAATGCTTTATTTGAGTCCACGTGGCATAATTTTGGACTTAACATAATATTTGAATTTTCATTAGGTACCTTAATTTATCATCGATACGCTAAGAAGTATTTCAGTTTTATTTATATAGATTTTTTATTTAAATATTTTTGAAGTCTCAAGCCTCTTCTTTTTTAGGGAAAAAGAAGTTACTCGTATATGTATAAGAAGTTATTACGTATTATAAGGGTTCTGTTTTTTGATCAAAAGAAAAAACGGAACCTTTCACTGCGTTGTCCGTATGTCTGTCGGACTCTCTGTCAATAACCTTTTTTCTCAGGAACGCGTGAAGATATCAAGTTGAAATTAATATCAATTACGTAGATCAACGATTTCTTGGAGCTCTAAAAAAATCAAGCGTCAAAGTCAACGTAATAAAAAAATACGGCTATTTATGCGACATATATTGATTGATACTCGCAAACAAATCATGAAGTTTGGCAAGAAGCACGTACAAGTAAAGGAAATAGACTCGAATTTGTAGTTTCATCAGATAAAAAAAAATGCGATTACAAACTTACATTAGCAGTTGGAGTATTGCCCGTCACGTATATCGATGCACGGGAGAACATTTTCTCAACTACAAAGTTACGTTTTTTCTTGGGATAAAATCATGTTAACTACGGAACCCTTCATTGTGTATGGTCAGACACGAACTTAACAAGTTTTTTTTTACTAAATGTACAATCAGGGAAATTAATTGTCATACAACTGTCAAAGAATGACGGTGGTGATTTTAATTATGAACAATTTCAGTTTGTAATCAGTTTCTTTCTGCCTTTTCCCAACTATATTGGGGTCGGCTACCAGTCTTACCGGATACAGCTGAATACCAGTATTTTACATGGAGCGACTGCCTATCTGACCTCCACAACCCAGTTACTGGGTAACACGATACCCCTTGGTAAGACTGGTTGACAGACTTTCGAGCTTCTAACGACCCGTAACGACTGTCAAAGATCTATAAATGACGGCCAGGACCAACGGCTTAACGTGCTTTCCGAGGCACGGAGGGGTCTTGGTATGTAAAGATGGTCACCCATCCACGGACCAACCGCGGCAAGCGTAGCTTAACCTGATCGATCGATCCGTGCGGCTGTTATTACTTAGCTACAAGCCCCACAGTTTGTACTCAGTTTGCTTAGCAATTAATTTCCCCGACTTTAGACAGGCGATACGCAGGGCTGCTCCTGATAGTGCTTCATGGACGAATGGATTTGTTCTAACAAAAATATGTGACGCGCGTACTCGTATATTGAACGGTAAACTGTTCATGTTTTGGGTGGCTCGGATAGCGGATACAAGAAGGTGAATTTTGTTTGGTTTCGAACGTAGCCTAAAAAGTGTCTAGGTAAAGGGTATCGAATCAGAAGTAAAGGTAGGTATCGAGTATTTTCCTAAAGGTTCTGTAGAGGTTTTGTCCGGTTGCCTTTGTTACCTGATGTCGACGAATATTTTGTAAATTAATGGTATACCTACAAAATGAGATAAATGTTTTAACTATTGTGGTCATAATCTTAATCAGCCTATAATGTTCTCACTTCTGGGACACAGGCCTCCTGTCGGTGAGAGGTAGTGGGCCGTTGGTAGACTATGTCACTGTCTTCGATATTTTTTGGTTCTAGGACATGCCACATTTCCTCATGATATTTTCCTTTACCGTTTTGAGAGCAGTGGTGATGAAATAATTTACACAAAGTAAAGCGCCTGTCCGGGTTCGAACCTACAACCTACAACTCGTAAGTCGAGACCGTTACCACTGGGCCACAACTGCTCTCTATATCCTATTGTTGTACAGTAATCTTATTCTAGGTACATCGTCTTCACATATCATCATCTGCCTAGCCTTTTCCCAACTATGTCGTCTTCACATATAATTATATAATTAATGTACCTATAAAAAATATTGTAAAACATTTTAAAAGAGTAAAGGCTCGTGCAGACAGGCGCGGTGCACGGGCGAGACAGGCAGCGCGACATTTTTCATGAAGTTTCCATAGAGATTGTGCTAATAGTATCGCGTCGCGCCTGTCTGAGCCTTAACGGTGGAGTTTCTTGCCCGCTCTTCTCCTTACGAACTATACATACCTTTTGGAAGGTGCGACTAGAATAAATTATATTTATTTGACGTTCAAAAGTGCCTTAATGTGCCTATTTGAAATAAATCATTTGACTTTGGCTTTGAGAGAAACTAAAATTAAATTAAAAATCCTTATTCATATTTAGAAGGATTAGAAAAAAAATAGATGATCAGCTTGGAGAGCTGATAGTGGGCGTCAAGATGTAAAATGAGTATTACTATATTAATATAAATAAGCCTTTCATTGAGCGACCCCCTTACAGTAGGAACCTGCCTAAAGAAAAATAATTAGCTAGTTACGAGTACTCATTATTTATTCAAATTCATGTTTTCCAATTTGAAACTTTAGATGATTTATTTAAATTTTCAAATCAAAACTTCCTTTATCATGAATTAAAATTATATTTTCGTAAATGTTTTATTAAAAAAAAACATGTAATGGGATTGGAATATTGCGATAATGTTTCAATTTACTTTATTTGATCAATTTATAATTTGAAATTCCAACGATTGAACCAAATATTCGAAATTCGATTTTTTTTAAACCTACTTACAAACAGTTCGTATTGGAAAACATTAATTAAAAAAATGGGGACCACGATCTAACAAAAACATTTTTTTAACGTTGATATTTTTTTAATTTTCTGTGCGTTTTGTTCTTTTTTTTAAAAAAAGGTTAGGTTTCCACTAGTTGAATTACTGAAAACATGAACTAAATTCTGACTGGTCAAAGTGTTTATCTGTCTATCTTTTATGGATCTCTGCGGCCCTAGACATGGTCAATGGCGGACTAAGCCGGCCGGGTGTCGGGGGCCTAGACGGCAAAACGTCGAAATATTTAACACCCTGCCTCTTATAGGTTAAGTTTTCTTTGAGTATTACTTAAATAGGAGTTACTTTGTCAACAACAGAAAAGCTAAAAGCATCAGACGAATAGGCATTGGTAGAGCGAGCGAAGCGAATTCGAAATGTTTTGCACTCCGTATAGTTAAAATTTTCTTTTGATACAGAAATAGGAGTTACTTTGTCACAGATGATTTTGCCGGCGACCTTTAAAGGTGGCTCGACAGTGGAAAGGAAAATTTTGGCACACCAACCCGGATACGTAAGGTTTACTTTTGATTATTCATACATATATAGCAGTTACTTTGTCGACTTACGCAGAGAAGTCTCAGAAAAAAAATGTAGGTTGCAAGAGCGAGCGAGGCAAGCACAAAAATTTAGCACTTAGGCTTCAATGTGTGTTCAGAATGCGTGAGGCTTTTAAACGTGTATGGTGGGTAGCGAGCTTAGCCGCCTTGTAATGAGACCCAATTCGTTTTCTATTGTTACCGACCGACCTGTAGGAGGTCGCACGACAGTTGAGAGTGTTTTCTATCAAAACAAATTCATGTTTCATAGGAAAATTACCATAAAAGTCTTCGCTACATTTTAATCTGATAACCATAAGAATAGAGCAATGGTGGCCCAGTGGTAACGGCCCAGACTTACGAGTTGTCGTGGGTTCGAACCCAGACAGGCGCTTTACTTTGTGTAAATACTTTAATTACCACTGCTTTCATAACGGTGAAGGAAAAACATCGTGAGGAAACCGGCATGTCCTAGAACCAAAAATTCGAAGACATGTCATCTACCAACCCGCACTGGGCCCGCGTGGTGGATTACAGCCCACTCCTTCTCGAAGAGAGGAGGCCTGTGTCCCAGCAGTGGGATCATTATAGGCTGATGCTATGTATGCCCCCAACTACAAACTGCCTTTGATTTCTGGAGTTTCGGGGGCCCCTAGGCCCCAATCTTGAGAGCCCTTAGAGTTAGTCCGCCGGTGGACAAGTGCCATTCTGTCAGCGATAACGATGATGGAAAAGTAAAATATGTTTAAGGGACTGACATGCTCCGAAAAGGTTATGTCAATCAAGTTGAAAGTCGTTTTAGGAATACGAAACGCTTTGGAAGCTATTGCTACTTGTGTAGGGCCTCAGGTCTATCCTACCTGATATTATAGGCTTTCACACTAAAACGGCTGAACGGATTTGAATGAAATTTGGCACATGGGTAGACCATAATCTGGGTTACATAAGTTACATATGTTACTTTTATCTAGGGTGTCAGTACGTTGCGTGTATTCTGTTCACCACACGTTTTGCACAATTTCTGAGCAGTAACCAAACAAAACGTGCTAGGCTTGCATGAATTCAACCTACATGCGGATAAAGACGGGGGCTAAAGCTAGTATTTCTTTATTTATGTATTTTTTTTTAATTTTTTTTTTGTTATTTAGGCAAATCAACTAAATACACAGAAAGACATTCATAGTACATATCATATACAAATACAATAGCATTGCATGCTTCTAAATTAAAGGTAAACACAGCATTTTATTTAGATCCCCCTACACAATAATAATTGATATAAAGATGGATAACAATGTAATGAAAACTAATATCAATAATCTTTCATACTTAAATTTAACTAGAATTAAAATAAATAAGATTGAATTAGTATACATATACAGGGTGAAATTAAATTCATGCGCATCCTATTAAGGGGTCATTGTACTGATCATTATAAACAATTTTTACTATGGGACCAAAACTGAAGTCGCGAAAAATAAATCAGCCGTTCCCTACATTTATGTTCGCTTAACTCATCAAAATGTAGGGAGCAGCTGATTTGTTTTTTGCGATTTAAGGCTTAGTCTCCTTACTAATATTATAAATGCGAAAGTGAGTTTGTTTGTTTGTTACGCTTTCACGTTAGAACAGATTTGGATGAAATTTGGCACATGGGACCTAGATAAGAACATAGGGTACCTTTTATCCCGTTATTCCCACGGGATCGAGACTTATGCGGTATAAACCGCGGGGCGCAGCTAGTAATATTATAAATGTGAAAGTTTGTATGTTTGTTACTGAATCACGCAATAACGGCTCAACGGATTTAGATGAAATTTGGCACACGTGTAGACCACGAGCGGGATAAGACATGTAATACCTACTTTTCATCCCGGTTGCACGCGAAGCTACTGGTAAAAGCTTGTTTACAAATAAATCTCTTAAAAACTAAGGGGATTACAAGAGCTAAACGAAAGTTTTATAATGCCTAAAAGTATATAATCCACTGCAGGAAACAAATCAAAAAAATATATGATATTCGTCCTGATATACTAAGTATATATTAGTAGTAGTATATTTAGTGAAACAAAATACAACTAGTTCTATACGATAGAAAAAATCACGAAGATACCTCTAACCAGTTCTTTTAATGATTAATAAACATACTAATACACGTGCAATTATTCTGTTTTTTTTGTCAGACTATTCTACAAGCAACATATTAGCATAATAGTGTTTTCTGTTTTTCATCCAATCAATGGATTTCTTATAAATAAATAATTGCTTCATATTTTGCAATAAATTACAAGCGTTGTGCCATCGCGCTTCTCTTTCTTTTCTATGCAGTCCAACAGTGACCGTGCTTTAGCTGTTGTCAGCCTCTTAAAGAATAAAAATAAATTAAATAAAATAATATAATTTAATCTCTTAAAAAACCGAGCCGGAAGGCGTATTACTAACATTTTTATTCGAAATTTAAAACTGAAGTACCAATCTTTGTATCAACGGATATATTCAAGTTATTCCAACTTGGAAGCTACTTAAACCATGCTCTATTGCAATAAGGATCTTAGTTACGAAACTTGAGCTCAAAACTTTGGTAGCCAGTGCTGAAGCTTAACACACTGCTAACTAGTTACGCGGACGAAGTGTAAATGGGCTTCCTGGAGGGTAACCATCACCTCTTAAAGCAGTATTATTATAATATTACTTCACAGTGGGAAAGTGATGGAGCTATACAGGACTTATAGCTCCATCTCTTTCTCACGCTGAAGTAATATTGAAATAATACTGCTATAAGAGGTGATGGTTACCCCCCTGGTCAAGAAACGTGAGTTGCGTCAAGTCTGGTGTTTAAGTTAAACCACGTTTTAAGTTAACCTTGTCTTTTGTTATACAAAGTGAGTTTTTGAAGTAGACCCTCAGGGCGAAAGTTGAGTAAGTGTTATAATTATGTTTACATGTACATACTAATAAAGATAAACGCGCCAAGTGCGTGGCGCACCTTCCATTTCCAATTAAGGGTTCCGTAGATGGGATAAATTATTTATCCAAAAAAAAAAAATTACATTGTTGGTAATTGAAAGTTAAGTTCCCCGATATATTCCAACTGCAAATATAAGTTTGTACGCACAATATTGAGAGATTTACCATATTATTTTAAGACCCCAGGTCAATTCTTATAGGTTTTCCTGTAATCTAATTCCTGTAAGTAAATAACCACTTTCTGTATTTAAAAAAATGTCTCAGCTGTTACGGAGATAAGGCAACGGGAATAGTTAACTTTCATATTGTTTTATTTTCAATTATTAATTTTTTAGTTGTTCAAAATTATTTTTTTCTAACACGCTCAGCACTAGCATATGTAGTGATCGATGCCTTCTCTCCTGCACTAGGTCGAATTACACACGTACTCATCTAATTACACGTTTGCCGTGTTATTTACATTTCTAGAAACCAGAATTAATTCCCATAAGTTTTTAGGTACGTTCACATTCTAATCTGTCTCGATGTGTCAAAAAAAACTCAAATTTTCCTACATTTTTGACAAGTTCTTGACATTGATTGTCGCTGAGATGAGATTGATAATAGATTTTTAAACGTTTTTAATTATCATATCATACTATATCATCATAACATAACATCGGTTTTCACCGAAGGTTTAGTTTAGGGGTATAATTCATTACGGTTTTGTATAAATTGGCTGAAATATGGCGATAATTGATGAAGATATCGGAAAACATCATGCCGACTGGGAGCTTTACTGGCGTGCGCCGCGTAAATCTTATGAAATACATAAAATTAATGTTCTATAGGATTGTATATCTTAAAAAGTAAACAAAAAAGGTCGCTATAGCAAGTTACTATGTCCCCTATAAGGATTTTTACCGTTCAGAATTTGTTAAAAAATTAATTGTTATGGTATTATGTTAATCCTTATTCAATAAAATAATGTAATAAAACTTGGTAATTAATATAGATTCAAATGCCTATGACTAGACAAAGCTTAGTTAAAACAGTTTCCACCAGTGTTACCTATGCTATGTGAACCAATGAATGTGATTGGTGGATATCAAACGTAGACGTAAACGCAGTATAGAACATCTCTGGTGAAAAAGCACCCTAAATACGTAGCTACAAAAATGTTAACGAAAAAATTAACCTATAGAGTTTAGTCGAGTCATAATGTTCTAATATCGATGCGGGGCGCGCAAACTGTTTAGTATAATCTGTGGTCATTAGCGACTGGCCCGGATTAGGGTTGCCGTAGTCAAAACTAAAAGTTGAAAAAGTATTTTTTGGTTTCGGTTGAATTTACCAACAAACGCTTTTATAGGATTAAAGGATGTTATTACAGTACTGTTAGAAGAGTTAAAAGCTTTAAGAAATATTGTGTAGTTTTTAATGATCGAAAAAGTGCATGAAACCTATTTTCACGACAACTTATTTGCAACGTAATTTCCACGACTCACTTTGAGCTTGCTTTCTAGCTATGGTAACCGTAGTTTACAAAATAATAATATAATGCATTCAAAATCATTTCCTATTTTCCTAGCTGCTTGTTGGTTAAGCAGCTACTAAAAATAATAGACTGTACAAAACAAGTATCCTATTAAAACCTCCTTTGTTCATGAAACGAAAATGAAATGCTAGCAACCCTGTGTTTTGGTGCCAAAACGAACGCCAACAGCAATTTCCCGCGCTAACTGTATAATGCGACGGCGAATTGGCCTCCTCTGGCATTGCTGGCATCTTGTAGGGCAATCTCACGTAGCACTGATGCTTTCAGCATAGAAATTAACTACTTTTACAAGCTAAGTACAGACTATTTTAGACTATTTTCGTGAAATAGAATGTTAGTGTTACCTCTGCAGTGTAGGGTTACAGTTTGTTTTTATTTTTGAACGTGTTCGTTCTAAATTTGATTTGAGTTGTTTGTTTTTCTGGTATAGTGGCTAGTATTTTTAAACTATTGCTACTGTAGTAGTTACACGTAATTATTAAGATTTTTTTTTTTGTTATGTACTTACTTAGAAATCAATCTGGTTTGCTATTCGGATGATGTAATGTGTGTGAGTCTGAGTCGTACTAACATTAAAATGTCTAATAGAAGAATCGACAGTATAGGTACTCGTCAAACAAAGTATACTACTCGCTGCACAGTAACGAATTCATGTGTGGGGACACATGAATAGATAGATAGATAGATACAACATTTATTCAGTGCACGCAAAAGACATAGCACAACACAAAATAGCACAATTAATGGGTAACAAGTTACAGGAATATATATAAAAAACAAGGTGCCTATATACAAAAAAAAAGAAAAACATGCTTAAAGAAATAGAGTGACATTATGACATACTTCAATTAATTACGAATACGAATACGTTACTGCGCAGCGACTGGCCTCATGTTCCGAGCCACCATAAAGTTTGAACTAGGCTGTAATTATAATTGTTCCATCTTACATTCAAAGTCAACTGACAGTCTTCCGCCACCGCCACCGCCTCTGTCTGAACTACACATTACTCACAATTGATTGATTTTTGGAAGGTACTAAACGATATCAGACAGTCTATTCCCTCCCGCTCCGCCCAGAGCAGGAGAAGTTATTTGATGATTTCCCACCAAAAAAAAAAAGACAGTATTCTATAAAAATCTCACCGCGAAAACTTAGGTAAAGTGAGCCCACCTTTTTTATTTTTTAGGTGGGAAATCATCAAATAACTTCTCCCGCTCTGGGCGGAGCGGGAGGGTGTGTTAGACTCTTACTGACTAAAACCCACCCGTATTCCTTCCGTTGCCTGTGTTGCCAGGGGCCTCGGTGACCCATTAGTACCTTCCCGCGACCCCGGCAGGCATCGGCCCTAGTGGACCCCTACACGTGTGCTGACGACATCTCTTTGAGGCGCGCGTGGAATACAACGCGCTGTCGACCCGGGCCTGATCTTTATCGGACGGTGAGCTACCCATTGCTCACCGTCCGCAAGCCCGCGCCTACGGTGGTCGGAAATCCGCCCGGGATTCCCGACGCCCAGGGTGTCTCCTGCGGCAAAGTGAGCCCACCTGATGTAAGGAATAGACATTTTTACAGTATACCTAGAAAAGAGTAGATAAGAAGAAAAAGTACCGCTTCTTTACACAGCAAAAACAAGTGAAAAATATTGTAAACAAGAAATAAACAAGCGAAATTCCTGATAACGTTCAGAAATTGAGTATCACGAGTTCACGACGCAAAGAAACACCCAATTTATCGTACGCTAGTGCAGCGACAATTATCGATACTCGCTAGGGTTGTATCATGCTAATTGCGTTGTACTATAAAAAGGACAAAACCTAACTCGTTGATTGGTTTAATAGGAATGTACCTAAAACTAGCGACCCTATAAACTTCAAACTATTTGAGCGCGTCGAAATGGCGGACCAAATTGAACTTCTGATTAGATTAGCCGGAAAAAGCGACTTTCCTTTAGGTGTTTGATAAGTTGATAAGAGTGACTGGCTGTTTAAAATGATTGTGAAGAAAGTTGGTTCGCTCTGCTGAGCATGAGGTCTTGGTCCAATTCCCAGGTCCGGTAAAGTGTTATTGGGTTTTTACGTCAAGGATTTCTCAGTATGAGCCTGGAGTCTGGATTTGTGCTTTATTGATGGCAGTAGGCTCGCCCATATTAAACGAGACTTAAATATAAGTAGAAAAATGTGGATGAGTATATACTCGTACATACATAGTACACCTCTGCCTAATCTATGGGGATAACAGTCGTTATATTATTTTATGTATATATTTGGTAGAGTAGGTAAAGAATACATTTTAACAAAATTAAAACTAACATATATTTTAAACATGTTTTAAATCAATTACCCATATAAAAAGTCAGTGTTATTTCTTTGATATATTAATTTGCCTAAATTTTAACTTGTTAATAAATTATTAGTTATTGAAAATACATTTAGATACTAAACTATCTCGTCATTAAAAAAAAAACAATTTAAAAAAATGGATTATTAAGAATGTGTAATTGCTATTGACTTTCCATCAAGAAACGATATGTACTCACTTTTTCTTGTTTCCGTTTAAATTTAGAAAGAGGAGCTACTATTATAGATTACCTACCGTTCTTTATAAGTTCGTGTATTTAGTATTAAGATTAACATATATTTCTCATGTCAAGTGAATTATTATTCTCTGTGAGGAATACATGTCTTAAAACCGTAAAGTATTGTATGTTTTTCCGCTTGGAGTAATCCATTTTTTATGCTCTTCCTTGCATCCAATTAACCTGAAATTTGGCTTACGGGGGTGTTTCGGGAAGCCCCTGGAGAGAGGCTTCTAAAATTTTGCTGTGGACCTCGTTTTACGGGCCACCCCTCTTTATATACACAAAGGCCTTTATACACTCCATTGTTGGTTGCGCACGACGAACATATAAAATTCATCCTTCAAAGACATTGAAACTAACTCATTATTTTCAACAGACTTTTTATTTTTCACATTATATCACGTTATTTACCAGATTTCAAACATGGTACCAAATGTTTTGACATATCGCTGCATCAGTAGATTCTCTCGATAAAAATTAATGGATTACTTATTATGCACTTATAAACCTTCCGGAACAAAAATACTCGTGAAAACAGCATTAAAATCCATTGTGTAGTTTAGAAGATCTAAGCGGCTATACAGACTGACACGAAAAGGGACTTTCCTTTATAATATACTAAGAGTAGCTTCGCCCCGCGGTTTCACCTGTATAAGTCTCGATCCCGTAGGAATATCGGGATAAAAAGTATTTTATGTCCTAATCCAGGTCATAGTCTAATTACGTGCCAAATTTCACCCAAATCCGTTCAGCCGTTTTAGCGTGAAAGCGTAACAAACAAACAAGATCACTTTCGTATTTATAATATTAGATACGAAAAAAAAAATGTAACATCTTTCCTCTCGCTTCCGTCCCCTTTCACGAAATCACTTCCGGTTTCATGAAAAGGGACGGAAGTGTGTAACTTGAAATGTCAGCTTGAGCATGGAATAAGGAAGCTATTTTTAATAGCATGGAATAGTGTACTTGTGTTATTATTAAGTACTATATAGATTATAAGTAGAGGGGGTTGAATTTCGACCAGTGGGCGACCACTAGTAATGTATAATTAATTATTCGAAAAAAATAAATATTTCAGTATTTAACTTTATAAAATTGTGAGGTTAATTTCTGTCGCTGCTCAGTTGCTTATTACCAAGGTGAGATGTCAGATGTACACATCATATACAACTACTGTAAGGCCCGTAAATTAAATATTTTATTAAGCAAACATCAGACATACCTAATTATTTATTAACCAAATGGATACTCCAAAAGTGTCATGGTCACATTCAAAATAATTGTACGTAACGGATAGGAAATGGATATGAATAATATTTGATTGTAACAGAAAATAACAGAAATGAATTATTAGGGCAAGTTTAAATAACACACGTTTTTAAAATAAATAATTAACGTTGAGCTAATAAGAACATCTGCAATAGTAGAATACCATCAACACTATCTCTTCCTATACATACCTATTACAGTTCATCTACTTAGATTAGGCAAAACAGTGCTACCAGTGCACAATGCGAAGCCGGGGCCGGTCGCTTAGTAGCATAATAAAACAACATTTTGGTGATCATATTTTAATATAATTGTCATTATTCATAGAACAAATTCGTAAAGCAGTTCACATTTCTGCATAATTATAAAAATAATTGTTCTGTATGAATGTAATTTTTCAACGGCAGTCAACTTTACATTAGAATTTAAATTTTATATTAGAATGAAAACGAGTTTCTCAGATATAAATTAAAAAAATAATCATAAAATACAATTTTTCATGCATAAAAAGGTTTTTTTTTCTTATTAGTAATAAAACACTTATAACTAAAAAAAAAACACATCGATTTGGTCAAATTAACATACGGAGATTGGTTTATTTCATTCGGTAGCATTTTAAATACTCACCAAATGGACACCAAATTTTATGTTTTGGTTCAGTAAAAATTAAATAATAATGTGATTTTTGATTGTGACAATAATAGTAAAAACTTTTAAATATAATACCTAAACTAACCAAAATATTTGAACCTAATTGAATAAATTAGGTTCAAATATTTTGGTTAGTTATGAAGCATAAACGAAAAAGTAAAGTGATTAATAACTACGTTTTAATGAATCACTCGCCATGCAGGTCGAAACCACTTTAACTTTGAAAAACAAACAACCATGTTGATTTGGTCAGATTAACATTACAACATTCTGTCAGACCGGAACATTCTACCAGGACCTGAAAGTACGCTCATTATCTTAATGAATATAATAGTAGTTTTTCAATGTATATACAATATTTCTATTGTCAGATTAATTAACTAAACTTATTGTTACACAAAACAAAGAACCGAACTTGTTACACAAAGAAGAATTTTTAAATCATAATTCAACTGATGCCATTTTGGCTGAGTGGAAACTTTTCTTAACAATATCTAGCTGTTAGTACCAAAAGACTGACAAAGTAAATGTAACATACATGTTCATTTTCTGCTCAATGTATATACCAAATGTAATCCAAAGGGAAAAAGTGTTAAAGTTCATTTTCTGGTCAATGTACCAAATGTGATCATAAGTGGAAGAGTGTAAAATTTTGTAAACTATTCAATAAAAATAAAAATCCTGAAACGTGTCCATTTATTTGGTGTTTCCAACTACATTTATATTTTATCCTAACATAAATAAAAAAATATGTAGTAAAGGGTTAATATTATTATTTTCATTAATTCATACATGAGACAATGTGAAAACTGCCTAACCACTCATATCTGTTATGTAACAGACAAAAGTGACAGTGAGATAAAATGACATATATGAATTGATTGCACGTGTCTAACCCACAAATCTATTTATTTTCACACCAATTCACATGTTATACGAATATGTTATATTGCAACACAAAGCCGTTTCCTAGTGTGAGTAATAAAACAGTACCTAAGTACTTACCGCTATTTTAAACGTCTTACAGTGAATTTAACTTTTAAAATTCTAATTTCCTTTATTTGTTGTTGACGACAGGCCGCACTTCAATTTTTATATAAAACCGCATGATATCAACGCACTGACTTGCGGCCAGCCATCAACCGCTCCGGCTGTCTTGGAGTTATATACTTTCATAATTGCATTTAGTAAAAAGCTGGTATTGTGACATTACAAACTGAAACTTCAATTTTATTTATTTGTATAGATTATACGTCACGTTTCCAATAATAATGAGTTTTCCATTTCGACCACAGATCCTGAAATCAC
The DNA here is from genome assembly GCA_905333075.3 of Atethmia centrago. Lineage (NCBI taxonomy): Eukaryota > Metazoa > Arthropoda > Insecta > Lepidoptera > Noctuidae > Atethmia > Atethmia centrago. The sequence continues at coordinate 8,246,227 of HG995392.1, read as the reverse complement.
ATGAATTAATTATCGATGTGTCCCATCTCTTCGAGAGCCAATCACGAAGGACACAAACAGAATTTTAATCTAGGTTTAAAATTTAATAACGTTAACGAGATTGTCTTTTGAGATTTCATTTCCGTTAATTAATATTACACTTTTGGAGTATCAATTTGGTTAATAAATAATTATATTTTATGTTTGTTTTTAATTAAATATTTAATTTACTTTAAACTGTGGTCTGCATCCACTGTTTGATCAATTTGAAAAAAAAAGAGCGAGCCTTACAGTAGTCGCATGTGACATTTCACCTTGGTAATAAGCAACTGAGCAGCGACAGAAATTAACATCAAAATTAAAGAAAAACACAAACAAACAGACAGACAGACAAAAAAAAAAATATTTTTTTCACACATTTGTATGCATTTAGTAAAAAGCTGTTATTTTGACATTACAAACAGACACTTGAATTTTATTCATTCGTATGTATAGATTAGTCCAGGTTTGCTCACAATGACAGTAATGACAGTGATGTTAATACTGTCATTGTGAGCCCCAAGACCTTCACCGATGACAGTAATGTCCAAGATAAACTATGAAAGTTCATATATTTATTTATTTATTTATTTATATATATATACTTTATTCTACACCACAAAAAATACATGACAAAAAATAAATCAAACACTACAAAATATACAATGGGCGGCCTTATCGCTTTCTGCGATCTCTTCCAGGCAACCATAGGATGGACAGTGATTTGCCTGGACATAAAGTGGGGCTATCGTTGGTGTAAAAAATAAATAAATACAATATACTAAAATTGATACACAGATATATATATATATATATATATATATATAACCTTAAATGTATAAGCAACGAAAATAAATGAAGACTATAGATAATTACAGTTACGAGAACAAGCTCACAGCGACAAGTATATTATACGAATTGAAAAGGTCACATTGGTACTTGCCCGGATTTAAACCCACAACCTCGTGTATGAGAGACAAGGCCTTTAAGGAGACTACAGGAGCTAAAGACAAGTTTTATAAGTTTTATAATGCCTACAAGTCCTACCTATAAGATCCACTGCAGTAAACAAAATCAGAAAAATATATGATATTCCTCAGGATATATGCTAGGTAGATAATGGTGCCGATTCCCTTGTTCACAAACTAAACTAAATTTAAGTTCAGTGCGTCTTTTTCTTTCTATTTCATTAAGAAAAGGACAGAAGATAAATTTTAGTTTAGTCCTGTCAAATTAATCAGCACATAGCTCCATACACGTTTAGACGTGATTAAAAACTTGCCTACTAAAATTACGTCAATTTACGTCAAGCGCTGATTAATTTGACAGGACTAAACTAAAATTGATCTTCTGTCCTTTTCTTAATTAAATAGAAAGAAAAAGATGCACTGAACTTAAATTTAGTTTAGTTTGTGAACAAGGGAATCGGCGCCAGTGTTTTAATTTTTTTGTCAAATCAACAGATTTTTTGTAAATAGATAATTGCTTCATACGAGTATTTTGCAATAAATTACCAGCGCTGTGTCATCGCGCTTCTCTTTCTTTTCTATGCAGTCCGACAGTGACCGCGCTTTAGCTGTTGTTAGCCTCTTAAGCACTAGGCCACATGTAAGAAACGTAAAGATCAATTATCCTAAACTTAAACGAATAACAGCAAACTAATTGTGATAAGTAATTATTTTGTTGGCAACACAATTATAAGTTTGCAAGTGCTTGTAATTGGCGGGAGAGCGTTTAACACGAAGATTAGATACTGTCTAAAAACTAACCAACTAAATACTGACTGCCTCGTTGGACTAGTGGTCGCAAGCGCTACTGCTGAGCATGAGGTTCTGGTTGCGATTCCCGGGTCGGGCAAAGTGTTATTAGGTTTTTTCATCTGGAATTTCTCAGTAGCAATCTGGAGTCCAGATTTGTGTCTGGTTGATGGCAATACGCTCGCCCCCTATTACATGGGACTTAAACATAACAGGGACGATGTAGGCATAGAGAGGGAGCGCAGGGCTATAACGGTCCGGAGCAATATGTTGTCCCGTAGATTTGCGCGGTGTACAGACCAAGTATAAGTAACACTTTTCAAGGCTTATTGCTAAAGTTACACGGGCAATCTATGGGTCAATTATACCAAGAGATCGCTGGATGCCCTACGCATCCAATACAACAATGCTTTCATTTGATGTTGTCGAGGCTGCCTCGTTACTGTAGCGCGTCGTAAATGTTTGCGCAAGCTCGCACCGACGGCTTCTATGCAATTATACGCAAGAACTGCTTCGCTACTGAGGAGAGTGAGGGGCAGTCGGAACAGCATCCTGAAAACTGTAGCCGAGAGCTTCGGCTTTCCGATTGTACAGCAGTTTGTGCGGAGGTTGATTTTTACTAATACTAGGCAATACGTTATTTTTTGTATTTTACTAAAACTATATGGATATTCGGTGTCCGAAATAAACTGATTATATTCTTTTCTATAACTGGCGAAATGTAGGTGTACTGTAGATCCACCTCGCCTCCCTCTCTCTCTCTTACCTTCGGGGAATACGGGCATTATTTTATGTGTGTTATTGTTATCATGCCGACCTCAAAGTTGGCCTTTTTGTATTACCAATGGGTCAAAAATCGGACACCAATTTTCCAAAGCCAACAATTTGTTCAAAATCAAAATCAATCAAAATCAAAATATTTTTATTTCACATAGACCTACATTGGCACTTATGAAACGTCAAATCAAGGCGCACGGTTACTCTTTCAAAAATAATTGGCTTTTACGATGTTTTCAAATTACAGTGTTAATAGGTATGGGAGGACAGTGCCTGTCAAGAAGTACCAGATACTTACTAGGTCTACAAAATATCTAGTCTATTAGTATTTTTTTGTCTAGTCTAGTTTATTTCATTTTACACGTGCACCCTGTGGGCTAGGTGTGCGCAAAGATCGTACAGTGCTCTCCGCGTTCAGAATAATAACGCGTTTAGGATGCTGGTGGGGCTGCCCCGCTTCTGTAGTGCGTCGGGGATGTTCGCGGATGCGCATGTAGATGTTTTTACACAACAATGCGTAAAAGGTGCGCTTCCCAGGTGCGCAGGGTGTGGGGCAGCACCAACAGTATCCTAACCATGATTGCCAGTCGCCTGGACTGTGTTTATGTGGGTCGCTGCTGTTTGGGTTGTTGCAGCAATGATCCACCATTATTTGTTATGTTGTTTGTATATTCTGTGTTTACTAACATAGTCATAAGTTTTACTAACAGCTTTTGAGTCTTGGATACTCGAATAAAGAGAATTCTATTCTATTCTATTCTATTAAGCCTACAAAATCTCACATTCACAAGGTACACACAAATCTGCCTACGGCATTTAGTCCGCCTCTGTACATTTGTGTGCTTAAAGTATTAAATAAATAAATATCAAATCTATGTAAAATATTAATAAAATAATAAAAATAAAACCTAATTAAACCAAATGACATGTTTGCCATTACAACAAGTCTGAATTAATATCTCGTCCACAAAAGCCACTAGTTAATAGTTGAAATGGGTAAGTCCTCCAATGTGCAGCCGATAGAAACCGATTATTAGCATTTGGCTTGTAATTATAAATGGCGTATTAACGATTATCATATTTTCATTCAATCTCTCTCAAATTGCATCCAAACAAGCTCATTAGTAACCACTAATGAGCTCTAATTCTATCAACCGATAGAATAAAATACTCTTTATTATGTACACCATAAAAAAAAACAAAAAAATGTTGATCTAAATTAGCCGGTGGTGGCCCAGTGGCGATGGCCCCGACTTACGAGTTGTGGGTCGTGGGATCGAACCCAGGCAGGCGTTTTACTTCCTGCCCCCCGGCAGGAAGTAAATTCGCGGGAAGTTCGAAAGGGTTACCGAGAATTTATGCTAGGTAGATAGTGTGTTGAAAACATAATACAACTACTTTGATACGATAGAAAAAATATCACTAAATTACTTCTAAAAATTTCTTTTAACGATTAAAAACCATACTAATATACAATCATTCTGATTTTTATCAGATTATTCTTTAGCAGCGACCCACATAAACACAGTCCAGGCGACTGGCAATCATGGTTAGGATACTGTTGGTGCTGCCCCACACCCTGCGCACCTGGGAAGCGCACCTTTTACGCATTGTTGTGTAAAAACATCTACATGCGCATCCGCGAACATCCCCGACGCACTACAGAAGCGGGGCAGCCCCACCAGCATCCTAAACGCGTTATTATTCTGAACGCGGAGAGCACTGTACGATCTTTGCGCACACTTAGCCCACAGGGTGCACGTGTAAAATGAAATAAACTAGACTAGACAAAAAAATACTAATAGACTAGATATTTTGTAGACCTAGTAAGTATCTGGTACTTCTTGACAGGCACTGTCCTCCCATACCTATTAACACTGTAATTTGAAAACATCGTAAAAGCCAATTATTTTTAAAAGAGTAACCGTGCACCTTGATTTGACGTTTCATAAGTGCCCATGTAAGTTTATGTGAAATAAAAATATTTTGATTTTGATTGATTTTGATTTTGAACAAATTATTGGCTTTGGAAAATTGGTGTCCGATTTTTGACCCATTGGTAAAACAAAAAGGCCAACTTTGAGTTCGGCTTAGTAACATTAACACACATAAAATCAAGCCCGTATTCCCCGAAGGTAAGAGAGAGAGAGGGAGGCGAGGTGGATCTACAGTACACCTACATTTCGCCAGTTATAGAAAAGAATATAATCAGTTTATTTCGGACACCGAATATCCATATAGTTTTAGTAAAATACAAAAAATAACGTATTGCCTAGTATTAGTAAAAATCAACCTCCGCACAAACTGCTGTACAATCGGAAAGCCGAAGCTCTCGGCTACAGTTTTCAGGATGCTGTTCCGACTGCCCCTCACTCTCCTCAGTAGTGACGCAGTTCTTGCGTATAATTGCATAGAAGCCGTCGGAGCGGGCTTGCGCAAACATTTACGACGCGCTACAGTAACGAGGCAGCCTCGACAACATCAAATGAAAGCATTGTTGTATTGGATGCGTAGGGCATCCAGCGATCTCTTGGTATAATTGACCCATAGATTGCCCGTGTAATTTTAGCAATAAGCCTTGAAAAGTGTTACTTATACTTGGTCTGTAGGTATACCGCGCAAATCTACGGGACAACATATTGCCCCGGACCGCTAGAGCCCTGCGCTCCCTCTCTATGCCTACATCGTCCCTGTTATGTTTAAGTCCCATGTAATAGGGGGCGAGCGTATTGCCATCAATCAGGCACAAATCCGGACTCCAGACTGCTACTGAGAAATTCCAGATGAAAAAACCTAATAACACTTTGCCCGACCCGGGAACCGCATCCAGAACCTCATGCTCAGCAGTAGCGCTTGCGACCACTAGTCCAACGAGGCAGTCAGTATTTAGTTAGTTAGTTAGTTTTTAGACAGTATTTAATCTTCGTGTTAAACGCTCTCCCGCCAATTACAAGCACTTGCAAACTTATAATTGTGTTGCCAACAAAATAATTATTTATTACAATTAGTTTGCTGTTATTCGTTTAAGTTTAGGATAATAAATTGATCTTTACGTTTCTTACGTGTGGCCTAGTGCTTAAGAGGCTAACAACAGCTAAAGCGCGGTCACTGTCGGACTGCATAGAAAAGAAAGAGAAGCGATGACACAATGCTGGTAATTTATTGCAAAATACTCGTATGAAGCAATTATCTACTTACAAAAAATCTGTTGATTTATGTTCTGTGTATCTGTTGATGTAAAGCCTACTTAGCTGTGATAGTTTTCCTTTTAATTTCATTATATGTACTACTGCCATGAATTTTTTCACATCTTCATAAACAACCATTTAGCTGGCAGCCATTAGCCATTGGCCAATCAGGCGACAAGCTAAACCCATAGTCACCCTGTGAAGTCGACTACGCACAATGAAGGGTTTCGTAATTGGAATGAATTTATCTATTTATTTAACTTAAAATTGTAGTTGATAAAACAATTGTTCTTTCCGCACGAAGTCGTGGGCAGGAGTTAGTACATAATAATTTCACCCAAGCCTCTTTATATGCACTGATTTCGACGTTAAATTGACATTTAAAAGTTGTTTTTGCAAATGGCGTCGATACGAAGATTCAACGTATACTGGTCACCCTGTGGCTGTAACTTCAATTTGCTTTGATCTGATTTTAGTTTCCCGCTGAGCATTGATTTAATAAGCAAAGCTGTCAGTTTACTTAAGTCCCAAAACAAATTTCAATCAAATCCTAAACAATTCCACCCGAGTAAGTAAATACTGGCGAGTATTTACTTATTTGGCAGGAATTGTTTGTGAAGACAAGGCATAATAACAACTGGCGTGATGTGGGTGTAACATACACCTCTCCCTTTTAAGGGTTCCGTTGTAAACAAGGAACCCTTATAGTTTCGCCATGTCCGTCTGTCTGTCTCCACTGTAGCTCAGAGACGTTTAAGTCTAGAAAGCTGTAATTTGGTATAAATATACATATTAATCACGCCGACAGAGTACTAAAATAAAATCTTAATAAATATTTTTTTTAGGGTACCTCCCTTGCACGTAATGTGGGGATGTTATTTTTTTCTCGTCTACCCAATGATGTTGGGTATCGTTGGATAGGTCGTTCAAAAATATTGCGAGTTTGTCAACACTACTTTTCGATTCAAGGATCCGCTTGCGTAATATTAAGTATTAAAGTGCTAATTTTTGTTAGAGTCAAGTGTCCCACCTGTGCCAGCTAAATGGTTGTTTATGGAGATGTGAAAAAAATCATGGCAATAGTACATATAAAGAAATTAAAAGGAAAACTATCACAGCTAAGTAGGCTTTACAAGTTAACGAGTAATAGTCGCCCAACTTAAATTTGCAGTTGGAGTGTATAGGAGAACATGTTTTTCAACTGCGTTAAGTTTTTTTTTGGAATAAATTCATCGGTCCGACACGCACTTGGCCGGTTTTTTAGGAAATTTAATGCCTCTTCTCATATAGAGAGAGAACTAAGAAACATTGATCACCACGCTTGGCTAGAAGCCTGTTTTTTATTTTAATTTTAGCTCTGATTTTTCGCAATGTTTTTCATCACCAGTACCTACCTACCATATTATTTATGTTTTTTTTTTTTTTTTTTAACATTTTATGTACACACATATAAACAGACAAGAAGAAAGGAACAGAAAAATATGTACAAAGGTGATGCTTATTTCTAATGAAATCTCTTCCAGCATACCTGCGATAGGACAGTAGACATAGAGATGTAGACAACGTGTGTAAGGTAAAAGAGAAAACAAAATACATAAAAACAAAATAAAACTATTCACTAATTTAATTATACAATAAGAGAATATACTTACATAAATATATACTATCTATGTATGTATGTACTTCTAAAATAAATATCACTAAAATACTTATATACTTATAATTAATAGTATAAAATAATAAATACATAATATGCAACTATGGCAAAGTGGAAAGATAGTGTTCTTTCACTCTTCTTTTAAAAACAGCAACAGTTTGGCAGTCCCTAATGTCAGGCGGAAGTGAATTCCACAGCCGAACCGCGTGCACAGTGAAGGAGTAGGAGTAGAAGTCGGTAGAGTGGGGAGGGGATTTAAGGAGATTTCTAAGATGCGACCTGCAAGGTGCATCAGAAGGACGGGCGAAGGAAAAACGTTCCCGCAGATAGGATGGCGTACTAGGATTATGAAGGATGTTAAATAGCAGACACAATATCCGAGAGTTCCTGCGAAGACGAATGGGGAGCCACTTGAGAATCTTGCGAAAGTTAGAAACATGATCATACTTTTTAAGTTTAAAAACAAAACGAATGCAGATATTTTGCAAACGCTCAAGTTTATTTAAAAGCTCCTCGGTGGCATCCAAATAACAGGTATCAGCGTAGTCTATGATGGGCTGTATGAGAGTTTGAGCAAGGGAGATTTTGGTATTCAAGGGCAAGAAGCTCTGGAGGCATTTCAACGAATGGAACGTGTAGTGCACTTTGCGACTGACTTGAGCAACATGGGTAGTCCACGATAGGTAAGAGTCCAAGGTCACCCCCAGGTTTTTAACTGTATTTGCGTATTCAATCTGAACTCCATTCAGACAGAGTGGAGACAGCGACGCAATATCGAGCCTATTCCGCATATACCTTCCACCGATAATTATGGCCTGGGATTTCTTAGGGTTGATTTGCAGTCCAAAGGACCGCGACCACTCGCTAATCAAATCCAGGTCATGGTTCATGGCAGACACGGCTGCTTCCGCATCTTGCCTAAAGAAGTGATTGTAAAGCTGCAGATCGTCGGCATAGAGATGGAAGTGGGAAGAGATAACTCTGGTGACGGAGTTAATGAAAATAGAAAAGAGAAGAGGAAAGAGAACGCCACCCTGAGGCACACCCGTGGTAAGAGAACACCAGTCAGAAGAAGTCTCTACGAGATGAACCCGCTGCGTCCGGCCTTTAAGATAGGAGTCGAACCAATCTACAGTAGAAGAAGAGAAATTGAAACATTTAAGGATCCCTAGAAGGATGTCGAAATCGACAGAGTTAAAGGCACTGCTAAAGTCCAGAAGTACAAGCAAGGTGAGAGATTTGTTGTCCATAGCCAAGCGAATTTCATCAGTGACCTTCAGAAGAGAGAATTTCAGATGATATTTTAAAGTCAAATGTATTTTTTTTATTTTAATCTGTCAAGGACAGCTAATGAGACACAATTGATTTTCTATTGTTTGACACCGAATCGGTGACGCGCTCAGTCGTTTTAAACCTGAAATAGATAATTTGTGCAATCATTATTAATATAAATAATAATATGATTTATTATTATTTACTTAAAAATGAATCTCTATTTCCCTTGGTCACGGCATCACGCATGAACGGCTGGACCGATTTCACTAATTATTATTTTTTGTTGTGTTTGTTATTGTCAGGGGAAGGTTCTTATGTAAGAAAACAAAAAAAAACTCCACGTGGGCGAAGCCGCCGGAAAAAGCTAGTATTATAAATTCAAAAGTGAGTTTGTTTGTTTGTAACGCTTTCACGCTAAAAAAGCTGAACAGATTTGGATGAAATTTGGCACATGAGTAAACCATGACCTGGGTTAGGACATAAATTTACTTTTTATTCCGATATTTCCACGGGATCTAGACTTATGTGAATGAAACCGCGGGGCGCAGCTAGTGTTTAAATAAATTGACTCCTCCTCCTAAAATATAATTTAAAAAAAAATCTAAGTGGTAACTGAACCCTGTGTGGGCGCGTTCCCACCGGCTGAGCGCGGCCCTAATGGTCATAGCCATCCGACTGGTCCGGGGATACACGGTCTCCGGTGAGGCGGCGAGCTTCCTTGCCGGATTGCCCACTGGTGTCTTGAGGCAAAAGTCCTCGCGCATACATGGGAGTGGCGTGAGGAAGCGAAACGCCGGGGCGTAACTTCGCTGCCGCGAGACATCGCGGCACAGCAGATAGAGCTCCGGCAGGATCTCACAGCGACATGGAGAGTGCGATTGCCGCAACCCAGTGCTGAGCACAACACAATTACAGCGATAAGTCCCCTCTTTGAGAAGTGGCTAGAGAGTGTGCCACGACGTCCTCACCTTCCGCCTGACGCAAGTCCTCACCGGACACGGCAGCTTAGGGACTTTCCTGTGTCGGATAAGGCGGGAGGAAACGCCCGGGTGTCACCACTGTTTGGATCGCCCGGAGGACACGGTGGAGCACACGGTGGAGGTATGCCCAGCTTGGGCAGAGCACCGCCGTGTCCTCGTGGAGGCGATCGGTGGCAGAGATCTCTCGCGGCCGGCCCTGGTTCAGGCCATGGTACGGAGCGAGAGGGCATGGGCAGCCGTCACCTCCTTCTGCGAAGCAGTAATGGTCGCGAAGGAGGAGGCGGGACGGCTGAGGGAAAGGCAAATTTCGCGCCCTCTCGCCCCTAGCCGCCACAAGACACGCCCTGGGCGTCGGGAATCCAGGGTGGATTTTTGGCCACCGTAGGCGCGGGCTTGCGGACAGTGAGCAATGGGTAGCTCCCCGTCCAGTAAGGGCCAGGCCCGGTTCCACGGCACGTTGTATTCTACGCGTGCCTCGAAGAGATGTCGTCAGCACAAGTGCAGGGTTCCAGTAGGGCCGATGCCTGCCGGGGTCGTGGGAAAGTCCGGAAGGGATACCAAGGCCCCTGGCAACACAGGCAACGGAAGAAACACGGGTGGGTTTTAGTCAGTAAGAGTCTGACACACCCTCCGCCTCCGCCCAGAGCGGGAGAAGTTATTTAATAATTTCCAAAAAAAAAAAATGGTGTCTGAAAAGAGGGAGATTTTAGAAAGAAAATACGTTTACTTTCGGTAAACATGACGCAAAGAAATTAACTTGTGACTTGTCCACGGGTACAATCGACTGTTATGGCGAAATATTCGAACATCTAGATTTTTATGCTATATCTAGGTTAAATATGAATGTGTTATACACATAAACCTTCCGGAATCAATTCTCTACATTATGGTGAAAACTGTAACAAAATCCATTGTGTAGTTTAGATAAACTAAGTGGTCACACAGACACAAACAAAAAGTTACATTGATGCATGCATGCATGCATGCATAAATAATAATAAAAATAATAATTCATTTAATATAAGTAACAAGACTCAAAGTGTTAGTAACAAAATACTTACAAACTATGTTAGCAAAACATTAACACAAACAATATATGACATCACTGCTGCAAGTGGCAGCTGTCAAGGTGACAGGCGCAGCCGATACCCTGTAGCAGTGGTTCACAAACGCACAATCTAGCCTGCTTGCTACCATATCATACGATTATAATCAGCCTATAACGTTCCCACTGCTGGGACACAGGACTCCTCTCTGTGAGAGGTGTGGACAACAAATACATTGTGCCTGCTTGCTACCATAAAGATACAGATATTTGCAACATTAATGAATTCTTTCCCAAACCACCTTTTAACATTTTATTAACAGCAGCACAGACATCAATTAAGTGTATTTTTCAGCTCAGTTTCCACATTAATTAGGGTCAGTTGGTTTGAGTGATCGTGCGCGACACGACGAACAAATTGGATGGCTAGCTTGACACCTGATCGCTTTTGTGTTTTTATCACGTCTTCGTTTTTCTTTTGGTTTCATGGTTTCATTGAATAAAGTATAGAAGCATGAGGAACAGAGTGGAAAGTTCACTAATCCACCATAGTAAAGGGAGGATCCTCCGACCAGACGGGTGTCGTGTCTGGTGGGTAACTGCCCGACGACTGATGTCGGGATGTTGTATATATGCTAGTTGCGTGGTAAGTGTGTAGTTCGCATGTGGCGCTGCAGATGGCCGCCACAAATGTATAAATAAAAAGAAAGAAAGAAGAAAAAATAAAGAAAAATGGTCTATTCTGCACAAACAAAAAATTAAATAAAATCTAATAAAAATATAATCAAGCAATAAAAGTTTGACAATTTTGTCCGTTAGGGGACCAAAGACAATTTAAATTGCGTAATTATAGTGCGTTCACTATAACTTGACGTGTGAAGCGTTTGGTAGCACTGGATTTTACAGTCTTAGTTTCAATACAATTAGAGTTCAAAATGGCCACTTGCAGAACAGAATTACCAACCACACGACTGCAAAATTGGGTGCTACCAACCGCGGTACGCGTCAAGTTATAGTAAACGTATACCTAGTACTCTTTTTTTTTTTTTTAAGGATGGGAAGTCATCAAGTAACTTCTCCCGATCTGGGCGGAGCGGGAGGGTGTGTCAGACTCCTACTGACTAAAATCCACCAGTATTCCTTCCTGTTGCCTGTGTTGCCATGGGACTCGGTGACCCATAAGTACCTTCCCGTGACCCCGGCAGGCATCGGCCCTAGTGGACCCCTACATTTGTGCTGACATCTCTTTGAGGCACGCGTGGAATACGACGCGCCGTTGACCCGGGCCTGGTCCTTGCCAGACGGTGAGCTACCCATTGCTCACCGTCCGCAAGCCCGCGCCTACGGTGGCCGGAAATCCGCCTGGGATTCCCGACGCCCAGGGCGTCTCCTGCGGCGGCTAGGGGCGAGAGGGCGCGAAACATGCCTTTCCCTCAACCGTCCCGCCTCCTCCTTCACGAGCATTACTGCTTCGCAGAAGGAGGTGGCGGCTGCCCATGCCCTCTCGCTCCGTACCATGGCCTGAACCAGGGTCGGACGCGAGAGATCTCTGCCGTCGATCGCCTCCACGAGGACACGGCGGTGCTCTGCCCAGGCCGGGCAGACCTCCACCGTATGCTCCACCGTGTCCTCCGGACGATCCACGCAGTGGTGACACCCGGACGTTTCCTCCCGCCTTATCCGACACAGGAACCTCCCGAAACTGCCGTGTCCGGTGAGGACCTGCGTCAGGCGGAAGGTGAGGACGCCGTGGCGCCTCTCTAGCCACTCCTCAAAGAGGGGACTTATCGCCGCAATCGTGGCGTGCCCAGCACTGGGTTGCGATAACCGTACTTTCCATGACGCCATGAGATCCCGCCGGAGCTCCGTCCGCTGTGCCGTGATTTCTCGCGGCAACGGATTTACGCCCCGGCGTTTCGCCTCCTCGCACCACTCCCATACGTGCGCGAGTACTTTTGCCTCCAGACCCCATATCGGCAATCCGGCAAGGAGGCTCGCTGCCTCACAGGAGACCGTGCGATATCCCCGGACCATCCGGATGGCCATGACCCTTTGGGCCGCGCTCAACCAGCGGGCTAGCCGCAGCGCCAGAGAGCGCGCCCATACAGGAGCCCCGTAGAGGGCCATGGACCGCACGACCCCCGGATAGAGCCTCCGGCAGGAGGCGTTTGGTCCCCCTAGATTAGGCAGGAGCCGCTTCAATGCAGCGCCTGCCCGCTCCAGTTTGGGAGCCAAACGTCGGAAATGTTCCACGAAGTTCCACCGGCTGTCGAGGACGAGTCCCAGGTACTTCATCGTCGACTCGACGCCGATGGAAACCCCTCCCACCGTTATTTGGGACCCCAACGGTGGCGCATTCCGAGGACCATGAAAACACATGGCCTCGGACTTGTGCAGGGCCACCTCGAGTCCCAATTGCCGGATCCTTTCGACGATTGTCGCAACCCCGCGTGCCGCTAATTCGGCCGCCACCTGGTGCGACCTCCCTTGCGCCAGGACCAACGTGTCGTCAGCGTAGCACACTACGATGACGCCGCTAGGGAGGTCGGCGCGCAGCACCCAGTCGTATCCGATGTCCCACAGATGCGGCCCCAGGACCGATCCCTGTGGGACACCGCACGACATCTCTTGCCGGTTCCACACTCCCTGGTGACCGGGGTAGATACCTAGTACTCTGTGTTGCGACACTGGCAAATGACAACAAACATAAAATCAAAACGAAAACTAAATGCTGATTGTAGAGTGGAAAAATAACAACTTTTGTAACAAACAAACACCAGTAACAAGAACATTAAATTGTGCTTCGCATCTGTGCAAGAACAGGTTCGTTGCTCAGCAAAATGCTGTGACTTTGGACGAACCTATCGTCAACAGCGCTGATTTCAACAACTACGTATACAGTAAACGCTCATTGGATAAAGTAGAATGATTATTATTGTTTGATTCAGTAGTAGGTGAGATCTTCATAAAGAAGGCCGTAGGTAACTTCATCTACATAAGGGCGAATTGTTCTCATCGTTATGATCAACTTTGACCAAAACCAAAACTCTAAAAAAATCTGCTGCTCCTTATAAATCTCTCTCTTACTCTTGTTTCTTTGTCCAGGCAGTCCTTCTTTGGAATCCCCCTGAACATCAGTACTTGGCAAGTATTTTGAATGTTGATGGTAGGGCCCAGGCCGGCAACCTGTCGGTTGTCTTTTAAAGTGAAGGTACGTGAACATATACGTATGAAGTTGGCAGAAACATCCCAGCGCCGATTTGCTGGACTCGTTTTTTCCTCTACTGATCGTTATTTCTCCTCTACTCGTACCGATCGTTATTCCTCCTGACAAAGTTTATTATGTTTAGGTATATGTATGTATGTATGTTTATATATATGTATTTATTCTTGTATTGTACTCGTATAGTTATTTTCGTGTTATCTATCCCATAAGTTGCACCTGTTATGTTTTGTCTCTGCATCACCCTAAGGTTGACTGGTAGAAAATGCCTCAGGCATTAAGTCCGCCTTTGTACTGTATTTTTTTTAGTTGAGCATAAAGTTTTAGTAAATAAATAAATAAACGTATGGAGTAGCAGATTTTTTTTGTTGGTATAAATACGACTGCAGATTAGTCACCTTTCTCAATGTTTATTTTCTGCTTATCCTGCTTTAATAATATAATATAATTATGTATAATCCTAACTAATATTATAAATGTGAAAGTGAATTTGATTTTTTATTTGTTTGATATGCTTTCTCGCTAAAACGGCTTAACGGATTTGTATGAAATTTAGCTCATGGGTAGACCATGACCTGGATTAGGATATAAAATACTTTTTATCCCGATATTCCTTCGAAATCGAGACTTATGCGGCTAAAACCGCGGGGCGCAGCTAGTAATATTATAAATGTGAAAGTTTGTATGTTTGTTACTTTAATCACGCAAAAATGAGTGGGATTTAGATGAAATTTGATAAACAGATAGTATAAACTACAAAACAGGTTATAAAACCTGGTTTAATGGTAAGAAAACGCACCAAAGACGGATTCTCCGACTAACTAAACTACAGCTGCGCACTGTTACAGCAGCTATAACAGGCCACGGGTCATTTAACAAACACCTTTTTGTCATAGGAGTCACATATAGTCCGCAGTGCAGGGCCTGCATGAAGGACGATGAGACAGCAGCACATGTGCTACTAAACTGCCCGGTGGTCGCCACATACAGGGCAAAGTACTTCGGTAACTCAGGTACCCTCCATGAGATTGTCAGTAACACCAAGGCGTTGCTGGCCTTCCTTGAGGAGCTGGGGTGGATCGAATACTTGATTTCCCACCCGTACGCAAAATACGCGCATTGATGTGGAGTTGCAGACACCAGCCCGTATTACCTGTTACCTATTACCTAACCTGGTTTAACACATATGATAGTCACTGCAATAGTATCGCCTAAGAAGAGATAATGGTGTAATTAGCAGGCGAATACTGGGGAGTAAGTTAAAGGCTAAACTGCAGAATCAAATGGTCGCTATATATGACAATAATGAATCGATTGAGGGACACTGAACTAAAACATTCTCACCGTCCATCAAAAACTATGTATTTAAAACTATCCGTATCTACCTTCTTAGATGTTTAATTAAATTGTTTAAACCAAATGTGTGTAAGATGAGCGCTAATCCTGCCGACAAATTGTCACGCAGTTTGGCAGATTTATAAAATATGTACAAGTGTAATAAATTACATTTTATTATTATTTCTTTTATTCCATTAAATACATATTATTTACATTTTTAAATATTTTAGTAAAAATATAAAAAAAAACATTTAAAAATATAAATAATAGCGACCCACCGGTATCGGAAACGGGGTCCAAGCTACCGGTGGTCAGGGTTCCTGAGAGAGGAACCTCCTGACTATACGCGCCGTGTCCAGAAGTACCGCTCTCTGTATTAAGCCCTTGATCCAGCTGCCTAACGAGAGCCTCTTCAGGTGTTTGTCGAGGCTCTTGGCTATTATGCCATTAACCGTCATGACTATCGGCACAATGATTGCTGTGTCCACATCCCACATGTCCACAACCTCACGAGCTAGGTCACGATACTTATTCTGCTAATATTTTTCAGCTTTTACGAGGTTCTTGTCATGCGGGACCGCTATATCAATAATCATTGTGCGATGGGCTAATCGATCTATCACCACTATGTCTGGCTTATTGGCAACAATAGTCCTGTCAGTGATGATAGATCGATTCAAATACAACGATATATTGCCATTTTCGAGAACTGGGTCGGGCTCATACCTATATTACGGTACTTCCGATTCCAGAAGACTGTATTTCAGAGCAAGTTGCTGGTGGAGAATTCTGGCTAGGAGTTTGTGCCTATGCAAGTAGTCTCCGTTAGCCAGACGAGAACAGCCAGAAAAAATGTGTCGGAATGATTCCCCCGGACGGTGGCATGCCCGACAGATGTCAACCGTGCCGTCTTTCACAATATATTTCCGGTAGTTGTTCGTCATCCCAACTTTGTCCATAATCGTAAAGACAAAACCTTCGGTTTCCCCAAAGAGTCACCGAATCGCACCCAGGATACGGACGCTAGGAGGTCTACATCGGATCCATGTAGGACCCAGTAAAAGCGCCCGCATAGCTCTTCGCTCTGCCATACCGTAGGGAAGCCTGCGGTCATTAGTATCTAATACTATTTGCGCCTGTTCTCGTCAGCCAAGAAGAGCGGGGTGTTATTATTATTATTATCGGGAATGTTTATTTTTTTCTCAGCTTTTAGGCCACGGGCCACTTACATTTACGGGAAAAGCCAAGTAGGAATTTGCTGACAAGTAATTTTTGTCAGTTTCAATCAGTAGTCGTATGAATACAATATAGATAATATTGTATCCTGTAACCGCCGTCGCCGGCCGACCTTCACGTACATCGTCATGGAAGATGATCAAGCCCAAATTCTCCGAACCACAAATACACGGAGCTGCGACATGGGGCTTCATCACCAAATGCTAATTGAAGTCTCTGGCAACTCTCTTGTTGACTTAAGCCACAGCGAACTTCGTAAAAAATCGTTGAGTGAACATTTTCACGAGTTAAATTCATTGTAAGAGCGACACACAATTTTCCAAAGGTCGGCACAATGGAAAAAAACAAATGACAGTCTCGCAAATTAAAAAGTAACATGTCCCCAAAGAGTTCCATTTTCGAATTCCGTACTTAATTGCTTTTTTATATTTTTTTAATGTAAGTGACCAGTTCCAGAAATTTTCAGTATGCTCCACGTATCAATGTGATGACATTGATACGTGGATCATACTGAAAGTTTCTAAGTCAAGCATTTTTTATTACTGATATATCGAAATTACTTTTGTTTCTTGTACCTACTGTCTTGTTTTTTTATATATATTTAAACGGCATTTTGGGTGTGTCTCTGAAATGGAAAAAAAAACATTGCGAGAAAGATTACCCTGAGTAAAGTCTTCTCCCGACGTCTCCCACTCCCACCAATTTGACTGTTATTTTTTTTTTTGATAAAAAGACTAAGACTTTACCAAAGAGCTTTTACCTAACTGGGTAAAAGCTCTTTGGTAAAGTCTTACGTGTTACTAGGATAAATACACTTATGATTTATAAGTGTATTTATAGTGTATTTATTTTAAGTAATTATACCATGTTCGAATCAATTAACACAAAAAAAAAACACTAATCAAATATCTAAAATCGAAAAAAAATACTTACCGGACGCAAAATCGTGTTGTCACTTACCACTTCGAAACTAAACTGCCGAAGCCATGCCGTCACGTGAACAAGACAAGACGTAGCACATGTAAAAAGTGTAGCAACAACGCAATACTTATTTCCACAAAGATTTTATGAGCAGTGACTATCCTATGTGTTAAACCAGCTTAGGTAATGGGTAATAGGTAATACGGGCTGGTGTCTGCAACTCCACGTCAATGCGCGTATTTTGTGTACGGGTGGGAAATCAATTATTCGATCCACCCCAGCTCCCCAAGGAAGGCCAGCAACGACTTGGTGTTACTGACAATCTCATAGAGGGTACCTGGGTTACCGACGTACTTTGCCCTGTATGTGGCGACCACCGGGCAGTTTAGTAGCACATGTGCTGCTGTCTCGTCGTCCTTCATGCAGGCCCTGCACAGCGGACTGTCTGTGACTCCTATGACAAAGAGGTGTTTGTTAAATAACCCGTGGCCTGTTATAGCTGCTGTAAAAGTGCGCAGCTGTAGTTTAGTTAGTCGGAGAATCCGTCTCTGGTGCGTTTCTTTACCATTAAACCAGGTTTTATAAAGTTTATACTATCTGTTTATCAAATTTCATCTAAATCCCACTCATTTTCGCGTGATTAAAGTAACAAACATACAAACTTTCACATTTATAATATTACTAGCTGCGCCCCGCGGTTTTACCCGCATAAGTCTCGATTTCGAAGGAATATCGGGATAAAAAAGTATTCTTTGTCCTAATCCAGATCATGGTCTTCCCATGAGCCAAATTTCATACAAATCCGTTCAGCCGTTTTAGCGAGAAAGCATATCAAACAAATAAAAAAACAAATTCACTTTCACATTTATAATATTAGTTAGGATTATACATAATTATATTATATTATTAAAGCAGGATAAGCAGAAAATAAACATTGAGAAAGGTGACTAATCTGCAGTCGTATTTATACCAACAAAAAAATCTGCTACCAAATACATTTATTTATTTGTTTACTAAAACTTTATGCTCAAGTAAAAAAAAATGCAGTACAAAGGCGGACTTAATGCCTGAGGCATTTTTACCAGTCAACCTTAGGGTGATGCAGAGACAAAACATGACAGGTGCAACTTATGGGATAGATAACACAAAGATAACTATACAATACAAGAATAAATACGTAGATATATACATAAACAGAATAAACTTTGTCAGGAGAAATAAGGATCAGTAGAGAAAATGAGTCCAGCAAATCAGCGCTGGGATGTTTCTGCCAACTTCTTACGTATTCTTACATATTAAGCTGTACATATTCAGTATAATATGATCTCACATTGTATAGGACTTCCATACAACTCATTGTACGGAAGTCCTATACAATGCTGACCTCTCAAGGTCAGCTTATACTGGAATAATATAGCTTGACATGTAGCCATGAGTACCTTCTGTTCATATTAATACGAGTACTCTTATTTATTTATTTAAACTTCTCGCACACAATTACGTACAAAGTCGGACTTAATGCCTTAGGCATTCTCTACCAGTCAACCAAGGGTGGTGAAGAGATAAGATGGCAGGTGCTCTGAGAGGAAATAAAAGTAACGAAAAATATTAAAGATAACAGATTATAAATAGAATAAGTACATAAATACATAAATAGGTTACAAGCATAAAATACAAATACATACATATTTACTACATTATACATATATATGTATACATACAAATTCAAGGAAAAGAGATACATAATTGAGATGACTCTACGCTATTTGTTTTGAAAATAACTCTGCAATTTCCGCTTAAATGCATACCGCCTGGTGGCCGTCCTGATATCAAGAGGAAGCGCATTCCAAAGAAGAATGGACTGAATATGAAAGGAAGAATGTACAAAGTCAGAAGTATGAGAAGGACAGAGTAGAAGAAGATTGTTGGAAGATCGCAGACTTTTAGCGTTCGAAGAACATAGATATTGGAAGTGAGACATAAGATAAGAAGGAGGGGTGGGAGAGTTGAGAAGGGAGAAAAGAGCGCGCAAGCTTCTTCTTTGGCGAATGGACATCCATTTGAGCTCAGACCTGTAGCTCGAAACATGGTCATATTTCCTTAGGTTGAATATGAACCGGATACCATTGTTGAGTAGTCTGTCTGTCGTGGTCTGTCTGTCGTCTTAATATTATGAATGCGAAAGTTACTGTCAGTAATATTGTATTTTCCGTCCGCGGACGGGTGACTATCATTTACATACTCCGTGCTTCGGAAAGAACGTTAAGCTCGGCTGTCATTTGGGGATTTTTGACAGTCGTTACGGGTCAGAAGCCCGAAACTCTGACAATCAGTCTTACCGAGGGGTACCGTATGACCCAGTCACTGGATTGTGGAGGTCAGATAGGCATTCGCTCCATGTAAAATACTGGTATTCAGCTGCATCCGGATATAGGTACTGGAAGCCGACCCCAACAAAGTTGGGAAAAGGCTAGGCAGATTGATTAATTGTATTTTCCGACTTATTTAGATGTTCCTGACGAATTAATAGAAGAAGGTCATAAATCACTAAAATATTTTTTTTGTGATTAAAGACCTTTTTCTATTAATGTTATTCTTCTTTATGCTTTTGCCAGCGGTTGCCTAATTTGTAAAATAACAATTGAATTATTGCGATTATTCTGTTATTATTTTACGAATGGATTGAAATTATAATTTTACACACAGAATCTACCGTTTACACGTTTTTTTAAAAAAATATTATATAGGTAATACTAATACCCTCTTGAATACAAGGTGTGCAAAAATAGTTAAAGATCATCATCATCATCTGCCTAGCTTTTTGCCAACTATACCATAAATACTGGTTTTCAGCTGTATCCGGTAAGACTGGAAAGTCTTACCGGATACAGCTGAATACCAGTATTTTACATGGAGCGACTGCCTATCTGACCTCCTCAACCCAGTAACTGGGTAACACGATACCCCTTGGTAAGACTGGTTGTCAGACTTTCGAGCTTCTGACGACACGTAACGACTGTCAAAGATCTACAAATGACAGCTGGGACCAACGGCTTAACGTGATTTCCGAGGCACGGAGGGGTCTTGGTATGTAAAGATGGTCATCCATCCACGGACCAACCGTAGCAAGCGTAGTTTAACCTGATCGATCGACCCGTGCGGCTGTTATTACTTAGCCACAAGCCCCTCAAAAATAGTAAAAGGTCCTCATCCTTTTAAAACGTTCATAAACTTTCCATTGGGGTGGGCAGAAATTACACAATTACAGAACGCCACCTGCTACGATCCTTAAATACCTTTTGCTTTATCAAATAATCACTATAATCACTGTTCCAGACATATTCAATTTCCAAAATATCTAAGCGCCATTAATTCAACATCTTCGTTAGAGATAATTAATTAGAACCATCTGTCTTATTAATCGGAAGAAACATTCATTTATGATAAACGAGGGTTATTTCTATTACAATCTAGGTACAGAAGGTTGACTCCATACAACGAGCGGATACGCACGTAGTAACCGACCGAAGCTTCGTTTTCGGCCATTTTCGGCCAAATAAATAATGATTCGGCCATATTTTCGTTTATGGCCATAACGCAGCCGAAGCTTCGGGTTGGTCAGCCGAAAATCTGAGGTTCGTGAATTGTCGAGCGTCATTCGGCCTACTTTGTAGAGCTTGGCGATATGAGGTGACGTGCTTTTTTTTTGGGTGAGAAATTATCAAATAACTTCTCCCGCTCTGGGCGGAGCGGGAGGGTGTGTCAGACTCTTACTGGCTAAAACCCACCCATGTCCTTTTCGTTGCCTTTTGTACCTTTTGTACCTTTCCGCGACCCAGGCAGGCATCGGCCCTAGTGGACCCCTACAGGGCTAACTTCGGGGTGAATCGGGCCCGCTCGTGGCTTCACCCGGCTGTCCTAAACGGACGCGATTTTGATTTAAAGTTGTGAAACGACGTTATGTTGATTTTTTTCTTCACGTGCATATATTAATAAGTTATGAACTTTTTTCACTCAAATTGACAAAGGTTTGTGAAATATGTGATTATTGAATTACCTGTGAATTATCATGTTTTATTTATTTTAAAGCCCATATTTGCTCTTTCTCTCCCTGGGGGTAAAAAAAAAACAAACAAGATTTCAGTGTACAGCGGAAATATTAATATTTTTTAATGTCTAAACGAATTCAATCAATGTCTAAATCGTTTTCGGCTGAAAATCCATTTTCGGTCGAACACTAGCACGCACAGATAGATTCGCTTCACGTACAGTGCAAGTGCCCTTACGAGGCCGCTACTGGCATTTGTTTAAAATCACTGTAGGTACGCCTTAGTTATAATAATAATAATAATTCATTTATTTAAATTAAAACATTTAAATTGACATAAAGTTCACACACAATAAAATAATACTCAACATTCAAACCAAGAAGAGAGCAGTGGTGGCCCAGTAGTAACGGCCGCGACTTACGAGTTGTAGGTCGTCGGTTCGAACCCAGGCAGGCGCTTTACTTTGTGTAAATTATTTCATCACCACTGCTCTCAAAACGGTGAAGGAAAACAGCGTGAGGAAACCGGCATGTCCTAGAACCAAAAATTCGAAGACATGTGACATCTACCAATCCGCACTGGGCCCGCGTGGTAGATTACGGCCCGCTCCCTCTCACAGAGAGGAGGCCTGTGTCCCAGCAATGGGAACATTATAGGCTGATAATGTTGTATTCAATTCAAATCAAATAAAATGAAAGTACAAACACGTCATTCAAAACGAATAGCATAAAATTTCATACATGCAAATATAACAAAAATACATATGACCTACATACTTCGCTCATTGTATGAAGCCGACCTTATGTGCCTATTCTACTTTGTGGTTCAATTTTCGGAACACAAATAAAAGAGGATGATTTTAACTAAGTCAATTATTTTAAGGAAACTTCGCCTTTCGATCTGTTGCTATGGTAACGGGAAGGTTCGGAAATATTATGGGGCGTAATATATAACGGCGTAATATTATGGGGAAATATTACAGACGCATCAATACTATTCATACTACAAAAACGACTGATTAGAATACTAGTTAACATAGATAACACAGATAGCTGCAAACCCCATTTCCAAGAACATAAACTTTTAACCCTACCTTGCATATATATCTTGGAAATATGCAAATTTGTTAGAAATAATCAAAAACTCTTCACTGCACGCGAAAACATACAGACTCACTGCACACTACGACTAAAAATAGACTAAACCAACCAGGTTCTAAGCTAAAAATACACTACTAATACCACAAGCACTTTAGTAATGTCAGTTAAAATATATAATAAACTACCTATGTCTATTTTCTATAATATAAAAACGATAATTATAGATAACATTAAAATAGTGTCTATAATGTAGTCTAGTTTTTAAGTTTACATTGTTACTAACAAATATGGAAGTGATTCTAAATATCAATTTATTTATATAACCAAATTACAAGATGATTGTTAACATTAACTAAATTAAATTAAAAATTATTTTGAATTAGGTAAATGTTTATTTATTTATTTATTTTATTTATTTTATTTATTTTATTTATTTTATTTATTTTATTTATTTTATTTATTTTATTTATTTTATTTATTTTATTTATTTTATTTATTTTATTTATATATTTATTTTATTTATTTATTTTTTTTTTTTTACTTATATTATTTACTTTATAAATATTAGCAACAGGGGACAGGGGAGAACGGAAGAAGAAAACATGTTACACCGACCCCACGTAACACGGGACAAGGGCAGGAAAGGAAGATGCTGCAGCGAGAAGCAGCCGACAGGGGATTATATCAGAAGTTTTAGGTACATTGTTTACATTTCGAAGTGATGTATGATTTGTTACGAGGCCAACCTGCAAGCTCAGCACATCGTTTCGACAAAGTGACCGATAGTATTATGACACCGCGCTTCCCACGTCACCTCTGATGAAGACGAGACTGAGAAAAGGCTTTTCCGGACACATATCTTATTAGAAGATTGTTGAAACATAAATCATGTTCTCTGTTGCAAAGTAGCCATCAGAGAAGTCAGGGAAACTGTTTTGCAACAAACAAATTATAATGACCAATTTTCTACTAAACGAAACCCGAATAAAGAATTTCATGTCGAATTGTTTATTTACAATACAACTCAGTAATGATGATGCTAAATGAAAACCTTTTAAAGCTGGCTTTTAAAAAACAGTATATTTTTCCTTACACGCGCCTTTGTTATGACCGTGTTTGTTTTTAATTTAATTTGCCCAGTTTTACTTTACGCGACGAAATCTGCACCTTATAAAGGCATTTAGACCAGAACCGTCTGCCAAAACCGACATTCCGACCTCGCCACCGAGGTCCAACGCGAAGACCCCGACTTAATTGTCCCCCGACGATGTGCCAGCCCGCGCCGTAGCCTGTAGCTTTAAATTCCCCCGATAATAATAATTATACATTTCTGATCCAGCCTGTCCCCTCTTGCTGTCCTTCCCTCAGCGACGCCCTAAGCCCAGGTCCGTACCCCACAAGGGGTGGCCTTAGCGAGCAGTCCCTTAGTAATTTAAGAAATCCGCCCCTGGCTGGAGGCTTTGAGTTCGCTTAACGCAGCCACGGGATTCACCGGTTAAGTAGTCACGACCTATCAAGATGAACTACGAGAGAGAATGTACGGATATCTATGCAATAACGCATTGCATAGATTTCCGTACGTTCTGTCGTCGCGGACAATTTACACAAAAAAAAAGAAAAACAGAGGCGTCTGCACTCAATCTCAATGAGAATATAGTAACATGTTTTAATATTGAACACTGTACTCATAGAATGCAATGGTTGCTAAATAAAAACTCCAACTTCGAACGTTTGAGGGAATGAAGGCCAAGATACTTTTGTAAAATAGTAAAAGTTTTTCTTTTATCATGTTCTTTATTGATATGCCACAATGGTCTGCTTCTTGTAAATTTTTGGGCAAAGTTTTGACTTCAACGTTTTGACTTCGACTTACAGTAGAAGGTTTTGCTCCTAATCAACTCCTTTGAACCCAAACAACTAATTTCTTTGCCCAAAACTTTTCACTAACGTGACTGCCATAGCAACTACTTCAACTAGGCGCACGATTGACGTATTACATAACATCACGCCGTTTCCCCGAAGTGTTAGGCAGAGGTGTACCTATAGTACTCTAAAATTTCGCAAGTTATTTTTAAGGGTGGCGAGCCTATTTAGACTCTGGGCTACTACTGAGAAATTCCAGATAGAAACCCAATAACACTTTTCTCGACCTGGGAATCGAACCCAGGACCTCATACTCAGCAGTAACGCTTTCGACCACTTCACCAACGAGGCAGTCGACGTATTACTTATCTTATTCATACTCAAAGGCTACCTGACTCAATTATATTATTCACCTCAAGCAATTTGAGTTTTATAAACTTATCAACTTGTCTTTCTGATCACGTTGTTAACTCTGTTTCTTGTTAACTAGATTATGAACTAATTCTTTTTGGTAATAATTGGTTTAGAGGTTATTATGGAGATTGGATTTTTGCACTTTCAAGTTTTTGTAAAAACTTTGGTTGGAGTTCGTGGCGAGTTAGTCTTTGACATCAGGTTACCCACCAGTACAGTCGAGCACTCGTCAGTGGTAACACTTTGACCTTCAGCTGGACTAGCGTAGAACAGAGTTACTATAGAATGCGAGGTCAGCTTGCTCCACGCGCGCCTCAAAGAGATGTCAGCACGAGTGTAGGGGTTCAATAAGGCCGATGCCTGCCGGGGTCGCGGGAAAGTCCGAAAGAGTTACCGAGACTCCTGGCAACACAGGCAATGGAAGGAACACGGGCGGGTTTTAGTCAGTAAGAGTCTGACACACCCTCCCACTCCGACCAGAGCGGGAGAACTTATTTCATATTTACCCACTCAAAAAAAAAAACCTACATAATGGTTTTATTTATATGAGTGTGTTTAGTTTAATTTGTGACCTTCCTGTGCTAGTGCCAGTAAATACTTTAAAGGTACTGTAAAGGTTGTCTTTAAAAGATCGCTTTTAGCGATAAAACCGCCCATTGTATCATCCTATGTAAAATTTCTACAGTTATACGAGTATCTGTAATTTTTATGGCGTACAGTATAAATAGTATTATATTCTACGTTTTCTTTCTTTCTTTCTTTCTTTATTACTGCTGACATGTGGCTTACTTGTACAGAAATCTTACTTTACCCATAATATTAGTGTACGAGAAGGTATATTGACCTTCTAACGCGAACCTATTTCGAACCGCTCCCGCCACAATCCGCGCGTCCAATAAAAGCGCAGCTTCTAGAATATTCTAGAAGTCGTGTGGGGAACAGACGACGCGTACTCCATTAGCCGTCTGACATTCGTCAACTGGGCTGCGTACCGAGGGATCAAAATCAAAATCAAAATATTTTATTTCATATAAACCTGCATGGGCACAGAAAAGTCAGAAGCTAGGTGCACGGTTCCAATTAGTCGTTTCATATGGAGAAGAGCCGTCAAGAAACTCCACGGTTACTATTTTAAATATAATTGGATTTTTCAATGTTTTCAAATGAGTGTTAATAAGTATGGGAGGACAGTGTAAGCCTGTCAACAAGTACCAGGTACTTAAAAAACCGGACAGCGAGTCGGACTCGCCCACTGAGAGTTCCGTACAATTATTTTATGATTTAATTACAAAAATGTATAGTTTTCAGATTTTTCCCTGTACTTGTAGTATAAGACGATCAACGGAAAGTACCATATACATTTTGATTCCCTTGAGTGTGTCGAAATACACGTTTTTTGCGGCATAAACGACTGTCTTTTTTGAAAAGTTAACTTAGAAGTTTTTTTTTTTTAGAAAAACGTTGCCCCACACTAGGAATTTCTTCCTGTATCGTGGGTGCCTTTAGAAACATAGAAACTCACAAACACAAACACCCAGACCCGGAACAATTACTTGCAGATCATACAAATATTTGTTCCGTGCGGGGATCGAACCCGCGACACGCTGCGCAGCAGTCGATCGCTGAGCCATACGCCAACCGTGTCGTCGAGTTTGATATTTTCACAGCTTCAAAGGACTGTAGACCTGAGTATATGGTTTTAATTTCAACTTGACACCTCCACGCGATTCCGATAAAGGGTCTTGACAGACAGACGGACAGACAGACAGACGGACAAAGTGATCTTATAAGGGTTCCATTTTTCCTTTTGAGGTACGGAAACCAAAAATTAGAAAATGGTCTACAAATACAGTCTATTAAACCTTCAACGTTCTCACATTCACAAAATATAAAAGAATTATTTGAAATATTAATAAAATAATAAAAAACCTATTTAAACCAAATGACATGATTCCCATTACATCTTTACAAAACCAAATGGAACAATTTACAAAACTTGTATCTTCCCCCCGAACACTATTCTTTTTACCTATTATTTGTTACTGGATAAAAAGCACTTAAAGTACATGTGTGTATGTTAAAAGCTTTTATACTTTGTCAACTTTCTTATTATTATTAAGTGCGTAAGTAGAAAGTAAGTTAATAAGAACAGACAGAATAACTTTCGTTTGTATATCAATGAGGAGATCCTGTTAAGTAACACACCACGTGGTAGCATCATCATTATCATCATTTCAGCCGAAAGACGTCCACTGCTGGACACAGGCCTCCCCCAAGCACCGCCACATCTACCGATTCTGTGCTTCCCGCATCCAGCGGATTCCTGCGGCCTTCACAAGGTCATCGGTCCACCTTGTAGGAGGCCTTCCAACGCTACGTCTTCCGGTACGCGGTCGCCACTCCAGAACCTTTCAGCTCCATTGGCCATCTGTTCTGCGAGCAATGGTAGGTATCTACCTAAGTACACCACCTGCACACCCTATTGGACAGTTATTCCTGTTAACACCTTGTCAACCGTCTAAAATTTTTCCACCTTACGGGTCGTTCTAAAGAAGATAGAAAAAGTCCAACCTAATTTCCATTCTGGGTACATCTTAACATTTCTGCATAAATAATTCCTCTTTTCAACAACTTCACAATACCAGTTTAACATGCAAACTAACGTAATAAAACACCACTCCTACTAAAACGCTTTTATTCAAATTCCTATTGAGTACGCCGCGTACTGCGTACCCAATGGGAAAATACGCCGCAACTTTTTAGTAGGTGCGCCGCGTCGCGTACAAAATATTTAACTTGTTAGTAACGAAGCTGGTTGTCGAGTTACTTACTTAATATTTATTCAACATGGATAGTACACGTGTTTGTAAGTTAATGTTCTATTTTCACTCCTTGGTATCTTTTTATGAATGAGACTTTTTACTTCAGTTATGTGGCAAAAAGCGATAATTTCGTCAGTATATTTCAATAATTTAACTGCATAATCAGCCAATAATGTTTCCACTGCTGGGCCACAGGACTCGTCTCGATGAGAGGGAGTAGGCAGTAATCCACCACGCCGGCCGGGTGCGGGTTGGTAGATGGAGCATGTCTTCGAATTTTTGTTTCTAAGACATGCCGGTTTCCTCACGATGTTTTCCTTCACCGTTTTGAGAACAGTGGTAACAAAATATTTTACTAAAGGACCTGTTTGGGTTTGAACCTACGACTTACAACCCATAAGTCAGGGGGCCGTTACGAGTGGGCCACCACTGCTCCTCCTAATTTGACTGACTAACAGACAAAATAAGACTTACACCATTGAAGATAAAAAACAAATACGAATTAAGGAAGAAACGTTTCATAGGGTCTGAAAAGGTGTACTGAGAAAAGATTTTTGAAACTGCTCTGTAATTCTGAAACTATATACGAGTATGTATAACTTAAAAAATCTTTTAAGAAAATATTGTTTCCGTCGCAACTAAGCACATTAAGCTGGGCCTGTGACCTTGCAGCAGTGATGTCACATATTGATTGTGTTAATGTTTTGCTAACATAGTTTGTAAGTATTTTGTTACTAACACGTTGAGTCTTGTTACTTGATTAAATGAATTATTATATATATTTAGACAGTAACAGCATATAATTAAAAGGCGTATATGAATTCGACCGTTAGCAGGTCAAACTGCGAGATGAAGTTATTATGCATTCGAAGTCGCAAACAACACATAGTTGCGGATATTGAAAAACTTTTAACTGAAAGTATAAAAATCTCTGCATCTCTGATGACTATGTCGCGTATTCGCGGCAGCACCAATATTACTCTCAGTGTCTGCGCAGATCGATGGGATTCGCCGATGTCGCGGAGGTGGGTGAAGCTCCATGCAAAATTTTAATTGTATTATGTCAATCTGTGTCTGTACCTACTAACAGTATATGTTAAGATGCTGACAAGAGGCAAATGACCAAAATAGGCTTGTCTTAAGAAAAAAAATTGCCAATGTTTATGGTAGCGGAAAAATTATGTGTTCATTTTGAACATATTTCCCAGAACTTGGTTTTTACCAAAACACGTTTTGAAAAAAAAATCTCGAAACAAACTAACGTTAAACTAACTTCTTACCTTGAGTTCCGATCCAAAATATCTGTATTAAATATAAACATACGTTACGTATTTAATTATTAACAAGAACATCTTAATTAAATGCAGAACTTGGTTGTTTTTTATTTTCGATTACTCAACTCAATTTTGAGTAAATAGATAATTGCTTCATATTTTGCAATAAATTACTAGCGTTGTGTCACGCTTCTCTTTCTTTTCTATGCGGTTTGACAGTGGCCGCGGTTAAGGTGTTGTCAGCGTCTTAAGTAAAAATTTTACTAAACCTACGGACTTTGTCTGAAAATAAAATTATTCTATTCTATAAAATGAAGTAATTTTTTTGATTAAGGTATTCTGCTATTCAAAGGATATAGGCCAGAATGTGTACAGAGCTGTGCCCTAATAAAAAATATTCATGTACATTGACACACAGTACGTCATACTCGTATATTATTAAAGCTTACAGGTATGCTTTAGCAATAGTTTATGATCAGAGAAGAAGCGAGAGATACAATACGTAAGATACAAATAAAAGTGTCTAAGCATTTTGAATAAGAATGATCAAAAATTCTGAGTTTTATAGACGAAACAATCAATGGATATAAAGGCCGTTTCTTCACTAGCTTACACGACATTCCACATCGAATCAGTGAATCTGTGAATATCTAATTCTACTTCTACTATTCGTCTTCTATTATTCACACAGTCAATTATTAATACACTCTCAAAATCTATACATTTTCGTAGAATTACGCATGATGTCGGCCAGTGAAGAGAATTGAATTTTTGTTTAAGTATGTAATATAGTGTAATAGTGTAATTCAGATAAAGAAAACACTCACCATATTCAATAAGTATAATTTTGTTAAAAAATAAAACACCGAACCAAAACTAATGAATCATATAAAAAAAGTAAATTAAAAAAAAATGATATGGTATAATAAAGATTCCTGATACCAACAAAGATATTTAAAAAAAAAAGTTATATTTCACGGACTATGCTTTACAACTTAAACGCGCGAGTTGAGAACTGAAAGCTCGTACATTCTACCGCAATGGTTGCAACCAGGCCTCGGAGATACGTTTCATAGTTTGGGTTCAATGTAATCCCAAAACCCACGGCGCTAAGCTCTAAACCGTGGTCGTGGTACAGACATTGATCTGATCTCACAACTTTATCAGTTGTTAACACGAATATACTCGTAATATAGTTAGAAAACACAGGCTGAGCACTAATATATATAATATAGTTACTAATAGAATTTCGGTGTTAGTGTTCCAAAAAATATCACCTTCCCAACCGGAGCGATGATGAGGAAACAGCCCCCAGACAATTTTTTTTGACAAGCAAAAATAATTTAAAAACAATCGATGTTCATAGGGCTGGACCGAACTTGCAAATAAGGTTGAACATATGATGGTTAATTATTTCGAAGGCATGTGACATCTACCAACCCGCACTGGGCCCGCGTGGTGGATTACGGCCCACTCCCTCTCACAGAGAGGAGGCCTGTATTCCAGCAGTGTGAATACTACAGGCTGATGCTATGTGGTGGTTGAAAAGAGGATAAATACCAACAAAAAAATATTGTAAAATTCAGTAATTCTAGAGTAGGTAGGATATAATTAATGTTTTACATACATTTTAAGAAAAACATCATTGCAATTACTCAGACAAGACCCATTCAATTTCTTCATCCATACTGAAGCCAATTTATTATTCACCTTCAAAGACCAAAAAATGTTATCGAGGAATGAGGCTGATGCCGTTATATTTTCTTGATGCCTGGCCCAGCCAAATACCATAGCAACGTGATGACATGGCACCAACACCCAACTATCCGATTTCCTACAACAAGAGCCCTAAATTGTATCCAAAGAATTGAGGCTAGATGGCTCCCTGTCAAACAAAATATATGAAAAAAATTGTTTGCGGCTTATTTGCCGTGCATACTCGTACGATATGAATATTTTATTAATTCAACCTTTCATTTTTGTGAGGAGTAGGAGATGGCGGGACGAACTCGACATTTCTCACAAGTATTGGAAACAAACAGCAGTTCATAGGGATAAGTAGCTGGAGGTAAGGGAGGTCTTATGTCCCCCCTGCAGTGGGACACAAGCGGCTGATAATAATAATTTTCATGAACCATTGACAATGTTTGTATAATTATTCAGTTACTGGTCCGAATAATATTATAGGTACAAATTATCAATAATATTAACTGCTTGATCCCTTATAATTCGGTTGTTTGTTGTTCCATTCCAATTTATTGAATCAACAAATATTATATTTGACTTACAACTAATATTATTATAGGAAGTGTATTAATGATGTGTCTAAAATGGGAATAATAGACTTAGGGAAAGAGGCTGCTTATAGGCTGAAATTCATGTCATAAAAACTAAAATTTTAAGACATGTAACATCCATCCGCGATGCCGCGATTACCAACCACTCCCACGAGTAGCACTGGCCTCTCATGGGAGTGGTCGGTAATCCTCATAATTTTCCCACAGTTGGGAACACAGATTCCCAGCTGTGGGAAAATTATGAGGTGGTTATGCATGTGCTAACGATCCTTTTATACTCTTTTTGTTTCATCCAAATTCATACGCTATGTGATCTTAAACAATGCCCGGTTGCGTATTAATTAATATTACATAACATAACACTACGCTTCTTCAACTGAGAAATTTCAGATGAAAAACCTAATAACACTTTGTCAGACCTGGGGATCGAACTCATGCTCAACAGTAGCGCTTGCGATCACTACGCCAATGAGCACTACAATTTGGTACACGAATATAAAATTTTCTCTACAAATCTGACACAGTTCATATAGTTTTTTACTCAATAGGAAGCAATAGAAATGCCGCTGTCTTCTTTTATGTTGCCTTTATTCATGATTCAATCATTTGTTCGCTTTTTATGTAAAACCTCTTTTATAACTTGTATCATTCGCCGAAAATATCCATTTTATGTGCTACAATTTAAGGAAACTTCTCTTTTATGTATAATTTTATGTCAGCCATTTACGTATTTATTTTACTGCAGGTTTTCTTTTAACGATAATAATACCTTTTTATTAAACATAGCTTTCTAGAATACATATTATCTGAGATGTGTATCTACATATGTTGGTTTTTCACATTTCTGTGATGACATTTTTTAGCGAATTCTGTTTTCGTTTCCATAGTGCCATTAATTGGCCACTATTTATTCTAAACTTGGTGATGTTCTTCAGAAAGGTCAAGTGCGTAGCACTCGCTACTTGCGTGTATGACTATGAGAGGGTTTACTCTCTAAGTCTATCAACGAAGATACGGGCCCGTCCCAAAGTAGTTTGAAACTTCGGAGTGAACCCTACTTCCTATTGATTTATGGTTCAGGAGTTTCGAACGGAATCATAGACCATATTCGTGAATGAATAGCGCATTGAGATAGAGTTGGACTATTTTACCTGTCGATTACAGGTATACTTATTTTGTGGTTTTCTAGCATTACCTACCAAATTTTTAACAAAATACTTTTTATTATGTCTTTAAATATAGAATTGAATTAATTTGCCATTTTTGACCGGATAACGGCTTTGTCTTGTTTGCCTTTTTTTCTTTTCGACGGCAATTTTCAAATGAAATGTCAAAGAACGACGTATGAACGTAAACGAAGCAAAAGGAGTATGTAAGGATCTTAGCATAATATATGTCATTCTGTAATTTCTGCCTAACCATATAGGAAGAAGGCGTGAGTTTATGTATGTGTTCTAAACTTTAGGAATTAGTAAAATTTTCTAACAAAAACTGAAAAACACGTTGCGCGACCCAAGAATTGAATCCAAAATCCCACTCTCGGCTGCTGTGTTGACATTACTAGGTAGTACAACGCAACAGTTCTATTTTATTTTTCTTTCCTAAAAAACAAATGAAACATTCAATTTGTCCAAAGAATTTGATTAGATACATTGTTTACATTAGCATTGTAAATGGGACGATCTTGTCAACTTTTTCCCAGACCTGGGAAATAAATGTTAATGTTTCTTCCCATTGTAAGAAATGAGCTCGGAATGTTTTAAAAAGAAATATGTGCTCGTGAATAATTTCAGTAATACTTCAGGAGTAATGGCTCACGATTTAAGAACGATATATTTTGCTTTTAGGCTAAATAAATTATCGTGTGTAAGCCTAAGTAAGGTAACCTCATATTTTTCTGGGAGCGTCGTTGTATAAGAACACTTTTTTTTTGGGTGTGAAATTATCAAATAACTTCTCCCGCTCTGGGCGGAGCGGGAGGGTGTGTCAGACTCTTACTGACTAAAACCCACCCGTGTTCCTTCCGTTGCCCGTGTTGCCAGGGGCCTCGGTAGCCCGTTCGAACTCTCCCGCGGCAACCGCCTTACCGACTAAATTCAATATCATATACCTGTAGGCATGTACGCACGAACGAACAAGAATATAGCGAACACGATCATTGAATACTTTATTCGTAAGTGCGTACCACTCCGTTTTCATTGTGAACTAACATCAAACACTTTAAATTAATTTAATTCGGTCCTTGATTTGTGTGTTATATTGCTAGGTGTATGCTTTGTTTTTACATTATTTTTAATCAGTCATAATTCAATTTATTCTCGATGAATTGTAGTAATTACAGTAATAAAAATGTAAAATTCAAATAATTATATACGTAGTTAGCCTGTAAGTGATTGTTGCACTTATAAATGTCTATCGAGTAATTTTAAATGAAATAAAATTTGTAAACAATTGTAGGCTTACCTATCAAATAAATAAATGTTCGTCAAAAAAATTCGTGGCCATCCAATTTTGTTTTTTTGTGTGGACGGTGTTCAGGGAAATTTAATGCGACACTGCTCGTGTTAAACACGAGGGGAGAGCGCGCGTCGGCACGGGGGCATGAGTTCTCAGCCACCTATCTAACAGTGTACTACTTCCAACAGCGAATCCATGGCTAGTAAAGAGAGCGTGGCAGTTGAGCGCGAACACAAGTCGAACTGTGTTCGCTTTACTACTTTACGTCCACACATACGAACCAAATGTTCCGTGTTCTTTGTTAGTGTTCACCATGTTTTGTTCGTTCGTGCGTATACGCCTTAATGTCAACAACAACTTCCCATGGGATCCAAACACGATCCAAAGCTTTGTTAAACAAATGAAGGAAAACAATTGAAGACTGCGGTAGCTCCAAAGATCGCGTTATTCTCTAAACATCACTTCGAAATTCAAACGGTGTCTCGTTGTAAATCCGCGACGATTAACTGTAAAAAATCAAATGAGTTCGCTTTCAAATTGTGTGCGGTCTCTTGAGTGAGGTGTAACTTGGAGATAGAAATATGTACACAATGATCGCAGTACCTACTTTTCAAGACGATCTTATTTAAAAGGAGCTCTGCTATGACTGAAAGAGAATTTCTGTCCTTTTTTTTTAAAGCAATACATCACATGTTAAACCTTGAGGTTAACATGTGATGAACCTGGAGGCAATATCGTTTGAAAATACGGACTTTGAACTCAAGTTCAAAGTCCGTATTTTCAAACGATATTGCTGTCAAGCAGCCATATTATTCAGTGGTCGAGTACAGTCAGCTTTAAAAAGATGTACAAATCGACACCACAAAACACCAACCCCTAACTCCGAACAGCGCGTACCTAATAAGCTACCTATATTCTGGCAAATAAATCAATCATTCAAATATCCATTTGAATGTCTACAATTTGTGTTACTTAATACTGTATTAATATGTAGCTACAATTAATTACCTAATGAGTAATACAGTTTGTAGTTACACATTCATAACACATACATAATCAGCCTATAATGTTCCCACTGCAGGCTGGGACACAGGCCTCCTCTTTGTGAGAGGGAGTGGGCCGTAATCCACCACGCGGGCCCAGTGCGGGTTGGTAGATGTCACATGTCTTCGAATTTTTGGTTCTGGGACATGCTGGTTTCCTCACGATGTTTTCCTGCACCGTTTTGAGAGCAGTGGTGATGAAATTATTTACACAAAGTATAGCGCCTGTCTAGGTTCGAACCGCGGCCGTTACCACTGGACCACCACTGCTCTATTGACACAAATAATTGTCGACAATTAAATGAAATCATAGACGTATGAGGCACTGGGGGGTAACCATCACCTCTTATAGCAGTATTATTATAATATTACTTCACAGTGGGAAAGTGATGGAGCTATACAGGACTTATAGCTCCATCTCTTTCTCACGCGATGAGGTGATGGTTACCCCCCCTGGACGCAAAGTTCTTGATACTCTATAGAAAAGGTCGACGATCGTCGATTGATGTGGGCATATAATATAATATATACAAGTATTATAGTCTAGTTGCGCGTCGAACTTTGCTTGCGCGATGCAGGATTTTTTTCATGCGAAGTTCGCATGTGGCGTTGTAGATGCCGCCACAAATTATTGTGTATTTATAGATCTTTTTGGGGGTGACTGTACCTAGCGTGTCTAGACAGGTTTATAGTGGAACTTAAAACTGTCCAGCATATAAATTGCTTTGTAAGTTTGGTTGTGAAACTGTAAGTACGTGTGAACGGTATCTGGTTTTATTATTATGAAGATATTGTTGAAAACGCTGAGAACCTGAAACTTGAAAAGGATTTTATTTTAAAAGATATACAAGGTGTCGTTTTGCATCCTCATAAAATTCAAGGAGGTAACTATCCTAATAATTCTCGACACGAATCAATAATAAAATAAGTAGATCTTTTTTTTCTAATTTTCGGAAATCGGCATGGGACACGCATTTTAAAACGCGGCCCGTATGATACCGCACTGTAACTGCCCTTTTACACACACACTACCGCATTTGCAACGGTGTGATTCTGTTCTGTGAAAGTGGTGTATTCTAAAATACTGTCAAACTTATATAACTAAAAAAGAAGTATGTATTAATTACTGAGCAGGTATCGTAATTTTATTTGATTATATAAGTCTTTCATAGCAGCCCCCTGAAATTTGACGAGGATGCAAAACGACACCTTGTATGACGTCACACTTATTTTTCCCGAAGGGTAAGGGACAGATGTACCTACCTATAGTACCTACATCCACATTTCACCAAATTATTACTAAAGTATTTAGAAAAAACCGGCCAAGTGCGAGTCGGACTCGCGCACGAAGGGTTTCCGTATCATTATCTATAAAAACGGCAAAAAAATCATGTCTGTTGTATGGGAGACCGCTTAAATATTTATTATATTCTATTTTTTAGTATGTGTTGTTATAGCGGCAACAGAAATACATCATCTGGGAAAATGTCAACTGTCTAACTATCATGGTTCATGAGATACAGCCTGGTGAAGACCGACAGACGGACAGCGGAGTCTTAGTAATAGGGTCCCGTTTTACCCTTTGGGTACGGAACCCTAAAAATATACGTTTCTGTGTCCGTATCTCAATGTTTATTTATTACATTTGGGAAAACAAACAGTAGTATATTAAGCATAAACAGTGTTGTCTTAAAATTAAACTTAACAAATACTACCCACAACATTTTCCATAGATTAATATACTATATATTAAAAAAAGCAGTCAAACGTTAATTGTAGCAGGACTTACTTAAAGAAAATAAAGTTAAAAGAAAAAAAAAGGATAAACAATATGTTATAAGAAAACGTTTAAAAAAAAAACAACCGACTTCCAAAAAAAACACTGCAAAGTGAAAAATAACTTTAATTTCGGAAGTCTGTGTCTTTGGGTCTGTATTTTAGTTTTTTGCGACCGACTTCCGAAATTAAAGTTATTTTTTACTTTGTAGTGTTTTTTTGGAAGTCAGTTTTTTTTTTTGTAAAAAGCTTTTATTTTTCACTTTTGCACTTTTTAGTGGGTCAGTTTGTAATTCATCTAAGTTACAATAGCCTAATGTCAACTGCTCATCACCTTTTACAAAATATTGTTTTTCTTGATGCAGGGACGTAAGAAACAGGAGAACTGCCACTCACCATATGCATTGTGAAGAGCATGAATGGCTTAGCAACCATATTAAAGTACCTAATCGAATGGCAACTCGTTAAATACTTCTTATTAAGTAGTTTCGGTGGCCATCTGTGGTCTTTATCATCAATTCCACTCCACCAAATGGTGCTTTCCGAGAACAATTGCACAAGTTACTATAAAAAATACCTACATCGCTATAGGTGTGCCTTTAAAATTTGAGGATTCCCCTCGATTTCCATGGATCCCCTCATCAGATTATGACTTGGTGACAATGGGACCACCTTGGGAGCATAACCTTTAAAAAAAAAAGAATTTTTAAAATCGGTCCACAATTGACGGAGAAATCGGCGAAAATACATTAAGAAAAAAAACATGTCGAATTGATAACCTCCTCCTTTTTGAAGTCGGTTAAAAAAGGCACAATGCCACACTATTAGATGACACGTGGAAGTAGGATGGCATGTCGTAATTATCGGGAGCGAAAAAGAGACAAGACGATGTGTAACTTGGCTAACTAAAGTCGAATTATTCTTTCGTTGTCACTTTGTGTAATAAAATAGTAATTTTTATTTATGTATTTAACCATTTATGTACATACACATAAAACAGAAAAGAAGAACAGAACAGAAAAATAATAAAAAAAAATAAACATGTTGAATTGATAACCTCCTCCTTTTGGAAGTTAGTTTAAAAAAAAAAAAAAACGAAATCGTGCGTGATGTATCATACAGGTCCCTATTAATAACGATACCTACACTGTATAAAACCTATGGAGCCTCATATGCTTGGTTCATATGCTGTGTTCGTCTGCTTTGTCCACTACCCGCTGCTAATAATTTACTCACCTATTTATTAATAAAGGGGTAAAATAAAAAAAAATGTAAATAATAGTCCAGTAATAATATGAGGATCTTCAACCGGTCGGAGACTCTATTCCATAATGTAAAATAGTCTGCTATTTTCAACAATAGTTGCTGCTCCAAAATCAAAAACCACAGATCGAGAAGGGTCCCCGACTTGGGTTGGATTGGATTAAACACCCTTATTAAACCTTCCTACCAACCTAAACGGCACAAAGTGATTAGGCACAGAAGGTCGGTTCCAGACAACGAGCGAAAATGCACGCAGACACGTATAGTGTGTCTCAAAACATAACAATATAATATCACGCCTGTAATTCCCGAGGGTTTAGGCAGAGCTGTACCTTTAGTACACCCACATTTCGTCAGTTATGTTTAAGTCCCATGTAATAGGGGGCGAGCCAATTGCCACCAACCGGGCACAAATCCAGACTCCGGGCTGCTACTGAGAAACTTCTAATGGAAAAACCCGTGTTTCAAAACAATTTGAAGAAAATGTTAAGAAATGGGTCAGAAAACGTATGTCATATACCTACATAGGATATGCCAATTTGTAGGACAACTTACAATTTAGTAATTGGATTTGATTACTTGAATACCCGAAATTCCAATTTTTAATCACTTTTAAGATGTTTTATATTTGGCAATTGAGGTTTTCTTTTAACCTTAATTTTCGTCGACGATTTAACAATTAAACACAATAATTAATTTTGTAAAGAAGTGGTGTGATATAATGCTGAAACCTTCTAAATTACAGATGAAGGTGTTACTAATTCCCTTTAGAGAGTGATTGTGTATGACTTTTACTTGGTGATTGCATAATCAGCCTGTAATGTTCCCACTGCTGGGACACAAGCCCCTCTCTGTGAGAGGGAGTGGGCCGTAATCCACCACGAGGGCCCAGTGCGGGTTGATAGATGTCACATGTCTTCGACCTTTTTGGTTCTGGGACATGCCGGTTTCTTCACGATGTTTACCTTCACCGTTTTAAGAGCAATGGTGATGAAATAACTTACACAAAGTAAAGTGCCTGGCTGGGTTTAAACCTAGGACCTACAACTCGTAAGTCACGGTCGTTTCCACTGAGCCACCACTGCTCATACCCCCCACCTGGTGATTGAACCTGGTGAAAATGTAAACAGATTTTTTTTACATTACATCAAAAAGTTTTGGTACCGAATAAACAACGATCTCAAACAAATGCCGGTCGCGAGTGCGCCTGTACTCGCTGTACGTGAAGCGTGTCTATGTGTGCGTTTGTTTTCGCTCGTTGTCTGGACCCGACCTTCTGTACACTATTTAGTGAACCGGGTCTGTGGTTGTGCACCCATAGTACATACTTCATTGCGATCCTACTTAATCCCAGCGCTTTCCGATCGGGTTGGATCCCGTTCCTCGTAATTAGGTCAGTAGATTTACTGTTTAAAATATTTTCTGGTTTACGAAGTGATTTGTACAAGTTTTGCTATAAGAATAGTGGTAACCATCATCTGCCTGACCTTTCCCAACTATTTTGGGGTTGGCATCCAGTCTTACCGAATACCAGTATTTTACATGGAGCGACTGCCTACCTTTTTTTTTGGTTGAGTAATTATCAAATAACTTCTTTCGCTCTAGGCGGAGCAGGAACCCTCCTGCTCCGCCTAGAGCGAAAGAAGTTATTTCATAATTACACGGGTGGGTTTTAGTCAGCAAAAGTCTGACACACCCGTGTCAGACTTTTGCTGACTAAAACCCACCCGTGTTCCTTCCGTTGCCTGTGTTGCCAGGGGCCTCGGTAACCCTTTTCGAATTGTCCCGCGATCCCGGCAGGCATCGGCCCTAGTGGACCTCTACACTTGTGCTGACGACATCTCTTTGAGACGCGCGTGGAACACAACGCGCCGTCAATACCAGTATTTTAATTATATTTTATAATACCAGTATTTTACTTGGAGCGACTGCCTATCTGACCTCCACAATCCAGTTACTGGGTAATACGATACCCCTTGGTGAGACTGGTTGTCAGACTTTTGAGCTTCTGATGACCCGTAACAGCAGTCAAAGATATACGAATGACAGCCAGGACCAACGGCTTAACACACTTTCCGACGGATGGGCCACCCATCCATGGATGGTTGCATGACCATCTTTACATACTCGTATCAAGACCCCTTCGACCCCCGAGCTACGCTTGCCGGGCTTTTTAGTCCGTGGACCAACCCCGGCAAGCGTAGCTTAACCTGATCGATCGACCCCTGCGGCTGTTATTACTTAGCCATAAGCCCCTCCAGTAAGAATAGTGGCCAAGTGATTAATCACACAATAAAATAAAATAAATATATAAACTAATTTAATTAATTAAATTAGTTTATATATTTATTTTTAAATATAAATTAGTTTATATATTTATTTTATTTTATTGTGTGATTAATCACTTGGCCACTATTCTGTATTAAATTTAATTAATTAAATTAGTTTATATATTTATTTTATTTTATTACTTGAGAAAGCTTACAGCTGGGGTATCCCAGCTATCTAAACTATCTGTATAGATAGTAGACAGTTAGTGAAAGAAGGCCAAGTAAAAGTTTTCACTGACAATATTAGGGTAGCACAAGAAACAGTAGACAGACGAGAGAAAGTAAGAAATAGTAAGCAATCGGAGAATCAGGAAAAGATTAAACAGGTTTTAGTGATCTTCAAAGAAGTTATTTATACAGTATTTTTTTTAGTTTAGGAACACTGGTGGAAAATAAATCAAAATCATCAACATTATGACACATCGAGTTGTATATTCTGCTAGCTCTTATCATATAAGAGTTTTGTCGATATATGCACCACACAGAGGGAACATACAGAGGTTTATGATTCCTCAAGGTGAAGGACATACAGCCCAAATTTGCTCATCAATTCAGAACAGTCGGTTGAACCATTTGCCAAATTGAATACCATGTCGGCAATTTTTGTCCGCTCAATTAGTGGATGAATGTGAAACTTCCTGCAGCGGCTGTAATACGAGTAGGCAAATAGGTTTTGGATCCTAACTGAATGTACCTTTAGAATTTCTATTGAATACCTTCGATGCGATTGACATAAGTATTATAAACAGGATTCCATACTGGTGAGCTGTATTCGAGACGACTGCGTACAAAAGCACAATCAAGAATTTTAAGTGTTTTGATATTTTTAAAATCGGCTGATATCCTCAAGATGAAACCTAGTGCCTTAGAAGCTTTTTTTTTAAATATTATCGATGTGTGTGTCAATAAAAGTTTCTAGTCAAAAGTGACGCCTAAGTCTGTAATCGTGCGCGGGCTTGCGGACGGTGAGCAATGGGTAGCTCACCATCCGGTAAGGACCAGGCCCGCGACGGCGCGTTGTGTTCCACGCGCGCCACAAAGAGATGTCGTCAGCACAAGTGTAGTGGTCCACTAGGGCCGATGCCTGTCGGGGTCGTGGGAAAGTCCGAAAGGGAAACCGAGGCCCCTGGCAACACAGGCAATGGAACGGAAGGAACACGGGTGGGTTTTAGTCAGTAAGAGTCTGACACACCCTCCCGCTGCGCCCAGAGTGGGAGAAGTTATTTGATAACTTCCCAATCAAAAAAAAAGTCTGTAATAGTATTAACTCTGGCTATTGAAATGTTGGCTAGTTTATAATCGTAAAGAATAGGTTTAGGTTTACGAGTGAAGGTAAAGGTATAACATTTCGGAACATTTGGATCCAAGCGGTTGGCCGTGCTTGGAATCTGTCCAGATCATGTTGGAGACGTTCAGCATCTTCATAAGTTCTGAATTTGCTTAGAATTTTCATGCCGTCTACAAACAAAAAAACTGTTGTTCTTCATTTAAAAAATTGTTAACATCGAGAACTATGATTACCCTTCAGGGATTCCACAGGGATGGGATTTGGGACCTTGTTATTCAACATCTTCATCAATCACGTCTCTTCATGTTGATCAACATCTCCATCAATGACGTCTCTTCATGGTAATCAACATCCCCATCAATGACGTCTCTTCATGTTAATGAAGGGACGTCATTGTTG
Source organism: Atethmia centrago (assembly GCA_905333075.3). Classification (NCBI taxonomy): domain Eukaryota; kingdom Metazoa; phylum Arthropoda; class Insecta; order Lepidoptera; family Noctuidae; genus Atethmia; species Atethmia centrago. The sequence continues at coordinate 8,204,437 of HG995392.1, read as the reverse complement.
AAGATGTTGAATAACAAGGGTCCCAAAAGCGATCCCTGTGGAATCCCTGAAGGGTAATGATAGTTATCGATGTGTATTGATTAAGAACAACAGTTGGACATCTGTTGCCCACGTAAGATGATAACCACCTCAAGAGATTTCCACTAATACCGAAAGCCATTACGAAGAAGTATAGCATGGTCCAAGCGATCAAAACATTTGCTGTAATCTGTGTAGATTACATCTACTTGTGTGCGATGAGCCATACATTCAGTCAAGTAGTCACCACAAAGAATATGATTAGTGGTTGTGGACCGACCTTGTATTGCAATAAATGGTTAGTTAGCGTCCTCGACTATTGATTATACTATTCTTGCCTGAGCAACCGGCAGCAAGCTCGTCATGCTCCCTTAGATGTCACTGCCTGCGGTAGCGTCGGGGGTCGGGTTGCTTCCTTCCCTCCAATATGGCGAGGGGCGTGATGGCAGATCTTTGCGTTATGCTCGTGAACGGGTGCTGCTTGTGGTGACTGGTCGTCTCGCTAATCATGGTTTTAATTGTTATTAGTAATTGTTTACTTATTTTACTTCGATGGGGCTAGTTTATCATTTCTCACTTCGAGCTACAGCAAATGCCTTATGTAAGCGGGCACGCCCTTTATGCCTGGAGGCTTTTATTTAGGTATTAAGTTCTATTTACGTTTTTTTATTTTGTAATTTTTATCTGCTTGAGTACAGTTTGTTCATTGTTTTGTTGGTATACTGACGCGTGCTAGCTAACGTATGGCAAGTGTGTAATTTAATCCAATGTTTTGTGTTTCGTAATGTTAATTACTTTGCATACGATTTGTATAGAATCAAGTTTATATAACTAAACAGACAGACGTGCTGCTGGGGAGTTTGTTCCACCACTTCTTCTTCCCAGCTAAAGCACTAGGAAGTGGTGAAGGGCGGGCATTTTTGGGGGACTGTCTTATGTAACTTTGACGTTCGAAAAGTGCTGATTTTCAGCCTAGTTTGAATAAATTACTTTTGATTTTGATTTTGACCTCGCAGGAAACTTTGTTGGTGGTCACTGATGCTTAGTCTAAGACTAAGCTGCTCGTATATTATTTTTTCCAGGATTTTAGCAAAAATACTTTATTTGGATTTGGGCCTGTAGCTTTCCACGAGGTCTCTAGGCCCTTTTTTGTGGATCGGAATGATTAACTTACAAATTGTAGGACCGCCTGAACCGAAGTGAAAGAGGAGGAGTCAGACTTTTGGCTCAGTTGAGTATACAGCAAGGTGTGGTCATATTTAAGGGTGTGGCTCAGACCATCAAACAGATCACCTTTCTTCATGAGACCAACATCATAATCCCGCAAAAATGATCAACTGTCACATCACAGTTGTCACATGAGATGACTAATATTTTTTCCGCAATTACGATTTTTACAACTTTAATTATATTTGTTCAGTTTGATGGTCTGTACCACCCGCTTAAATATGACCACATCTTTCTGATTAACTGAAAAAAAAAATCAATAACTACGATTACCCACTTCATAGAAAAAAAACTTGCGCGGTAGGGGGGACCCCCGTCAGGAACGAAATAAGTTCGGTATTGAGAACTTCGTTCCAAAAAGTCACGGTGTCAAGTTGGGTTGAAAGCTTCAGCCAAAATGTTCAAAACCTCAGTTGCAGCGAAGTTCAAACTTTTGGGGCCATTATACCACAATTCACTCCATCTACATAAATGTGAAAGTTGCAACTAAATACAATTATTGGAGCAAAGAACTATAGTTTTTCTTTCTTTTTGTATTTTATACCTAGTTTAAGTACACATCTGCATAACACTTCGGGGGAAAAAAAATCGGTTCAGGTGCTGCGATGTTAAAGACAGACACACAGATACAGAAATAAACAGATAAACACTACAAACTTATAAACAAAAAAGAGGGGTCCTTTTTTGTCGGGGGTTAAAAACTGGCGAGATATAATGTTAAGTAACTTTATAGAAGTGAAGTAGAGTAAAAACATGAATAATTTAATTTTACAGTGGCACTGATACATTATCTTCACGTTATGTGCCCCAAAGGAGTAGGCAGAAGAATTTTGTGCGCCATTTGGCAAGTTATCTTGTCTCATAGAATAGAGGGCCGTTAATCCAGACTCTAGGATGATATTGCGTATTATTTTCTAATGAAACATCTTGCTAAGCTCTCGCAGTTGCTACCTACCGGACTAACGAGGCAATCGTCTTATTATGTACTGGATTTAAAGGCATAAAAGGTATACTATATTCTAATCCAGGTAACGATCTACCTGTGTCCCAAATTTTATCGAAATCCGTTCAGCTGCTTAGACGGGAAAAGGTAACAGACAGTCAGAGCTACTTTTGCATATATAATTTACTAGCTGTTCACCTGCATTAGTGTAGATCCCGTGAGAATATCGTGATAAAAAGTATTTTATGTCCTAATCCAGGTCATGGTCTACCCATGTTCTAAATTTCATCCAAATCCGTTCATCTGTTTTAGCGTGAAAGCGTAACAAACAAACTCAATTTCGCATTTATAATATTAGTTAGGATTATACCTATTAGTTTGTTGAGTATGGATGTCAAAATGATATTTTATATTTAAAATATTTTTTGATATATTTTTTTTTAAATGATATTTTAAATATCTGCGTAGCCTTTTCCCAACTACATTGTGGTCGGGTTCCAGTCTAACCGGATGCAGCTAAATACTAGTATTTTACATGGAGCGACTGCATATCTGACCTCCACAACCCAGTAGAAGTAACACGATACCCCTTGGTAAGACTGGTTGTCAGACTTTCGGGCTTCTGACTACCCGTAACGACTGTAAAGATCTACAAATAACAGCCGGGACCAACGGCTTAACGTGCTTTCCAAGACACGGAGGGGTCTTAGTATGTAAAGATGGTCACCCATCCACGGACCAACCGCGGCAAGCGTAGCTTAACCTGATCGATCGAACCGTGTGGCTGTTATTACTTAGCCACAAGCCCCAAGATATTTTAAATTCTGTGACAGTTAAAAATAAATGAGAGCTACTAACAAAAAGCTTACAATACATAAAACTTTATCAAAAGTGGTCCACAATTTACGAGTACATTTAAACATACACTGGCGGTACTCGTACTGCCCATTAGTTTAAATTAAAATCACTCTTTAAATATTAAAATATGCTTTCGCAAAGCAATCTATCAGCCACGTGTGTTACACCCGAGGCAGTTATATCATGTTGAGGATTAACTTTGTCACCCCTGGCATGCTGCACTCCTGCCAATATGGCAATATGGCCGGCATTTTGCCAAATGGCAGCAATTTGGCACAAATGCATGTTTTATAACTGCCGTAAGTTAGTTTAGATTAAGTTATTTATGCTAAAGTTAAAGGGGGCTAAAAAATCATGTGCTTTTTTAATAGGTTTCACGTATTTAAAAAATGTAATCTTAACTAATATTATAAACTAGCTTCTGGCCGCGTCATCGTTCGTGTGGAAGTCGTAAGACATCACAATAATTATACTAAAATAACAGCCACATATTTATTAAAAAAAACCGGACAAGTGCGAGTCGAACTCGCCCACCGAGGGTTCCGTACCAATTTGTAGGTAGGTACATATTATCGAATCCCGCAGGAATCAAGTCCCGCAGCTTTTCAGAGCTTTTTCGGAACTTCAGTTTACAAAACTTATAATTACTTATATTATTGTTATACCCTACTAACAGTTCGTACCTAAATTAGTTAGGGGTTACCTAACTAATTTATTTTATCAAAGTTGTTTTTCACTTAAATATTAAATTTAATCCAGTGGTGACTGAAAAATACCGGTACTTTAAATAAAGACTATATTTTTTTTATGATTTCATTACAAATGTATAGTTTTCAAATGTTTCCCTGTACTTTACCAAATTTCATAGTACTAGGTCAACGGAAACTACCCTATACATTTGATTCCCTTGAGTGTGTCGTAATACACGTTTTTTGCGGCATAAACGGCCGTATATTTTTTTTAACGTTAACTTAGAAGTTGATTTTTGCAGAGCTTCAAGGGACTGTAAACATCGCGCACGTATGGGAGTGGCGCGAGGAGGCGAAATGCCGGGGCGTAACTCCGCTGCCGCGAGAAATCGCGGCACAGCGGACGGAGCTCCGGCGAGATCTCATGGCGACATGGAGAGTACGGTTGTCGCAACCCAGTGCTGGGCACGCCACGATTGCGGCGATAAGTCCCCTCTTTGAGGAGTGGCTAGAGAGGCGACACGGCGTCCTCACCTTCCGCCTGACGCAGGTCCTCACAGGACACGGCAGCTTCGGGAGGTTCCTATGTCGGATAAGGCGGGAAGAAACGCCCGGGTGTCACCACTGTGTGGATCGCCCGGAGGACACGGTGGAGCATACGGTGGAGGTCTGCCCGGCTTGGGCAGAGCACCGCCGTGTCCTCGTGGAGGCGATCGGCGGCAGAGATCTCTCGCGTCCGGCCCTGGTTCAGGCCATGGTACGGAGCGAGAGGGCATGGGCAGCCGGAGGGGGGACGGTTGAGGGAAAGGCAAATTTCGCGCCGTCTTGCCCCTAGCCGCCGCAGGAGACGCCCTGGGCGTCGGGAATCCCGGGCGGATTTCCGGCCACCGTAGGCGCGGGATTGCAGACGGTGTGCAATGAGTAGCTCACCATCCGGTAAGGACCAGGCCCAGGTCGACGGCGCGTTGTATTCCACGCGCGCCTCAAAGAGATGTCGTCAGCACGAGTGTAGGGGTCCATTAGGGCCGATGCCTGCCGGGATTGCGGGAAGGTACTAAAGGGTCACCTAGGCCTTTGGATAAAATTTGGCACATGGGTAGACCATGACCCGGATTAGGATAAAGATAAAGATAATTTCATTTTGCAAATATGGGTAACATGAGATGATGACAAAAATATTATTGACGTTCGAAAAGTGCTGATTTTCAGCCTAGTTTGAATAAATGACTTTTGATTTGATTTGATTTGATTTGATTTGATTATGAGTTCAGTACATTTTACCACGTAGGCATGCAAAAAAAAATTAAAAGATTCAACTTATAACTAAATAATTAAATACAATTTTAAAATATTACACCTCAAACTAATTACAGAAAATAATATAGATATTTATATAAACTACTTTCTCAATTAGGAACTCCTTAATATTATAATATGCTTTTGCCACTAAAAAGCTTCGGAGTTTCTTTTTAAATAAGTAAAGCGGAAGCTCTTTCCATGTCTTTGGCTATTTGTTATAAATGCCTGGAGCCATGCAGTAGACACTTTTGCGCATAAGTGCTGTCTTGGCTGACTCCATACATAGCACCCCTGCAGGGGTCGCGGGAAGGTACTAAAGGGTTACCGAAGCCACTGGGAACACAGGCAACGGAAGGGACACGGGTGGGTTTTAGTCAGTAAGAGTCTGACACACCCTCCCTCTCCGCCCAGAGCGGGAGAAGTTATTTGATGATTACCCTTCGGAAAAAAAAATAGACATAGCACACTATTATCGCGTCTATTGCGGGGTACTACATCTGATGGACGTCTAAAACGACTCGAAACAATATTAATATTTTGTAATTTTTAGGACATAGGATACTTTTCATCCTGATTGCAGACGATGACGCAGCGAAAAGTTAGTATAGAATAAATAAAGAATCTCGAGCATCAAATGTTTCCGGACAGTTTACTCATATCTGATTTCGAAGTATGGTAAGGGCAAGTAGCCATCGCTTCCAAAGCGTTTCGTATTTCTACGACTTTCAACAGGATTAACATACACACACATTGACATAAGCTGTATGTATGACGTAATTTAATGAAATGAAATTGTTTATTATGTAAATAGGATATCGGAATCACTTTTATACGTCATATTAAAAAATTGAAAAATAAGCTAGATGGAGCCGACATTTCCTATCAGTCTGTCTACCCCTAAGGAGACATTGGGAAAAAAACTCAAGGGTCAAAGTCTCTTTTAAAGTCCAGACATAATCTAGGTCAGATCGAAGACCATGTAGATTCATGTCTGAAACGGTCTTTTGAGGAAAGAACCACACAAATTTGAGTGGACCTGTCCAGCCAAGTATTTGTCAGTAAATAGCTCAACTCTCGACTCAAAGAGTTCAACGACTTGACGAACAATACCAAGGAAAGGACATTTGGGTAGGTCACATAAGGTACTCAAAATGCCAGACCGTCATTAAAACTAACTGAGAAAAGAACAAAAAACAAATTTAAAAAATATTGAAGTTGACATTTTGATTCCTCATTCGTAAAAAAATTGCCAAGCCGATATTGAAAATATTGATATTTATGAGTGAGTGGAGTTTTGAGGAAATGACTTCAGGTTGGAGTTCTATTTAATCTTTCATTTATGAAATACGGTTTATATACCGTAATAACAGAAATAATTCAAAAGCATTTGTGTCTCGCGTAGATCTGGGTTAAATTGAGAGATTAAGATTATGAGGCATAGCAAAATGTCTCTAGCTAAGTGCCCAGATGTAATTATGAATATCATAAAGAAACTGTTTATTTCCAAGTTTCCAATCCCAGGGTTGTACGGATCGTATTCCGAGTTTTACATGCTCAGCAAACCATGTTATTTTTTTATTTATTTCAAACATTTCTACGTTATAATTTTCGGTTTTTCATAAAAAAATTGTGAACTAAAATTGTCCTGTACATAACATAACGCCTGTTTTCCCTGAAAAGTTCGGTAGAAGTACGACTTATCTTTAGTATACATACATTTCGCCAATAATCCTGACTCCGGGCTGCTATTGAGAAATTCGTGATGGAAAAACCATTATCACTTTGCCTGACCTGGGTTTCGAACCCAGGACCTCATGCTCAGCATTAACGTTTGCGACCAATAGACCAACGATTCAGTCCTGTACAGTCGGCGTCAAAAAGATATACAAGGACGGGGAATATTTTTTCTATGAGTTCTTTTTAATGCCTATATGCCCCATTTTTTTTGGGTGGGATACGCATGAAGTTACTTTTCCCGCTCAGGGAGCGGCCGAGCCGGAGGGGGTGTCAGACTCTTCCTGGCTAAAACCCACCCGTGTTCCTTCTGTTGCCAGAGGCCACGGTAACCCTTTCGGACTTTCCCGCGACCCCGGCAGGCATCGGCTCTAGTGGACCCCTACACTTGTGCTGACAACTCTTTGAGGCGCGCGTGGAACACAACGTGCCGTCGACCCGGGCCTGGTTCTTATCGGAGGGCGAGCTACCCTTGCTCACCGTCCGCAAGCGCGCGCCTGCGTTCGCAAGGAATTGGACTAAGATTCCCGAAGCCCGGGCGTCTCCTGCGGCAACTAGGGGCGTGAAATTTGCCTCCCTCACCCGTTCCGCCACCTCTTTCGCGAGCATTACTGCTTCATGCCTACCTACTCTGTAACTACATTAACGGTCTGAATTTTCTATTGGGTTAAAGTAAGTAAGAAGGTAAGTAAACGTTAACGATTCAGCACAGTACTCGAGACAAGGTAGTGCTTAGGAAAATGGTCTCAATTTGTTTCCATTAAGACGCTTTTCTTCATTGTTAAAGCTATTCTTTTCAGCGACATAATTAAATAAATATGGAGTTTAGATCATTTTCAGGGGTTTATTCAAGTAAATGGACTTATTACGATCAAAGAACCAGCTGTATTTTTATTATGCTTAAATTCTGTAAGTGTGGTTTAGTAAAAATTGGGTCAAAAGACTAAAATATATTAAGTACTAGCTGACGCGACAGACGTCGGTCCTGTCCAAACAATCATTCATAGAAAATTCCCATAAAAAATACACTTTCAGTTTTCACCATATTTTCAACCGGCAACTATTCAATGTTTTCTTTCCGTAAGAACCTGATTCGAAATCAGGTTCTCACGGAAAGAAAAAAATTAAAACTATTACGAACATTTTAAAACAAAAGTTAGCTAAATCGGTCTAGCCGTTCTGTAGTTATGCGCATATAAACGAACAGAACTTCATTTTTATTAAATAAATAAGATAATAATAAGATTTAATATAAAAATAAATACATGCACTTACTTTTAATATTAAAATGATGACTGGTAACGATGACAAACTGCAAAGAAAGAAAAATAATTTAATGTTTAAGACAAACTTCAAAAAAAAAAGAAAAAAAAGGATTATTCGATATTCGACGAGCATATTTTATTAAGATTTTTTCTTCAAACGAAAATAAAATGAAAAAAAAAATTGACAAAATAATTTATTTTAATGTAAAATATCTAATAAATATGTTACATAAAATGTGTCAAAATCAAATTAATTAGGTACTATAAATACTCTTGTTCCCTAGACCTGAGTAGTGTAAATTTATTCAACTCAGCAGTTCACAGGACGGATCACAAACCTGCGGCCTTGTCAATTACCACTGAAGCCGAAACACAATACTAATTGCTTAGCCAACAATCCGCAAATAGAATAATATTATTCAATCGAGGTGATATTCCGTTCATTGGTTAGGTTTTGTTTATATAGCCACTCAGAGGATTATGAGATAAGAAGTAGGCACGCAATATTCTGTAGTGTTTTGAAAAAATAAACTGGCCATGTATCTGCATGAATTATGAAAGAGAAAGTGAAACTTTTATTCCATCGCCTCAATTTTTCTACGTCCATCTAACGCATGTCGCATTACAGCCAGCCGCGGATTATCGGCTAACCGTGTTGCATTTATATTCTCACTCAGTCGTGCAAGTGCTCCGCGGTATTTGTGTGTTTTGATCAGTGTATTGATGTAAATGTTGTTGTTCACTTGATCGTGATGGACAACGATACAGCTAGTGAGTCAAATAAACCGATCAACGAGGGAAAAACCAAGAATAATGCGAAAATATCCGACAAAAAAGTTTCACTTGCATCGTGGTTGCATAGAACCACACAATGTTTTTTTTATTGAGCTACAATAAGAAGAACAAATCGAGAAAAATAAATACAATGGTTTTTGCTGACACAAATTACAGCACAAAGACATAATATAGTATATGGCTTAGCAAGCTGGATGGAGTGCCACCTCGGCTTGTTGGAGTATGAACTCGGCTTGTTGGAGTATGAACTCGGCTTGTTGGAGTACAACTCGGCGTGTTGGAGTACCAACTCGGCGTGTTGGAGTACCAACTCGGTTTGTTGGAGTACGAACTCGGCTTGTTGGACTACCAACTCGGCTTGTTAGAGTACGAATTCGGCTTGTTGGAGTACAACTCGGCGTGTCTGAGTACCAACTCGGCGTGTCGGAGTACCAATTCGGCGTGTTGGAGTACCAACTCGGCGTGTTGGAGTACCAACTCGGCGTCTTGGAGAACCAACTCGACTTTTGGGAATACCAACTCGGCTTGTGGGAGTAGGTACCAATTCGGCTTGATCTCGGGGTCCAAAAAAGTTAGTCGGCTACTTTTTTTTACCAATGCCAGTACTTTTCCTGATAGAATGCATAGGAATCCATGTATGAATTTTGATAGAAACGGTTTAAAATTCAAACAAAAACAAAAAAAGTAACAACGCAATACACATTCCCTGCAAAACATGATTCAAAGAGTTCATATTGATCTTATTTGAGGTTTTTACTCACCGTTTTACTATTTTTTTCCAATATCAAATATAGCAATAGTGTATTTTCACATCACTGACCAGACACGCTGAATTAATACCATTGGCGGAAAAAAATACGTTCTGTTTGGTAAATAAATGCTTATAATGATACAATTATTTTTTTGTGTAATTTATCGTTTGTTAAACTGTAATAAAATTAGAAATACGCTTGACATTCCTTTTGATAGCCTCTCTAAGTGTAATAGTCTCTTTGGTAGGCACTGTAGAGGTTTTTTTTCCGGTTGGCTGTAACAACCGACAAGTTCTCCAATATGTTATAAGTGGATGGCATGTACGAGTATAATGAGATAATAGTACATTGTTCACCGAGGGGAGAAAGTGACCGATTACTAATGAGGGTGTAGTTTGAGGCCCGAGGCTCGGCCTCCAGGGGGCCTTAATATACACGAGTTGGGAATCGCACTTTCTTCCAAGTGATACATAGTGATTACCTATACCTACGAGGCAAATAATAGTACTTTTTAACATAGATTACAAAGACACACTTTTTTACTGAAATAAGACAATAAAACATTTTCATAAAAAGAAGGCGCATTTTTCTCACTTTTCCACGGAACAAAATCTTTATAATGTTCTGTTATATTTATTTCCGGATTAATCGGGCAATATGTTCTCAATAATAGATTAGGCAGTTCCTTTTAATTCTGACGGCGTCGTTAAATCTTCACTATCACTACTTTTCAACGGCATTTCGATTAGATTGTAAACAAATTGATAATTCAGATAAATAAAACAAAAGAAAGCAATCCGTGCGATTTTCACTTGTTCATTCTTTTTTATTTGACTTTTTAAATCAATGTTCAGTAAAAGTATGTGGCCAGTATCATTTTGCGTTTGGTGATAAAAACTTGTCTTTGTAGCGTTAGCTACAGTAATTGGCATAAATTAAAAAAAAAAAAACAGCACTTTAACAATGGATGATCATTTACTTTTTCTGCCTGCTCAGCACGTTAACAATGTATAGCATACATTTCTCGACCCGCACTTTTGTAATGACTGAACGTCATTACAAAAGTGTTCCCTTTCTAGCCATATCATCTTTCACACAGTCCATCCATCGTTTCTTTGGTATTGCCCTACTCTTATAGCCATCCACATTCATACTCAAAACTTTGCTCACGACATTCTCCTCATTCCTCCGCATCACATGACCATTCCATGACAACCGATTTCCGCACAATTTTTCAGTCACCGGTGCCACTTTCAGACTTCCTGAGTGGTTTTCTGACTGAACATAAGTGTTCAGTCAGTAAACCAATTCCCATATTTAAAAACGTTCCAAATCTAATCTCAATCTCATGTCAGCGACAATCAATGTCAAAAATGTAGAAAAATTAGAGGTTAGGATTCTTGACAGATTCAGACTGATATTATTTGCTTTTATAATTGACTACTCCAAACTATGCTCAAATTTTCCTAGTTTTAAAATAGGTAACTGCTATTATTTTACGTGTAAAGGCTCCCGCAGAAGGACGCAACGCGACTTTAGCAGAACAATTTCTACGAAAACTTAATGGAGATTGTTCCACCAGAATCGCGTAGCACCGTCACGTCGCGCCTGTCTGTAGGAATCTTAAAAGTGGTTTTTAGAACCAATTTATAAAACATCATATCATAACTTTTCATTTGATACGTGAGTCGACGGATCCCTAAACCGAATAGTTATAAAATTGATGGATATCGAGATGAGTTTCATAGTTTTATACCTATAAAGAGTGATTGGAATAAGCGGGGTCAAAGTTTTGATGACAAAAGTTTGAAAGGTCACAGATAGACGAAACTTTTATAGAAATAGATGGTTCAAAGCTTTTGGATCACGATTAGTTTACCCTTTAATTCATTACATCATCATCATCTGCCTAGCCTTTTCGCAACGATGTTGGGGTCAGCTTCCCATCTAATCGGATGCAGCTGAATACCAGTGTTTTAGATGGAGAGACTACCTATCTGACCTCCAGAACCCACGCGCTTTACTTTACGTAAATTATTTCATCACCATTGCTCTCAAAACGGTGGAGGAAAACATCGTGTTCTAGAACCAAAAATTCGAAAATATTTGAGATCTACCAACCTGCACTGGGCCCGCGTGGTGGATTACGGCCCACTCCCTCTCTCAGACCTGGGTCCCAGCAGTGGGAACATTGTAGGCACGGAATAGATAAATTTATCTATTCCGTGATTGTAGGCTGATTATGTTATGTTATGTTATACCCCCCTTGCTCAGACTTTCAGGCTTCTGACGATCCGTACCGACTGTCAAAGATCGCGTTACATTCTTAGTCGACATAGTTTGACATCTGTCACTTTGACACCTGTCACTTTGACACCAGTCACTTTGACACCTGTCCCTTTGACACTTCTATCACGAGCAGAGGCACGTCTATACGACTTTTACGCTATCCTGCGAAAGCGTGTGCGCGCCACCCTGATGCGGCGGATGCGGGGCAGCGCCAACAGCTTCTTGGTCACCGTAGCCGATAGGGAAGGAAGGTACAATACTCGGGCACTGGACCAGGGCACAAGTATTGACTTGAAATAATGTTGTTGCTTGTACCTTTTGCATTTTTGATTATTTTGTATTTGATTATTGTATTATTAGTGATTTTGACAATATTATTAATTATTTTGACATTATTATTAAATATTTTGACACTATTCGTAATTATTAACAAAATTTGCCAAATGCTTAAGATTATATTATGTATTTTTTATGACCCCAGAATAAGAATTATTCGAGGCTCACATAAAGAAGCGCAATCATTATATTAGAGTGTTCAATAATATTTTTAAGGACGCAAAAGGGGAATTATTAGAGGTTTAATTAAAAATATGCCAAAATAAAGTACAGTTTGTAACAAAAACATGTTTTTGCAAATGGCTGTCTTTAACATTTTTTTTCTTTCCTAAAAAAAATGAAACAGAATTATTTATAAGCCCAAAAGAAAATTCTCTTTAATTAAAATAATGGAATTCTCAATATTCATGATCCAACGTATTTGTTGGTTGGTTTCTTTTTGATCAAAGGTTTTTCTTTTTTCGGAGGAACGACAAAATATCTTTTGCTATATTTTAAGCAGGGACAAAGGAAAAGTGCGATTTTACTTGCCTTCTGATTTTAGAGCTTGTTATTATGTTACAAGGCTTTTAAGGTGATAAATTCTTTTGCATCTTTCTGTTAAAGTTCTCTTTTTTAAGAAATATTCGTACTAGGTATATTTTAAAACCTCATAAAAAATTCGCCAACGAGTTCCCGTATTTTCAAGAACTTTCGCATTCTAATCTGCGCTTTTTAGGGTTCCGTATTCAACATTATACCCTTATAGTCTGTCCGCGGCTTAACTCAGAGACACTTAGTAATAAACAGCTGTAATTCGGCATAGGTATAGCGATATTAATCAAAACGACAAAGTGGTAAAATAAAATCATCAAATATTTTTAGGAAACTATTACAGCATGGTGGCCCAGTGGTAACGGTCGCGACTTACGAGTCGTATGTCGTAGGTTCGAACCCAGACAGGCGCTTTACTTTGTGTACATTATTTAATCACCACTGCTCTCAAAACGGTGAAGGAAGTAGGCTTTAGGTACAAATTAACGAGTAATAGTCGACCAACTTACATTTGCAGTTAGAATGTGTAGTAGAATATGTTTTTCAACTACAATGCTAAGTTTTTTCTTGGGATAAATTCATCCCAATTACGGAAACATTCATGGTACGTAGTCATTCGTTGGTACGTAATTAACAACCCCGCCACTTATATGGTGGGAAATCATCAAATAACTTCTCCCGCTACTCGGTGAGGTACCCATTGCTCACCGTCCGCAAGCCCGCGCCTACGGTGGCCGGAAATCCGCCCGGGATTCCCGACGTCCAGGGCGTCTCCTGCGGCGGCTAGGGGCGAGAGGGCGCGAAATTCGCCCTTCCCTCAACCGTCCCGCCTCCTCCTTCGCGAGCATTACTACTCCGCAGAAGGAGGTGACAGCTGCCCATGCCCTCTCGCTCCGTACCATGGCCTGAACCAGGGCCGGACGCGAGAGATCTCTGCCGCCGATCGCCTCCACGAGGACACGGCGGTGCTCTGCCCAAGCCCGGCAGACGTTAACCGTATGCTTCACCGTGTCCTCTGGGCGATCCACATAGTGGTGACACCCGGGCGTTTCCTCCCCTCCTTATCCGACACAGGAACCTCCCGAAGCTGCCGTGTCCGGTAAGGACCAGCGTCAGGCGGAAGGTGAGGACGCTGTGGCGCCTGTCTAGCTACTTAGCTATCGCCGCAATCGTGGCGTGCCCAGCACTGGGTTGCGATGACAATAAAGTCTGTTTTAATTTTGTTTCTTAACACTGTTACAAGAAGAAGAGAAGAGAGTAGCCACGAGCCCCGTCATCGCTAAGTAATAACAGCCGCACGGATCGGTTAATCAGCAGGCATAGCACGAGAACCGTAGGGAAACGTTTTATCGACGGAAGTGTAGATAAAAATGACCTTTCCGTGTAAACAGTTGACAGTTTTCTACCGAGAAGTGTAGACGAGCGATTTCTATTATATATGACAAGAGAAATAGAAAGCGTCACGCTCAGAGTTACGTTTGCCGAAGTCGCTCTCTGTGTGGGTGACCACGACCAGCCAGTCTTAGCAAGAGGTGTCGTGTTACACAGTAACTGGGTTGTGGAGTTCACATAGGCAGACGTTCTATGTAAAATACTGGTATACAGCTGCATCAAGATAGACTGAAGCCGACCCCAACATAGAAAACCAAGCCAAGTGCGTGTCGGACCACGCACAATGAAGGGTTCCTTTGTTGGGAAGTTGGGATGAATTTATCCAAAAACAAATTTAACATGAAAAACATGTTCTCCCATACGTCGATAGTTGCCACGGTCAATTCTCCAACTGCAAAAAGTTGGTCGACTATTACTCGTTAACTTGTAAAGCCTACTTAGCTGTGATAGTTTTTCTTTTATTTTCATAAAAGTACTTCTGCAATTAATTTTTTCACATCTCCATAAACAACCATTTAACTGGCAGGGGGGAGGACACTTGACTCTAACAAGAATTAGCAATTTAATGCTTTTATAAATAATATTACGCAAACGGATCCTTGAATCTAAAAATAATGTTCACATACCCTCAGTATTTTTGAACGGCCTATGCAACGAATCCCCACATAATGGGGTAGACGTGAAAAAAAAATATCATCCCCACATTACGTGGAAGAGAGGTAGCCTAAAAAAAAACCCAGCGGGGAGAGACAGTCAGACAGACGGACGTGGCGAAACTATAAGGGTTCCTTGTTTACTACGGAACCCTAAAAAGACAAGGTGGAAGAAAAAATCGACACCCGTGCTACGAGAAAGAACCGTAAAAAAATTCAAGACCATTTTACAATAACTTGAATATTCTTTTTGAATTTCATGTCTCATCCACTTGAATTTCATGCGTGCAGCAATGCTGTGCAGGTCTGCAATTGATAATCTTCCTTTATACTAGGTAGCAATCTCCTCGGGATAGACGGCCTGTTAGTGTCACAGTTTTGGGCTTTGTCTCAGATTTGATCCGCTTTTTAAAAAAGTATTTTTGTTCCCTTCCAAGCATTAAACGAGGCCTCATTTTTATCCTGCCCCAGTTCACTTCAGCGAAAGTTTTCAACTTACTGGGAAGTGTTCCCAAAAGTGGTAATGTAGTAAGTTACAAGGTCGACTATACACGGTGATTTTTAATTCACTATTCACTTTCACTACGAGACCAATTCTGAAATATCTAAAAAATATTAGCTGTTTCAAACAAAAATGCAATATTTACCCGACGAAATGTATGAAACAGATCTATATTTTTTTTGCTATTTCGTAGTTGGTTCCATACTGAAAGTTGTTTATAATCATAAGTACTTTCACCTCCTGATAGGTTAACAGTGAATTAAAAATCACCGTGTATACATACACAGAAAATACACCGAAATAGAGAGGTAAAGTTTATCTGTACAAAATGTACAATTTCAGCCTATAATGTTCCCACTGCTGGGAGACAGGCCTCCTTTCTGTGAGAGGGAGTGGGCCGTAATCCACCACGCGGGCCCAGTGCGGGTTGGTAGATGTGACATGTCGTCGAATTTTTGGCTTCTAGGACATGCCGGTTTCTTCATGTTGTTTTCCTTCACCGTTTTGAGGGCAGTGGTGTTGAAATAATTTACACAAAGTAACGCGTCTGTCTGTGTTCGAACCTTCGACTTACAACTCATAAGTCACGGCCGTTACCACTGGGCCACCACTGCTCATCGACTATACCTACACAAAAATATAAAACAGAAATAGAGAGATGAAGTTTGTCTATACAAAGTGCATACAATAACAATTGCAGTTTCTGGGGATCGAACAACCACATCCAGTGCCCCACCCAAGTATAGTTAGTAGTATAGTTGTTATTTAACTCGCTCACCAACTTACAGCGCAGGTATCGTGTTTGGGCTCATTGTACTGGTCTCAATAAATAGGTTATAGCTAGATGGTGATCAGGGTCTGATCATGGTGAAGGAAAGATAAATGTGGGCGCGTCATTGAGTCGGGGGACGGCTAAAGAAAACGTCAAACAGACGAGGCTTATACCTAGCAATAATGAATGTATGCTATTGTTGAAAGAATAGCCGCTGTTAACTTCCTATTTTCATTAGCCGTCCCCCGACTCGACAATGCTTGGCTCAAAATATTACCTAAATTTATATTAAACTGAAAGGGCCCAATAAGTATTATTTTGTTACTTATTAGATGTTTTTGTTAGTGTCGGGGGTTTTTTAAATTTAACTTTTTGAAATGAGATTCTTATTTCATTAATTTTATTTTTTTTTTTTTTAAATTCTAATGTAATTTTGACTTTATTTTAATTTTTGTTTTAATTCTAGTGCAATTTTGACTTTTATTTTGATTTTGACGATGACTTAAATTTTTTTTTTTTGGTTGGTATAATGTTCATTTTTTATTTTTTTATTTCAATGCTACTAAGTTAACATATTTTTCTATGTTCTAATACTAATACAATATGGATGTTACCCCAAATAAATAATTGAAGTGAATTGAATTTAATTATAACCCCAAAATGGACTCTTTTGAAAATAAACTTGATTACATATTACGTATTGATCACAAATGACATCAGATGCGAAGGAAATAACCAATCTTGAAACAAAATGGCTTTTTCGACATATATACCTGAAATACATAGGTACAGTCAGCCTCAAAAAGTTGTACACCTCGACAAGAATCCTACTATCCTAACTAATTGACCAAGCGATGGATGCGTCTCTGCTTTAAGTCTGGCAAAATTTGCTTTCCTCTGTCAGTTTTTTGGTGCTCCTCCTCTACAGGTCGTATTTTACAACCGATCTGAACGAAACTTGGTATCATGTTTAACGATTTTATAGAATTTTTGTCACTTGGAATTTTTGATTGGAGGGGTAGTTCCTCCAAAAAGGGGAAAAAGGGGGGCTACTGGATATCTCCGTCTTATGAGATCCGATTTCGATGGGTCGCTTTTTATTTGAACTTTAATTTGTCTCATAGAAATTTGGTGAAGATCTGATGAGGATCTTCAGCGTGATGAGCAGAATAGCCCTTCAAAATGCAGTGAATTGCTCACTTTTAGATTTCCATCAGTGGAATACGGAAATCTTTAAGATTTCTGAAAAATATTTTCAGAATTCTCTAAAGTCTAATTATATGCTTTAATTTAATAATTAATAATATTAATGTTAATTTTACAATATGGTCACTAGATGGCGCTGCTATGCACCGCTAGATCGCGTCAAATGGGTAGGTCCCGTGATTCCGTCGAACATTTTGTGTGACTGAGTTTTGCGTGGTTTGAAGTAGCTTCAAAAGTAAAGTCTAGTATTTAACAGATAGTAGTTGGTCAGTTGTGGGTTAGTTTATTTCTGTTTAATTATTGTCTTGTCACTTGCCATGATTTTTTTATCACAATAACTGGAATAAAAAGTAGTTACATTAAAGTAGGTGTAACCAAAATGTTTAAGTTTTGAAGCATCACATTGAAACAATATTATGGAACAAAGATTGTGTAGGCCATAAAATTAATCCTTGTCTATGTATACCTCTTTTGAGGCTGACTGTACCCTCTTGTCTTTGGAATCGGTTTCCATATGGGGCAAAATTAAAAGGAAATGGAAAAACCTTAATTTGACTCGAGTTTAGGTGATGCGAAAATCTTTTTGATCGTTTTCCAATTATTTTGAGAGAAGACAATATAAATAAATGCTGTGGCGGCATCTACATCGCCACATGCGAACTACGCAACACACTGATCTGAGGCAAAATCCTGCATCTCGCAAGCAGGGTTTACCGTGCAACAAGTAAATATACAACATTTTTATTTAGTTATGGCATCTCGTAGTTGGCCTTGAGAGGTCGTGACTACTTAACCGGTAAATCCTGTGGCTGCCTTAAGCTGCTAACTCAAAGCCTCCAGCCAGGGGCGAATTACTTATTACTAAGTGACTGCACGCTAAGGGTGCCCTGTGGGGTACGAACCTCGGCTGACTGCGTCGCTGGGGGAAAGACATCAAGTTGGGACAGGCTGGAAAATATCTGGATAATTAATATTAAGGCGCAGATATATGATTTCAGTGACTTTTTATCTGATAATACGCCTTCATATAATGCAAATATGTTATGACAAAAATGTATGTTAAAGTAGAACATATACACATCAATTCTTTATGTGAATATTTAAGTGTTATAGAAAAATGCTTTATGAAATAAAATCACGAACGAATGTGTACCCAAAGCATAAACAACGATATTACTTTCAAACTACTTAAGATATTTTCATGGTTTTTTTTTGTATGAACAGACTGTTTTGTTATCTATAATTCTATGGTTTTTTTAAATATTCATATTTCCGTTACTATAAAATAATATTCGAGCTGAGCAAGGGTCGGGAAGGAGCCCGTCTGGTCGGAGGATCCTCCCTTTTCTATGGAGGATGAGTGAACTTTACACCCTGTTCCTCATGCCTCATTTGATGACAAATCATTAATTTATTATTTGTAACAGTATTATTTGTGTTATCTTCATTAGTACTCTACCCAATAAGCTAACATTAGTTCGAAATTAGCCACTGCTATACAAATGCGTCCTAATTAGATACTATTACAAGAAAGGTCTGGTTAAGAACCGGAGTTCCTGGAGTGGAGACCGCGTATCGGCAAGCGTAGTGTGGGAGGCCCCCCAGCTAGATGGACCGACAACCTCATAAAGGTGGCTGGGTCGGACTGGATGCGGAAGGCGGAGGACAGTGTGTTATGGCGCAGCCTGTGGGCATAGGCCTCTGCCTATGTCCAGCAGTGGACTGTGACAGACTGGCGGGAACAGAATATCCTACTAATATCCTACTATCCTTACAAATTCACTAAGAGATTTTTTTATTATCTTGGGCCTTATTTATATAATAAAATTAACGCGTCCATTAATATTTATAACTTACGAGTACCACTCAGCAAATGCAAACTCCGTGCATTCCTCCTGAATAAAACCTACGATGAGACTGAAAACTACATATTTAGTGACACTTAAATGAAAGTAACCCTATTTCATTTTATTAAATTGCACACACACACGCTCACACCTTCACATTCATACATAAACACACGCAAGCACTCGACTCACCATACCAGCACTCATTCAATTTTAAGATTTATTTGTTTTATTTTTTAATTTTGTTTAATTTAGTTTTATTCAATTTTAATTTTAAGATGTTATGTTATATTATACAACTTTAAAGAAAAATTTAATTTTGAAAATATCTACATCATTTAAAAACTAACAAACTTAAATAATAATAATTATATGTACTATATTATATGTACCTACAAACTTAAAATAGTAATAATTATATTATACATGATTATTGTGATACTCAAATAGGGAGTTGAAACTGTCTCTCCAAAATATAGATTACTCCGTAATCTAGCTAGAAGAGCAGCGATTCACCCAAGATTTGATGTACCTACACCATGTTGTAAAAGCATAAAAAATATTAAAAATGCGAAAGTGAGTTTGTTTGTTTGTTAAATGATAAATGATAAATTATTTATTTTCTGTAAGTAGGTTTGTACAAACACTTTTACACGTCAATCATATTTTTAAAATAAAGCTAGATGAGGTCGACGTTTCCTATCTGACTACTCTGAGAAGAAAGGCTGAAACAAACTTAGAGGTCACAGTCTCCTTTAAAGTCCAGACATAATCTTGGTCAGATAGATAATGTTACGCTTTCACGCTAAAACGGCTGAACGGATTTGGATGAAATTTGACACATGGTTAGAACATGACCTGGATTAGGGCATTAATAATTTTTTATCCCGATATTCCCAAGGGTTCATGACTTATGCGGGTGAAAGCGTGGGGCGCAGCTAGTAAGTAACCTATATCTTCGTCGATGATTTTTCAATTACAATTTAATAACAATAATTGTTTTAAATGTGGTGAGATATAAAGTTGAAAACTTCTAAATTTAGATGAATGTGTTACTAATTCCCTTTAATTAGTGATTCTGTAAAAAAATCACCTGAACTGGTTTTGTTTATACGAGTACATTCATCAGATACTTTTGGAACATCTGAAAGTTTGTATTATTGTTCGGATGTTTGTTACACAATAACGCAAAAACAGCCGAACGGATTTAGATGAAATTTGGCACACCGATAGTTTATATCCTGGATTAATACATAGGATACTTTATATCCCGGTAGTACGTTCCCGTGGGATAATTTTCGACATACACGCGTGCGAAGAGAAAGCAGTGGTGGCCCTGTGATAACGGCCCCGACTTACGAGTTATAGGTCGTAGGTTCGAACCCAGACAGGCGCTTTACTTTTTGTAAATTATTTCATCACCACTGCTCCCCGAACGGTGAAGGAAAATATCGTGAGGAAACCGGCATGTCCTTGAACCAAAAATTCGAAGACATGTGACATCTACCAACCCGCACTGGGCCATGTGGGTGAACTTGGCAGATCACTTCCCAGCAGAGCATAAAAAATGTGAGTTCCTTTCGCATGTAGCTGAGTTCTAGAGTTCCTTATACTTAAAAAAATAGTTCTGTCATATTTGCCTGAAACGCTGCGTATACTTTTGTGAGACTTCTGCTTTCATTTAGTTTTTTTTTCTTTTACTTGGATCTTGGCTACCATTTATAGCCCGAAGAATCTACGAAAATCCAGAAATTACTTCATTCACGGCTGTTTTATCAAAATGATTGTCTTTTTCGAGTAACAGGTCAATATTTTTGGTTTTATTTTTTATTTTTTTAGGTCGACTGAACTATTTCGGAAAAGTATAAGGAACTATAAAAGTCACCATTGTGTATCTAAATCAGTTTCAAAATTTAAAATTTGGGAAAAATGATCTGCTAACGGAAGTTAGCAGAGCATATTTTCATTCGACCTTTTTCAGGCAAATATGACAGAACTATTTTTTTAAGTATAAGGAACTCTAGAACTCAGCCGCATGCGAATAGAATTCACATTTTTTTATGCTCTGCTGGGAAACGATCTGCCACGTTCATCACTGGGCCCGCGTGGTGGATTACAGCCCACTCCCTCTCACAGAGAGGAGGCATGTGTCCCAGAAGTGGGAACATTATAGGCTGATTATGTACGCGTGCGAAAATGCTGAAAAAGCTGGTTATTTAATAAAATTACATTATTTTTACAGTAAAATATCAAGTTAATACAATACTATTTTGAGAAAATAAATGTAGCTAATACCTATAACACTACTTAGATACAAGCACACAAACAACTTCCTTTAACAGTATCAAATCACGATCATACTCACTCTTCCCATTTATTTGGGATCGCCACACCATGTCTTTTTCAGATCACGATACCACTCTAAAATTAATTTTAATAAATAATAATACCGAATGCTTGAATGAACATGAATAAATTAATTAATATATTTTTTTTAAACTTTTTTATATAAATTTTTATATTTCTTCGGTCAACTTTTTCAGTATGTTGTCAACACTATTAGGATAAATTTTCTTTTCAGTGACTACTTCTAATATTTTTTATTTTTCGAAATTATTTTGCATTGCACATTTTCTTTGCTTAAGAAGAGTCAGCTTCAAAAAGAAATATACATCGACAAGAATGAATTTGATTGTCTACACAATCAAATTCATTCTTGTTGATGTAAATTTCTTTTTGAAGCTGATTCGGTTGATTGTTTAGTAGGCTTAATAGACTGTAGATTTGTAGACGGGTCACTCTCAGACGGCTCAAATACGCGTGTCCGGGTCGAAATTCAGTACGAAATGGATAACTAACAACTTGATATTTTTTTCTATAACAGGTACGATCAAAAATTAGGAGGAACCTATGTTGTTTTTTAAATAAATGAAATATAAGTTAGTTTAAAAAAATAAAATCTCGAAAATATTGACCTCGGTGCCGCGTCCGGTCCCGTCTTGCGGCGGAAGTTATTTTTTATCTTTTTTACTTCAATACATGGTGCTATTTTGCATGTGTTCACAAACAACTAGATAGTTATTAACTCAATTTATAATATTATTAAGCTAGAATTGGCCTTAGTAGACAAGTTACAACTGGTTGTCTTCACGTCCGACGTTTCGAATTGATACCAGTGGCGCGCACCGATCCGTTCATATATCCTGGATTCTAGTGAGTGCAAGAATAGTTGTTCGAGTAATACAAACTGTCAGTCGCGCCTCTTCGGTGGTAAGGATAACACGTCTGTGCGTCTCCGTGCCGCTCTTTTATTAAGGTACGTAATCGTTTTCGGTGGCTTGGTATACCATTAAAACTGATTTCGGTGAATCCATTTTATCCACAACTATTTGAATTAATATTTTTTAAATTATAAGAAAAGTGTGTCTTATAAGTATTCGATTTCAATAAAGAGATTAATATTCAAAATACGGGTTACTTTTGAAAATACCTAGGATTTTGCTAATTATTTTGATTTCAGTGGCATTGATTTCGGTGTTTTCGGTAAATAAGTGCACCGAAATCAATTTTAAAATCACCGAAATCAATCAATAGTTATTTATTTACATTTAAAGATCGTTTATTTAACTTTCCCATCATCTTGTTTCAGTTTTGTGATTATGGCAGATTCAAAAGAAGATCGGTTGGTTAAAAAGAGATTGGCTGAACGACGTCGGAAAGCACGCATCAAGAGTGATCCAGAGCTCTACGCAGTGCACAAGGAGAAAGATAGGCAACGGTATTATAAAAGGAAGAATGAAGGAAAGATAAAGCCCGTAAGTGAATTAGATCCTCGCCAACAACAAATTTTTAGGTAGAGAAGTAGAATGTCTTCCAACAAACACAATTTGAAAAAAAGGCGCAAAGAGATGAGGTGTCTTGAAGAGGATTTAATAATCGTACCAGAAGTAACCGACGAAACTGCGATCCTTTGGTGACTTCACGATCACAACCGAAGCAATCAGGACCATTTCAACCTGAAGCAAGTTCCCATGTTGATTTGCTGCCATCAAGTTCATCGCTCGTTTCATCTCCTTTACCTCAGCGTGTTAAGGCTTATCGAGACTTGGCAGCACCATTGAGTCCGTCTAGTGACGTAAGTACAATTTCAAGGCCATGTACCAGATCATCAGTTCGTGTGATTGAAAAGAAGTTTCTTCCAACTCCAAAGGCTAACAAGAAACCCAATACCAAAGTTATTATACGTAGACTTAAGTACCGCATGAACAAAATGTATCAATTACAGAAAAATAAGATTGATGAATTGAAGACTGTCAACGAACGCCAACGAAAACAGTTATATAGATTAAAATACCAAAGTGCTACATTAAGAAAATATGAACCTACAAGTAAAACCAATACTAAAGACTATATGAAACAACAACGTGAATCAGACGCTATAAAAACAATTAAAAATAATGTGGAAGAAGACATTAAAACTTTTCTTGAAGAAGATGAAAACAGTCGTATGTGTTCTGGAAAGAAGGAGTTCATTACCAAGAAAAAGGATAAAAAACAAAGACGCTACTTAAATGATTCTTTAAAAGACTTACATACTAAGTTTAAGCAAACAAATCCCCAAAATAAAATAAGTTACTCCAGTTTTTGCAAAAAAACGACCGTTTTGGGTACTGAAACCTACTGTAAATAAACGAGAAACCTGTCTTTGTATTGAACATGAAAATATGAACTTAATGGTGACCGCTTTAAAAAAAAACAACTTAATTCAAGAAAAATCTACCAAAGATATTTTGTCAACGTTGTGCTGTGACTCTTCGAATGTTTCATGTTTAACAAGGAAATGCGATGACTGCAAAGATAAAAGCTTAATCTATAAAGAATTCAATAACTCTGAAGTATTATTTTACTGGATTTGGCAAAAAAGTAAAAGAACTTATTCCAAGAATGGAGAAACAAAAACTACCATTCACACAGCGAAATATAAAGTGAATGCTTTCCCTAGAGACACCATTTTAAAATTTGAAAAAATGTTACCTCCATATATTATGTGGAGTTATGATCGCACAGAAAAGGTTCATTAAAAAAATTAAAAGTGATATCACTGATGAAGAGTGCATAATTCACTGCGACTTTAGTGAAAACTACAGCACAAAATACGCTAGTGAAATTCAAGCTATTCATTTCGGGGGTAACCGCCAGCAAATAACCCTGCACACCGTGGTCATTTACTATCGTAAAAATGGACTTCTGAAAGTTCAGCCGATATGTACATTATCAGAGTCTTTACGCCATGACGCACCAGCCATTTGGGAGCATTTACTTCCGATTTTAAAATTCATAGAAGACGAAAATCTTAATATTCGTATACTACATTTAATTTCTGATAGTCCGTCGGGCCAGTACCGAAACCGTAAAATGTTTTATATAATCAGCAAACTCCACTGGTACCTTCCCAGTTTGACTTGCATTACGTGGAATTATACAGAAAGCGGCCATGGAAAAGGAGCCCCAAATGGTGTCGGTGCAACACTCAAAAGAACAGCTGATCGAATAGTGGCTCAAGGCAATGATATCACAAGCTTAGACCATATTTTCATAGTAGTACTCAGGCAGTTTATAATATTTAAAAAAATTGTCTTTGAAATATAATTTTTTTGTTATATTTGATTTCGCTGATAAGAATATTGATTTCGGTGGAGACCATTTTTAAAACATTAAATTCTTTCATTTCCATTCGGTCTATACGACTCCCTCTACTACTGTTGTTTTAAAATGTTTTAAATTAACTCTAGATTTGATATTTCATGTTAGTAACGCCTAAATAAAAAAAATAAAATTGCCACCGAAGTCAACCAAATAATGAGTGTCCTGATAATGACCCAGACCATTTATTTTTTGTTAAGTACCCGGTACTTGTTGACTTGGCGAAGGGTGGGCGTTTTGGGGGACTGTCTTATGTAATTTTGTCATTCGAAAAGTGCTGATCCTCAGCCTAGTTTGAATAAATGACTTTTGATTTTGATTTTGATTTGATTTTGTCCTCCTATATTCTGTAATATGAAAACATT
Source organism: Atethmia centrago (assembly GCA_905333075.3). NCBI lineage: Eukaryota > Metazoa > Arthropoda > Insecta > Lepidoptera > Noctuidae > Atethmia > Atethmia centrago. The sequence goes on along the minus strand of HG995392.1, from coordinate 8,179,258 downwards.
GTAATAGCCAATTATTTAAAAAAAAGTAAGCGTGGCGTTTCTTGCCGTTTCTTCTCCATTGGAAACAACCAATTGCACCTAGCTTGTAACGTTTCATATGTAGGTTTATGTGAACTAAAATATTTTATTTTGATTTGATATAATTTGCGTTCTATAATACTGCATTCAAGTGTAGTTAAAACTTCTTCTCCTTCCACCTGCCTGGGTCAATAAAGTCTAGACTATATCTGTCGGGGTCGCGGGATAGTACCGCGGGAAAGTACGAAAGGGTTACCGAGGCCCCTGGCAGCACAGGCAACGGAAGGAATACGGGTGGGTTTTAGTCAGTAAGAGTCTGACACACCCTCCCGCTCCGCCCAGAGCGGCAGAAGTTATTTGATAATTTCCCACCCAAAAAAAAAGTACTCAATGTGTAATATGTTTTGTAGTTACACATTGATACAATATTATGGTAAAATGATTGTAGACAGTTAAATTAAATCTTGTCTATTTATACTTTTTTGGTGCGTTTTTGATTTTACGACTGTACCCAAGCATCAAAATATATTTACTTCGCTGTGTGTCTGAAGGTCTTGAAAATTTATATTTTCAATGACAAGATTATTAACTTTGCCAGTTAGGTACTTAATCTACTATCAAAAGAATACACCCCTCGAAATATACAGAACTTGTTCCAAAAACTTGATCAAAAACATCAGCAATAAACAAGCCAACATTTGTTCAAATGATTAGAATACTTACCAACTAATAGCCAAGTTGGTTCATTTTGAACAAATAACTTTAACCCTTCCGAAAATTCTTTCACTGATGGTTTTCCCATCAGTGAAAGAATTTTCGGAAGGGTATACTGTACCTTCGTACAGTACCTATGGCCGAGTAGTATGGATATATTTTGTGTTAAAACAAGAAATTTCACGCGAACGACGTCGCCTCCAGAAGCTACTTTAACATAAAATAACGTTACGCTTATGTTCCGAAAACGACTTTGAACAGAAGCAATCGAAGTATACATATAAGAATACTTAGCTGCATTTAGTGGATGAGGAATATTACGGAATAAGTATTTTTAATTAGTATTGTAGAGTTTAAAACGAAAGTTAAGAGGATACAAGCACCTGCTCTGCTCTGCACCTGTTTTGATTCTTAGCGCTAGTTTTATGATTAATTATTATTGCATATATTATATAGATAATTTTAATATATTTTATGTATGTATATATTTGTTGTATATATGTGAATGGTACACCACAGACTACCTGCAGTATTGTCTCTCCTATCCCCTAATCCATCCAAAGGTTGTCTTTAAAAGATCGCTTTTAGCGATAAGACCGCCCATTGTGTCACCCTATGTAAAATTTCTACATTTATAGCTGTAATTTTTATGGTGTACATAATAAAGAGTATTCTATCTATCTATCTATCTACAAGCTTGTAAAAAGAAAATGACTGCAGGACAAAGGCCTCTGCTCATAAAGGATGTCTCAGCAAGAACCGGAATTTGGAATCGCGCGCCATTTTCGACTGTCAATTTGTTGAGTCAGCCATATATGGTATTTGTTTAATTAAAACGTAGACATTTATGAAAATGGTGCGTTATAGCTTTTTTTTTTTTTTTTTGAGGGTGGGAAATCATCAAATAACTTCTCCCGCTCTGGGCGGAGCGGGAGGGTGTGTCAGACTCTTACTGACTAAAACCCACCCGTATTCCTTCCTGTTGCCCGTGTTGCGGGGGCCTCGGTGACCCATAAGTACCTTCCCGCGACCCCGGCAGGCATCGGCCCTAGTGGACCCCTACTTTGTGCTGACGACATCTCTTTGAGGCGCGCGTGGAATACGACGCGCCGTCGACCCGGGCCTGGTCCTTACCGGACGGTGAGCTACCCATTGCTCACCGTCCGCAAGCCCGCGCCTACGGTGGCCGGAAATCCGCCCGGGATTCCCGACGCCCTGGGCGTCTCCTGCGGCGGCTAGGGGCGAGAGGGCGCGAAACTTGCCTTTCCCTCAACCGTCCCGCCTCCTCCTTCGCGAGCATTACTGCTTCGCAGAAGGAGGTGACGGCTGCCCATGCCCTCTCGCTCCGTACCATGGCCTGAACCAGGGCCGGACGCGAGAGGTCTCTGCCGCCGATCGCCTCCAAGAGGACACGGCGGTGCTCTGCCCAAGCCGGGCAGACCTCCACCGTATGCTCCACCGTGTCCTCCGGGCGATCCACACAGTGGTGACACCCAGACGTTTCCTCCCGCCTTATCCGACACAGGAACCTCCCGAAGCTGCCGTGTCCGGTGAGGACCTGCGTCAGGCGGAAGGTGAGGACGCCATGGCGCCTCTCCAGCCACTCCTCAAAGAGGGGACTTATCGCCGAAATCGTGGCGTGCCCAGCACTGGGTTGCGACAACCGTACTTTCCATGACGCCATGAGATCCCGCCGGAGCTCCGTCCGCTGTGCCGCGATTTCTCGCGGCAGCGGACTTACGCCCCGGCGTTTCGCCTCCTCGCGCCACTCCCATACGTGCGCGAGGACTTTTGCCTCCAGATCCCATGGCGGCAATCCGGCAAGGAGGCGTGCGTTATAGCTTGGAAGAACGATTGTTAATAGTGAACACTCATTACAAAAATGGGGAAAATTTTACTGCGACCATTCGCAAATTACGCGATCATTTCGGCGTGTAATCCACCGACGCTGCCTGCTATTGAACATTTGATCAAGAAATTTGAGCGGACGTGTTCTGTAAAAGATGAAAAAAACCTTAGCCGTCATCGTCAAGATCATCACAACATCGCAGCTGTGTGTCAGCGTGGCAGACCGACCAAACACCTCCGACATCGTTGCCAGGACTTAAACCTCCATTACAGCACTCTGCTGCTGCTTGTGGTGACTGTTCGTCTTGCTGACCATGGTTTTATTATTGTTATTAGTAATTGTTTATTTATTTTACTTCGATGGTGCTAGTTTGTCATTTCTCACTTCTAGTTACAGCAATAGCCTTATGTAAGCGGGCATGCTCTATATGCCTGGAGGCTTTTATTTAGGTATTAAGTTCTGTGTACGTTTTTATGTTGTAATTTTTATCTGCTTGAGTACAGTTTTCATTGTTTTGTTGGTATATCGGCGTGTGCTAGCTAACAAGTAATTTAATTTAGTGTGTGTTTCATAATGTTAATTACTTTGCATACGATTTGTATAGAATTAAGTCTATATAACTAAACAGACAGGTGTGCTGCTGGGGAGTTTGTTGCGCCACTTCTTCTTCCCAGCTAAAAAACTAGGAAGTGGTGAAGGGCGAGCGTTTTTGGGGGACTGTATTATGTAACTTTGACGTTCGAAAAGTCATTTATTCAAATAAATGACTTTTGATTTTGATTTGATTTTGATTTCTTCAACGAATTTTGAGAAAAGACACACACCTTCATGCTTACAAGATCCAGCTGACTCAACAACTGTAGTCTAACGACGGTAGACATCGCGGAAACTTTTGCTAACTGTGTCTTGGAACAACTGCAAACTGGAGATGAATTTTATTCCACAATAAAATCATCGTTAGTGACGAGGTTCATTTTCACCTCACCAGTTTCGTTAACAAGCGGAATTCTCTGATCTGGGCAGACGAAAATTCACATGCATTTCAAGTACTTCCGTTGTGTTCTCAAAAACTGACAGTTTGGTGTGTCATGGAGGGATAATCGGACCATACTTTTTTGAAAATGATGAAGGTACCACTGTAACTGTCGACCGCAACCGTTACCGGGCCGTGTTGACAGACTTTTTTTGGCAAGAATTAGAAGGACGGGACCTAAATGAGATGTGGTTTCAACAAGATGGCACCACCTGCCACCCTTCACGCGAAACAATGACGGTGTTGCAAACCAAGTTTCCAGGTCGTCCCATCTCGCATTTTGGAGACCAAAACTGACCGCCAAGAAGTTTGTACAAACACTTTTACACGCCAATCATAATAAAAAAAACTAGATGAGGTCGACGTTTCCTATCTGACTACTCCGAGAAGAAAGGCCGAAACAAACTCAGAGGTCACAGTCTCTTTTAAAGTCCAGACATAATCTTGGTCAGATCATACGAAGACCACGTAAATCGGTGTCTGAAATGGTCTTTTGATGTAAGAACCACACAGATTGAGTGGACCTGTCTAGCCAGTGCACGCATTAGTCAGTAATCGTGCAGCTCAACTCAGAACTTAAGGAGCTCAACGATTCGACGAACAATACCAAAGAAAGGACATTTGGGTAGGCCGCTTAAATGACTCAAACTGCCAGACCAAGATTAAAACTAAATGAGAGAAAAAATCAATGACCTAGGTGTATGTATGTATGTACTCTACGTCGAGTTAGGTTACAAAGCCCCAAACGCCTGAACACAACTTTTCATTCAATCAAACGCCCTCTCCATTCTTTCCAACAACATTTATATTAGCTGACAGCCATAATTCATCTTCAGAAGCACGCATAACCAATTCATATTATTCCCTCCTACCTCCTTACGCATAAGTTCCAAACTACGCGTCCAAACTTTTGATAGACCACCCCCTCTCCTGTCAAAAGTTCTCTGACATCTGAATCGTAAATCGAGACCGAGAATCGATTTCAGCAAAGCGAGAATTGATTCGTGTAGTTAAAACGTCAGGTGGTTACGACAGTTTGAAGAATGAAGTAAAGATGATAAACTTGGATTACATTTTTTATAAGAATGGAGGTGTTTTAAGAAGTTTTTAGACTCTAGAGACGTTTAGTTTGAATTACTGGAGAGTGGAGTCATTTAGTTTTTAGGCGTATAAGTCAGCTTAGAGTGTGTAGACACTTTTTTTTTTTTTTTTTGAGGGGGGGGAATCATCAAATAACTTCTCCCGCTCTGGGCGGAGCGGGAGGGTGTGTCAGACTCTTACTGACTAAAATCCACCCGTATTCCTTCCTGTTGCCTGTGTTGCGGGGGCCTCGGTGACCCATAAGTACCTTCCCGCGACCCCGGCAGGCATCGGCCCTAGTGGACCCCTACTTTGTGCTGACGACATCTCTTTGAGGCGCGCGTGGAATACGACGCGCCGTCAACCCAGGCCTGGTCCTTACCGGACGTTGAGCTACCCATTGCTCACCGTCCGCAAGCCCGCGCCTACGGTGGCCGGAAATCCGCCCGGGATTCCCGACGCCCTGGGCGTCTCCTGCGGCGGCTAGGGGCGAGAGGGCGCGAAACGTGCCTTTCCCTCAACCGTCCCGCCTCCTCCTTCGCGAGCATTACTGCTTCGCAGAAGGAGGTGACGGCTGCCCATGCCCTCTCGCTCCGTACCATGGCCTGAACCAGGGCCGGACGCGAGAGGTCTCTGCCGCCGATCGCCTCCACGAGGACACGGCGGTGCTCTGCCCAAGCCGGGCAGACCTCCACCGTATGCTCCACCGTGTCCTCTGGGCGATCCACACAGTGGTGACACCCGGACGTTTCCTCCCGCCTTATCCGACACAGGAACCTCCCGAAGCTGCCGTGTCCGGTGAGGACCTGCGTCAGGCGGAAGGTGAGGATGCCGTGGCGCCTCTCCAGCCACTCCTCAAAGAGGGGACTTATCGCCGCAATCATGGCGTGCCCAGCACTGGGTTGCGACAACCGTACTTTCCATGTGTGTAGACACTGGGATTGCCATCCAAGTATTTTTTGTAGGTAATTTGAATGAGATCCATTAGGTATCTCATTCAAATCACCTATGTTTTTATCTGAAATAGTATAGCGCAATAGAGAGAGAGGTTTTATAATCATAAGAGGACCTATTAAAAATGCCAGAAAACCAGATTTCTGTACAGTGAAGAATCTTCGTGGCTTAATCAGAGCCGGACGGGTCGATCAAAGGTTAAATTACGCTTGCCGCGGTTCGTGGACATATCGAGACATACCCTCCATGCCTCGGAAAGCACGTTTAGCCGTTGGTCCCGGCTGTCATTCGTAGATTTTTAACCGATTTTGCCCGAGAAAAAGCAGTGGGAAACTTTTCTTAAAACATCACTACGAAATTCAAATGGTGTCTCGTTGTCAATCCGCGTTGATTTAATGTAAAAATAAATGAGTTCGCCTTTGAATTGTGTGCGATCACGTGAGGTTCAAAGTGAACCTTACAGAAATCATTTGCGAAGTTTTCATTCATTCATTAACGTAATGGAGGATAAACAAGTATGAATGCCATCAGAAAATCGAGCAATTTCTGACTCTTGATGTATGTTGAGTTTATAACACACAAAAAAACTATTCGAAATGAGAATCGTTTTTTTTTTTCAAGTTAACTAAAAACCAGGATCAAAACCCAAACGTCAAATCTAAGAAAAGAATATTAAGGAACCCTTCGTTCTTCACATTCGATCGTACAAACACGAGGTGGCATATCATTGGAACGAAACGTCAGTTACCCGTCACTATCCAACCTATTATTGGTCGCCAGATCCAATATATTTGCAAATTGAATTCTCCACGAGATTGTGAAATAAAAATGATAAAAAATAGTGGTTTTATCGGTTTTTGCTTCATCTTATGAACGTGTAAACAAACCCAGTACAGGTTAAATTTTTACACAATCACTAACTAAAAGGAATTATTATCATTATTAAAGTTTTCAACTTAATATCTCACCACATTTATAACAATTATTGTTAGATTATCGTTATTAAATTGTAATTGAAAAATCATCGACGAAAATATAGGCTACTACCTGTGTCCCGCGGTTTTACTCACAGAAGTCTCGATTCTGTGAGAATATCGGGATAAAATGTATCCTATGTCCTAATCCAGATCATGGTCTACCCATGTGCCCAATTTCATTAAAATCCGTTCAGCCGTTTTAGCGTGAAAGCGTAACAAACAAAAAAGCAAACAAACAAACAAACACACTTTCGCATTTATAATATTAGTCAGGATTAGGATAAACTTAACCTCATTCAAATGGAAAAACATCTTTAAGGCTATTTAAAATTAGAATTTTGGGTTTTAAGTATTCAAATAATCAAATCGAAAAGCATTAAATTTGTAAGTATCACAGACTCAATATAAATTGGAGCAGACGAGTCTTGGAGTGGAGACCGTGATATCTTGTGGTAGCTAACTGGTTTGTTAGTGTATAGCAATATACAATATAAAATGTTTCCTTGAATAACTAGCTTACCAATGAGTCCTAATCGTAGCATACATCTTTGTTAATATGTGGAAAATGTTGTGGTTATTACATTGATTTTGTTTTATATACCTACCTTACTGATAAGTGTTATATGTAATGTAATATCGTTTTTTTTCCCAAATAAAATAAAATAAAATCTAGCTGGGGGGCGTCCCACACTACGCTTGCCCATACACGGTCTCCACTCCAAGACTCGTCTGCTCCAATTTATATTGAGTCTGTGATACTTACAAATTTAATGCTTTTCGATTTGATTATTTGAATACTTAAAACCCAAAATTCTAATTTTAAATAGCCTTAAAGATGTTTTTCCATTTGAATGAGGTTAAGTTTATCCTAATCCTGACTAATATTATAAATGCGAAAGTGTGTTTGTTTGTTTGTTTGCTTTTTTGTTTGTTACGCTTTCACGCTAAAACGGCTGAACGGATTTTAATGAAATTGGGCACATGGGTAGACCATGATCTGGATTAGGACATAGGATACATTTTATCCCGATATTCTCACAGAATCGAGACTTCTGTGAGTGAAACCGCGGGACACAGGTAGTAGCCTATATTTTCGTCGATGATTTTTCAATTACAATTTAATAACGATAATCTAACAATAATTGTTATAAATGTGGTGAGATATTAAGTTGAAAACTTTAATAATGATAATAATTCCTTTTAGTTAGTGATTGTGTAAAAATTTAACCTGTACTGGGTTTGTTTACACGTTCATAAGATGAAGCAAAAACCGATAAAACCACTATTTTTTATCATTTTTATTTCACAATCTCGTGGAGAATTCAATTTGCAAATATATTGGATCTGGCGACCAATAATAGGTTGGATAGTGACGGGTAACTGACGTTTCGTTCCAATGATATGCCACCTCGTGTTTGTACGATCGAATGTGAAGAACGAAGGGTTCCTTAATATTCTTTTCTTAGATTTGACGTTTGGGTTTTAATCCTGGTTTTTAGTTAACTTGAAAAAAAAAAACGATTCTCATTTCGAATAGTTTTTTTGTGTGTTATAAACTCATCATACATCAAGAGTCAGAAATTGCTCGATTTTCTGATGGCATTCATACTTGTTTATCCTCCATTACGTTAATGAATGAATGAAAACTTCGCAAATGATTTCTGTAAGGTTCACTTTGAACCTCACGTGATCGCACACAATTCAAAGGCGAACTCATTTATTTTTACATTAAATCAACGCGGATTGACAACGAGACACCATTTGAATTTCGAAGTGATGTTTTAAGAAAAGTTTCCCACTGCTTTTTCTCGGGCAAAATCGGTTAAAAATCTACGAATGACAGCCGGGACCAACGGCTAAACGTGCTTTCCGAGGCATGGAGGGTATGTCTCGATATGTCCACGAACCGCGGCAAGCGTAATTTAACCTTTGATCGACCCGTCCGGCTCTTATTAAGCCACGAAGATTCTTCACTGTACAGAAATCTGGTTTTCTGGCATTTTTAATAGGTCCTCTTATGATTATAAAACCTCTCTCTCTATTGCGCTATACTATTTCAGATAAAAACATAGGTGATTTGAATGAGATACCTAATGGGTCTCATTCAAATTACCTACAAAAAATACTTGGATGGCAATCCCAGTGTCTACACACATGGAAAGTACGGTTGTCGCAACCCAGTGCTGGGCACGCCATGATTGCGGCGATAAGTCCCCTCTTTGAGGAGTGGCTGGAGAGGCGCCACGGCGTCCTCACCTTCCGCCTGACGCAGGTCCTCACCGGACACGGCAGCTTCGGGAGGTTCCTGTGTCGGATAAGGCGGGAGGAAACGTCCGGGTGTCACCACTGTGTGGATCGCCCAGAGGACACGGTGGAGCATACGGTGGAGGTCTGCCCGGCTTGGGCAGAGCACCGCCGTGTCCTCGTGGAGGCGATCGGCGGCAGAGACCTCTCGCGTCCGGCCCTGGTTCAGGCCATGGTACGGAGCGAGAGGGCATGGGCAGCCGTCACCTCCTTCTGCGAAGCAGTAATGCTCGCGAAGGAGGAGGCGGGACGGTTGAGGGAAAGGCACGTTTCGCGCCCTCTCGCCCCTAGCCGCCGCAGGAGACGCCCAGGGCGTCGGGAATCCCGGGCGGATTTCCGGCCACCGTAGGCGCGGGCTTGCGGACGGTGAGCAATGGGTAGCTCACCGTCCGGTAAGGACCAGGCCCGGGTTGACGGCGCGTCGTATTCCACGCGCGCCTCAAAGAGATGTCGTCAGCACAAAGTAGGGGTCCACTAGGGCCGATGCCTGCCGGGGTCGCGGGAAGGTACTTATGGGTCACCGAGGCCCCCGCAACACAGGCAACAGGAAGGAATACGGGTGGATTTTAGTCAGTAAGAGTCTGACACACCCTCCCGCTCCGCCCAGAGCGGGAGAAGTTATTTGATGATTTCCCACCCTCAAAAAAAAAAAAAAAAAGTGTCTACACACTCTAAGCTGACTTATACGCCTAAAAACTAAATGACTCCACTCTCCAGTAATTCAAACTAAACGTCTCTAGAGTCTAAAAACTTCTTAAAACACCTCCATTCTTATAAAAAATGTAATCCAAGTTTATCATCTTTACTTCATTCTTCAAACTGTCGTAACCACCTGACGTTTTAACTACACGAATCAATTCTCGCTTTGCTGAAATCGATTCTCGGTCTCGATTTACGATTCAGATGTCAGAGAACTTTTGACAGGAGAGGGGGTGGTCTATCAAAAGTTTGGACGCGTAGTTTGGAACTTATGCGTAAGGAGGTAGGAGGGAATAATATGAATTGGTTATGCGTGCTTCTGAAGATGAATTATGGCTGTCAGCTAATATAAATGTTGTTGGAAAGAATGGAGAGGGCGTTTGATTGAATGGGAAGTTGTGTTCAGGCGTTTGGGGCTTTGTAACCTAACTCGACGTAGAGTACATACATACATACACCTAGGTCATTGATTTTTTCTCTCATTTAGTTTTAATCTTGGTCTGGCAGTTTGAGTCATTTAAGCGGCCTACCCAAATGTCCTTTCTTTGGTATTGTTCGTCGAATCGTTGAGCTCCTTAAGTTCTGAGTTTTATAAATCAAGATTGTCCAAATTTAAGGGAAAAGTTGGAAAACGGGCGTTGTAGTGAAACTTGGGAGGACATAATAATATAGAGGTATCACATTTAGGCTGGGTTTATTGAGAGTTCAGAAATCACATTTTGTTTGGCGTGTATTTAATCGAACCTCTTTTATTTCCCATTTCTCTCTCGCTCATAAAAGATTATTGAACACTCTAACGTAATGTTTGCGCCTCTTTTCGTGAAACTCAAATAATCCCTACTATGAGTCCTAGAAATATGAAAAAGCCAAGTAACTGCGACCAACTTGGATGTAGCGCTCTTCGGTCGCTGCCGTGGCACCGCTCGCTTCGCTCGCTCGTTCGTAGCTTAGTTACTGCAACCAATTCGGCTCGCGCGTGGTTGATCACAGTTCAAACCCTTTTTTTTTGTCTGGGTGGAAGTCCTCATGGTATTCCTCCGCCCTGGGGTGAGCAGAGGGGTCTGTCACAGTCTTATTGACGAAAAACAACCCCGTACACTCCCCTCCTCCGGTGTTCCCTCGTACACTTTCGTCGGGGGGCTGCGAATGCGACTTCCGCAGTCTTGGACTGGTCCCACGGCCCACGCTAAGCGGGCCCCGTCTCGTCTCGTCTAACCACAGTTCTAACCTAAACTAACCCGTTTCGGTACGACTAACTGTGAGAAAAGGCAAGGAAGTTAAAAAGAGGTTCAATTATCTCAAAAAGTGTGCATCATTAGAAGCGCAAAATGTTCTTAGAGGGTCAGTTAAATGATTCCCATTTTATTTTCTGGTTGGCATGAAGTGTGAGCAGTGGTGGCCCAGTGGGTGAGCAGTGGTGGCCCAGTGGTAACGGCCGCGACTTACGAGTTGTAGGTCGTAGGTTCGAACCCAGACAGGCGCTTTACTTTGTGTAAATTATTTCATCACCACTGCTCTCAAAACGGTGAAGGAAAACATCGTGAGGAAACCGGCATGTCCTAGAACCAAAAATTCGAAGACATGTGTCATCTACCAACCCGCACTGGGCCCGCGTGGTGGATTACGGCCCGCTCCCTCTCACAGAGAGGAGGCCTGTGTCCCAGCAGTGGGAACATTATAGGCTGATTATGTATGAAGTTTCAGAAATCTATAGCGGCAACTACCTTCCATCATGTTCCATGGTCTGTTCCAAAAGTAACTTATGATGAAAATTTTAACAAAAAGATCAAAAAACGTGGATGCCCATTTGTAAATATTCAATCAATCGACTCAGCCTCTCGCAGTCCGCTGCTGGACATAGGCTTCTCCCAGGCTGCACCACAACACCCTATCCTCTGCCCTCTGCATCCAGTCCGTGCCAAATTTTTAAGGTCGTCGGTTCATCTACAATGAAAGTTCTTACGAACTATGCAATTCAGATGCCAACTTCCATGCTTACCTTACAAAGACCTTCTGTCAATGTATAATGTACTCTCACTCGAGAAGAGACGAATGCTTCTGCAAGTAATGACACTGCACGACCTTTATCATAATAAGCTAAATTGTATAGACCTTAGTAATGATATTAAACTTGTGGTTCCTAGATTAATTCATCGTCGTGGAGTGCGCGTTTACCGGTTGTTTGATCAGGCATCATGCCGGACAAACGCAGGTAAACGTGCACCCCTTCAGCGACTCACGCAAATATACATTGAACATTTCATGGATATTGATATATTTATGCTAAATAAAAATGCTTTTAGAAGTAAAGTTATTAATGTACTGAACAACGTGGATATATCGTCGTTCATATTGCAATTTGTTCTATGTCAAAAATTTCATTTTTTTTTTATTTCTAAGGTTTGCTTTAATTTTAATTTTGAACGCGACCGAAAAAGGTTCAACGTCATCTACCAATAGGAAAGCGGCGTTTGAAACTTGCAATATGTCACGTGATCGACTCGGCAGTAAATCTTATACAGCAAATTGTTCTATGTCAAAGTTTGAGCGGCAACGGATTTTTGCTCTGAGAAAAAACAAGTGAAAATTATTAATCAAGTTATAAATTGTGCTTTGTTTCTAAGGTAAGTTTATAATTATCATAATTTATGTATCATTGTGTGCTGGTTTTAGTTGGTTTTCGTTAATATCCTGGTTTGAATTACACTTATGATAAATCTTAACCTAATTTTTAACAAAAAGCGCCGTGAGTCCGCTTTTTGACTGCTTTTTTTTTTGCTGTTAAGCGCTTACGACCCTTAGTGACGTGAATCTATTAACAAATAACGTTTATTCATTAAAAATATTTGTTTATTTTGACCTTTTGAGATATCCACGTTGTTCAGTACATTAATAACTTTACTTCTAAAAGCATTTTTATTTAGCATAAATATATCAATATCCATGAAATGTTCAATGTATATTTGCGTGAGTCGCTGAAGGGGTGCACGTTTACCTGCGTTTGTCCGGCATGATGCCTGATCAAACAACCGGTAAACGCGCACTCCACGACGATGAATTAATCTAGGAACCACAAGTTTAATATCATTACTAAGGTCTATACAATTTAGCTTATTATGATAAAGGTCGTGCAGTGTCATTACTTGCAGAAGCATTCGTCTCTTCTCGAGTGAGAGTACATTATACATTGACAGAAGGTCTTTGTAAGGTAAGCATGGAAGTTGGCATCTGAATTGCATAGTTCGTAAGAACTTTCATTGTAGATGAACCGACGACCTTAAAAATTTGGCACGGACTGGATGCAGAGGGCAGAGGATAGGGTGTTGTGGTGCAGCCTGGGAGAAGCCTATGTCCAGCAGCGGACTGCGAGAGGCTGAGTCGATTGATTGAATATTTACAAATGGGCATCCACGTTTTTTGATCTTTTTGTTAAAATTTTCATCATAAGTTACTTTTGGAACAGACCATGGAACATGATGGAAGGTAGTTGCCGCTATAGATTTCTGAAACTTCATACATAATCAGCCTATAATGTTCCCATTGCTGGGACACAGGCCTCCTCTCTGTGAGAGGGAGCGGGCCGTAATCCACCACGCGGGCCCAGTGCGGGTTGGTAGATGACACATGTCTTCGAATTTTTGGTTCTAGGACATGCCGGTTTCCTCACGATGTTTTCCTTCACCGTTTTGAGAGCAGTGGTGATGAAATAATTTACACAGTAAAGCGCCTGTCTAGGTTCGAACCTACGACCTACAACTCGTAAGTCGCGGCCGTTACCACTGGGCCACCACTGCTCACCCACTGGGCCACCACTGCTCACACTTCATGCCAACCAGAAAATAAAATGGGAATCATTTAACTGACCCTCTAAGAACATTTTGCGCTTCTAATGATGCACACTTTTTGAGATAATTGAACCTCTTTTTAACTTCTTTGCCTTTTCTCACAGTTAGTCGTACCGAAACGGGTTAGTTTAGGTTAGAACTGTGGTTAGACGAGACGAGACGGGGCCCGCTTAGCGTGGGCCGTGGGACCAGTCCAAGACTGCGGAAGTCGCTTTCGCAGCCCCCCGACGAAAGTGTACGAGGGAACACCGGAGGAGGGGAGTGTACGGGGTTGTTTTTCGTCAATAAGACTGTGACAGACCCCTCTGCTCACCCCAGGGCGGAGGAATACCATGAGGACTTCCACCCAGACAAAAAAAAAGGGTTTGAACTGTGATCAACCACGCGCGAGCCGAATTGGTTGCAGTAACTAAGCTACGAACGAGCTAGCGAAGCGAGCGGTGCCACGGCAGCGACCGAAGAGCGCTACATCCAAGTTGGTCGCAGTTACTTGGCTTTTTCATATTTCTAGGACTCATAGTAGGGATTATTTGAGTTTCACGAAAAGAGGCGCAAACATTACGTTAGAGTGTTCAATAATCTTTTATGAGCGAGAGAGAAATGGGAAATATAAGAGGTTCGATTAAATACACGCCAAACAAAATGTGATTTCTGAACTCTCAATAAACTCAGCCTAAATGTGATACCTCTATATTATTATGTCCTCCCAAGTTTCACTACAACGCCCGTTTTCCAACTTTTCCCTTAAATTTGGACAATCTTGATTTATAAAATGTTTAAGGCGCTGACAAGAGGCAAATGACCAAAATAAGCTTATCTTAAGAAAAAAAAAGTGCCAAATCTGTATAGTTTGTGGGAGCGAAAAAAATATATGTTAATTTTGAACATATTTCTAAGAACTTGGTTGTTACCAAAACACGATTTGATAAAAAAAAAAACTCGATACAAACTAACGTTAAACTAACCTATTACCTTGAGTTTCAAACCAAAATATCTTTATTAAATATCAACATACGTTGCGTATTTAATTAATAACAAGAACGTCTTATTTGAATGCAGAACTTGGTTGTTTTTTATTTTAGATTACTCATCTCAATTTTGAGTAAATAGATAATTGCTTCATATTTTGCAATAAATTACAAGCGTTATGCCATCGCGAGATGGCACCGAGATGACGACTTATAGAGAAATATGGAGGAAAAGTCATGTTGCTCCGACGCTAAATGAATTGGGATATCAATCTGCTGGATATAGGCCTCTCCCAGGCTGCGCCACCACACCCTGTCCTCCGCCTTCCGCACCCAGTCTGTCCCAGCCACCTTTGTAAGGTCATCGGAGTTACCGACATAGCCTGCAGAGTAAGCAAGCTGAAGTGGCAGTGGGCTGGCCATATTTGTCGAAGGACCGATGGCCCGTGGAGCAGACGAGACCTGAAGTGGAGACCACGTATCGGCATGCGTAGTGTGGGACGCCCCCCAGTCAGATGGACCGACGACCTTAAAAACATGGGACAAGAGCAAGATAATATAGTAATGATGACCTTTTTTAGAACTAGATGTGGTCGGCACGTGGGTATCACAACATGTCTTGCTGAAATGATTTGTCAGCTGTTAGCAAGGTCGGTATTAGTTCGTACGGTTATACAGAAACCCAAAAGTTTGACACCTCTGGGCTTCCGTGTTACCCAGTAATGAGTTGTAGAGGACAGATAGACAGTCGCTCTATTTTTACCCGACTGCCTCAGGAGGGTAATGTTTTTCGAGAGTATGTATGTATGTATGTCTATTTCTTTGGCACGCTCTGTAGCCTAAACGGCTTGATGGATTTTAACGTATGAGGTGTCCTTAGATTCGTCTTAATTGTGGGAGTGACATAGGCTATATAATATTTATAAATTGCGTCTGCAAATACAAAAAAAAAGGAGGGGAGATTTTTTTTTTAATTAATTGCAACAATATTGGTATCGAATAAAAGCTACTAATGAGTAATTTTCAAATATATATATATTAATAAAACTAAAAAGTTTGAAATAAAATAAATTATTTAAAAAACAAAAACCCGACTGCAAAAACACATAACTGAAAAGGGAAAAACAAGCATTAGGTATAATCTATATAATTTTGGTCTTTCAGGCGGGGACAGTCGAATAACCTGAAATATGGTGTAATTTTTGATTGTCCCCGCCTGCAAGACCAAAATTATATAGATTATACCTAATGCTTGTTTTTCCCTTTTTTATAATTATATGTAACTGCATTTGGTTAGATTGAAAGCGGACCTCAATATAGGTGGGAAAAAGTAGGCAGATGATGAGTATTAGGAAAAGTAAAAGACAAACTTGTGTGTGAAATAGGTACTTGTTGCTATGTTAATACTCTTTAAACACATGCAACATTAAAAGACATAAAAAAATTCAAAAGTTAAAAATGCGTGAATAATTTCATGCGTAAACTTTTATGAATAATTTCATTCTTTTCGCTCCGTTAACTAAGAACATATTTACTTCGTTTTAACTTTCTTTTCTAACATTATGGTCAGTTCATTGTATTTTGTAAAAGATTACTAAGGTAAACCAGACCAAAAAATTGCCAAAGGTACTTCAGCTTATTCGACTTACGTCGTTTCTGTTTTAATAATTAATAAATCTGTTCTTTGGCCATCGTCGACTAACCTGTATATGGGTTATTAATAAATAGTATTGTGAGTTCCGAGATTATAAGTTGTTTGAAGTCGTGAATTGTAGTATAATGTCATAAAGTGTAGTCACTTATGAATTGATTGTTATCAAATATTGAGTTAAATATAACTTACTACTAACTGATAATAATTATAATTATTATTCTATATAATTTAAAAAGTAAAGTACGTTTGCACGCCGACATTAAAAGCAGAATAAGAGATCTATGCAATTATATTTAGGAACTTTCTGTGCCTTACTTACGAAAATAAATTATTTACATTTTTATTGTCCATGCAAGCGAAGCATAATAATTGTATAGTAGGAATCATGAATAATTTCTTTAAAATAAAAAGGTTTCCACATGAATCACTGGTGTTTTCTTATTTCCTTTTTTTGCAGTATTTCTGTTAATGTGATGAAATCAACGGTAAAAGACATGCCACATTGAATCATATACACGACTGGCTGTCAATTTCCAACCTTTTCCCTTCCAAAAGTAAACACAAACGAATATTTTATGGATTTTATTACAAGCGACGGAACCGGGAAGGGTTCCCCCCTCACCTCTACGAAAATCTCCATCGCCTGTTATTTGTTTTTTCCTCATAAAAGTGTTGATACACAATCTCGGGACCCATAAAGTTAAGGTTCGTTCATCTCCTGTTTAAAATCAAATCAGTATTCAAATGAAATGTCTTATATTTACATAAATATTGCCCTTTGAAGAAATACTTTTAAATTTACTTGTTAGAAGGTGAAAGAATAAATGGTGAGATAAGTTGAAGAATGATAAAATGGAGAATCATTTTTTGTTTTTGTTTGATATATTATCAAATAACTTCTCTCACTCTGGGCGGAGCGGTTGGATGAGTCAGACTCTAACTGACTAAAACCCACCCATGTTCATTCCATGTTGCCTGTGTGTTGCCGGAGGCCACGGTATCCCTTTCGGACTTTCCTGCGACCCCGGCAGGCATCGGCCCTAGCGGACCCCTATACTTGTGCTGACAACTCTTTGAGGCGCGCGTGGAATACAACGCGCCGTCGACCCGGGCTTGGTCCTTATCGGACGGCGAGCTACCTATTGCTCAACGTCCGCAAGCCCGCGCCTACGGTGGCCGAGAATCGGCCTGGGATTCACGACGCCCAGGGCGTTTCCTGAAGCGAAACTCGTTGGGAATTAAATTGCTACTTACTACGTGACCAAAACAATTAGTCGCATGACAGGAATTTGGTTTCGGCGCCCGCACCCCGCCTCTATCCCCGCGCTTCCTCTAGTGACGCACAGTCATGTACTCGCTCTCGGCAGAGATAATACGTAGGCACATAATTAGCGCTTCTCGAAGTTCACAGAATGTGAAGAAGAACAGAACAGTTCACGTTCAAGAATTGGTTTTTAGGTTTTTTTTCTATTCATACTACGTGACCAAAACAATTAGGCGTATGACAGCTAGTCATACGCCTAATTGTTTTGGTCACGTAGTATGGTTGCTTCTGAGGTATTGTCGTACTTGGATGGTTTTGCTATGCCTTGGGTATCGAGTTCCCCAGTAACTGGAGGTCACTAAATGCACCAAGTGAAATACTTATATTCAGCTGCATCCGGTTAGCCTGGACGCTGACTCCAACATAGTGGGAAAAAGGCTAGGCAGATGCTTATATTGAGATCCCAGTGTGTAAAAACTAATTAAGGAAATAACAAGTTAAAAATTGTGTTCAGAATAAATTGTAGTTTTAAATTCAGCTTTCATTAACAGTTCTGGCAGATACTGATACTGTTTATAATTGCATTGCACAGGTGTGAGTATCATGTATAATAAAGCTACCATTTTACCGGTTATGTAATTGAATTGAATGGGCCCTGGCAGCTGAGAGTATGTCATGCTCACTCAGATGTCTCGCTGATAGTGGCGCGTGTGTTGGATCATTTAGCTCCCTTCAAAATGGTTGTGCTGAATGGTGCTGATCCATGCGTCATGCTCGTGAACGGGCGCCGTTAGTTGGGACTGGTCACCTCTTAGTGTTAGTAGTTAGTAGTCCTCGGCTTATTTGTAATTATTTTATTTAGATTTTTTTTTTGTTTCTTTTTCTACTATGGACGCGTATTTTTTTATTTTACATCGTCCTCACATTTAGTTATAATTTCAACATTATTTTTGTACTAATCTTTATGTATCAATTTAATTTAAAGAGTGTCCATGGAATTTATTGCCCGTTCTTCTCCATAGGTACCTACTACGCTATGGAATGGGCAACTAGCTTCATATTTCTAACTCACCGACTCCTTGACAATTCAAAAGTGTCTGTAAATGGTTTAATTGAAATAAATGCTTTGAGTTTGAGTTTGAGAAACCCAGTAGTTTTTTTTCCTTTTTTTTTGTTTTTAAGGGGCTTTTAAGCGTATGTCAGTCCCATCGTATCCTAAACAATTATACTTTCACAAGGCGTGGGCCATGAATTTGAACAAACCGTTCGCATCGTCGCCATTTGGTTGGGATAGAATTGTATGGAACATGCCTACATCAGTTCTGTTCAAATTCAGGGACCTTACAAAATTATTTCTACTGGACTCATATTGGACACATTCCATCAATAAATGTTGTAGGTCCTCGACAACTCCACATTCCTCACAATTGGGTGAAGCGATTTTCTTCATCATGAAGGCATTTTTTCTGCATGGGATGTGTCCAGATCTGAATCTAAGAGCAGTAACAATCAGTTTTCTACTAACAAACACAACGATATTCATGAACCAGGGCACGCAAAGAGGTTCACACTGTATGGTTTTATACCATTATTATATATTTATATTTATTATTACATCATCATCATCATCATCATCATTCCAGCCGAAAGACGTCCACTGCTGGACATAGGCCTCCCCCAATATTGGGGGGGGTTTGCCATAATCGCCACGCTTGGCAGGCGGGTTGGCGATCGCAGTATGGTGTTAAAATGCATAGAGAACGCTGCTGTCCATTCTCTAGTAAGTCCCTTAGTCGCCTTTTACGACACCCATGGGAAGATTCTATTATTACATAAATTTTGGTAAATATTCCGATTAATCTAATATGGTATTTATTTATTTTCTATTAACACAGACTTAGGTCTTCCTAGGGCTAAAATACTAAGTTGCATTTCTTACCCGGACCATTTTATACCATACAACAGACCTTAGGTCCTCGGAATAAAGCTACAGCAGTATTTGCAAGCCAGCAAAAATAAAACGTAATTTCAAAACCATCTTATTCTTTGAAACACAAAATACATAAATAACCTCAAAATGGAAACATATTCGCTCATAAAACTGCGTCCACTGCCATCGCAATAAAAATAGTTCTGCCAACCAAAAGTAGATACAGTCGTAAAAATTAGGTTTTCCAGGAGACACTTCCTGGGGGGTAACCACCGCCTCTTATAGCAGCAGGCTTAGCATGACGCTTTCTATTTCTTCGAAGAATAGACATGGCTCTTTCTATACAAAGTGACATTTCGTTTCTCCATTTTTGACATCACACCGTAGAAATCCTTCTGCCGTGTTTTCTTCGAAGAATTAGAAAGCGTCATGCTAAGCCTTTTTTTTTTTTTTGAGGGTGAAAAATCATCAAAAAACTTCTACCGCTCTGGGCGGAGCGGGAGGGTGTGTCAGACTCTTACTGACCAAAACCCACCCGTATTCCTTCCTGTTGCCTGTGTTGCGGGGGCCTCGGTGACCCATAAGTTCCTTCCCGCGAACCCCCCCGGCAGGCATCGGCCCTCCCCTACCTATGTGCTGACGACATCTCTTTGAGGCGCGCGTGGAATACAACACGCCGTCGACCCGGGCCTGGTCCTTACCGGACGGTGCGCTCACCGTGCGCAAGCCCGCGCCTACGGTGGCCGGAAATCCGCCCGGTATTCCCGACGCCCAGGGCGTCTCCTGCGGCGGCTAGAGGCGAGAGGGCGCGAAATTTGCCTTTCCCTCAACCGTCCCTCCTCCTTCGCGAGCATTACTGCTTCGCAGAAGGAGGTGACGGCTGCCCATGCCCTCTCGCTCCGTACCATGCCCTGAACCAGGGCCGGACGCGAGAGATCTCTGCCACCGATTGCCTCCACGAGGCCACGGCAGTGCTCTGCCCAAGCCGGGCAGACCTCCACCGTATGCTCCACCGTGTCCTCCGGGCGATCCACACAGTGGTGACACCCGGGCGTTTTCTCCCGCCTTATCCGACACAGGAACCTCCCGAAGCTGCCATGTCCGGTAAGCACCTGCGTCAGGCGGAAGGTGAGGACGCCGTGGCGCCTCTCTAGCCACTTCTAAAAGAGGGGACTTATCGCCGCAATTGTGGCGTGCCCAGCACTGGGTTGCGACAACCGTACTCTCCATGACGCCATGAGATCCCGCCGGAGCTCCGGCCGCTGTGCCGTGATTTCTCGCGGCAGCGGGCTTACGCCCCGGCGTTTCGCTTCCTCGTGCCACTCCCATACGTGCGCAAGGACTTTTGCCTCCAGATCCCATGGCGGCAATCCGGCAAGGAGGCTCGCTGCCTCACAGGAGACCGTGCGGTATCCCCGGACCATCCGGATGGCCATGACCCTTTGGGCCGCGCTCAACCGGCGGGCTGGCCGCAGCGCCAGAGAGCGCGC
This sequence comes from Atethmia centrago, assembly GCA_905333075.3. NCBI lineage: Eukaryota > Metazoa > Arthropoda > Insecta > Lepidoptera > Noctuidae > Atethmia > Atethmia centrago. Next base: position 8,158,479 of record HG995392.1, on the reverse strand, counting down.
CCATACAGGAGCCCCGTAGAGGGCCATGGACCGCACGACCCCCGCGTAGAGCATCCGGCAGGAGGCGTTTGGACCCCCTAGATTGGGCCGGAGCCGCTTCAATGCAGCCCCTGCCCGCTCCAGTTTGGGAGCCAAACGTCGGAAGAGCTCCACGAAGTTCCACCGGCTGTCGAGGACGATGCCCAGGTACTTCATCGTCGACTCGACGCCGATGGAAACCCCTCCTACCGTTATTTGGCACCCCAACGGTGGCGCGTTCCGAGGACCATGAAAACACATGGCCTCGGACTTATGCAGGGCCACCTCGAGTCCCAATTGCCGGATCCTTTCGACGATTGTCGCAACCCCGCGTGCCGCTAACTCGGCCGTCGCCTGGTGCGACCTCCCCTGCGCCAGGACCAACGTGTCGTCAGCGTAGCACACTACGCTGACGCCGCTAGGGAGGTCAGCGCGCAGCACCCAGTCGTATCCAATGTCCCACAGATGCGGCTCCAGGACCGATCCCTGTGGGACACCGCACGGCATCTCTTGCCGGTTCCACACTCCCTGGTGACCGGGGTAGATGACGGCCCTGTCCGTCAGACAGGCCTCGACCACACGACAGAGGTAGGGCGGCATCCGTTGATATCGGAGTGCCTCCCTGATGCAACTCCAGGGCAGGGTATTAAAAGCCGCCAAGACGACCCCACCCTGGGCTACAGCATTCCCCGTCGTCAGGGCTCGCACGCGCGTGATGGCGTCCACTGTAGAGCGCCCCCTGCGGAAACCAAACGAAATTAGGCTATATTAATAGCCTGTAATAATCATTGTACAATGATTGCAGAGTCCACGCCCCACATGAACAAACAGTAGGTAATCCTGTAAAGCGCAACACATCGAAATTTACCACAAACTACATTCTGGGGGCTAACCGCCGCGTCTTACAGCAGTATTATTTTGATATTACATCAGTATGAGAATGAGATGAAGCTATACATGGGGTATAGCTCCATTTCTTTCCCACTGTGAAGTAATATTAAAATAATACAGCAGGCTCGTGCAATGCCACGCCGCACTGTGCCGTATGTGCGCCGCCGGCTGGCAAGCCGGCCGAGCACCGGATGGGGGGCAAGGCCTGCGCCCCACCCGCCAACGCCAGGGCCAGAGGCAAGCCCTCCGCCACCGCCGTCACCGCCGCAGCCGCCACCACTGCCACCGCCGCTGCCGCCTCCACCACCGCCGTCGTCGCCGTCGCCACCGTAGCCGTTGCGGCAGGCCCCTCTCAGGGGGCTGGGAAGGAGGCTCAAGAGGGGGCTGACATTGAGTGCCAATAATGGCCCATTACGCCTCCTCCAGGCGAACATCAACCACTGCGCCACAGCTCAGGATCTGTTGCTCCAGAGCATGGCGCAGTGGTCGATTAACATCGCCGTGGTCGCTGAGCCGTACTTTGTCCCGCCCAGGGATGACTGGGTGGAGGACCTGAGCGGCTCAGTGTCCCTAATTTCGTCGGCCGCCGCCGGTACCCCGTCCCTCGAGGCCGTCAAGAGAGGGCGGGGCTGCGTAGCAGCAAGGTTCGGGGAGATTGTCCTGGTAGGGATCTACTTCTCTCCGAACCGAACTCTTGCCGAGTTCCACAACTCCCTTGCGGAGTTGAGAGACGTTGTCGTCGGGTTTGGTTCCCTCCCCGTGTTCGTCCTCGGGGACTTCAATGCCAAGAATTTGGCTTGGGGTTCCCGGTTGATGGACACGCGGGGCAGGATGGTGGAGGACTGGGCTCTGGAGACAGGCCTGGTCGTCCTAAACCGGGGTTCTGTCCCCACGTGTGTGCGGATGCGGGGGGAATCAGTGGTGGATATCTCGTTCGCCAGCCCCGCTCTGTCGCCGCGTGTAGTTGACTGGCGCGTCATGGAGGGGGTGGAGACCTATTCCGATCACCGGTATCCGCCCAGACCTCGAACGCGCTGGTCCGACGGGCCCCGAGTGGTCCGCGGTGGGCGCTGAAGCAGCTAGACCGGGAGCTCCTCCTGGAAGCCTCGATCGTGCAGGCCTAGGTGTCACCACCGGACAGGCCTGCTGAGATCAACGACGAGGCGGAGTGGTTCCGGGAGGCCATGTCCGATATATGTGACGTGGCAATGCCCCGGGTCCAACCTGGACGTGCCTCGCGCCAGGTGTACTGGTGGTCGCAGGAGCTGACGGCTCTGCGCACTGCGTGCGTGGCTGCGCGTCGCCGATACACCAGGCACCGCAGGCTCCGTATCAAACCTCCGGATACGGAAGCCATTCAATTAGATAGTATGAAACGCAAAACTAACTTTATTATACTTAAGTAGCAGTTGGGATTAAGATAATTCAACATTTCATACACAACATATCTCATAAATACTGAACATTTTCGTTCATTCAAACACACTTAATTCAGAAAATACCAAAATAATTACATTCTAAATAGAACGGGGCCGTATTTTTTTAAATCCTTTCATTTGTCAGCTTCCTCGACATCTGCTTCTGGAATATTACAAATCACAAAATCCAGATAACACACCAAAAGTACAATGAAAAGACTCGTCTCTCCAATCCCATATGCGACAATAATAGGTAACAAGTTTCAACAGACAAAAGCGCAGCCAGCGCTTTGCAGCGCTGCCGATTAAAAATGTCGCTTTTACTCGAAAAGCCTTAATTGAGGCCAGTTGGCTTCGAGCCAGACCATTGAAGTTACGAGCCGGAGCGCTGTCGAATTTATTGTATTAGCTCGATGTGGATAATATTTTTGAGTTGTAGTTTGTTACATTTAAGAGCTAATTGATACCTATATTTTTTAATAAATGTGTGTGAGTGATAGCTTCGTTGATAAGTAACGTATGAGTTAAGGCTCTCGCAGACAGGCGCGACGCGACAGCGCAAAGCGACACTAGTAGTACAATTTGTATGAAAACTTCATGAAAAGTTTCGCGCTGCCTGTCGCGCCCGTGATATCGCGCCAGGCTGTACAAGCCTTAACTCTCAGGAAATACATAATCAGCCTATAATGTTCCCACTGCTGGGACACAGGCCTCCTCTGTGAGAGGGAGTGGGCCATAATCCACCACGCGGGCCCAGTCCGGGTTGGTAGATGTCACATGTCTTCGAATTTTTGGTTCTTGGACATGCCGGTTTCCTCACGATGTTAGGAAATAAGTAGGTACCTAATACTCTGTTTGATCAGTTTTTCAGTGACATACCTAATTATTTTTATTAGAGAGCAGTGGTGGCCCAGTGGTAACGGCCGCGACTTATGAGTTGTAGGTCGTAGGTTTGAACCCGGACAGGCGCTTTACTTTGAGTAAATTATTTCATAACCACTGCTCTCAAAACGGCCAAGGAAAACATCGTGAGGAAACCAGGATGTCCTAGAACCAAAAATTCGAAGGTATGTGACATCTACCAACCCGCACTGGCCCGCGTGGTATATTACAGCCTGCGTCCCAGCAGTGGAAACATTATAGGCTGATTATGTAATTATTTTTATAACGTGGTATTTTCACAATTTTTTAAAGCAAGCATTTTGAGGAAACCTTATTATCATTCTGAAATCATCACAAAATGAGCAAACGTGGTAGTCAGCGGTTTTACCGTACCAGTAGTACGTCAATAAACTTTTTGGTGACTATTTAAAGTTTAAGAATTTGATTTTATCTACCGAGCATCACCAAGACTTTTTGAACAATTTCTAGGAATACAGATTAAAAGGCAAGGAGGAAACGAAATAAAATTATATCAAGAATGATATATTGAAAAAGTGTTGAAGAAATTTAACATGGAAGACTTTTTTTTTATTTTTGGGTGGGAAATCATCAAACAACTTCTCCTGCTCTGGGCGGAGCGGGAGGGTGTGTCAGACTCTTACTGACTAAAACCGTAGCCGTATTCCTTCCGTTGCCTGTGTTGCGGGGGCCTCGGTGAACCTTTAGTACCTTCCCGCGACCCCGGCAGGCATCGGCCCTAGTCGACCCTTGCATTTGTGCTGACGACATTTCTTTGAGGCGCGCGTGGAATACAACGCGCCGATGGAAGACTGCAAACCAATGGAACTTAATCTAAAATTACAGAAAAAAAAATGTTCTAAAAACCTAATTACAAGTTACAAAATACCATTTTCATTGCACAGAAAAAAGAGCCCAGTGCCACATAATATCAACAAACTTTTCCATCAACGGACTGGCCAGTTAATGTCAATAGTCGTTCAATAAATATGGTGATGGCCAGTCGTTAGGTTTCATCCAATTTGCGTGACGCCACTCGTCTGGCTTGTTTTATTAATAAATATCAAGCTTATTGTGTTTCACAGTATTGGAGAGATAGCTGTAATTGTTTGTTATGTATATTTTATTTTATTTTATTATGCATAGTAATGTTGATAGGTAGAGGTTTCAATGGATTAGTTAGGTAAAGTAAAAACTTATTTCTACAAACGATGGGTTATGGTCAAAATCACAGAACAGAAAAAACAGATGCACATTTTCATGAAAATTCAGACGGCGTCGCACTACGGCTGCTTAACGTGACGTCCGTTTATGGCCTTACTGTATTTGGAAGATGCATTTTTTTGAGATCGATTGCATTACGGCCGTTGACCTTCATATTTTACGATTAGTCGCTCTACGTCCGTCAATCCAGTACAGTCAAAGCGCAAAGTATTATTTGAAAATAATATTACTTAAGTATACAGGGTGGAATTTTGTAATGCCACCTGGAGGGAAAGTACTCTTAATACTGCAAATAGAAAATTTTACTCAAAGGAAACATTCCTTTATTTTTGAATAGAAAGCAAACTGCATTCAAAGATTTTCGATAATTCTCTTCTCCCACACCCGGGAATCTAACCGGCTAAAATCTGAAAAAATTATACCCTGTACTTTTATTGCATCGATCGTTAGGGTCAATTATAAGGATGAAATCTCTCTAACAAACATAAATTAAATGAAAGGAAAACCAGGAAATCTTAAATTAATTTAATTATTTACAAAAAATGGTAAACTAACTAATTAGTTGCTCGAAATGGGCTCCATTCTCTTGGATACACAAATTTATTCTTTTAACGAATTCATTTCTAGTAACCTTTAGTAAAGTGTTGTGGTGAATATTATAAATCGTATTCTGAACTTCAACTCTCAACTCGTTGTCATTCGCATAAAATTTCATGTAAATTTGATTTTTTACATATCCCCACAAAAAAAAAATCTAATGGGGTGAGATCTGGCGATCTCGCAGGCCATCTGATTGTGCCGTTTGTACCAATCCAGGTATTAAAATGGTTATTAATGTAGGTAGTAGTGATTCTACTGTTATGTGCTGGAGCACCATCTTGCTGTAGAATTATTTGGTTTCGCTCTTCCTCGGGGAAACCATTTAACTCGTTTCTTAAGAGATCCAGTATTTCAGTATACTTGACAGTGTTTAAATGACCTTCGTACACGTGGACTCATAATTCCGCACCAAACGTTGAAAGAAAATCTTACTTGATTGTTAGTTTCATGAACACGAACAGGATTGGTTGCATTACAAAATTCCAGGTGGCATTACAAAATTCCACCCTGTATAATTACGTTTAAAAATATCAAATAATGGTATTATGAGTGTCTCAAGGACTGAACGCAAACCTCATGCAGTAACTTAGATGACGAATAGGATGTGTTATCTTTATCGTATGTGTACTAAACGAAGTGCATGTGAGAATTGACATTTTTTTCGTGCAATCTGGGAGAATTCGCAAGAGTTTTGTTGAATTTTGTTAGTTATATTTAAATATTAATATTATGTGTTAAGTCTAGTTTTATATTTTAGTTTAATAATAGGTAGATACATTTAATTCTGTAGTATGACTACAGATTGTGTTTTTTAATAGTTTAGTGTTGGTTTGTATTCTTAAAGTTTAGATTTTTAAGTATTAGCCGTAAGTTGATTTTTCAAGTTATTTGGTGTGTGGCAGTGAACGGAAAAAAAACAACTATACTCGCAATAATATTGCCCATACATATAATATTGTCAACATCATTGTGTTTGTGTGGGCGACATAAAGTATCTCCTGTTAAGTCTGCTCGTTTAGTGTACTTAAGTAGAATGGCTGTAACGCGACTGATCCGAGAAAAAATGCACCTTATGGCCATAAACGGACGTTACGCTTAGCGGCCGTAGTGCGACTCCATCGGGTCGACGGCGCGTTGTATTCCACGCGCGCCTCAAAGAGATGTCGTCAGCGCATAGGTAGGGGTCCACTAGGGCCGATGACTGCCGGGGTCGCGGGAAGGTACTTATGGGTCACCGAGGCTCCCGCAACACAGGCAACAGGAAGGAGTGGGAGGGTGTGTCAGACTCTTACTGACTAAAACCCACCCGTGTGGGTTTTAGTCAGTAAGAGTCTGACACACCCTCCCGCTCCGCCCAGAGCGGGAGAAGTTATTTGATGATTTCCCACCCTCAAAAAAAAAAAAAAGTGCGACTCCATCAAAATTCACGCCACCAGTTGGCGCCACTTTTGGCAAGAGGTCTTCCATTTCGACAATGAATATAAAATATATGATGACGTTTATCATCCGTTTCATGTGGTTTCATTCATTCGTCCTTCGTTCAGACACAACATAAAAAATATAGGCGGTTTGACACTTTTGACAGATGACCATCTGACTGTCTCAGTGCTGCCACCTAGTTAACGTCATTTCGGAAAACCCAAATTGTCTGGAAATTTCAGCACATATTATTATCACTATAGGTACGAGTTTAAATGTTTGAACCTACGTTGTTTAATTGTAACTTGTAATCAATCAGTTAGTAAAGATTCTACTAATAGTCAAGATAAATATAGAAATCGGCCCTATCCAATGCTCGATAAAGGTGAACGGCAGATTTCGTACCGCTTACTTTTTGTTGTTGTTTTGTTATAGAATTTGTACCACATATTAAGGTAACTAAGCCATTTATTTTCATGTACTCGTAAGTGTACTATTTTTAGAAGTTCGGATTAATTAATAATATAAAAAAAAAGATTTTAATAACTACACGTAATTTAGTCGTAAACTAAACGCAGTTATGTTGGTATTTAAGCTATGCTCGCCATGAGGGTATTACCCGACCTGCCCCCTTCTTAGATGATGTACTTAAAAAAAACTATTTACGCTATTGTTTTATTTACCTTGACTCAAAACCCCATTAGGACTTCATCATTATCAAACTGTTGCAGTCAGCTGCTGGATATAGGTATCTCCTAATGCACTCCGCTGAGTAGGTACGATCCTCATCTCAATTTACCTACTTGATAGTTAGTAAAACACTACAAAAATAGCGACAACCAATCTAGAACATATACTTTATTACAGAAACAATGTTTATGTGCCGTCATGTAACAGTCTACATTGGTACACTAGTACATAACCTTAAAAAATAAAACTAGTTTTTAACTTTTACGTTCCAAGTTCTAAAAATCCAAGAATTTAAAAAAGGCTTGTCTATCATACATAATCAGCCTATATTGTTCCCACTGCTGGGACACAGGCCTCCTCTCTGTGAGAGGGAGTGGGCCGTAATCCACCACGCGGGCCCAGTGCGGATTGGTAGATGTCACATGTCTTCGAATTTTTGGTTCTAGGACATGTCGGTTTCCTCACGATGTTTTCCTTCACCGTTTTGAGAGCAGTGGTGATGAAATAATTTACACAAAGTAAAGCGCCTGTCTGGGTTCGAACCTACGACCTACAACTCGTAAGTCGCGGCCGTTACCACTGGGCCACCTCTGCTTTCTTGAATATTTGCAGGTACGTTGTTTATTATAATTGTTTCTTAACATAATATAACATCAAGCCTGTATTCCCGAGGGGTTGGGCAGAGGAGTGCCTACAGTACACCCAAATTTCGCCAGTTATGTTTAAGTCCCTTAAAATAGGGGGTCTGGATTTGTGCCCGGTTGATGGCAATAGGGTCGTATTGCCATCAACCGGGCACAAATCCAGACTCCGGCCTGTTATTGGCAAATGTGTCTTGTTACAGAAAAAAGAACATGGAAGGTTAGACCAATTAAAACTAGAACTTTCGACAGAAAAGTAATTATAGTAAACGGTAAAATGGAATAAAAATCTCCTTCAGATTCATTTAAAACTGAGTGGCAAGCGAAATTCCCATTTCCGAGAAAATGCTTTGGTAGAGTTTTGCATGACATTCACAAACGCTTTCTGGAAAAGTCTCAAATGTCGGAATACAGAACATTTGAAAACGGAGCTTTAGATTGACGGATATCATCATAGCTACCTAGCCTTTTCCCAGCTATGTTGTGGTCAGCTTCCAGTCTAACCGGATCCAGCTGAATACCAGTATTTTACATGGAGCGACTGCCTATCTGACCTCCACAACCCATGGGCGTTACTGGGTAATACAATACCCCTTAGTAAGACTGGTAGTTAGACTCTCGGGCTTCTGACGACCCGTAACGACTGTTAAAGATCCACGAATGCTTTCCAAGGCACGGAGACCCGCCTTTTTTAATTTTTGTGGGTTATCATCAAATAACTTCTCCCGCTGTGGGCGGAGCGGGAGGGTGTGTCAGACTCTTACTGACTAAAACCCACTCGTACTCCTTCCTGTTGCCTGTGTTGCGGGGGCCTCGGTGACCCATAAGTACCTACGTTTCCGCGACCCCGGCAGGACGGAGGCCCGCCTTGGTATGTAAAGATGGTCACCCAGCCACGGACCAACCGCGGCAAGCGAAGCTTTGACCCGTGCGGCTGTTATTACTTAGCCACAATCTCCCTTTAAATTGATGGCTATATAGTATTTGGAAATACTAGATTAGAATAGAATACGCTTTATTAATATACACCATAAAAATTACAGATACAAATGTTGAAATTTTACAAGGGGTGACACATCTTATCGCCTTTATATACTAAATTCTGGTAATGCCTCATTGGTCTAGTGGTCGGAAGCGCTACTGCTGAGCTTGAGGTCCGGGGTTCGATTCCCAGATCGGGCAAAGTATTATTGGGTTTGCCTATCAGGTATTTCTCAGTTTCATCACCGCTGCTCTCAAAACGGTGAAAGAAAACATCGTGAGGAAACCGGCATGTCCTAAAACCAAAAAAATCGAAGAAATGTGACATCTACCAACCCGCATTGGGCCCGCGTGGTGGATTATGGCCCACTCCCTCTGACAAAGAGGAGGCCTGTGTCCCAGCAGTGGAAACATTCATCATCATCTGCCTAGCCTTTTCCCAACTACGTTGGGATCGGTTTCCAGTCTTATCGGATTCAGCTGAATACCAGTATTTTACATGGAGAGACTGCCTATCTGACCTCCACAACCCAGTTACTGGGTAAAACGATACACCTCGGTAAGACCGACTGTCAGACTTTCGAGCTTCTGACGACCCGTAACGACTGTCAAAGATCTACAATTGACAGCCGGAACCAAACGGCTTAACGTGCAGTGGGAACATTATAAGCTGATTATGATGATGATGATTTCTCAGTAGCAGCGAGGAGTCTGGGTTTGCCCGGTTGATGGCAATGGGCTCACCCCCATGGGATTTAAACATAACTGGCGAAATGTGGTGCACTATAGGTACAGCTCTGCCTAAACCCTTCGTCTCGTGTCGTCTTCCTGTATTCCAGGCGTTATGTAATGATGTTATGTAGATTCTGGTCTGTCGCGTGGCAGGATTTTTGGAGTACAATACCATACCGAGTGGTTGGGGGTGCCGCACGGCATTGCATAAATCCTTCTACATCAGTTTCATACATTTTGTTGTATGAACCATCGCACACTGCTGGTGGTCCGCACCGCACTTTTTGTATTGAATTGTGAAGCGCTATGGCACGGTACGACTGTAATGTGGGCTTAGCTTTATCTCTTTTAGGTAAAATTTCATACACGACTAGTAAAATTCGTACAAGTCCTTTACCTCGGTGCTCATTTATCCATGAATCTTATAATTTACTCTTTGTTCTACAAATTCCACCCTTTCCATTCTTTTAAAATCAACAAAATATTTGGTACGTATTTTTCTGCTGTTTTATCGGCAATACAATACATAATGAATGACATCATAATCATAAATAACATACAAAATTCGAAGCACCCATTTCCTTTATTTCCCGTGCCACATTTCATCCGTAAAACGGCATAAAATTCTCTATATATTGGCGCCGGGACGTTCTACTTCTAAATGCAGAAATATCAGACTACATAATAGACAGCTACAGAAGGTTGGCTCCATACAACGAGGGAAACCAGCTGCACACACACAGACGCGCACGTAAAGAGATCTCAAACAAGTGCCGGTCGCGAGTGCACTTGCACTTGGTGTACGTTAAGCGTGTCTATGTTTTTTTAATGCATCTCGCAGGTCAACTTATGGGCTTGTAGGCTGTTTATCCTACCCGAGCTATCATGTAGGTGCCTTCAAAAAATAAAAAAATATAAATATTTTTATTTCACATAAACCTACATGGGCACTTATGAGACGTCAGAAGCTATGTGCACGGTTCCAATTGGTCGTTTCCTATGGAAAAGAGCTGGCAAGAAACTCCACGGTTAATCTTTTAAAAATTATTGGCTTTTACAATGTTAGGGGTAGGCAGAGACAACAGAATGCCACCTGCTACGATCCTTACATACGCCTTTTACAGAACATCACCAATAAGGTCACTTGTGTCCTCCTAAGTCCCGTCCGGCGTTTCCACTCACATCTTCCTTGTAAATTACCTTTAGTTAGGCGCCTTTCATTCATCCTCTCAACATGATCAAATCAGCTATGCACACTCTTTTAAATTTTAAGGTTCTGTAGTGAACAAGAAACCCTTATAGTTTCGCCATGTATGTCTGTCTATCTGTCTGTCACCGCTTTAGCTCAGAGACGCTTAGTATTAGAAAGCTGTAATTTGGCATAGGTACACATATTAATCACGCCAATAAAGTGGTACAATAAAACTTCTCTTGCACGTAATGTGGGGATGCTATTTCTTTTCTCGTCTATACCGTGGTGTGGGGTATCGTTGGATAGACCGTTCAAAATATTGCGGGTCTGTGAACACCATTTTTCGATTCAGGGATCTGTTTGCGTAATATTAAGCTTTAAAGTGCTAATTTTTGTTAGAGTCAGGTAACCTTCCCCCCCCCCCTCCCCCCCGCCCCCGCGAGCTAAATGGTTGTCTAAGGCTCGTGCAGACTAGCGCGATATCACGGGCGCAACAGGCAGCAACAGGCAGACAGGTCTGCACGAACCGTAATAGTCGACCAACTTAAAGTAGTTGGAGAATTGACCGTGACGTATATCGATGTGTGGGAGAACATGTTTGTTTTTGGGATAAATTTATCCCAAATACGGAACCCTTCATTGGGCACTTAGCCGATTTTTTTTTTTAATATTATAAGTTTAAACTTTATAATACTTTATAATTTTTATACTGATCGTTGAATGGAGCCAACCTTCTGTACCCATGTTTAACCGCAGTTTTCTCGCATCGGTGGAGGCCACAGAACAAATACGTAGCCGTGAGATGTTGCTATTTTATTGCAGAAAGTTATACTGGGTAAGGGGTACGACGGAGTGGTAATTTTAATGATGATGTTAAAGTTTATTCCATTGTAGTGGCGTTATTTACGCAACTGCGGTCTTGGTTTGACGATTCAATAATTGACAAAACGTGTAACACAATCATCTCTTTTATGTTGTGCAATTTTCTGTGGTGGTTACTTCTGGACTGGAAATCCACCAGTTTATTTGTTCCATCTCTTAGTTGTGGCTTACGTTTAGCCTTTTCTTGGAATTTCTACAAAACAACCTGAAATCTAAGTCACTGCATGCAATAAAACACAATGTTACTCGTAGCACAACACATCCTCCATCCTCTTTTGGAATTACACAAAAACTACACGTAATATTATAAGTATGTCCAACAGCATAGTTTCGCGTAAGCTAAATGAATTATGACACTTATAATGTAACTTTAGTTACTTTTTATCTGTGGCATGAAGAATCACTTTCCTGTGGAATGAGATTTTTCCCAATATCTTGTATTTTCCCATTTGGTACGCAAGTCACGTCGTATTGCATCCACAGCACGTACGGAGCTTCTGATTTTTATTACAATGCTTATTATGTGGACTTGAGATGCTGGTCAAAGGAAAAATAGGATTTATGTGAGAAGATACGAGGTTTATTTATTTACTATTAATACAATGTATTGTCTTTCATAAGCATCAGGTTTCCAAACAACTATTTTTTAGAACTCGAAAAACGCTTCCTATTATACCTTATAGAAAGATGGAAAAACATTTCTTTATTACTAGAATTAATGTTTTCAGACAGTATAAAAGGTACGATATTGGCTTGCGTAATACCATCCTCGCTTTTCCAATGTCCGATAATGCTAAAGAATTGTGCAAGTTAGTTATAAGGTAAGGTAAGGTAAGGTATTAATCAACAATTTTGTGTTTTTCAGCAGTGGGCGATGTGGTCGCTAAGCGACAAAGCCCAATAAATAAAAAAAATTAAAAAAAATTCTTTGTGCAAAATAACAAAAGTATGTATCAATGTGGATTTTGTGCAAATATAAGTAGCATTGTATTTACATACATTCTATGAACAGGCAACAACAAAAGACACTCACATTACGCCTGTATTCCCCGAAGGATTAGGAAGAGGTGTACCTATAGTACACCCACATTTCGCCAAGTATGTTTAAGTCCCATGTAATTGGGGGCGAGCCTATTGCCATCAACCGGGCACAAATCCAGACTGCAGGCTGCTACTCTGCCGGGGTCGCGGGAAGGTACTTATGGGTCACCGAGTCCCCTGGCAACACAGGCAACAGGAAAGAATACGGGTGGGTTTTAGTCAGTAAGAGTCTGACACACCCTCCCGCTCCGCCCAGAGCGGGAGAAGTTATTTGATGATTTCCCACCCTCAAAAAAAAAAAAGGCTGCTACTGATAACTTCCAGATGGAAAACCCAATGACACTTTGCCTAGCCCGGGAATAGAATCCAGGACCTCATGCTCAGCAGTAGTGCTTGCGACGATTAGGCCAACGAAGTAGTGGCAAAAAGAACCTTGTAAAACTGGTGACTTCTTCTCGGGTAGGCCGGTGGTTCCCGGTAAACCAGATTTAATGACGATTATAAGACAGTGGTCAGTTAAATTTTTGAGTCTGCCGACAATCACCATTTATTTTTCTGTTGTGGAAAATCCTCATTGATTGATGTCCTCCACCCTGGGGCGCGCGTGGAATACTACGCGCCGCCGCCTCGGGTCCTGCTATGTGGGGGGCGACGGATGTCCCCGAGTCCGTCGCCCCTGAACCCATTTAGGGGGGCTGGAAGAGGGCGTTGTCCGCCCTCCGCCGACGCCCAGTGCGTTTGCTATGGGCAGGGTGAGGGGAAAAGATCTCCCACTCCCTTTCCTTTCCGACTCCTCGCTGCCGACCATGGATTCGACCACGGCCGTCAGCGACAGGTCACTGCCTACTCCTGAGACGAGGGCAGGCGCGGCTCCTCCCACGCGGCACACTCTGCCAGCGTATTCTACGCCGTATCAGCTCGGTAGGCCGACGACCACCATGCACCAACTAAACGGGTCAAAAAATGGAAACATTGTTTCTCCTCACTTCTCCTCCATTATTTTCTAATTGATTTCGTTAAGGCTTCCCAAGAGGGTTGAACCATTTCTTTGCAACTCGACGAATTTCGATGACACGACGTTCTTTTATTTTGTAATCACGTAGGTACTGGCTTACACGAGTTACAATGGTTGGGGTTAAGTGTGGCCAGCCGTTAACAGGTTAATGTACAGATAACTCATAATCAGTAGCGAATACATACATAATAAGCCTAAGGCTGATAGAGCTATGAGCCTATAGGCCTGTGTCCCAGCAGTGAGACCATTATAATGTTCCCTCTGCTAGGACACACTCGGACTTCCTCTCTGTGAGAGGAAGTGGGCTGAAATCCACCACGTAGATGTCACATGTCTTCGAATTGTTTGGTTCTTGGACATTCCGCTTTCCTCACGGTGTTTTCCTTCACCGTTTTGAGAGCAGTGGTGATGAAATAATGACACAAAGTAAAGCGCCTGTCAGGGTTTGAACCTACGACCTACAACTCGTAAGTCGCGGCCGTTACCACTGAGCCACCACTGCTCCGGCAGTTACATGCGGGCTGGTATTGTGATAATGATATCAATAATTGTGTCGATGGTCTAGTGATCGCTAGCGCGACAGCTGAGCATCATCATCTGTCTAGCCTTTTCCCAACTACGTTGGGGTCAGCTTCCAGTCTAACCGGATGCTGCTGACTACCGGTATTTTACATGGAGCGACTGCCTATCTGATATCCACAACCCAGTTACAAGATAATACGATACCCTTTGGTAAGATTAGTTGTCAGACTTTCGGGCTTCTGACGAACCGTAACGACTGTCAAAGATCCACGAATGACAGCCGGGACCAACCAGGCTAACGGAGGGGTCTTGGCATGTACAGATGGTCAGTCATGTACGGACCAACCGCGGCAAGTGTAGCTTAACCTGATCGATTGACCCGTGCGGCTGTTATTATTTATCCACAAGCCCCTCATGCATGCACGGGGCATCAGTATGGGATCCTGTCGCGGGAAGGTACTTATGGGTCACCGAGGCCCCTGCAACACAGGCAACAGGAAGGAATACGGGTGGGTTTTAGTCAGTAAGAGTCTGACACACCCTCCCGCTCCGCCCAGAGCGGGAGAAGTTATTTGATGATTTCCCACCCTAAAAAAAAAAAAAAAAAGTATGGGATCCTGAATTCAAACCCAGGTCAGAGGGCCTTGGCAAAGTGACATTCTATCAGCAATAAAGATTATGGGAAAGTCGAAAATGTATTGGATTGACTCACACTCCATTAATCAAAGCATTAGAAAAATAACGTCATAATAACGACAGTTATTGTGTAATATTGTTGAAATCACTGCACTTTAGAGTTATTCATCATCATTATCATCATCATTTCAGCCGAAACACGTCCACTGCTGGACATAGCCCCCCCCCCAAGCACCGCCACTTCGACCGGTTTTGTGCTTCCCGCATCCAGCGGATTCCTGCGGCCTTCACAAGGTCATCGGTCAACCTTGTAAGAGGCCTTCCAACGCTACGTCTTCCGGTACGCGGTCGCCATTCCAGAACCTTTCGGCCCTGCGTGCTGTTAATCTGTTCTGCGTGCAATGTGCCCTGCCCACTGCCACTTAAGTTTGGCAATTCTTCGGGCTATGTCGGTGACCTTGGTTCGCCTACGGATCTCTTCAGAGTTCTTAGAGTTATTATTTTAATGTAAATGGTAAATAGCTTACATTGCTTTGTATATTTATAGTGAAATTACGGAGTTTGTTATACGTTTACATCGAAATAACGAAACGATTATATAATACATGGCGTATAGCTATCAAATAGCCTATGTAAATCCTGTTGAAGAGATTGTTACTTTCCTAGACCCGCAGGTGAGAATTTGTTTTCTCAGTAGTAGTTTATACAGGGTCCAGTATTAGGTAGCGAAACTCCAGAGACGTGATGGGCATCGATATCAAACAAACAATACAATAATTTGATGATGGTCTTTTTGGGGTCATCCACCGCAGTTGGTGTAGTCACTTGAAATATCAGTTTTCTACGTGTAAACTTCACAGACGTGATGGATTATATTAAAAGATTCTCTCAACTCATACTTCAAGTAACAGCAACATCTGCTTTCGCAGACGGTGAGCAATGGCACCGTCCGGTAAGGACCAGGCCCGGGTCGACGGCGCGTTGTAATGTAGGGGTCCATTAGGGCCGATGCCTGCCGGGGTCGCGGGAAGGTAGGCGCTCCTGGCAACACAGGCAACGGAAGGAATACGGGTGGGTTTTAGTCAGTAAGAGTCCGAGACACCCTCCCGCTCCGTCCAGAGCGGGAGAAGTTATTTGATGATGACCCATCCAAAAAAAAAAAAAACACCAACGGTCGTGGACCCCAAAAAAAACAACCATTTCTTTTATTTTTTTAGTTCGTGTTTAGATAACAATACCCATCCCGTCTGCGGAGTTCGGTTAATTTAATGTGACCCTGCAGTTTAGATTTGTGCCCAATTAATGAATTTTGTCATCTATTATTGCCACGTAGATTGCCATAGCAACGCCCCTCCTAATTAAATTACTAAAACAAGCGTAACGATAGCAATACTAATTAAATTCTACCAATCAAAATAATGGAATTACTCTGGCTGTTAGCTAGTCAAATATTTCAAACAATATTTTATCGAATCAATTAAGACTAAATATTCTACACCGTTTCGGATATAGCAACATCTGTAGTGTTTTTTTTTAAATTTTAACGTTGTAAATTTTGATTATTGCTAAAAATAGAGTACCTATCCAGTTTTGTATATAAACTGGTTTGTTTATTTATTTATATATATGTCAGCGCAATAAGGCACATGACATTCGCTATCGTATACGTCGGATTAGAGTGACAATTGACAAGCTGTCATTCTGACAGAGCGTCGCATCTGTGGGAGCGAGGCGGTACACTCACTTAATAAAAATTGTAGCCAAATTTATTGTAAAAACTTTTGCATTTATTCTAATTACCCAATTTATATCTTAATAATAAAAATATTTACTGACTTTTAATACTCTCGAGTTTTAATTAAAATATGATCCTAATAATTTGGCAATTTTTATTGTAACCTACCAACTAAGTAGCATTTAGCTACTTCGCAACTCATTTGAGTAAAAACTCTGACAATCTAACAACTTTTTGCAAAATGTTTAGCAGCTGACTATAGGTAGCAGTTGGCAACACTGGCCAGCACACCTTGTTAACGGCGAATCGTTTAAATCCGGCACGATCATAGAAGTGTTTTGATTTATTTTATGTGTAATCGATTATTAGTTGCTAATTACATTGGAATATTCGCTTATTTTGTTAAGAGCGTGTATGCCGTACGGCATTTCATACAAATTTTCAAGTCCTTATTTTTCGAAATGACTGAACCGATTTTAATGAAACTTCACTACACACACACACACATAAGAAGGATACATAGGTCTAAAATGTCATTTTTAAATTGTCTTATAAAAAAAATAATTGTAAATTTCTGTTTGTATAAAAATTTAAAATAGCTCTAATTTAACTGTATCACTATTTTTCGAAAATGTTTTCGACTAACTTTTTAAACCTATTTATCCTGCTTAGGGGTATGAAGTTTCATTAAAATCGGTTTAGTCATATCGAAAAATAAGGACTTGAAAATTTGTATGAAATGCCGTACGGCATACATGGTCTTAACCAAGCTAACCTTTTTAATCCACGTAGATGATGGATCATACTGATATAGGCCATCGTGAGCCTCAAACATACATAACAAAAAATAAATCTAACACTACAAAATATACAATGGGTGGCCTTGGGTCCAACCATCACCTCTTATAGCAGTATTATTTCAACATTACTTCAGCGTGAGAAAGAGATGGAGCTATAAGTCCAGTATAGCTCCATCACTTTCCCACTGTGAAGTAATATTATAAAAATACTGCTATAAGAGGTGATGGTTGGCCCCCAGATCGCTTTCTGCGATCTCTTCCAGACAACCATGGAATGGACAGTGATGTTTGTTATTTTGGCTTTGTTTATTTGAGATAACTAATACTGGCGAAATGTCGGTGTATTACAGGTACACCAACTTCTGCCCAACCCTTCGGGGCAAGGCGTGATGTTATGTTATGTGTTTTTTATGTTATTTGAAATATATTTTTATTATGAGAGTCTGGTTTCGTTATTGGGTTTATTTATTATTTATTTATTTAACACAAATATACAGAGGCGGACTTAATGCTTTTTTTTTTGTTTGGGTTTGTCAATTAGGAATTTCGCAGTAGCAGCCCAGAGTCCGGATTAGTGCCCGGTTGATGGCAATAGGCTCGCCCCATATTAAGCGGCCGACAACACCTAAAGCGCGGTCACTGTCGGACTGCATAGAAAAGAAAGAGAAGCGCGATAACACAACGCTGGTAATTTATTGCAAAATATGAACCAATTATCGATTTACAAAAAAGCTATAGATTGTATAAAAAAAATAAAACTGTATTATGCTAATATGTTGCTTTTAGAATAATATGACAAACAATCAGAATATTTGCATGTATATTAGTATGGTTTTTAATCGTTAAAATAATTTTTTAGAGGTAGTTTCGGGATTTTTTTCTATCGTATCAAATTAGTAGTATTATGTTTTCAACACACTTCTACCTAGCATATATCCTGAAGAATATCATATATTTTTCTGATTTTGTTTACTGCAGTGGATCATATACTTTTAGGCATTATAAAACTTACAAAATTTGCGTTTAGGTCCTGTAGTCCCCTTAAATGAGACAAACATAACTGCCGAAACGTGGGTGTACTATAGGTACATATCTACGTTACCTTTCAGGGATTACAGGCGTGATATTTTGTTATGTATGTATATTCAAAAGACAAAATGTAAGTCAAACAGTAGGTACTTCAAAATTGTAGTTTCGATTATTAATTTAATTTATAATGATGCCAGTTTGCTTTTAAATTATCTATGGATACTTGTGTGAGGTTGAAAGTGAACTTTACATAATTGTACTTCATTGTGAAAATTATTATTTTTTAAATGTATTATTTTTTTTTTGGATGGGAAATCATCAAATAACTTCTCCCGCTCTGGGCGGAGCGGGAGGGTGTGTCAGACTCTTACTGACTAAAACCCAGCCGTATTCCTTCCTGTTGCCTGTGTTGCCAGGGGCCTCGGTGACCCTTTAGTACATTCCCGCGACACCGGCAGGCATCGGCCCTAGTGGACCCCTACATTTGTGCTGACGACATCTCTTTGAGGCGCGCGTGGAATACAACGCGCCGTCGACCCGGGCCTGGTCCTTACCGGACAGTGAGCTACCCATTGCTCACCGTCCGCAAGCTCGCGCCTACGGTGGCCGGAAATCCGCCCGGGATTCCCGACGCCCAGGGCGTCTCCTGCGGCGGCTAGGGGCGAGAGGGCGCGAAACATGCCTTTTCCTCAATCGTCCCACCTCCTCCTTCGCGAGCATTACTGCTTCGCAGAAGGAGGTGACGGCTGCCCATGCCCTCTCGCTCCGTACCATGGCCTGAACCAGGGCCGGACGCGAGAAATCTCTGCCACCGATCGCCTCCACGAGGACACGGCGGTGCTCTGCCCAAGCCTGGCAGACCTCCACCGTATGCTGCACCGTGTCCTCCGGGCGATCCACACAGTGGTAACACCCGGGCGTTTCCTCCCGCCTTATCCGACACAGGAACCTCCCGAAGCTGCCGTGTCCGGTGAGGACCTGCGTCAGGCGGAAGGTGAGGACGCCGTGGCGCCTCTCTAGCCACTCCTCAAAGAGGGGACTTATCGCCGCAATTGTGGCGTGGCCAGCAGTGGGTTGCGACAACCGTACTTTCCATGACGCCATGAGATCCCGCCGGAGCTCCGTGCGCTGTGCCGCGATTTCTCGCGGCAGCGGACTTACGCCCCGGCGTTTTAAATGTATTACTTACAATTTATTTCATAGCAATACAGTTAATAACACTTTATTACATATGTTTGTGAGCAGTGGTGGCCTAGTGGTAACGTCCGCGACTTACGAGTTGTAAGTCGTAGGTTCGAACCTTGACAGGCGCTTTACTTTGTGTAAATTATTTCATCACCACTGTCCTCAAAACGGTGAAGGAAAACATCGTGAGGAAACCGGCATGTCCTAGAAGCAAAAATTCGAAGACATGTGACATCTACCAATCCGCACTGGGCCCGCGTGGTGGATAACGGCCCACTCCCTCTCACAGAGAGGAGGCCTGTGTCCCAGCAGTGGGAACATTATAGGCTGATTATGTATGTATGTACATATGTTTGTTAGGGTTTGATTTTCCCCCTAGCGACGTCCTAAGCCGAGGTCCGTACACACGGGGTGCCCTTGGCGTGTAGTCACTTTGTTTATAAGTCTTATGCCCTGGCTAGAGGCCTTCATTTATTAATGTTTATTGCTCGTTATATCGTGCCTTCATAAGTTATAGGTACTAAGAAGAGCTCAAGACAGTGGGAAAAAAAATGTGCCTGTTAAATATTACTAAAAATTCTGTCCCACTACTGGGAAAATGTCAACCATGTATTTCATCACCACACAACATAAGTTATTCTTATGTAACTTTCAGCCGACTCGATAAAAAAAACACTCTAACAATATTACCAGCTAGTAATAACATCACGAAAACTGCAATTGCCACTCTCCCTTAACTACAAGTTAAGTAATAAGTTACTGTAAACGCAGATGCATCTCGTTTACAAAGGCAAACTCTCAAACATCGATACAGCAAACAGCCCTATAGTCTATCTGTCTTATCTGCAAACTGAACCATCGAACAAGCTTACAGAGAATATAGAGTTTACTGTTGTGAATAGTTCAATAGTTGTGCATTGTAGAATGTTATTAATGGTATATTGTCTCGATAGGTTCCTAAGGCTAAATATCTTCTTCTTAGCGTGTCGATGGCAATCTAAAAAATGGACTTGGCCCAGGATTCGGTTACATGTGTGGTGCCATCACTAGTGTCCATCAGTTCCTGTAACGTGCAGCTGATAAGACAAGCAGCGCAAAATTCAACAGCCCTCGAATTTTTTTTAAATTTTTTTGTAATTTACAGGTCAGTGTCAGTGTTAGCGAGCACAGCAATCTCATTTTGTGAGCATGTACCTTGTACATATCAAGATATGCTCATAACTATGAAACCCGACTGATTGGAATGTTAATTAGTATGAAACACCATCAGTCGGGTCCCTTTAGATAATATATGTATCTTCTAGAACGAACGGAGCAGGTTTTGACCAGAAACAGGACGAGTGCCAGAAACGAATAGATTATATAGAAAAAATATGGAAAAAAAGAGATTATTTTTAGCAGGCTATTGAGAACCGAACTAGTTTGACGAGATAGAAATTTTATTTTGCGTAAAATGAATAAATGTAATAATAAATGAATTCCAACTTAAATATTTGACAACATAAAAAATGGTAAAAGTACTAGTTGGTAAACAAGTTATTGTTTATACGTTCACTTGCCAAACATTAGGTTTGCGTTGTGAAAATATTATTTGCTAAGTAATAATTTGGCAAATGAAATTATGCGGAAATTTGTTTGGGAAGTGATAATTTGGCAATTTCTTTTCGACGAAACAAGGGAGACCCGCATTTTTATGTCACTTATCGATTGCATAAATATTTTGTGATTTTTTTGGGGCATATTAGCACTATAGAATTTAATTAAGACACTTTTCAAAAATGGGTGTAAGACCCTATTCTATAAATTCATATTTGTTGTGGTCGCGAATCATATTTTAATTAAGATACAACCTGACACTGACCTGCAAATTGCAAAAACCCGTAAAAAAAATTAAATTTCGCGGGCTACCACTGTGGATCCACCACAAGTGTCCCATCGTTTGTGGAAAGAACCACATTTACAGCCCAAGGCGGAGTTGTCCATAAATCTCCACCTGAACAGGTAAGGATAAAATATGGTCTGTACCTTTTTACAGTACCTACCATAAATGTCACATCGACTAACTTAGTGGTTACACTCTATTCGTTTTATAAAGATTGATATCACGCATACAAGAATAACGTTTTGCGCTTTTATGTAAGCTCTGGGGATTCAGTCCCGCAAGCACCTTGCTGTCTGGCCAATATTTTACCACGACATATTGTACAATGTACAGTGAAACAAAGTGTTAGGTATACAGGCAAACATATTATTTCCTGTCGTTTATTTTAACTGTGTGGGTAATAAATTTTTCAACACACTTGCTCATAATTACTTTTTATGGCAACGCATTCATTCTACGATTCATTTCATTCTACGAACCTTTTATGGTAACGCATTTAGCATTGCCATAAAACGTTCGTAATTCAGCTTATTATACACTCGTGTTTTTACTTTACATTACCACAATAGTGTGTTTTTTTACTTTACGTTTTTTTTCAATCTCGCAAAGAGTTTTTATGTCTAAAAACAATAAATATTTTTTTGAATATAAATAAACTATTTTAGGTTACATTATAAACGTCGAATGAAACGCGTATGCATTGATCATTACTCACTTGGCTCCCTTATTGCCTAATACCGAATAATACCGCCTCAAGTGTAATGACCAACATATCACACTTGTATCATAATGTACTATTACGCTTAACGTTCCATTTACACGGTGCAATTTTATTACCTGTGGCATACAAAAACGGAAGCAACAATTGACTGGGAACATCTAAACAACACGTACAATTATTGCACTATACGGGTAAGTTAGTTGCCGTTCAAAACAGAGGGTCTACTCGCAAGTCCGTCAACGAAGATACGGGCCCGTCTGAAAGTAGCTGATCCTTCAAAAAAAGTGACAAATTAAATTTTTCGAACGTGTAAAAACACATTGCGAGTCGTGTTGTCATTTAATCTTAGTTCGGCTACGGAAATAATCGTATGTCCGTAGGTAATACGGAGTGGAAAACTCCCGTAACTTTGGACGAAACTACAGTCTTTGTGCTTAGGGAGTAGATCTCCTGGTGTAGTTGTAAACAGGACGTACAATAAAATTGGACATTCAATACAGTTGCACGTGCAATAATTTTGCATTCAAATCTTACAAGTAGGAACAAATGAATCAAATTAAAAAAAATGTTGAGAAGACCTTCAATCAAATTTTCACTAAATATTTGTTAGCGCAAATACGGGAAATACTTTAATTAATTGTACAAGGACATGCATTTCGCCTTGCAATAAAATTACACGCGTGGGATTTCCATAAAGCACGTTCAACTATTGCAATTCATGGATTGCATGCTAGTGCATGCGATCCTTGAATGGCAATAATTGAACGTGTTTTATGCCATGCAATTATTGCTCTTGAACGTTCTAGAAACTTGCACCGTGTAAACCCCATTGGTTTAGCACTCACTTATAAGAATAAAGTAAGAGACTTGACCACTCAGCATACTCACAACATTGCTATAAAGCAGTTGAAAGTTACTTGTCTGCATACCAATCTCTTGGTTTAAATGTAAATTTCGTGCCGATACGAGGAAAGATGAAGAATGATGATTATTATGAACGGTTTAAACTAAACAAACAAAGTCGTGCTATATATATGTGGGCCGACCTCGATCTAAAAACAGATAGTTTTGTACACAAGCTTCACTGTTTTGTCATAAGTCATAAACACTTCCAGTTTATAAGTTTGTAGTGATGCATCTGAATATTAGTGACCGACCGAAACTTCGTTTACGGTTTAGTTTCGGCTATTTTCGGCCAAAAAAATCATGATTCAGCCATATTTTCGTTTTCGGCTATAAACCAGCCAAAGATTCGTTCAAGCCGAAAATCAGAAGTGCGTGAATTGTCGGGCGACATTCGGCCTACTTCGTAAAGCTCGGTAATATCAGGTGACATTCGGCTAACTTTGGGTTGAATTGGGTCCGCTCGTGGTTTCACTCAGCCGACATAGACGGACGCTATTTGATTTTAAAGTAGTGAGGCGAGGTTATGTTGTATTTTTTTTTTCACGTGCATAAATTAATGGCTTTTGAACTTTTTTCACTCAAATTACCAAGGTTTATGAAATATGTGATTATTGAATTATCGGGTTTTATTTCTTTTAAAGCCTATATTTGCTCTTTCTCTCCCTAGGTGTAACGAAAAACGAGCAAGATTTTAGTGCACAGCGGAAATATTAATATTTTTTTATTTTCTAAATCATGTTCGTTTTCGGCCAAAAATAGGACTAAAGCCGAAGCTTCTTTTTCGTATTCGTTTTCGGCTGAACATCTATTTTCAGTCAGCAGTCAGTTAAATGATTAATAATAATTATGATTTACGTCGCAAATATTAAAAAAAAAAACTAATAAAACAATCATGTAACAAATTTGATGTCTGATGCTTCATCATTGTGTGAATGTGAATTCATTTTGGAAGGTTTATGTTGCGAGATTTCTGTGCTAAGTTAAAAAATTAACTTAGATAGAGAACAGATACTCGTAACTCAATGTTACGACATGTCGCCACATCAGTAGATTGCACCCGTGCGAAGCCAGGGCGGGCCGCTAGTATAAGATGTAAAATCCAATAGTCTTTTACGTTGGCAATCAACGGCGCTACCAACCAGCTGACTAGATAATCCATCTACCACGGCATGGCGTTTAGCTCGTGCCGACCTAAGATAAGATGAATTAAAAACCAACGAACTATGCACTTCCATTTATAACGGTAATAGTGTTTCGAAAGTAAACACTTACCAGCCACGGTGCCATAAATCTTACCCCTTTGCCCTGCCAGAGATTTAACGAGCCAACTTCTGCTATTACTGTGAAAGTCCACTTCGCTACTAAATACCTCTACCTGATATTAAAACGTTGAGCACTCCTGTTTATTTGCTATAAACATGCTTAATGTCTTAAAGATGGCGGTGCTTTCAGATTTCGAATTTCCCATTTGCTTGTATGGGATTTTTGAATTCCCATTTGCTTGTATGGGATTTTTGAATTCCCATTTGCTTGTATGGGATTTTGGAATTCCCAATTGCTTGTATAGGATTTTGAAATGACTATTTCATTATATTTTCCCATTCAACCCGCAGAGTTAAATAAATTAAATAAATTCATAACGTCATAATGAATAAATAAGTCAAAGTAAATGTGTAATTTTTTATTGTATTTTTGCGACATTTGCCTACTCCAACACTGAGCTTAGGTACCTATACAAAATACCGAATTAGTCCTTAAATCAACATTGTACCTAAGAAAATATTAAAACTAATTAAAAGACCCTGAAATGTTCAGTAGGAGGAAATTGACCCAGTTGCCATGAATTTGAATAGAAGACTAACACCCGTATTCAAGAACGATACTATGAGGTCTCACAGTGCACACCAACGCATAGAGCAGGTAAATCATTCATAAACAATACTTGAGTGATATGCAACGTTTTACGCTCATTTAGAATGACCCTTACGTAAAGCAGCTGGAGAGCTATTTAAAAAACGCATAGTGTAACTTATTGCAAAAAAAAATATTTTTGTCAAATGTTACAGTGGTCCACAGATGTAATTGCTTCTGCGTGTTTTGTATCCATTTGTGATATTTTAGTTTATTAATAATTTTAACTTTTTTAAATGAATAGTTCCCACACTAATGCTAGTAAATATGAGCTCTCTTACGTTGTAAGATGATTATCTGAAAAGTAAATTAATTATTATTTAGTAATAATACATTAATATTGAAAGAAAACAGTAAACACAGTTTCGTTTGTTTTTGTAGAATTCGAAATCGTATGCATATCCATTATTGACTAATAAATGAATCTATTTATTTACATAACCAAATTACAAGATGATTATTAACATTAACTAAATTAAATTAAAACTAAGTTAAGCTTAAAAAAGGCCCTCGGGGCATTGTACCGAGGATGCTGGCGGCATTTCCTCGCTGAATTGCAATGCTGATGCGTTGATAATAAATTGAAAAAAAACTAAACTAGAATATTATTTTTATTTGTCGATCCTTGAAAAGAGAGTAATAATAAAAATTAATAAAAAAATATTACCTAAGTCACCACACTTGATAGTTCACTTCACAACTGACAATACGTTTATAGGTTACATTTACATATTATATGTCCTCCACAAATCTGCCAAATACTAAAGTGGACTTAGCAACAGAAACGGACCAATCACAGATCTATAATCGACGCAGTGCGTTCGAATATTAAAGTGTCGCTTGAGTATTGTTTGAGAATTAAATGGCCTGCCATGACGAACACACTGAGAAATGTCTTACTTAGTATAGTGTGTGTGTGTGTCTTGTATTGCCATACTTATGTAGGTTAACTGCTATAGCAATTGGCCACGCTATAGTAACTGGCCACTCATAACAAAAGAGGTAGAAACAAGGTAATGTGAACTTAAACAAAAATACAAAAGATACAGGAACAGTTTTCTTTTCCTTTTCATTCATAGGCACTTTTTTTTTTTGGGTGAGAAATTATCAAATAACTTCTCCCGCTCTGGGCAGGCATCGGCCCTAGTGGACCCCTACACTTGTGCTGACGACATCTCTTTGAGGCGCGCGTGGAACACAACACGTGGTTGACCCGGGCCTGGTCCTTACCGGACGGTGAGCTACCCATTGCTCACCGCCCGCAAGCCCGCGCCTACGGTGACCGGGAATCCGCCCGGGATTCCTGGCGCCCAGGGCGTCGAGGGGACGAGAGGGCGCGAAATTTGCTTTTTCCTCAACCATCCCGCCTCCTCCTTCGCGAGCATTACTGCTTCTCAGGAGGTGACGGCTGCCCATGCCCTCTCACTCCGTACCATGGCCTGAACCAGGGCCGGATGCGAGAGATCTCTGCCGCCGATCACCTCCACGAGGACACGGCGGTGCTCTGCCCAAGCCGGGCAGACCTCCACCGTGTGCTCCGCTGTGTCTTCCGGGCGATCCACAGTGGTGACACCCGGGTGTTTCCTCCCGCCTTATCCGACACTTCATTCATGGGCTTGGTTGCATTACCTTGTTTCTACCTGTTTTGCTATGAGTGGCCAGTTACTATAGCGTAGCCAATTACTATAGCAGTTACTATTGATCGTTCTTGAATACGGGTGTAATTCATTATGATTTTGCTATAATGATAAAGAAAGTAGCTCATGTAATTATGTCACTCCAGATGGTATAAAGGAGATATTGTAATTCACTCGACCCAGACCCGATCAAGAAAGGTTTTGCATAAAATTTTTGATTATCATGAGAAATGGCCTTAATTTTTAATAACATCCCATGGTATATATCAGAAAATTCATAATCGTTAGAAGCTTTATGAAAGCCATTGACTAAAGTGAGAGAATTTCCAATGTCCTTCTGCTTTTAATTTGATTAATTAAATAAAGATATATAACAATATGGCTTCGAAATTATTCGCAGAATAAGAATCTACGAATAATATTTGAAATAGAAATAAGGTAAACATGGTTATGGCAAATGGCTCGCTATTAATAACTTGGGACGTAAACATAACTGGCGAAATGTGTGTGTACTTTAAGTACACCTCTGCCCAAACCTTCCGGGAAACAAGGCATGATGTTATATTATATTATGGATAACATCCCATGGTATATATCAGAAAATTCATAATCGTTAGAAGCTTTATGAAAGCCATTGACTAAAATGAGAGAATTTCCAATGTCCTTCTGCTTTTAATTTGATTAATTAATTATAGATATATAACAATATGGCTTCGAAATTATTCGCACAATAAGAATCTACGAATAATATTTGAAATAGAAATAAGGTAAACATGGTTATGGCAAATGGCTCGCTATTAATAACTTGGGACGTAAACATAACTGGCGAAATGTGTGTGTACTTTAAGTACACCTCTGCCCAAACCTTCCGGGAAACAAGGCATAATGTTATATTACAATAATAACTTATTAAAGGTTGGTTGTTGGTATTGGCAAAATAATTTCAGAATGTGATGTATATTTTCGTTTGTGTAAGTTTTAATATGTTACAGCCGAATAAAAGGCTTGAAATTATAACAACTACAATAGACATTGTTGGGGTTTTACATTGTTATCATGCTCTTTTGACTGATAAATTGCTGTTCGCAGTTTGCTGTTATTAGCAGACATGATGGATGTTGCTGCCTTGATGAGACGCTTAGCAGTAACGTAAAATATATTACAAGCCCTAACCTTTCATATCAACCTATGAGGTTTTCGGCTGCTTAATCAGGCTATCCTGCAAGTGCTTTAACAGCAATATACGTTTCTTGGCTGATATAAAAATATTGTACAAGACAGCCTAACTTATTTGAAAAATCTCTTTCCAATATAAAACAAGAATACTTTCGGAAATCTTCAGACATTTTTATTTCCCTGTTTACTTCGCGCGACGGTTTTTTACTAAGAACAATTTATTGTGAACATTATTCAGGATTCTGTAAGCGCTTTCGTTCCTTTCACAAATGCGTTATCTTCGGGAGGAGGAGAAAAGTGGTCCATTTTTATTATATCTTTTTCGTGGTCGAATATTACGTTGGTTAAGTGTGTCGTAAACAAGGACTCTAATAAGAAATTAGATAACAGTCTTTATTAGAATTGCAATCATCAATCTTTTTGCCAAGCATGAAAATTATTACAGAAATTATGTAAGAAACCAGATCGGATCGGGACAAAAAAGCAAGCAGCGTAACGTTATAGCTCTTTATTCTACATGAGGTACGGACATTTTCTTTCTACATCTAATAACTGCAAATAGCTGGCGTGCCAAGCAGCTTCCGGAAATAAAATATTAAATATTATTTAAATCAAGTTTGCAGTCGACTTCCATTCACTAATCGGAGACGGTATCTACAGCACAGGAAGTCGGTTGCAGAAAGTCTCAAATAATTAAATATTTTTTTTTACAAAATAATCCGCACCCAATCAAGAAGATTTCGTTGCATTAAAACCAAAAGCTAAAAATTAGGTCGTCTTAAACTTAGTCAATGTCAGTTATTCGAAAATCCCAGAGCTGGGACACAGGCCTACTCTATGTGAGAGGGAGTAGGCCGTAATCCACCTCGCGGGCCCAGGACATGCCGGTTTCCTCACGATGTGAAATAATAGAAAAAATGTTATACTGTGAAAATTACAACAAGCCTTAACCTTTCATATCAACCTATGAGGTTTTCAGCTGCTTAATCAGGCTATCCAGCAGGCTTAGCATGACACTCTCTATTTCTTCGAAGAATAGACATGGCTCTTTCTATACAAAGTGACATTTCGTTTCTCCATTTTTACATCGCACTGTAGAAATCCTTCTGCAATCTGTCACTTTGTCTTTCGTTTCTAACGATCCTTGTCTAGGTCCTTTTTTATGTAGACTCAAAATCACACTGACAACTGACAGTTGTCTAAGGCAGTGAAGACAATTTGCACTTTTCTAGTCGACGGCCACAAGGTATATATGGTTATCTACAAAATCATGATTTCACAGGAGAGCGTTTTAAACGCAAAACTATGGTAATTAATAAAAGAACAAGGCTATCTTCTCCTATTTTACATCATTTTGTTAATAGGGCATTACCAAGGCAATGGTGAAGGCCAATATTACTATTATAATATTTTGTTCCAAAATACGGTGTTCGACATTTTGAGAAAAAAATCTAGTTGTCTTTATATACGTGACTTAATATCAGTAAAAATTGAGAATCAAACAGAAAAAAAATCGTATGACAAGACAAAGAATTCTGAGTCGAATTATGTAAAAGAGTGAATTTCGTAAAAAGTGCCGTTGACTCTTTCGATTTTGCTGCCTTCGTACTTTCTACACGGAACGTCATTTTTGTCTATTCTTCCGTAGACAAAACAGTGCTCGTGCTAAGCCTGCTGCAAGTGCTTTAAAAGCAATAGACGTTTCTTGGCTGATATAAAAATATTGTACAAGACAACCTAACTTATTTGAAAAATCTCTTTCCAATATAAAACAAGAATACTTTCGGAAATCTTCAGACATTTTTATTTCCCTGTTTACAGGTTCAAGAGTTTTTAAATCATCAAGAGTTAGAAATTTGCTACAAGATTATAATTTTTATTTTCAGGCGTTCTGTAGTTTGTGCCTACCCCAATGGGAAGAAGGCGTGAGAGTATGTGTGTGTGTGAATAAAATAAAATAAATTGTTTAAAATAAGTAGTTATTTATTTATTTAATACTTTACGCACACTAATGTACAGAGGCGGACTTAATACCATAGGCATTTTCTAACAGTCAACCTTTGGGTGATGCAGAGACAGACAGTGGTAGGTGCAATAACGAAAACTGTGGAATAAATATTTATTAAAATATAAATCAAAATCAAAACAAAAGTCATTTATTCAAACTAGGCTGAAAATCAACACTCTTCGAACGTCAAAGTTACATAAGACAGTCCCCCAAAAATGCCCGCCCTTCACCACTTCCTAGTGCTTTAGCTGGGAAGAAGAAGTGGTGGAACTAACTCCCCAGCAGCACATCTGTCTGTTTAGTTAAATAAACTTCTAATTAATTATTACTAATTAATTAGTTATGTTAACTACAAATCGTATGATTTGTATAGAATCAAGTTAATTAAACATTACGAAACACAAAACATTGGATTAAATTACACACTTGCCATATGTTAGCTAGCACATGCCAGTATACCAACAAAACAATGAACAAACTGTACTCAAGCAGATAAAAATTACAACATAAAAAATCGTAAATAGAACTTAATACCTAAATAAAAGCCTCCAGGCATAAAGAGCGTGCCCGCTTACATAAGGCTATTGCTGTAGCTCGAAATGAGAAATGATAAACTAGCCCCATCGAAGTAAAATAAGTAAACAATTACTAATAACAATTAAAACCATGATCAGCAAGACGACCAGTCACCACAAGCAGCACCCGTTCACGAGCATAACGCAAAGATCAGCCATCATCCCCCTCGCCAAATTGGAGGGAAGGAGGCAACCCGACCCCCGACGCTACCGCAGGCAGTAACATCTAAGGGAGCATGACGAGCTTGCTGCCGGTTACTCAGGCAAGAATAGTATAATCAATAGTCGAGGACGCTAGCTAACCACTTATTGCAATACAACTCATAAAACACACATTGTAATGAGTAGATTATGTCACTAATAAATTAAAATTTAACTAAATTAAATTACATTGACTTATACAGTCAAATAAAAAAGTAATCAATTATAATTATGAACTCATAAAACCTGTCAGTAGGTAAGCTAATTCTGGAGAAAGAACATAAACATTGTCTTGAGTTAATCACAGCGACCAACTATGCGGGAAGGTACTTATGGGTCACCGAGGCCCCCGCAACACAGGCAACAGGAAGGAATACGGGTGGGTTTTAGTCAGTAAGAGTCTGACACACCCTCCCGCTCCGCCCAGAGCGGGAGAAGTGAGAAAGAGAAGAAGAAGGGAGAAAAAAGAAAAAAAAAGCGACCAACTATTCTTATCGTTTAAGTAGTCATTGATACAATAGTATGCCTTTGAAGAAAGGGTGGATTTTACTTAGTTTTAAACGCATTAAGAGGCAAATCTAGCAAAGAAGAGGGCAGCATGTTATAAAAAGTTATACCAAGCCCAACAAATGAGTTTTGTACCTTATGAAGCCAGTGAAATTGAGCTCGTAATTTGTTCTTATTTCTGGTGTTAATATTGTGAATATCACTATTTTTAGTGTATAAGTGTATATTTTCCCTGTTGGCGAAGATGAATTGTGATGCCACAGTGAGAAAACCAACATCTTTAAAAAATCTCTCAGAGATACTCTGGCACCAAGCTGGTAAATAGCTCGAACAGCTCGTTTTTGAAGAACGAATATATTTTGAACGTCAGCGGCTTCACCCCACAGCAGAATACTGTAGGACATAACGCTATGAAAATAACTAAAATAAACTAATCGAGCTGTATCAACGTCAGTGTATTGTCTTACTTTTCCGATGGCGTAGGCGGCCGAACTAAGCCTGCCCGCTAGGCTTGATATATGAGGGCCCCACTGAAGTTTGGCATCTACTGTTATAACAAGAAAAACTGCCGAGTCTACAGTTTCAAGCACCCCATTATCTAAGACGATGTTGGGACCTACATTCCTAACATTTGGCAAGGCAAACTTTACACATTTCATTTTCTTGGCATTGAGAACTAGGTTATTCGTCGTAAACCAAACTGTAACCATTGAGAGTGCACTGTTTACGTCATCAAAATCTTGTCTATTCCTCTTTACTTTAAAAAGAAGTGAGGTGTCATCTGCAAACAATACAACGTCACAGATATCCTTTAAATAAAATGGTAAGTCATTAATATACACTAAGAATAAGAATGGACCCAGTATTGAGCCTTGAGGTACACCTAACTGAACTGGTAACCCGGAAGATTTTACACCATTCACATCTACACATTGGAACCTATTATGTAAATAACAATTTATTACTTTGAGAGCTTCATTTTGGACACCATAACGACATAGTTTACGCAAAAGCGTGTCATGGTCCACGCAATCAAAGTCTTTGGAGAGATCACAGAAAACTCCAATAGCATTTTGCAAGTTCTCCCATGCGTCAAATATGTGTTTCAGCAGCACTGCTGAAACACATATTTAAACACCCGCATCTTTAGTTGAACGACCTTTTGTAAAGCCATATTGTTCATTATGAAGGAGGCTGTTTAAATTAAAATGTATTAGCAATTGCTTGAGTATTAACTTTTCAAATATTTTGCTAAATGCAGGTAAAATAGAAATAGGTCTGAAATTGCCAACGACATTTTTATTACCTGATTTAAATAAGGTATGAATTTACTAGTCTTCATGAGGTCAGGAAAAGAGCCCAAATCAACACATTTATTAAAAGTAACAGCTAGATAGGGGGCTACGATTTCTATTATATTGCTTAATAGTTTAATGGAGATACCCCAGATATCACCAGTGTTTTTAGACTTAAGTGTGTTATAAGTATATACATACCAAACCTACACCTATTCCTATTCAAAACATTAAATATGCCTAATTATACGTAAATATAAGATCAAATAAATACACTAATATACTAAGCAGATAACACAAACAATGGGAAAACATTACCGTTGTGATGATACTGCCAGCTTCCTACGAATGTGCTCGCGAACTTTAACTTTAAAGGATAATCGGTAGGTTGCCATCCTGACTTCCTGGGGGAGCGCATTCCACAGAGAGATAGACTGAACGAAGAAGGTAGAGTGAATAAAGTCAGTGCGGTGAGTGGGACATTGAAGAAGACTATTGTGTGATGAACGTAAATTTTTACTAAACCAAATATAATCCTCCTTTCAAATCGACTTAGAGTCAGTCAAGAGTATGAACCGATATTCTGAAAGAGAGAAAATACGTTTACCTATTTGCCGGTGAACATAACGCAAAGAAAGAACGCAAACACGAAAGAACAAGTTAAGCTGTTGTTGATTCTGTATTTTGTACATAATATTTTCTTTAGAGGAGAATACACTGTACAATGCACACATAAAAAATCTCATCAAATAGAGAACTTCGTACTTTTTTGAACCGACGTGACAAGAATTCTACCCCTTAAAATGCCCGGAGACCTGCTGCGTCTATTCACGTATCGGCTTTTGTTTTAGCATCGAATGGATCTACCAGGCTTCTGGATAAAACCCTTATTATTCAGCTCTCAATAGGCGTCAGAACTACTTTCAATAGCTTCAATACTATGTCCATTAAATTTAAAGTCAATCCCAATGCAATTGAGTGTCTTTTGAAGTAGAAACAACAGATTTTGGTAGAACTAGTTGTATTTGAATTGGGTAGTGCTCTATTTGTTTGATTAGACTAGGGGTACTTATCTATGTAATTAACCTTCTATTTATCTAATAGTGCTC